>CM053774.1:98013136-98333448 GCA_028658325.1 Potorous gilbertii | reverse complement strand
CAAGGTATTGACCCATTTTTCATGCTTTTCTTGCATCTCTCTCATTTCTCTTCCCAGTTTTTCCTCCACCTGTCTAACTTGATTTTCAAAATCCATTTTGAGCTCTTCCATGGCCTGAGCCCATTGGATATCTATTTCAGATATTTGGGATACAGAGGCCTTGACTCTTATGTCTTTACCTGATGGTAAGCAGTTTTCTTCCTCATCGGAGAGGAAGGGCGGAATCATCTGATCTCCAAGAAAGTAACCTTCTATGGTCTTTTTTTTTTTCCCTTTTCTGGGCATTTTCCCAGCCAATTACTTGGCTTCTGAGATTCCTCTCCACCCCCAGCCTAGGTCTGCCCAGCTAGTGCTTGGGGTCTGGGATTCAAATGCTGCTCCTCAGCCTCAGGGCTTTTGGCAGCAGGCCTGGCTGCTATTCAATGGGAGCTTATCTGCTGGTGCTCAGGTGGGGGCAGGGCCACCTCCCAGGCTCAGTTTCCTCAGGGGGTTTATGCAGAGACCTTCTGTAATGGAGCTCCTGCCGAGCTCCTGCCTGCTCCAAGAGCCGCTGGCCGCCTGCTGCCTCTGCCGCTGCCTCTGCTGCTGCCTCTGCCGCTGCCTCCCGAGGGGTCCTGAGTCCCGGAGATACCCCACTCCCCTCTCAGCCCATCTCCCTCACTGACCTGTGAGTCTGTGGGTGCCAAAGAACAGGATTATTTTCTACCTATACAGAATGAATTTTTCTAATATTTGAATTCCTCTTTAGAAAACCATAACAATGATTACACATGATGAGGCCATAAGAGTTTCAAAGGATCATAGCTCTGGAACTGGAAGTGACCTCAGATGTCACCTAAAGCAACTCCCTAATTTTATAGATAAGGAAAGTGAGGCCTGAGGAGATTAGGTCACACATGCAATAAGTGCCAGAGGTGAGTTCTAACCAGATCCTCTGATACAAAGGCTTGTGTTCTCTAACCATTCATTGTACCATGCTGCTTGCCTAAGAAATTGGAAAAAAAAATTTTTGAGACTTTATTTTATTTTTAATTTATGAAATAAACAAACATTTCCATAACATGGAAAATTTTTTGAAAAGATGATTGCACATAAAACTGCTAATCTCTTATGTGTATGACTTGCTATACCTTATAATAAAGTTAAAGTTGTGCATTCCAAACTACCTTCTCTTCCCAAATTTTGAAGTGTTTTGCAAAATTTTCGTGCTTTTGATCCCTTCCCAAACTGAGGGTCTAATACAAGGTGGTGACACCTCTTTTCATCCTCTCTTTGTGTTCTCTTAGGTTACATTAGAAATAGAGGTCTGACTGAGGTAACCTCCTTGCAAAATAATCTCTCCTTTTCTAAAGAACATAGCTTAAAGAATAAGTTAATTTATAATTAATTATAGTGTGAAAGGAAATTTGGCGTAGAGTGTTAGACTAGGGTCAGGGAGATGTGGGTTTAAATCCTGCCTTTGATAGCTCTGGGAAAGTCACTTAACCTTTCCAGGCCTCAGGCAACTTCCTAAGACTTATTTACTAAATTATCAATAGACTGCAGTCTTCATTCACACAAACTTTGATGTCATTGACATAAAACATTTTAATATCAGATACTAATTAGTCTTATGCATGAGAGCATCATATAGACAGAAAATGCACCTACAGAAAGAAATTCATGGCATAGAAAAAAAGTAAATGGCCCACTGCAGTATATTTTTCTTCTTTTTTTAAGCATATTTTTCAAGCATACCAGTAAGAGCTTATTTGAATATATTCCTATTCCCTCTGTCCTGTTGGTTGAAAACTACTTTCCTGGGTCAGTGAAGCTTCCCCATGTCGCTCAAACATATCGTAGTACTTGGTCTGGGCTGTTTCCTCATCTTTCTTTATTTTAGCCCTGGTCTGAGTTGAAGTCCACAGGAGGGGAACCACATGTGACTGGCCACATGTGGCCTTGTATGTCCTTGAGTGTGATCTTTTAACTGAGTCCAAGTTTTACAGAACAAATTCTTTTGTTAAGGGAATTTTTCCTGTGAAGTTTGGGTTCAGTCAAAGAGCTACACTTGAGGACCTAGTCTAGACTAAAGGTTGAAAAGCTTTGTGACAGGAGTTGGATGCAGAAGTGCCTGTGAGTGTTCTTATTAAGACCTTGTTTTCTGATAACTTCTGCTCTCCAAAGAGATAAGTATTACTGACCTCAAGCAATCCATTTTGATATCTGTCCAGCAAAAGGTTTCAAGGGAGATTTATTAGCACTAAGTTCCAATGATGTCACAGAAAGATGGTGATCTGGAAATTGAATTAGGAAAAAGTATTTGGGGGATTATTTAGATGAATAATTTGTCAGAGAGGTTGTCATGGAGAACCATTTTTACCATTGTTAACCTTGACTGGCCTTTCCTATTCTGGCTGAATGACTTTCATTTGTTTCAAAGTCATCAAGTATTGCTACCACAGACTTTGGCGTCCACAGATATGACTGGAACCTTGAGAAGTAAATAATGTCTTGTGGATAAAACAACTTTAACTATACTGGATTATCTCTATAACCTTGACAGGCTTACTAAATAGAGAGGGACTGTTTGCAGAGCCCAGGGAGAGGACTGGTAGGCTTAATCAAGCCTAGAGGCAAGGGGAGAAGAAAGAGCCTCTTCCAGCTGATGGGAAAGACAGGTCTGAGGTTAATAAATAGTCTCTCTGCCCTCCCCCTCCCCATCATTGCTCATCATTATCATCAAAGTAAATAAAATGCATTAAAGGATTCTGGGCTGGAAGAGTTCATCTACTGAGAATTAATCTTATTTTACAAGAAAATTGAGAATCAATGAGGTTAAGCAATTTACTCTAGTTCAAATAACATAGTCAAGATTCTAACCCAGGTTTTCTGATTCCAAATCTCATTTTTTTCTTCTCTTCCTAGGTCACTTTATATTTTTGATTTTGTGATTTTACTTCTCCAATCAGAGCCCTCTCCTTTACATTTATCTTAACCTGATTTTTCACTTATGCAAAAATCATTAGGTGGGCAATCCACAGCTTGTTTTTCCCTAGACCCTCTTCTCGCCTCGGCCCCTAGTCCTAGGGAGAGAAAATTGTTTATTGAATTATAACTTTCATATGGCTATTTTTTTAGTGGAATTTTATAGTTGGTCTTAACCAGCTCATCAGATTGATTCTTCCCTGTCCAGTCCACCAACTCTATCCAGTTTTTTGGGGGGCAAGTTTGTCCCTTTGGGACTATGCATAGCAGATTCACCAGTTGGTCCTCCCATGCCCCCCCTTTTTTAACCTCATTTTCCTTATCTACGAAATGAAGGAGTTGGATACAATGACTTCTAATACTCTTTCTAATTCTAAATCTATGACCATATTATCAATGTAATTTTTTACAGTGAACCCAGGAGAAAGTACTTAGAAAACTGTGTCCCCTGAGAAAATCTTTATTGTGAGTCTAAGGCAATTATTAATATGAAAATGGCACTGACTTTTCATTGGATGGCACATTTAATGCCTACTCAGACTAGTAGTAGTTGTTGTCAAGTAATGTTTAAGAAGTTATTTTTATTTTTACTAGGTACTGGGATATCACTTTCTTTCCCTTTTAGAAACTGTTATTGGTTTCTTTTGTTTTTCCATTACTTACCTTTTCCATTATCTCTCCCCAACTCCATCTCAGAGAACTATCCATCACATGCAGAAGAAAAAAATGTGAAATTAACCAACACAGTAACCAAATCTGACTTGGTATATATAGCATATACCCATACTTTGCTTCTACAAAGAAGAAAGGGAGATCTACCTTCATATTTCTTTTGGGGGGGAGCATTTTTTGACTTTATAATTTCTCAGCATTCAGTTCTATTTAGTTTTTGTTATATTTTCTATTTTTGTTGTGTATTTTTTTCTTGCTTCTACTTACTATATTTTGTATAAATCTCCCAGTGTTCCTCAGAATTCATCATATTCATTGTTTCTTGTAGCATATTAATATTCTGTTTTATCCAAGAACTACAATTTGTTTATTTTTTTCCTAATTAATGGGCATTTATCTTGTTTCTACTTCTTTGCTGCTATGAAAAGTGATGTTGTAAATGTTTTTGTGTATTTGAGATTTCCTTTGTATCTTTTCTTGGGGTAGAGGTCTCACATGAGAAATTTTGGATCAAAGAATATTGACAATTTTGCCACTATCTTAGCCTAATTCCAAATTGTTTTCTGCAGTGGTTGGACCAGTTCATAGCATCACCAACATGACCTATCAGAGTGCCTGTCTCTGTAGCCCTCTAACATCAATTATTACATCTTTTGAAATATTAGACAATTTCTGAAGTAAACCTCAGTTGTTGTTGTTTTTTTAATTTGCTTCTCTCTTAGTGTTTTGGAATAATCTTTCATATGGTTGCTAGTAGTACTTCTTTGGAGTCATTGGGGAATGGCTTTGGATTTTATTTATGTTTGTTTCCTTTGTATCTTAAATACCAAATGCTTGTCAGCAATATTTGCCATTTTTGCCTCCAATTGAGTACTTCATTTCTTATTTTAGTTAAATTAATTTTGTTCTTGAACTGGGTATAGTGGTGCATGCCTATAATCCCTGCTCTTGGGGAGGCTGAGACTGGTGGATCACTTGAATTAAGGAATTCTGGACTCAGCTGATAAGGTATCCACACTGCCTCTGGCACCAATATGGTGATCCTGAGAATAATGCTTGGGGAGGAGAATCACCAGGCTACCTAGGGAGTGGCAAACAGGCCCACCTTATAAATGAAGCAGGACAAAAATTTTTACCAATTTGTAGGGGAATCAGGACTACAATAGACTGTCTGGGAAAGATAAGGAGATCCAGTAGAAAGAAAGGAAGGGAGAAATGGAAAAAGAAAAGAAGGAAAAAAAGAAGAAAAAATTATTCTTGCAATATCTTTATTATTTTAAAAAATTTTATTTTTTCCAATTTTATTTCCAAATCTCTCCCACCCAAACCCTCTCCTACCCATTGAGAGGATAAGAAATATGATATTATAAATATGAAGTGATTACAATAGCTTTTCACTTTCATGTAATTGAAATGACCTATTTTATCTTTTATGAAAACTGGGAAAAATCCTCTTGCTGCCAATACCTCATGTTGCTTATGAGAATATGAGCAGTGAAAGGACTTGGAATAATAATTTATATCTTTACAGTACTTTCCGATTACAATGGATTTATTATTGTACTTGAAATAAGGTCAAATATCATCATATCAGAATGTATATGCCAAAAGAACTGGAGAACAGGGAGAAATGGGAAAATGGAAAGGGAGGAGGAAGGAGAAGAAATAGGAAAGGACCGAGGGAGATATAATCTCCATTTTTGGACCCAAATACTCCATTGAAACCTAACCATAGCAAGTTTCCAAGTCATCATAAAGAGGTTCCATATTAGATTTTGTCCAAGGGGACTTAGCTAAAGAGGAGTTCCTTCTGCTCCACCTGAAACTGACGAAAGGAAGAAATAAAATCCAGATCAATATTGCTAAGTGACAAACTTCTTTCAAACTTCCTTTCTGGAGTTAGGGCTCCTGTAGTGAGACTGAAACTTTGCATATCACTGCAGGACAATATGGAACCCACGCAGCAGGGACATCCATGGAGGACATATAATCTACATCCCAGAAAAGGCAGCTGTTTATTGAGGTCCCAGCCGTGGTAACATGCTTCTGATTTTCAACTCCCAGAGTAGCTTTATGGAAGCAGGGCCTGAAATGGAACTCTCAGGCTCTCGCATTGGGTTGGCTATATTCCATCTTCAAATGGCACTGAAGTGTTAAACCTTCAATTCATTTGTAAAACACAGCTAAGAAAAGAAAGCATAATCCAGACCTCTCCCATGACTCTTCCATATAGGTCCTTAGGACTTACTCCTCTGATACTAAAGTAGTTTGCCATGATGCATCATAACTCAACATATAATTTTCACGAAATGAAAAATAATCCTGATTTCCAGTGAATGTAAATATATGTGTATCAAATAACAGAGACTCTCTGATATGAGAAATCATAAAATTATGGAATTTAACAGGTAGAGAGATCTTACATTATCATCAAGTCTAACTCTTCATTTCTAGATGGGAAAACAAGCAAAGAGAGGCCAGAGCCTGAGCTGGGGCTAAGTCTCCTGTCTTCTATATTTGTAATCTTTCTTCCCTACTATATCATGTCCCTTATATGCTATAGGCCAAGTCATACAAACGACCTCAACTGTAAAATGAGATTGGGGTAGATGGACACCATCTGTTGTTATGATTCTGTTTTTAATAAATACTGAACGAGATAATGTTGTTATATTCCTTAATAGGTTTTGTTTTTCTCTTATCATGTGCATTTTTTTATCTCAAATTTACAGCTTGATTTTTATATGCAGTTTGAAATTAACTCTAGATAGAATAACGCTTATTGTCTAAGGTTTAGTGAATGAGCTTAATATACTGACCATGAGAAAACTCAGTATAGTCTTTGAATTTCCTATAGGCACTGAAAAAAACAAATTTTGTGGGAATAAAGCACAGGATGGGCAAGATTTTGAAGTGAGCCATGGTCAGGAATAGCTCCTAGGCCCTACCAAGTAACAAGAAATGTATCAGATCTGTACAATGGCATTGTAGAAAGGGGACACTTCTGCTTCTAAAACAGACTGGCTGTATGAACTTGGCTAAGTCTCTGTGTCCCAAGCAAAAAGCAGATACAGATTTATATTGATAAATCAGATTTTCTCCCTAGTTCAAGTTATTAATAAGTTTATCTTAAGCATCAACTGACAAAATAAAAATTAGAAAAAATGGAAGGGATGGAAGAAGGTAGAAAAGAAGGCAAGAAAAAGAAGAGAAAAAGAAAGGAAGGAAGGTAGAAGAGAAGGAAGGAAAAAAGTTAAAAAAGAAAGATAGAAGAAAAAGAAATAAACAATTTCTGACTTTGATGTAGCTATATTTTATGTTATTATTGTATATGTAAATCAACATGTCAGTAAGTATTAAGTACTCACTCTATGCCAGGTGCTGTACCAAACTCTAGGAATAGAATACAAGCAAAAAGATGGGTTTCTCCTTGAAGGAACTTACATTCTAATGGGAGAAGGGAACAAGAGCTGAAAAGGGGTACAGGGGAGTACCCCTAAGGGAGCATAATGGAGAAAGAAGTCAAGACAAGAACTGGCAAAAAATGAAGGGACTTTCCTTTGAAGGCAGATTCTGGAACAAACTCATCAATCAGTTTTATATTACAGTAATATTTTATATTAAAGAAAACTTCATTTCTTTAAAAATAGAGGTCTTACCATAACTAAGATTAATAACATTATAATAAATTAATAACACAATATTATGCCATAACAAAAATTGTCTCTGTAGATCACCCAGATTTTTTCAACATGGTAATAACATTTAGTAAGCTTAAAAAAGCTTCATTACGAACTTCGTTACAACCACTTCCACTAAGCCATGGAGCTTACACAATTTTATAGTGTCTAGCCATCCAGATTTTCTCAAATAAAATGAATTCAGTCTTTAGAAGTTTATCTTACAATATTATTTCAGTACAGGTCATGAAAGTTGTCTCCTTCCCCGACAAAACTCCTAACAGCTTAGTATTACATCTATATCACATCCCCACACATATGTCTCTCTCTCTCTCTCTCTCTCTCTCTCTCTCTCTCTCTCTCTCTCTCTCTCTCTCCCACTCTCTCTCTCTTTGTCTCTCTTTGTGAAAAAGGAATGTTAACAACTTGAGTGCAGGAAGCAGGTGTGACGACTCTTGCTGGTTTTAGGCTTTTAATACCATCCCGGCCGTCGTGTAATTTCTGGACCCACATCACAGCATGCATGAATTTTCTTTTTCTACGTCTGCTATAGTTATAGCTCAGAGAGTTCCACAGTCATGGCCTGGCTGTAGCAATGCTTTACGGAACGGAAACAGACCATCCGGATTTTTCAGTGAGGCTTCTGGGAGCTTAAGAGTGGTGCCTGTGGTCCACACAATGGCAGAACAGCTTTTGGTCAGGGAATTTAGTTTTAATTGAGCAAAACACAAAGTGTTCCTGAAACCTTATCTTTCTAATCGGTCACATGTGTTAATTCTACTTATGGTCACTGATATATCACTTCTCCTTAACCTCTGCCACTAAAGTCATCACAATGCAGGGAGAAATAGTTAAATCTTTGTATTACTGTAAGTGGCTTCCAGACTGAAGCTTTGTACCATTAAGTGTAGATGTTAAATACATTCGATCACTTTTCTCATTCTATCTGTTATATTCTCTGTTTTGAATAGGGTTTTATGTAAACTTCAACTCCATTTTACTCAAAGGTGTATTCTTTGTTTTAGGTCATGGGAGTACTGGCAGATGAAAATAACAAATGGTATAGCCTTGAAGGGACTGGTGAACCCCATGTTCCCCTGAGGCACCAATGGTCCAACAATATGCCTGGGCTTTGTGACTCTCTGATGCTGTCATCTACCTGGCAAACAACACATAGTTTATAGCATGAAGATGACAGGGAGGGAAAGAGAATGAGAGAGAGAGAGAGAGAGAGAGAGAGAGAGAGAGAGAGAGAGAGAGAAAGGGGAAGAGAGGAAGATGGAGAGAAAGGGGGGGAAAGAGTGGGGAGACAGAGGGCAAGAGGAGAGAGAGAGAAGGGGAGAGAGGGAAAGAGAGGGGGAGGAAAGGAGAGGAGAGAGACAGACACAGAAAGGGAGGGAGGGAGACAGAGACACGGGAGGAAAAGATAACATGAGAATGCACAGATAATAGTGGGTTAGTATCAAAACCAACTGAAAATGGATGATTTCTGAAGTTGCTCTTTTTAAACCAGGTAGAGGATAAGCCCTTTTGAAGGGAATACAAGACACAGACCCTTGTACATACTAGGGTCCATCTATGTACATCACACGTTTGGTCCTTAGATGACAGCATGGTGTAGTCAAAGGACTGTTAGATTCAAATTCAGCAGACTTTGGCTGGAATCTCCCTCTGCCACTTACTATCTAGGTTATTAAGGTAATTATGTATGTATGTATATGTTTACCTCTCTGGGCTTCAGTTTAGCAAAATCACACAACCTCAGTTGGTGGGGGGGCTTAAGATGCCATGTGGTCCAACCTAAATCTAAACTTTCATCTCTCCACAACATACCTGAAAGTCATCTGTAACAGGAATCTCAACACTTTTTTCAATTTCTTTTTTAATTTCTTTAAATGTTAAGAAGTGTTTCTTTATATGAAGCTTAAGTTGTTTTCTTTGAAATTTCCACCCATTGGTTCTAGTTCTGCTCTCTGAGGGCGTCTGTTATTGTATTATGAATTATTATTAGTAGAACAAATCTAGTCGCTCTTCCATTTGATAGCCCATTTAAAGATAAATAATGTAGTTCCCTTTAAGTTTTCACAAGGCTAAACATGATTACCTGCATCTTACCACATAATCGGCACCCGTGTATGATTGCCACATCGTGTTTTCTTTAATCCAAAAATTGGTTCATAACCTTTCATCATGTAATTGTCACATGGTATAATTTCGTTTCTCACACAGTTTAAAAGGTAAACAGAGCTGCAGTGGATTCATCAATGGCACATGGATACGCATTTAATTCTTGCACTTTGTGAGCTACCAATCTCGAATTGTCAGCCCACATATATCTTCAGTATATTTCCAAAAACCAACTTGTGTGGTTTGTTTGGAGCACTACAGTACTAATGGTATAGTCACTTGACCCAATGGAAAGCCCTGAATGCAGGGGGGAGCGGGTAGGCAGGTGAAGCTGTCATAAGTAAGTCATGTGATACGGTAAGACTTGCATCTTCCTATACTGCACAGTTCCTTCTGTTGGCAATACAGTGTAGTAATAAATTATTTTTAAGTGATACTGGCACAGTTTTTTTAAAAAGCTTCATATAATGGTTGCACCCAACATAAAAATTTGGCATAACATCTGTGACGATTATGAGGGCAAATACAATAGTTCAGAGGTTCAAAGACCTATCCTCCCACCACCATATTTGAAAGGGACTCCATTGGTCATCTACTCACAGTCTCTCATTTTACCAATGTTCTTTAAAGTGATCCTATATGACATAAATCAAATTGCTCTTCACTGTCCTGGTTGGCCTCCTCTGAATAATTTCCAGCTTGTTAATATCCTTCCTGAAATGTGATGGTCAGATCTGAACATAATACCACTAGATGTGTTCTGACTAGAGTAACATACAGAGTTATTTATCACCTGGACACTGTGCCTGTATAGAGTAAGATTTCATTAGCTTTTTGGTGCCAAATTTAGCTTGCAGTCCGTTAAAATTCCCTGATGTTTTTCAGAAAACTTCCTCTTTATTTATGTCTTCCAGAATCTTGTACTTGCAAAGTTAATTTTTGAAAGTGAAGATTTGTTATTTGTTCCTGATAAATTTCATTTTAGGGATAGTATGGAGTTGGTCTTTGAGTCAGAAAGATCTGTGTTCAATATAATGTGAAATATAATGACGATATGATTTAGGTAAATCATTTAAACCTTCAGTGGCCCCAGGCAACTCCTTAAGAGTAGGTGGAGGCAGCTAGGTGCATCAGTGGATAGAATGCTGAGTTCAAATCCAACCTCAGAGACTCACTTGCTATGTGATCCTGAGCAAGTCACTTAACCTCTGTTTGCCTTAATCCACTGGAGAAGGAAATGGCAAACCACTGAAGTATCTTTCTCAAGAAACCTCCATGGACAGCATTGCCTTGCTATGGTCCATGAGGTCCCAAAGAATTGAACATGACTGAATGACTGAACAACAGGGTAGGCGCTGACCTGAATTGGTAAGAGCAATTTCCTAGGTGGGCATTCCCATACAAATGAAATCAACTCTCCCTTCTCATTTCCCCCCCACCCCCCAAGTGATAAGGCTTAGCTCAACATTATAGCCTATCAAGAGAATTTGCTTACCATCCTTTCCAGCTTTGTGTTAGCTGCAAATCTGAATAAGATGGCATCTTAGTATAATCACAAAAGTCTCTTCCAACTCACTACGTGATCTGCAGAAATTTTCTAACTTCCATTATCCTCATATATAAAAAACAAGGTTAGATAAGGTCTCTTTTAGTTCTAGATCTATTATTCTATAAAGCTCAGTGGCTGGGGGAGGGGAAGTTAGAGGGAGAGAAAAAAATTTAAACATTCATTTTATTAAATTTTGAGTTTCAAATTCTCTCCTTTCCTCCAGCCACTTCCCCACCCACTGAAATGGCAAGTAATAAGAAAAACATATTTCCATATTAGTCATGTTGTAAGAAACAAAAACAAGCAAGAAAAGTCAAGAAAGTAGAAGAATAGTCTTTAATATATCCTCATTGTCCATTATTTCTATGTCTGGAGGTGTGTTTTTCTTCATAGGTTTTTTGGAATTGTCTCGAATCACTGAATTGATCAAAGTATCTGAGTCTTTCAAAGTTGATCATTGTTACAATGTTGCTGTTACTGTATACAGTGTTCTCCTGGTTGCGTTCATTTCACTTCGCATCAGTGTATAGAAGTCTGGGGAATAAATTATTAATGTAGCTTCTTCATATTATTTAAACATTAAAAATCTCCATGTTGTGATTATTACAGTGATTCTGTCATAGGATTTTAAGATAGAGATTATTTTAATGTTCAATAATAAACTACCAAACACAAAGCAACTAACCAAATCCCCAGCAATGTCTTGAGGTGAGACCCTTCACCCCAGTTTTTGAAATAACACTAGTAACTCCTTCATTCAGGGGCTTAACAGTCCCCTGAAAGACAGTTTTGTAATTTTATACTTGTCTCTGTACATGTCTCTCTATAGATTGGCTGAGAGATTTCAGGTAAGAGAAGCAGAGGTAACAAAAAAGAGACATGGTAAGACAGAAAGCAAGACAGAGATTTTAAAAAACAGGAGACTCCTACAGCCACTTTCATGTGCCGAGAAGCCGATATCCTTGATTCTCAGAGATCACAAGCCAAGAGACTGCTAAGAGCATCTCATAAAAGGAGAAAATTCTCTCCCTGGTTGAGCTGAAATTTCATTTTGCTTCCCGAAAGCAGAGCTCCTTAACTTGATCATCTAAGCCTCATAGGGCTTTCAGAAGTCTGTTTTTACTTGTTTATTTTGATTTGTTTACAATCTCTGAGTATCTCTTATGTAATGAGGAAATCAGAGGTAAAGTGAAGCTGTCTCTGATTAAGTTATTGGCATCCTTCAGGTCTGAGCAGAACTGTTGTTCCTGGAGTGACCAGGAAGAATGTTTTTTATCCTGAACCCTGCAAAAGAATCCTACTCATAGACTGAAAACATCCAAGTTCCATATCCCCCTTTAAGATAGGAAATTAACAACCCAGTCATTACTTTCCTGTTAATCCCCATAAAAATAGAACTTCAGCCCGCCTGAGACATGGAGTGGGACAACCAAAATTTATCTTTTGTTACCTAGTACCATTTTGTTAAACACTGTATTACATAAATACAACATACATTTCTGCATATATACAATCATACACATTTATACTACGATGTGGTCAGAAAGCACACCATCTTGTACATAGTAGGGGCACAATAAATCTTTCTTGAATTAAACTGAATCCCACTTGGCATAAATATGAATATCATGAAAGATATTCAGCCAAAGATAAAGATTATTTTAACAATACTGTACCTACCATATAAATAAAAGTATTTGATGTCTGTTGTATAAAACATTACCTGGTGTCCACTCAAGTCAAGAGAACACAAGCAGCACCCTGGGGGGACCCTCTGTAGCAGATGCAGACAGGAGTCCCAGGTTGGGTAAAAAAAATCCCACTGCTGCCTGCTCATTGGAGAGAATGCCCATGTTGGTGAGATCACAGATTTATTTGAGTACTTCAGGCTACCATTACTTAATAGGCTGAGAACTAAAGGTCACTTTTTTAAAAAATAAAGAAATTCCAATGACTAAGTCACAATTAGTCAAAACACCATAAAACACTGATTTATATATTTTCTTAAATTGAATTCCATGAAGTATCTAATGTGCGGGGAAAAAAAAGCAGAACATCTCTTGGTTTCCTGAGCTCCCTTTAAAGCTAACTCTGAACATTTTTGAACAAAGCTGGAGCATTGAACTAACTCTGACCTTCTTCAGAAGGCTTTCTGAATCCCCCAGTGCCTTCCTCTAGATATTATTTCTAATTTATTCTGTAGAGATATAGTTTGTACATAGTTGTTTTCATGTTTTATCCTCCATTAAACTATGAGTTTTTTGTGAGCAGGGGCTATCTTTTGCCTTTCTTTGTATCCTTAACACAATGCAATCAATAAATGCTTGTAGACTTGACTTGGGCATTCTGAATTCTACTTCCGTGTGTTTATGCCCCTTGCTCCTTATTCCATTTGGTTCTTAAAGCTACATCTGCAAGACGGAGGAAATACTTAAAATATCCTCTTCATTGAAGTAGAACATTCATGAAAGGTATACAAGTTTGGAAATTTAAGTAGATTTTTTTTTTCAACACAGCCCAACAAACGGGAGGATTTTGTTGGTAAAGTTGCGATTTAATTTACTTAATATTTTTGGAATATTTTGGAAGTCAAACTTTGAAAAGCTCTGTAGTTTTCAGCATTAAAGTTGATCAAGAGGGACTGGGAAGATACAAATCCTCAAAAAAAAAAAGTATAGATTTCTGCTAATCTTTACTCAGTGAGATGGACAAAATTTCTAGGGTCAACTTCTGTCAATAGTTTCCTCTCCACTTTCAAACAAGTAAAAAGAAATATTGGGATGGATGATTCACTGGAGTTCAGTTTACCTTCCTATTTACCTAAGGAACAATTTGACACTTGGTGATACATTAGGGAAAAAAGAAAAGGCACACCTGAAGGGATTATGCTGAACTAAAATATTTCAAATAAATAAAGAACAATGGTATTTCTGAGCAGGGTGAAAAAGAACCAGCTGTGTGTGTTTTATAATAAAAGAAAAATGCAGAAAAACCAACTAAGATATATTTGAATGAAAGGGTCACAATTCAGGCCCTGAGAGATTTAAACAGATCTGTGGCTCAGTCCTGAAATAGCTGTGGGGTGGTTAGTTGGCTTTAAGAAAATTTTTTTTTCTAAATTACAAACTTAATAATCATCAACATGAACATTTCAATATACAAACAACAAAGAGAGGAATATATGTGAAACCATAAACTTGTACATTTATTAGCTGTTTCTCTTTTCTTCTCAAAGAGGACCATGATATAAAAAAGGTGATGTCACTTACCAGTGAATTGGATTTAGATGAGAGAGGCTTTGCAAAGTCACCTACCTCATTCTCTCTTCCTGAGCCAACTGGGTCCAGCGGCAAAATATAGACCATGACAACTGCAGATGGCCCAGGAAGCAGTGGGAGACTTTGGCTTTTTTAAGCTAAGGTCTTTCCCAGATCTCACATGATTTGCTATTAAAGGGCATTATAAAATGTTAAAACACTGTAACAAACTTGCCTTGTATTCTTTTCTGAACTAGTTTTACTGATGCTTTTTTCTATTTTCATTTTCACATCTATCACTACCCATGAATTCATCCCTCCCCAATCCACATAAGCCCTCATTTTAAACAAATACGGTGAAGCAAAACATATCAACTCTTTAGCTATGTCTGAAAATATATATCTCATTCTGCACCTGTAGTCCATCACCCCTTGCTAAGAAGTGTAAGACGTTCCATCATCAGCTTTCTGAAATCAATCTTGGCAACTATGTTGATCCAAGTTTTGAAATCTTTCAAAGTTGTTTTCATTTCCTCTAGTTGGCCATCCTGTAAATTTTTCCCCTGGTTCTGCTCATTTCAGGTTGCAGCAGTTCATGCAAGTCTTCAAAAGTTTCTCTTACATCTTCATGGTTGTCATATTATGGTGTAATAGTTATCTATTATATTCATATCACAGTTTGTTAAGTCATTATCCAATATTCTTTGATACAGCAAAAAACAAATGCTGTTGCAAATTGTTGCGCATATGAGTCTTTTCCCTCTGTCTTTGAATGCAGCCTCCAAATAGGTTTTCATAACCTTTCCATTGGTGTCCTGACTTCAAGATGTTTTATCACTATTATTATATAACTAAGGTATGACATTTGTTATTGTGTTACTGTATACCCTGGGCCATGTCAATTACAGCCACAGGAGGAAAACTGAAACAAACAAGTCCAGTGCAAGGTCTTCCTTTAGTACAGCTCCCACTGAGCTGTGCAATTAGTGCCGATTACTAAAAGTACTTTGCTAGTCCAGAATTATATGTTGTTCACTTGGGTGTGTTAAAAGGTGCAGAAGCCATGCCTTACTTATTAATCATTAATGTAAACTTGCCACCTACTCAGAACTTTTGCTTCTTAAATCATTAAATAATAAAAATATCAATCTTAAGCATAAATACAGTCTGACCCAATACACAAAGGCTCTTTCTTCTAAGTTCTATTCATATGAGGGACAATTTGTCACATGATATTTACGTTAAAAAAAGGGTTAAGAATGAATGTCTAAAATAATAAACATGGAGATTGTTTTGTACTTCTTGGGGAAGGGAAAGGCTCTATAAGGAGCTTTGGTGCTGAGTTAAGCACTTTCATTCATTCATAAGTCCATCTGAAAGCCATATCATTTGGCGATTTCTGCTGGGTTGTCCACGTCTCCTACTTCCTTTCCTCTTTTAAATTTTAAATACTGCAAAGGAACCATTTACCCTGTGAGGTTCTCATAGTTAGGACCAAACCCTTCTCTGAGGAATTTTGGCACCCAATTAATTAGCTCGTTATGAGCAGGAGCTTGCTTTCTTTCAGTAACTCCTATCCTGCCATCAGTAAAGTGTGATTCGGTAATAAATTTCCACGAAGCAAACTATTTCTGGTAATTCTCCCTAATTAACACCAGGTCTGCTAATAATAAATTAGTACCTATGTGTTTCTGATATAACCAAGATTTTGTCTTGGAGGACCCTAAAAAGGCCAACTCCAACCTAAATTAAGCTCTTGCTGGCAAAGGGATTTATATGCCATTTTGTAAGAAAACCTTTGATAATCTTATATTGGGGCATTCTGACTAGCAAACATTGAGTGACAGGGAGATTTGTTCTGGTCTGAGCACTGAAAAGGGATTTACTGTGAACACATACTGTTGAGTCTTAAGCTCATAAATCTTGCATGGGATTACTGATTCCTAATGAATGAATGACAGATCTCTTATTTTTGTCGGTGCATTTTAATGTGCAATGACGTGATTGATAGAAACCAAACATTGACCATTAAAGTGTCAAATGCAGACATGATGCTCTTAAATGTTTGGCTTCTGGAGTTTAATATACTGTGGGCAAATAGACCTGAATTTGTCTTTTATTCCCAAATCTCAAGACCGCAACAAAAAACATTCCTCTGAAACTTCATGTAGGTGGGGGAAAAGAAATCTCACTAAAACCAGTAAACAACAAGGTTTAAGTAAAACTACTTAGCTTTTTGAGCTAATGAGACCGTAATGAGATCAGTGCTATCATCCCGAAGTACTTGGCCAGAGTCATGGTGGATGGTGGAGATGGACAAAGTCTTGTGTCATGGCTGAATAAATTATCAGCTACGCTTGTGATACTGTGGTAATAAGACTGAAAAACTCCAGTTACATGGATTCACCATTTTCAAGTACAGCTTAACACTGAGTGATTGCTAGGTCAACAAAATGGTATAAAAAGTGCCTAATGGTGGGCCTCCCTAGAACCCATTCTTACTGTGACCGAGAAAAAGAAGAATCATTTGCCACAAAAAACCCAGACGTTTTTCTTCTGAAACACCACACCTATTTATTAGGATATTTATTATTTAATATGTACATAAAGGCATTGTTCTGCCCAGCATGCTGTTTATATGCTTTTTCATTAGGATACTCATCCAAAGGTCAAACCGATTACAATACACAGTTTTTAGAAACATAAACAGAAAGAAGCAAAAGTCAGAGGTTAATAGAGAAGCTAAATGACACATTAGAAATCCCAAACCTTTTAAACAAATCAAGCAGAAATAAAATTGATGGTGCAGTAATTTTTTCTACCAATTTGTGTATTTTTCCTTATTTTTATATGCCTGCAAAACTGTCTTCCTAAAGTAATTGAGGTAATCATACTCCAAAATACATGTACTGAGACATTTACTCCACACTGATATGTGCAGCTTGTTCTAATTACATCTAAGCTCACACAAGAGCAAAGACAGGGCAAGTTCCTTGGAGGCAGTGGCTATAGTGAATATAGCTGGAATACCTCACCAGTTTAAAATTGGTATATTAATACATTCTCATTATAAATAATTTTATAGATAATGCTACAGGAATTTTTTTTTAAACTCAAAGTCTGCTGTCTTAATTTGAGCTCCTACCCTAACATTTCTTGGAGTTAAAGTTTAATTTTGTCCTAGGCTCTCACATGAAGTCTGAACCATCAGGGATTACGGGCAGTTGAGGGGAGAGGCAACTCCTGGCTCATGGAACCTGGAACTTGGAGCATTTAAATGCACAAGTAGGGCGAAGAACTTTTCCAATTAGGCTTCGGTTAGCAACACCCACTATACTTTGGAGGACCCAATATGACCCTACTAAAATACTGAAAACATTGAGCCTCAGTCAGTAACTTAATCATGGAACTTGGAAAATTCCTGGTCATTAGATACTATCTAGGGCCATATTGTACATTTTAAAAATCGTGTTATAAATTTGGCATCCAAAACATATACATCAAGAGAACTTGAAAGTAAATGAACTACACAGAAGCAGTAGAAACAGAAAAGGCTACTGGTCTAGGAGCTATCTATAACCAGAACAATAAATACCTCAAGGAGATAACCTGAACAATAAAGTGCTTTGCCAGGTATTAAAAGATTAACCCTCGTGTATTACAATCTACCCTTTCTTGGGAGAAAATACACAAATCCTTCTGGTTTATGAGCAGTGGACAGAATTTATTTTCATGGGATTACCAATTTGCCAATAATCTGACATTTCTAACTGCTCAGTTACTAGAGAGACAAAGCACAAACAGAGAATTATAAATTCGGCTGCTGCTTCTCCCCTGGCAGGGAGAAAGGACTTTAGGGGAAATGCAACAACGTGATCTCCAAGAAGTAGGGGAGGTTTTGGGGGCGGGAGAGGGGGAAAGAATACTTCTTTAATTAAGAAAAAAAAGTCTTTAAATTTAGCATGATAACTTCATCCAAATTCTAGGCAAGAAGTTTTACAAAGTACACAAATGTCACAGACTATTGAATAAGATCTTGGCACGTAGTCCTAAAACAAGCAAAACAAAGAGGGCACAGAAAAAGATCTCAAAGCACACCAAAGCAGGTCAGAGACATATTTTGAACTGTTTCAAAGCTGCAGACTTTGTGGGAGGCAGGCTGTCCCAAAGGTCCCTGTGCAGGTGCATGCAATCAAGAGTGCTGGAGAATCCGGCTGGGTCCCCAGGATGCTCTGGTCCCTTCCTAGACATTAAGAGCGCACGGGGTGTTCCATTGCTTTTTGGCTTGGCAGATTTACCCCTGCGTCTCCTCCTTCTGATTTGTTTAAATTAATCAGAATTCACACATAACATAAATTGGTTAAGACCATAAATTAAGAGCCTGTCAGCGTAGCTGCCTTTCAAGTTCAGAAGTTTAAACAAAGAGGGCAATTTCAATCTTTCTTTACTGGAGAGCTCACAATGGAAGCGAGGCAGGAGAATAAATGAGTGAGTGATGGGCTGGGGAATCACGTGGAAACACATACTGACCTTCCCTCTGTTTGCTAGAAACACACAGGAGGGAAAAAAACAACCCCAAACCAAAAAACTGTGAAATGCCCTGCATCTTTCTTACTCAACTAAATCTTACAGCAGCTTATATCTGGGAGGTTTAAACTACACCAAGACTTTTGGGACACCAGACTAATTGTATTATGATTTCTCTCTCTCTAGATCTCTAAATATGGAAAGCAAATTTCAGCACTTGTCCATCCTTAATATCACAAAACTCTCAAATGAAATGCTTTTGCATTTGATTTGAAAAGAAATTCACTTATCATTATTTTAACACTCAACAATCAAAAAACATAGGATATCTTTTTTCATCACATATCAAAAGATGTTTTTCTATCTTCTAATTAATTTCCAAATCTGTAATTAGAAAAAAAAAACAGTCCCCACATAAAGCTCTCTATCCTTCAACCAGCCTGTTTAATTCTCACAAATTACTCTGATTTATCAACCTAGAAAGTGATAGATTTTTTTTTTTAGATAAAATCCACTGACTTACAATTTTTCCTCAGACTTTCTTTCCAGAAAGAATGTTTTTAGCACAGCTTACACAGAAAAGTTTAAAAGGAAATTGAATGTGACTACTAAACCAGACAGCACATTTTTGAAAAGGTGTTGATATGACTAAGAATTTGTTTTTCTGCTAATTAATTTGTACCAATGCTGTATATAACCTTTCAGAATTTAATGTGATAGCAACTGTCATTTATGCAGCTCCTGAAGGTAGGTTTACAAAAGCACCTGATGACATTTCTCTCTCTCTCTCTCTCTCCTCTTTCCCTCCCTCTTTTTCTCCCTCCCTCCTTTTCTCTCTCCTTCCCTCCCATATACTTCTTTAAGGGGAAAAGGCTCAAGTTTCTTAGCAGTCACTTTTTTTACCTTCTCATATTCTACTCTTGGGGGTAAGGGAGGGCTAAGGGTAGAACACAGGACCAGTAGAAAGATGCATATAATGACTACCAGATGGTCTTATGTTACTAAAAGGTTAACCTGCAAGGTTTATGTATGAGTTCCAATAGATGCCTGCATGGGGGGAAAGGGCTTTCCTCATTAATACATCACTTAAAAGATTTGCACATTTTGCATCCAAAAGTCCTTTGGCATTTCTTTCCATAAGTGATCAGTTTTTAGCACAGCTACACAAAAAGTAAAAAAAATAAAATAAAAAAGATTGGCACCTATCACCTAATGAAATTTTTGGTTAACTTAAGAGGGAAGTCTCATTTTGTCTGCTTTTAAATTTCTCACACAGATGGGAACATCTGAGGCATTTTTATAGATTTTTTCCCCCAGATTTACTCAAAATCTATCTATAAATTTATTGTAATATTGCATTGACTGGGGGGATGGAGGGGAGAATGTGTTGAGGTCTCAGGGAAAAGAATACCATTCATCAAAAAAATGTTTCTTCATCCAGTTCTTTCAAGATGAACAATATTCAGTTAGGACACAGGCCTGATTGTTATTTCATGGGCATAAAGCCTTAAAAAACCTTGGGTTTCTATGCCATCTCCCTCTCTCAACTTTACATGTCCAAATATTTCCATATAAATGTATAAAAATTTATCCTTTCTGCATATTTTTTCAAAGTGTTATGAATATTAGCCTATGAAAAATTAACTACTAGTGTAATCTATCTTCTTTTTTTTCTTCTTTCTCATTATGTTGTTTCCTTTCAGAAATTCAGAGAATGAGCATGTTTCTTGCACAGTGGTTTATCCTTCTTGGAAAAAAAGGTCTGGCCTTCCAAACTGTCAGAACAAACCTGAAAAGAAAAGAAAAACGATTCAAGAAATTATCAATATCTTGTTGAACATGCCTACCAAACTAGAGAAAGCATATTTTTCAAAAGGTATTGATTTGACCCAGAACTAGTTCTGTGAATTGGTTGGTACCAATGCTGTAGATAATCTTTCAAAAGTTAATCACATAGCAACTGTCATTTATGCAGCACCTGAAGATTTGCAAAAGCACCTGAACAGACATTGGGCAATAAATCCCATGGCCCTGTTAGGGGGGCACTCCAGGAATTAATTACTGTCTCCATTTTGCAAATGAGGAAGCAGAAGGTATTTACTGAGGTCATACAGACATTAAGTTGTGGAGATGGGATATGGACAAAGGGCATATTGACTCCAAGGTCAACATTTTATTCGTTATCCAGGGGTGGGGTACCTGTAGCCACGAGGTCACAAGTTGCCTACCCCTGCAGACCATGCTGCTTCTTTGAAAACAAGGTTGATTTAAATTCATTTCATTTTCTTCAGTTGTATCCTCTTTTGGGGTTTTCTTGGCAAAGATACTACAGTGATTTGCCATTTCCTTCTCCAGCTCATTTTATAGATGAGGAAACTGAGGCAAACAGGGTTAAGTGACTTGCCCAGGGTCACCCAGCTAGCAAGTGTCTGAGGCCAGATTTCAACTCAGGAAGATGAATCTTCCTGACCCCAGGCTAGCACTCTATCCATTGTGCCACTTAGCTGCCCCTCATTTTATTTGACAAGTTCTAATAGTCCTTAACTGCTTTGCTAAGGCATCATCAAACTAGAACTGGGCCTGCCCAGACAGAGATTGGGACATGTAAGTCATTTTAAAGTTCTCTGACAGATCAGTGACCTCTTAACGTGGGCACTCTAAGACCAATCCCTGTCACTCACTATTTGTGTGAACTAAAACAAATCCTTTCATCTCTGTGGACCTCAGTTTCCTCATCTGCAATGTAAGAGTGCTGAACTGGATGACTTCTAAGGTGCCTTTCAGCTCTCAATCTGTGAACCAGGCATCCTGTGCATTTAATATTTTATGGATTTGACTACAGCACTCAGCTAGGGCATCTGTTCTCTCCTGCCATCAGTCTGCCTCCTTTACTGATCATACATTTCCTTGGTGATATCTTTCATACCACTTCATGCCACTGGGGACTTGAATTCTTCTGAGTTAATTCATAGCTGTACCATATCATCAGGAAAAACTTTGGTGTTACAAAAAGAGAGTTTACACAAATGAAGTCTCCTCCTGGTCAGTTCTAGACCTGAACTCATTTTTGTTCATTTGCTGTGCCCATCTAAGGTATATGGATAGAGAGATTAGCTCAGTGGACTCCACCCAACTGCATGACCCATTCCAAACAATATACATCCTCTATCTATTTGGTCTTTCCTTTGTTTCTCTAGCAATCTATTTTTGCCATCAACGACAGTGGAACCACCTCATCTGTATTTAAATAATTCTGTATGTGATATGCTATATGAGAAAACAGGATTGACACTCACGGAAATGAAGTTGATTAGAGTAGCTTGATCCAACTAAACCTATTCCAGGAAATCTGTGCTATAAAGAACACAGTTTTAAAGGCACACATGAATTGATTTTCAAGATATCTCAAAGGGTAGAAGATTGCAAAAGAATGGAAAATACCACAGCTGGTATCATTATCCAAAAAAGCAACAAAGAAGAAATTAGCCTCTGCACATACATCCTTGATGAAAACATGAGAAAGGAATAGACAGACTGGTACAATGTTCTAGAGCAAACCACATGTTCAGAGTCACAGTGAACGGAGAAACAGAGTACATAAGAATTCTGCTGCGTTAATTGCCTGATTACAAAAAAAAAGGCATTTGACTCAGCAAAGATAGACTTAATAACACCTTCTATAAGATATTTCCCAGGCATATGTTAAGATTATATAAGGATCATTCACCCATATGGCAGCACATAGATAAATATCTCACACATATGGATGACAGCTGTAGCCACAGTGATAACTTTGTTACACAAGCCTTTGATCTTCAGGACTCTTGGAGGTACAAAAATAGGGAGACACAGACTCCTCGCAAGGTTTTGCCATTGTCATGGAGAATGTTCTGAAAAACCCCCAGAAGAAGATGGATTCTTCATAGACAGGGAGGTTCTACAGATGTGCCTGTTTCAGAGTGATTCTATATTGAGCGATGAGGCCCCTGAACCCTATAAAGTTGCCCCAATACTTTTTAATAGGTCTTGAGATAACAATTAGAAACTTACATTAGAAGTTTGGACACCTTGGTCTGTTTCATTTAATACTTCTCTTTTCTTTTAATGCTCTGGATAACTGAAAACTGCTGAATGTATTCATATACATTTAAATATGTGTGTATATAATGTGAAATTCAAAAAGACATTTATTAAGTGCCTACTGTGTGCCAGGCACCACTAAGCACAAGAACACTAAGATAAACAGAAACGTCCCTGTACACAGAAAGCTTACATTCTACTGAGAGGATCTGATACATATAAACACGACCACCACCATCATTAACCACTTTATCATACAGCACTTTAAAGTCTGAAAAATACATTATACATTATTCTCTCATTTGGTCTTCAAAACAATCCTGGGAAGTGGGGGCTACTATTTTTATTTCACAAAGAAAATGGATGCTCCATAATTTGCCCAGGGTCATACAACTAGGAAGTATTTGAGGCAGGATTTAAACTTAGGTCTTCCTGATCCCAAGTCCAGGACCCTATCCATCAGGACACCTAGCTGCCAAATAAATATGGCACCTAAAAAGTGTACAGGTGAAGACATGAATGATCTGTGGTTTCATCAATGTGGTCGACTTCTGCTTCTGGCTGGGCATTCCCTCCTATAATGCAGACTAAACTTTCATGATACAGACACTAGAGTCAAGGGAACTCCTTGAATCATCTAGAGAAGATGTTACTAGCCCCAGATTACTATCAAGAGTGGGACCAAAACTCCATTCTTTCTGAGTCTCAAGCCCAGAACTCTATCCACTGTACTTCACTGCATCTGAAGATGAAATGTGTACTACTTTTTGCAGGGAAGATGAGTGAGAAGCAGTAATAACTGTGGGAATCAGGAAAGGCCTTATATAGGAAGGAGAACCTGATCATACCTGGAGATTTCAGAAGCAAAGGGGAGAAGAAGGATATTTCAGGTAGGAGGGAGCTGAAGAGAGAGATAGAATGACACATAAGGGAAACAGCAATTAGCCCAGGTTGGCTGGATAGTGAAGTCTAGAAAGGTGAACTAAAGATACTGTGAAAAGTTTGAAAAGTTAAACAAGAATTTGTACTTTGTCCAAAAGGCAACAGGGAGTTGCTGAACACTCTTCAGCAGGAGGTCAACTAGTCTTCCACTTTGGAAAGGATCATTTTGGCAGCCCAGTGGAAGACGTCAGTTTAGAGATGTTAGAAACAGGAAGTCCAAGGAGACAACAGCAGCAGCCTAGATGAGAGATTACTAAGGGGGAGAACTAAGTTGTGGCTGTTTGAGTGTTTTCATGCACTTGTGTAGAAGTAGAATCTCCGAGACTTAACAAATGATTAGATTTGGAAGCTGAGGGACAAGAAAGAAGGATGATTCCAAGGGCATTGGAGCCTCTCACTGGCAAAGAGATGGTAAGAGGAGAAGTTGGTTTAGTAGGAAAGATAATTACTTCTCCTTGGGACACTTTATGTATCAAGGGTCCACGTGACATGCAGATGGGAGGTCCAATGAGCAAGTGAGGACAACTTCAAGTTAAAGAAAGAAATGAAGACTAGATAGAGGCTTTAAGAGTCACCTGTGTAGAGGTAACTGGAACCATGGGAGCTGATAAGATCACTAAGGGAGAAGACAGAGAAGAGAAGGGAAGGGATAGGGGGAGCAGGGAAAGAAAGGGGGAGAATCTCAGGCAGAACTTTGGCGTACACTCACAGCAAGAGTGTGGGATAGAGATTAAAATCAAACAAAAGAGACTTAGAAGGAGAAATTAAAGGCATAAAGGCATAGGAAGAACTCCTGCATGTAGAGTCTTGATCTTTTAAAAATTGGATTAAAAGATCTATAGTACAGATTTTGTAAGGTTGTCGTGAGGTTTAAATAAAGTGATGGATGTAAAGATTTTTGTTAGCGTTTAAGTGCTATACAAATGTCAGTTGTCATCATCATCAGTTAGCTATATAATTAAGTTATATATTAGCTATAAATTATCTGTATCTCTGAAAGCTGCGAATAATCACCAAAAACATTTTTGCCATTGTAAGAAACACTGGCTTAACTGATGGCATAAAAATGGACTTCTTAACACTAGAAACATCAAAATTAGCATGCTTATTAAGACATAATCTTACTGAATGTCACATCCGAGAGAAAAGTACTCAAAACTTACCCAACTGGGGAAAAATACTTTCATATAATATTAAAATATCTTTTAAAATAATTATAAACTATTTTTCATTTAAGTTTGGAGGATTAAGAGATACTCTATTTACTTTTCTCACACAAATTAGCCTTTACACTGCATTCAGTTAAGTCAGGGAAAGAAGTTTTTACTTACTGAACACACAAAGCATGTATCATGCCAAGTATGACCCAGAGCTTCCAGAAACAGGTCACCGGCTTCTATGGGAAATTCACATCCATGGCATATGGTGCCAAATAGAGCATAGTAATCTGCAGGGAGGAAAAGGCAGAGAGGTTGATGGGAAATATTAGTGATTTGGAGACGGTACTTACCCTAATTTTTTCATTTTTTATTCAGTCAGGAAGTACAAACAAAAAATTATTTTTATGAAGTAGGTAAATATAGGGAGGCCTGATTTCTGTTTTGTTCATTGCCATGTATATCTGATAAATTATCATTCTGAGGAATAAAGCAATTTCTTTCTCAAAGAATTATTGTAAAGTTAACTTGTTTGCTGAGTTTTAAGTGCATTTCATTGACTTTAAAGAAGATATTTGATAAGTACAACTTTAGCACTATTAGTTATTAAAATTTTAAAATGCTAAAAACCAGGTCAGCTGAAATATTAAATACCCTTTTGTTTCCAAGTAGTAGAGAGTTAAGATGTTTAGAAAGCTAAGTTTAAGTGGGTTTTTTTTTAGTGTATTTGGAGAAAGGAAGAAAACAACATAAGGGAAAATAGTGAGTTTTCAAAATTGTTGACCTGTGAATTGATATTCAAAATGTTCTCTTTGTATCACAGTGAATTTTTAAAGAAAAGCATTAAGATATTAAAATGATGGAAACTTTTCTCTATCTGCACTCATTACTGGAAAGCTAACTATATCTATTCCTGTTCTTATGTGACTATTAACAAATTGTAGACTTGATGCCTTGAGACAGAAGCAATCAAGGTCATCTCTCCTTCTTTCCTAAAGCTTGGCTTACTTTTGGCACTCAGGAATGGAGAGAAACATGGCGGTGGTAATGAAGACTCTATATGACAACTATGCAAATGCTCTGAAAGTCTACTTTTGAGGAGGTGGTTCTGTATTTGGTATTTGCTTTAAATAGATGTTTAGTAGGAGTCTTGCCACATTTCCCACCTGACTGAACTGGTGGACTTCACTATGGTTTGTAGACTCTCATTTGACAAGGTCATGTCATCTGAAACTCATAACCTACCTTGCCCTTCCTTCCTTCTGATTAGAGAGGGCAAAGATTGGATAGTGCTAAGCTCCTCCCAGATCCTCCATCTAAGGAGGGTGCTCAGGGCAACCCTCTCATCATTTCTCCCTCTCCCAGACTTCAGCTGCATTCCTGGACTACATCATGTTCCCACACCTGAAACCCTCCCTCTCCCTTTTTATTTCTTTTAATGTGATGCCTTTTCCCATTAGATCATGAGCTGCTTGAGAGCAGAGACTTTCTTCTACCTTTCTTTGTATCTTGTGTTAGCACAATGTCTAGCACATAATAAGCATTTAATAAATATTTACCAAGTGATGTGTTTCTTCTTCATAATACTTATTTTCCTTTATTTAGAAGTTTTTAACTGATTTCTGTTTAATACCTCTTATCTCAAGTCGGTCACCAAAATACCAAAGTACGAAGAATAATAATCCAGTTACTAGTATAAGAATGATGAAAGAATACTAGACATAAGGTTCTACCTTCCTGGCGATGTCAAGGCTACTTAATATTGATTAAAAACAAATTCCGGGCGTTGACATATTGCATATCATATCTAACTCCAGCGGGGAAGAAAAAGCCCCCAATTACTGAGTCTTGTTGCCGTGGGGCTTCACAAGTGACATCCATAACTGAGTTTCTGGCTTCAGCTGGTTTGTGTCATAACTATATTGGCCTCAATTTTCTTTTAGTGCACTTTCCTTACAATCTTATGACTTCATGCTGGAAATCCTTAGAAAAATACAATGTAACTTGACATAGCTTATACTGATAAAACATTAATAAGATTTTCTTTTGAAGAGAGAAAAGAGATTTGTCTCTGGCAAGACTAAAATGGAGTACATCAAGATTTTGTTTTTCAAGCAGATTTTAACATCATCATCATCATTTCATGTTACTAGAAGGCTGGTTAAAAGGTGATTATTTTTTCTGTAACAATTAATTAAGATTTGACTCCTAAGGTATGAAAGGATTATGAGATTCATAGAGATACCTAACAACAATTAAACCAGAAAACATTTCCCCTGCTCTTGGTCCTCTGACATGAGCATTCTGAGAAGGCATCAGGCAAGTATTTGGATTCCTAGCCACCTTTACTCTACAAAACCTTGATGTTTTTCAGATTTTTTACCAATATTTATTGAGAAACACTAATGGATCTGTGTTCCATGATCCAGTTCTAGAACTGGGAGTGACCTTAGAGACAATCTAGTCCAACCTCCTTAGTTTACAGACAGGGAAACTGAGACCTAGTAAGATTAAGTGATTTGGCCAAGGAAATATAGGTAGAATTTGAACACAGGTCTTCAGACTCCAGAAGTCTCCTTTTATCATAATGCCTCTCATAACTTAATCAGTTACATTAAAGTAAAATGAAATAAGTCAACAATGGAA
Organism: Potorous gilbertii; assembly: GCA_028658325.1. Classification (NCBI taxonomy): domain Eukaryota; kingdom Metazoa; phylum Chordata; class Mammalia; order Diprotodontia; family Potoroidae; genus Potorous; species Potorous gilbertii. The sequence goes on along the minus strand of CM053774.1, from coordinate 98,305,844 downwards.
ACATGGAAACTGTGAGGCTGGTGTGTGGGGGAGGTTATAAGCATTTTTGAGATAAATTAAAGGAAAGAGAGAGTGAAGGAGAGAGACAGAAAGAAAGAGAGAGAGGAGAGAAACAGAGAAAGAAAGAGACAGAGAAGAGACAGAGGGGAGAGAGAGAGAGATGAGGGGGAGGGAGAGACAGAGACAGACAACCGGGGAGGGGGGGGAGAGAGAGAGAGAGAGAGAGAGAGAGAGAGAGAAAATCTTTCCAGATCATAACGATCCTTTCAACATTCACTGAATTATTTTGAGCTGAGGTAGATAGTAAAATATATATTTATAACCCACTTAAACAAAATGCTCTTAGTGAATAGTGTTTATGCCCCAATCCCACCATGAAATTGAGAATCCTTTGTGTCCTGAGAGAGAGAGACAGACAGACAGACAAGGGTGAGAGACAGAGACAGAGACAGAGAGACAAAGGAAAGAGAGACAGAGAAAGAGGAGAGAGACAGAAGAGAGTGGAGAAACAGAAAAAAGAGAGACACAGAGAGAGAGAGCAATAGAGAGGACAGGAGAAATGATTTGCTTTTAATCTGAAAGTTATAATATATATATAATATATATTATATTCCTCTAATAATATATATATATTCCTCTAATATGAGGAATAAGGACCATGCGACTCCCTTGTTCTACTTCGCTGCTCCTTCTACAGAGGTACCTGGAGGCAGCTGTGGTCAAAGTGGATGGAGAGTTGGGTCTGGAACCAGGAAGACCTGAGTTCAAATTCAGCTCCAACTAGCTGTGTGACTCTGGACAAGTCATTACATTTCTGCCTGCCTCAGTTTCCTCAAATGTAAAATGAGGATAAAAAAGCACCCACTTTTCAGGGTGGTTGTAAATGAAATAATATTGTAAAGCACTCAGCACAATGACCCACAGTAGGCATTTAATAAATATTTGTTTCCTGTCTCCCTCCCTCCCTTCCTTCCTTTTTGGAAAAAGACCCAAGGATCGGGGCCAGCTCCGCACTTTCATTCCATGGGAGCTAAGGGGAACAAGAAGAAATAAAGAAAGAAGGTATGAGATAACTGGGTAAATTAGGACATTCTTGCCCTTGTACAACTCAGTGTCTGAATGAGCCACTGACTGCTCCTGTCCTTTAGCTGGTCTGCGCCATACAGACGGTCCATTTAGATAAGCCTCCTAGTAACACAGTTGCTATTTAAAAGAGAAAGGTGTTTGTGTGTCAATGTGTTTGACAGGAATGGTGTGAGCCAAATATTTATGTTTAAAGGGGTTGCTAGATATAAGGTCAGAAAAAATGCAAAAAAGCAATGACTTAGAGAAAATGTTTTATGGTATTTGAGAATATTACAGTATGTGAGAATATACAGAGCTCACGTTAAATAAGTACATCCACTTATTATGGAATATATATGTATGTGTGTATGCATGTAATATGTTATATATAACACATAAGTATGTATGTATGACCAAAGTGTAGGGTATTAAGGTAAGTTTCTCTAAGGAAACAAGACCAAGAACTCGGCTCATTTTTTTTTAAATATGTGTATGTTCATGTGTGCACATACATATGAAAGGATTTTCATCTACATTAGGGGCAGCTGCTAAAGACATCAGTTTAGCATATTTACCATACTTTGCAAAACCTTTCCAGATCATAACGATCCTTTCAACATGCACTGAATTATTTTGAGCTGAGGGAGATAGTAAAATATATATTTATAACCCACTTAAACAAAATGCTCTTAGTGAATAGTGTTTATGCCCAAATCCTACCATGAAATTGAGAAGCCTTTGTGTCCTGAGAGTTTAGTACAGAGAACATAACAAAGTACAAATAAGAACGCAATAAAAAATGCTAGTATTTTCATTGGTCTATTTCTATTTTCTCTAGAAACAATAAAAAGCTTAATAAAATTCATTCAACCATTTAACATTTAGGGCTCTACCTGAAACATTTCCAAAATCTTGTCGATTAGCATCTGTTTACTTAAAATCCTTTATTAGTATTACTTTTATTTCTGTTTTTTTTTTCTTGTTGAGAGGGGAAAAAAAGTCCAAATGCCAGGAGGAAGAAATCTTTGAAGACATAACATTACACTCAGCAAAGCTTAGAGAGGATGGAACTCTGCTTGGGATTTTAGGAACTTTGCTCAGTTTTAAGAGGAGCTGCTCTTTCTCCGCTGTATGAAGAACAGATATAAAAGAGAGAAGAATTTAACAACTTTTCAGTATTTCCTGAATGATAGTTTTATATAAAGTGACCTCATCATCTGTTCTGAGGCACTATGAAGTATTCCTAGCACATAACATACATCATATACAAATGTAAGGATTACAAACTATTCTAAAGTCAATTATAGATGGAAGGCCTTGGAGAGAGAACCATGGCATTATGCTTTTAAATTCTTTAAAAAAAACCATTCCTTAGATACACAAAGCTTGATATCGAAGGCTGAATTTTTAAAAATACCATTGGAAAGGAAATACTTTAAACCACAAATTAACAGAACAATGCCATTTTTTATCTTTTATACAAAGATAAGTATAAAAAAAGATCACTTTTATCTTTTATACAAACTTGGATTTGGAAAATTGAGCTGCATTTTTTTTTAATGTATACATCTGGGATAACACTACCTGCTGTATCTTTTCTTTTTTTATTTTTTTGTTTCCTCTGTTCTATTTTGAAAATGTTTTTCTTCACATCACACTTTTTTTATACTTAAATGACATCTAGGATATATATGCTATTTATCTACTGTAGTCGGGATGAGAAACATCACTCTCTAGAATTATTGGGTTTTTTGTTGTTTTTAAAGCTCCAAGCATGCTGTATCTACTCTTACCTGTGTAAAGGTTAAATGATACATGCATGTGAAGAGCTTTGCAAAATGCAATATAAATGCTAAATAAATGCCAGCTATTATATTATTATATGGCCAGATTACATTATTTATATATTATATATTATATTATCTATATTGCCATATATTATCAAATGGAAAAGAATATATAATTAAAATAACATTTTAAGGAGATACCATTTCAATATTTTGAACCTAGAAAATGGTTTCTTATCCCATCTTGTTTATAATGCACTAATAGCTACTTCTAAATGGGGAAAAATATGTTTAGAAGTTAAAAAGATTAAGGGTATAGATTAGAGGGTAGGGAACCTGCAGCCTCAAGGCTGTGTGGCCCTTTAGGTCCTCAGGGGCAGCCACTTGAATTTGGATTCAGTCAAAGGGCCACCCTTGAGGATCTAGAGGGCCATATGTGGCCTCAAGGTCGTAGGTTCCCCACCCCAGGCACTAGACCTTTCTTTTTGTTGGAATAGGGAATTTTCAGGTGAGGATACCCCACCCCCCTACTAGGGTGAAGTTGGCACCTTTTCTGCAACTTAGAGCCCTAGACCATTATGTGTCAAAGGCAGAACTTGAACTCAGGTCTTCCTGGCTTCAAGGTGAGTTATAGTTTGAAAGGATAATGTAAGAGGAGGAAAAAAAGCAAATTTTGAGAAATAGTAGAAATTGTTTTTCTAAAGACAAAGCCCAATTCTTCCACTTTAATATAGGGCTCCAAGAGTCATGCCTGATCTCAAGACTTTGCTCACCTGTTTCACAGTAGGGATCACCATCTTCCAAGTGGAAAACATTGTTTCGAATGGGCTTATTGCAGGCCACACACACAAAACAGGAAACATGCCAAGTCTGTTTCAAAGCATTGATGACTTCCTGTTCCAGAAAGTGAAAAAAAAAATTTTAATCACATATGAAAGGAGATGGCCACATAATCAATATGCAAGAGATTGTTTTTACAGTATTACTGCTATTTGTGTGTTTAGACAGGGCCAGTGTAGGATGTTTTGCTTCCCTGGGCAAACAATAATTGTGCCAATGCACTGGTGGAGTAAGAAGTGGTCCAGTCAGGGCCAGGACATGTTAAAAGAGTCTCTACCCCAGCAAGAAGGGTGGTGAGCACCGAGTTCACTCCTGGTGTGTGCCACTCCCCAGTACGTAGTGGCCCATTCTTAATGGGCCATCTTGTGGAACAGGTTAAATGAAGGGATCCTCTTACCTCCTTCTTCACACAAGGACAAACAGGGGAACTGTCTATGATCAATGAAAGAATGAATGTATTTTTCACACACGCAAATCAAACACGCCAAATAGCTGTTATACTATTTGAATATATCCCATGCTATGAATCTTTTTCCTGAAACCACATATTTCACAAATATCCTTACTTGCACCCTGTTTTACTTCAAACAGTGCTTTGAAACTCTTTAGGAAAGGGTTAGGGCACTATCCCTAAACGTCACAGCCAGGAAAAAGATGTCACTGCCACAAAATTGTTTTTATTTCTATATATTATAAGGCAACAGTGTCTTACTTCTGAGACACTATCTCTTTCCTAGACAGGTTATTTAACTTTTCAGGGCCCTGGGAAACACTCTAAAATTGCAAGAAAGGAGCTGACCTGCATGGTAGAGGGACTTTCCTTATCCAGTAGTCCCCTAGACCAGGGCTTCTTAAACTTTCTCCCCTGGTGACTTGTTGGCAGCACAAAGTTTCCATGCTTTGTGTTCGAACCAAGGCTGCAGTGAAGTTGACCAACGTAACATGGGCAACCTCAGATTCATTATGCATTTGATTTTTGATTAACTTACTTAATTTTTGGTCATTGTGCATTCAGAAACCTTTTTACTGTTGCCAAATTTTTTGAGACCCCATATGGGGAAGTGATCCATACTTTTAGAAGAGCTGTCCTAGACTAATGAAATTATAGACCCAATCCTTAATCCTGAGGACATAATGTAGTTAGTTTTACAAATATTTAAGATTACACAGTTCAATTTTGATCAAATTATTTTTGTGATAAAAATGTTTAACTCTTCCTAAATTAGTACTAGGAAATATAGATTCAAACCAATAAGGAACCTTGTAATCAGGACATGAAGGTCTGGTAGGTGAATGAAATTATATGTAGGATAGTGGGTTGGATTGCTTTGCTTGGGATCATTTTTAATACCCCATGAACAACAGAAGCAATGCTCCAAGGTCCCTTTCTTTTGGTCTAGCTCTAATGATTCAGATTCACAGAGAATCAGACTAGAAAAAAATCAGAAGCTGCAAGATTTGCAAGTACAAATATTTACTAAAGCTTAAGGCACCAGCCCTCACCTCTGACACTACTGGACTCCAGGGAAACTTTAGGATTGTAAATCGCAGACTTGATGATCTAAATTCGTAGAAGGAGTTCATTATAAAATGCTCCTTACACTAAGGAAATCACAGGTGTAGATAGGGAAAAAATGGGGTATTACTATGAAAAAAGGCAATATATATTTTCATCTATATTCATTTGTTAGAAAATTTTAAAAAAAGGATCAATTCTGATGAGTTCTGTTAATTGTTTAACCTCTTTTTTTTTGTCTTTAAAAATGGAATGGCTCTTTAGGAAAGCAACAGGGGAGAGACACTGGGGGAAATAATTTTTGGAAAAAGCCAAAAAACATCAACTTTTATCTAAAAGAAAAGAAAATGACAAAGAAAAGTTAGCTAGTAAGAGTTAACTATACATTATAGTTCTCAGCGTAGCAGACATAGGAGTCAGGAAGTGGAGGTTTGAAAACTGCCTCTAACCCTTAACTGCTCCTTTGAATCTTAGTTTCTTTCCTAATTATTTGGGGATAACCCTAAGTGCACTCAAGTGCTTTGTAACACTTAAATGTCCTATATTAATAGATGATACTGCTATTATCATGGCTTGGTTATGGTCATTACACAAATTGGAGGTAAGGACTAACCAAGTGGTCATTCAGATCTCAAAAGAATGCTGTCAGAAATCTACAACAGAGAATTACATTTGCTTTTATGCAAATTGGAATAATAGGTCACAGAAATGATCACGGATTCAGAAGGCAAGTCCAACTCCCTCATCTTACAGATGATGCAGTTGAAGAAATTTACCCAAGGTAACAAAGGTAGTAATTGTAAGATTTGGGATTAGAACCCAAGACCTCTTAGACTTCAAGTATGGTCTCCTTTTCACTCTATCAGTTTACCTTCCCAGAAAGTCCTAAGTCTCCAGGGAAATATTTTCATATCTATCTTTTCCCTACGTTGCTTCAATAGGTGAGTAAGTAAGGCTCCTGGAAGCTGAGTTATAATGGCTTGGGCTGTATCTTCATAGAGAAGCCTGACACCATTTCTATAGCTACGTATAGGACATTTCTTTCTGTTAGAAACCAATTTTGTATTGTATTAACCAACTTAGTTGGTTAATTGTATTGTATTGTATTGTATTGTATTAACCAACTTAGTTGTCTACTTCATTAGGTTTCACAAAACACTAAGTAACTACTAGTCTACTTCCTAGTTAATGAAATAAGATTATATTTTTTAAAAGAATATTATAATTCAGCAAAGGCACAGGAATCTGATTTCTAGGAAGTGTTGGAGAAATTCCCATGATACTAAGTTGGTTTCCAGAACAAACACGCCATTGTGGTTTCTTTCTCTTCCAGAAAGACATATGCTACTCCATAGGCAACAGGGCAAATGCCCAGACTCTGACCTCAAAATCCAGTTTTTAAAACTCCATAGAAGAAAATAATAACACTTATTTTCTGTAAACCTTGATGAATTCATCTGTCCTCAATTTACTCTTTAGCAAAATGTGTGGTTTTTAGCGTTTTCTGTCAAAAATCTGTTTCCATTACCTACTCAGTCTCATAAAACTAAAGTTATATTTTAAAATATTATAGATGTGTAAGAAAAATACATCATTTATATACTTCATATTTTTTTGAAAGTTTCATGAGGTCCTACGGTTGAACCCTAGCAGGTAGAAAAAAAAATCCTGGTCTTAAAAGAAGGCTGGAATTTAATTAAAACAGTAAAGGTGTCAGTGTTGAGAACTATTGTATGTGTGGTCTGACCAGAATCAACCTAGCCTGCTTCTGTCTTCTTAGGCAAGAGCATACCGGGAAGGCAGCCCACCCAGGTCCCTGAGAATCCACAGTAAGTTATTTTTGCTTGGTGGCCTACCTTCTACCAGCCAAACAGGAAAACAGCAAGATGAAACCACAGGCTGCCCACCTATCCTCCTGAGTCTTATGAGGCTATATCTGGTGGGGTGAAGGTAGGAGGGGCGCTTCTGCTCAGTTATGCCCCTCCTTCACCAGCAACAAGAGCACAAAACGAGAAGGAAAGGACAAGGATACCTCCAAATTGGAATAAACAAAAATGTGTTTTTTACTCAGACTTACTCCAAGGATCTTCCTTTGGCAGCGAACACATTCAGGCGCGAAGAATTTCTCGTAGCACAACTCACAGTACAGGGCTCCCTTCTCCTCCACAAATCCAATGTAAGCCATGGTGTTTTTGCAGTGGGCACAGTTAAACTCTTCCGGATGCCAGGATTTTCCCAATGCCACTAAGAAAGGTCCTCTGTCAAAAGAAATAATTCTGATTTTCCTCAGAAACATAACATCCATGTTAGTACAGTACTTGGAGGGTTTATAGCAATGTACTTGAGTCTTTACATTTCATATTGGATCTTAGGTAGCACTTTCTCTGGAACCTTAGAGTTCCATGATTATTTTATACATGGAGAAATAAAAAGCGGAAGTGATTTGCCCATGGATGGACACATGACTAATGAGGATAAGAGTGGAGATTCAAACTCAATGGCACTTATGCCAAGTCCAGTCAGATTATACCATACAAGGCTAATTTATGTCAGCTCTCTCACAACAACCTTGAGAGGTGGGTGCTACTACTATCCTTATTTTATGTGTTCATCCTTCGTTGCCAAAGAAGACCATGCCATCAGAGAAATAATGACACAACTTGCACTTGACTTTGTTTTGAGTGAGGGATGGCTGTGCAGGTCACCAGCCTCACTTCTCCTCCAGAGCCATCTGAATCCAGTCACCAGATATACATCGGGATGACTGGAGATGACCCAGGATGAGGCAGTTGGGGTTAAGTGACTTGCCCAAGGTCATACAGCTAGTGAGTGTCAAGTATCTGAGGTGAGATTTGAACTCATGCCCCCCTGACTCCTGCACTGGTGCTCTATCCACTGCACCATCTAGCTGTCCCTCATCCTCATTTTACAGATGAGGAAAAAGACACAAAAAGGGATCTGGTGACTTGACCAAGTAGCAAGTGTGATGTCGTCAGTGTCATAGTGTGGAATGATGAGCACAAGATCAGAGTTCAGGTCCTGACTTTGCCAAAAAGACTAAATGATTCTAAACAACTCACTCTGCAGCTGACTGATTTTTCCCTTTCCTCAAATTTTCTCAAAATCCTTATTCCTCAGCTTTGTTAAACACAATCATCCTATTGCGAAATGAACACTTAAACCCTAAAGGACACACACTGCATTAACTACTCTGATGTATTATGGCTTATTCCTACTCACTATGAAAGGGGGGATAATTGAATTTAAAAATAAATGTTCTTTGCTGCACATTTGTTTGGAAGGAACCAATGTTTAAAGTAGATTTTATTCCATTAGACATGATACAGTCACAAACTGATAAGATGGGTTCAGCTTGCTTAGTAAGAATCCATTAGATAGCCATATCCTGGCATCAGGATGGATGAACCACTGTAGACCTCTATGCAATGCATTTTTTCTGCAGCTATAACATAGTACCTTGCACTGATGAGGGCCTCCATCTCCAAGGTACTTTTAAATTTATTATGTCATTTGTCCATACAACATTCCTGTGAGATAGACCAGGTCAGTTATTATGACTCTTATTTTTCAGTCAAGGAGATCAAACAGAGGTCAAATAATCCGCTCATCATCAGAGTCCTTGGTGGCTGAATCAGAGCTTGATAGCCCCCTACTGTATCCACTTGGCTGTACTGACTTTGAACTTCACACCGACAATTAAAATTGACTTAATGACCATAGTTGGGGGAGGGGGGTGCTGGATGGGTTGTACAGTTATCCCTGTATATCATAGGGGTTAGGGGGCATGGTGCTCCTGTGATCTCAAAAATCTGTGCAAAATTTTTTGACCTCTTTATACCAGAGAAGAAGTATGAATTACTGTGATATTAAAAATAAAATATGTTGATATTATACAACTCTATACATATATTTTATGCAGTTCTCAGTTCCTAAACTTTTTTTCTGCATCATCTGCTGTCCTTTGCAAAGCCCCCCAAAATTCCATTTAATTTCTAATTTCTAAATTAGATTAATTTCTAAATTCTAAATTAATTTCTAATTAATTTAATTTCTAATGCCAACACACAATATATCAAAACCTTAATGAGGAAAGTCACAGTATAGAAGTAACCCTTCTATGTCTAATGTAAGCATTAGACACTTGATGACTTAGTGGTCCAGACATAGAAATCAGTATTAAGATTTTGTGACATTTTTCTCATTTGGGGTTCAGAAATTAACATTACTCCCTTTCTTTGAAAAGAGCCAAGCTCTTCTGACCCTGCTCTTTACCCCAACATCCTTGAGAAGATGAAATGGTATAATGTTTAAATGTAAGACTTAGAAAACATATAGGATTGAAATCTCATGAAAGTGGGATGAAGAAATTCATCTTAAAGGGGCAGGTGTAGAAATCATCACTTGTCACTTCCACTAAAGTTGCTGCTGACTTAGAAAGTTACATTAAATAAAATTCCATTTCATTAGACTCCATCTCTGGGGCAGTCTAACTGATTCCTCTCATTTTGATTAGTGCGAAAAGATCTTCAGAGGGAGTGGAAGTAAATAGTTTTGTGAAAACTGCTACTGAGCCTTTAAGAAATAATTTTCAAATGCCCTTACCTGCACCCTGACTCCAGATTCCTGCAGGTCTGGCTTCGGTGCCCACAGTGACCTGCCCTGATGTCCTCCAGCCTCCCAGTATGGGTACCTTCCCCATCAGGGCTCTTTCAGTTATGTATAGATTAACTAATCCAACCCCATCCATGTAACAGAGTGCTCTCCTCTCCACCATGTCAGCACTGACTAATTTACGGCCTCATTAATGACACTGTAGAAGTTCATATAATTCCAGATAGGATTAAGTTTCCCTTTGCCTGCACAAGAATAATAGGATTGGATATCTACAAAGTGTAAGAAGGGATTCAACTACTTCCAACAATGAATGTTATGCACCCTATGACTTTTCAATTAACTACTTGTTGATTGATAGATGCAGGGAGTGGAAGGAGTTGCAACATCTGGTTCAGTGTGCTGGTAAGTATGGCTGAAAGCATAAAAGCAAACTTTTTACAATGGCAAACTGCCCCCACCCTCCCATCCTCTAATGACAATGATAGGCAGGCAGGGCAGAAATGCCAGGGAAAGAATATAGTGAAATAGCAAAGGTGCAGAAGAAGGAAATGGGATACAGTGGCAAGAATGTGTATTTTTTTAAAAAAATCATCCACTACTGATTCATAGGAGAGGAAGAATGATTCAGGTCTTCATAAGCAAAACAACTTTTTTATTCTGAGGGAGTAAGGAAAAAAGGACATTCTCCTTGTCCCCTTTAAAAATAAAAAGCCAAAACTTAAAGAACATAAAATAAAAATAAATTTTAAAACTATATAAAAATTCTATTTAATTAATATAAAAATAATATCCTTCAGTTCAATATACTGGTTCATATCCAATACCATCCTCCTATCTGCATACACAGGAAGGTGGAAGGGAGTGAAAGGTGGGAGGACCCTAGGCCCTTTTCACCCTCATATTAATTTCAACTGATCTAGAGGCAAATACCCAAAATGAGGTCATTCTTCTTTCTTTTGGTGTGAAAATATCAGGATTTCCAAAACTGTCATTTATGATTTCCAAAAAGTCGGAGATGTTATTCCATAGAGGAATATCATTCCTTTGTAACCTTCCCAAACAGGAAATTTAAAGTTTTTGTCCTTTGAAAATAAGAGTGAATTTCAGAAATGTTTACATTTCCAAACTTGGGGTAGGAAGCAAAATACTTTTCTGAGACTGTACAGGAAAATGTTGTTAATATTTCAATCTAGAGTGTTACATTTAAAAAAAAATTCAAGCAAAGATTTATACTGAAATGGGCTCCCTTCTCAACTCTGACTCTTTAGAATGCCTAGTTTAATTCAAAACTACATAATTACCAGCTTCTGTAAGCTTTTTCTTAATTCTTCTCAGTAGGGAGCACCTTCGCTATTACCTTGCATTTATTTGGTATATATATGTATTCTGTGTACTTATATATGGATACGTCTCCCCCAGTAGAATGTCTCCCGCTGTGGAACCTCCTTGAAGGCAGGGGTTGTCTCATTTTGTTTAGAAGGAGCGGAAGCGTCACACACAGTTCCTGGCACACTTTTGTTTAGTCGTTTTAGTCACATCTGACTCTTCCTGACCTCAGTTTTTGGAGTTGTCTTGGCAGAAATATTTGAGTTGTTTCCCATTTCCTTCTCCAGCCCATTTTACAGTTGAGAAACTGAATCGAACAGGACGAAGTGACTTGTCCAGGGTCACACAGCTAGTAAGTGTCTGAGACCACATTTGAACTTAGGAAGACAAGTCTTCCTGATTCCAAGTTCTATCTATTGCACCACCTAGGTGCCCTTAGCAGGGGTTAAATGAATGCTTTTTTATTCATTTGATGGGGAAAGAGAAGAGTGTGAGCCATGAACAGAACAAGGAGATAAAGACAGAAAGAAATTGAGATCGAGCAGGGAAGGAATAAAATGCAAAAGCACAACACATAGGCAAAAAGAGACAAAGGTAGACCCAACAATATACTTTTTGTTGAAATTTTTTAAAAACCACTTTGGTTATAGAAAGTATTTTACTTCCTACCCAAAGCTGGAAATGTTAGGGATAGCTAAAATTCATTCTTATTTATTTTCAAAGGACAGAATCTTTACTTTCCAGTTTGGGAAGGTGAAGCAAATTACGAAGAAAAAAATATATTTCCATGGAATCATACCTCTGCCTTTTAGGAAATTACAAATGACAACTTTGGAAATGTTTGCATTTTCACAACAAAAAGAAAAATTTATGCCTCATCTTTTGGCATTTTCCTCCAAGCCAGATGAAATTAATATAGGAGGCAAAGGATCTTGGGATTTAAAAAGCCTTTCACTATGCCCAGAGCTCCTTCTCTACCACTCCCATGCCTAATTTGCTTCTGTATTCCTTTGTTGATTATAGCAATACCCAGAAAACACCCAGAATTAGTCAAATGATTTATTTTAAAGCATTTCTGTGAAATCAATCAGCCACACTGCTTTCTTAGTACTTAGACCAAATAGATGACTGAATTGATTGAATTTTTTACTTTTGCTCTGGTGTCCCCTAGATACATGGTAAGCTTCATGGGAACAGAGATCAGGTTAAAAAAACAAAAAGCATAGCCATATATACAAAGAAATCAAAGTTTATTGATGTTCCAGTTCTCCTTTCTCTCATAAAGCTATAAAGACGTTAAGTTGGAGTGTCGCTGGTAATGGTGTATAATGTTCAATAGATTTTAATGAAGTTAAATTCTACAGCCAAGGAAATAATTTTTCATTTGGATCAAATTCCTCAGATACAAGCAAAATATATTCCAGAAGTACTTCATATTTATTTGTATTTATATTGTATTTCCTACCCACATAATTTGACTTACTAAATTTTATCTCTTATATTCTGTCTCTCCACCTTTTCAATCTGTCCTCCCAAGAGCTGCCATTTATAGTCTTAAAATACAATTCTCAATACATTGTTTCTTTGCTCAAAACTCTGCAGGGGAGCTCTATTGTCTGTAGGAGCATTTTCAGCCCTCCCCAACCTGGTTTCCATCATTTAGTATAACTTGCTTGCTTCAAGGTTCAGTTTGGGTGACATTCCTACATGACACTTTCCTTAATACCCCCTTGAAATAACTTTATTATTTATTTATTGCAAACATACGGTATTCCCTCCTCACACCTCTCAAGTGTCAGATTATGGAGATGAGCGTTTATTAAAGCTAACAGTGAATCTGGGCATTAATTTGGCATAAGAAGGGATGACTACTGTAAGAATAAGATTTAAAAAGGTCTCAGTAGGTTTCTCGTCTAAAACAACCCAATATTTGCACACACACACACAAAAAAACCCAAACAAAAACAAACAAAAACCCTCCACAACAGATAAAACCAAAAAACCAGCTATGTGACAATTCTATGCAGTACAACTCAGGATAAACCTTTTTACTATGTCAAGAAAAAAAAGAACTATCTAACAGAATATCACATGCAAAAAAAATAAAAAAGGGGTCAGATTTGGGGGATCTAAGTGTATATTTTAAGGAGGCAATCAGTTTAGGACCAAAACTTGGGTGGTTGAATCTTTGAAGTTCTCAAAAACGCTATTTTTATAGCTTCATCAGAAAATTAATTTTGCTTTACTCCCCAAGGTCAGTAAGTTTTGCATGATTTTGAAAGCATTATTAAATATTAATGATTAACAGTATAAATTAAAGCATCATTAAATGCAGCAACAATTTCCAGTTTGCCAGCCCCCAGTAGGGTACGCCATAGTTGCAGAGAAGGTGTGTGAGAGAATATCACTAAAGGCAACCTGGATTTTTGTCTAAGAAAGGCTGACTCGAAGGTTTGTGTACCATAATTATGTTCTTATGAACTCTGAACCTACTATAATCTTCTCAAAGTGCTGTAAGGTCTGAGAGGACCAGGTGAATGTAGTCTATTAATTAGTGCTATGTGATCCTGACAAGAGCTAATCCCCCTTCCTAAAATCTTCCAAGTACATGAAACTTTGATGCTCTACTGAGAGCAGAGTCTTAGCTAAGAAGAGATCATCTAAATGTAACAGGTCATGAGTGAGCAATCCAGGCGTTTCCTAGATATTTACTAATTATGGATGCATGAAAATTACCTTCTGGACAAGTCTTAAATTTTAAAGCAAATATGAAGTAATTTCAGTGACTTTTCTGACTTTCTCACTAAATGAGTTTCACCGAAGTAGAGGCTAGCTAACATAATACAATATATATTTTGTGACAACAAACTAATTTGATTTTTTGCCAAAAAAACTAGTTTGTATACATATAATACCACTGACAATTTGATACCTTTTCCTCCTTAACAGGTGTTTCTTCTCCAGGTCTTTTGTTGGAAATAGTATTTTAGCTTTTCCAATGACATGTAAAGATAGTCTTCAACATTCATTTTTATAAGATTTTGAGTTTTAAATTTTTCTCTCTCCCTCCCCAAGACAGCAGGCAATCTGCTATAGTTATACATGTGCAATCATGGAAACATAGTTCCACATTCGTCATGTTGGAAAAGAAGAAAGAGAACAAAAGGGAAAAGCCCCCCCAAAACAAAAAAAAAGTGAAAACAATATGCTTTGATCAGCATTCAGACTCCCTAGTTCTTTCTCTGGATGCTTTCCAGGTCTTTTGTAACTGAGCACTAAAACCCAGGTAAGCAGAACAAAAAAATGTCTCAGGTCTTAAATGAACCCCTGAAAATGTGATTTTATTTCACAGAAAACACAAAATGGTGGCAATGTGTACAAGTAAAAAAGGCTGAAAACCCCTGCTTGGTTTATAGCATGATTTACTGAGAGAAATCAGTGCTCCAATAGCTTTTTTTAATACCCTAATTTAAAGCTAAAGTAGCAAACAAAAACCAAATCTAAAGTAGTAACAAAATGTAATAGCTGTTAACTCTTCTTGGCAGTATAAAATGCCTTTCCCTGTACCTAGACTCTCCCTTGTTCCCTGCCCCAACTGTCATTGTGGTCTCATCCTGGACCTTAACAGTTTTGGGTCCAAGCATACATTGACTTTCTCCAACTTAGGGCAAAACCATAGCAGGGTTTGGGATGGATCATGAAGGATTAAGAACTTTAACTTTAGGTTCTCTATCCTGTTAGAGCCTTTCCTTTGTTCCAAATATTCAGACATTGAAATAAACCTGCAAAATTAACTTTTCTATATTTTAACTATACATTGTATATATGCCTATCTATGAAGGTTACTCTATTTGCAGTTTCATGTGCCAATCACCTTATTTAGAAATTATACTGTTAAGGAAATGCTTGCTTTATTCCATAAATTAAAATTTTAGTAAATTAAACAATTAAAAAGAAAAGGAAGTCTATCATCAAAGATCTCTGGGAATGCAAGCATGTATGCTTCTGTGAAGTTTGGATTCAGTCAAAGGGCCAACTTGAGCAACTAAAGGGTCACATGTGGCCTTGAGGTTGCAGACTTCCCCACTCCTGGAAGGCATCACAGAGGAAGGAGGGACTGTGTTTAAGTCATACTTCTGACACATATAAGCCATAAGCCCCTGGGCAAATCACTTGGGTATTCAGTGTCTCAAGCAACTCTCGGAAGCAATAAATGGAAGAAAAGATGCCAACCTGCATAGGTAGAGGGAGTTTCTTCAATAGGAAATCAATTTGATCTAATTAACCAATGAAACCATAGGTTCTATCCAAAGAAATCCCTTATTCCTCAAATAAGAAAAAGAGTAGGTCTTCATTACAGAAAGGCTGCAGTGCCCTTGCAGGCCAGGTTATTATATCCAAATGACTTCCTTGACATTCGAGAACTTGGCCCCATCTCTATTTTCAATCTTATCACCCAGATGTTACTACCATGATCTCTCTTCCAGTTGGTAAAACAGTCCTGACATGGAGAAATGGCTCAGGACTTTTCAGTATCATCATGATCTGTGATAACAAGTTTATCTCAGTTATTATCTAAAGCTAAAACCATTCTTGCTATGTTAAAGGATATTCATAAAAATGAACACAAACCTTATGACCTGGTTACACTGGGCACACATCGGAGTACGTTTGCCTGCTGGAATGTGCTCGGCTCTCTGCACATAAGTGTCTTGTTCATTGAGTTGAGCCTGGGCTGGGCTGGTTGGTGCAGTTGCTCCAGATGGAGTAATGTTGTTTGAGATTCTTCCAGTTGATGGAACTAAGGAAAAAAATTGAGAAAATACCATTAGGAAATTCGTATTCTGTATTTTACATTAACACCCACAAACAAAACACCAAAAATATAAATAAAGATCACTGTAGGTTTCCTTCCTTCCTTCCTTCCTTCTTTCCTTTCTTCCTTCCACCTTCCCTCACTTCCTTCCTTCCTCTCTCTTTCTCTCTTCTGAAGCCCCTTATGACAGTCAAACATGTGCATGAGTGAGCCCATGAACTCTGCAAATTTTTCTGAATTCAACTATATGTGTTCATCCTTTGCTGAAGAAGATCATACCATCAGAGAAACAATGACATGACTTGCACATGACTTTGTTTTGAGTGAGGGAGGGCTGTGCAGGTCACCAGCCTCACTTCTCCTCCAGAGTCATCTGAATCCAGTGACTAGATATTCATCAGAATGACTGGAGATGACCCAGGAATTGGGGTTAAGTGATTTGCCCAAGATCACATAGCTAGTGAGTGTCAAGTGTCTGAGGTGAGATTTGAATTCAGGTCTTCCTGACTCCTGCACTGGTGCTCTATCCACTGCACCACCTAGATGCCCCTGAATTCAGCTAAGTCTATGAAAGAAGGCCTTTTTCTATCTCTGGTAGAACAGACCCAGTAAATTTACAAAGTCAGCTATAGCATAAAAGCAGACTCATTTTTCACCCACCTTCTAACATGACTGTTTTTCTTTTTCCTTTGCCCCCATCAACATACTGTAAAATTTAAAAATCCCAAAGTATAGGTCTAGAAGCAGAGATAAGAGATCACCTTATCTTTGCTTCCATGTCAATCACTGACCTAGAACCCCAGGTAACAAGAAAAAAGATGATAAAATATCACTGATTCAAGTTATACATGAGAAATTTCCTGCATCAACACAGATAGCTGAAAAATCACCTCTGGTGTGCCTCCCTGAAAACTTGAAGCATCCCCTATCCTTGAGTCCTTCTGAGGGTCAAGTTGACTGTAAAGAATATCTTTCAAGGTTTTACTTATTTAATTTGAATTTTGTATATGAGCAATAATTTACCACAAGGAAAAGAAGTAAATAAACTGATCAATTCTCCTTTTCAATTAAAAAAAAAATCTCCCAATCAAGAAGACAGCATTAATTTAGCATCCCAAAGGTAGCATTAAATGTCATCCACTATTTAGAAGATAGACTGAGATTTGTGGTTCTATGGCTTTGATTAAAAGAAACTCAAAAGTCCAGATTTTGGAGCCACAAAAGCCTTGGAAATCATATAGTTCACTGTTCTTTCTCCAAGAAGATAAGCTGATATTCTAGTTTTGCAGATGAATGCCAATTGTGGCACTCAGTGTTTGAGTGACTTTGTGTTAATATTTTGTGGGATGAGAACTCAGTCAAGTCTTGGCTTCTAAACATAGTTTTCTTTCTGCCCTGCATACTAAGATCTATTTCTAAACTGTTATAATTATCTGTGTACATATCTCAACTTTCTAATGATCAAAACTTCCTGGAGGGCAGAGACTGCATTACTTTTCATATGTGCATCCCCAGCAGTTAACACAGTGTCTTGTGCATAATAAATACATTGACCCTAATCAGATCCATGATGGCATCACTGTATTGACCATGATGACTGGCAATTATCAAAAAGGGATTAAATTATGTTCAGTTTATTCTTGTAATAACTTTTTGCTGTATTGATAATATGTTGGTGTTGGGGGAGAAAATTACCTAAATCCTGGGAGCAAAGACATCAGAAAGTTAGAAAGCTTGCCAGATGCATACAGTATTTTTCACTTCTTTAAAAAATAGCAGCATGAAAAAATCCACATATTTTAGACTGTTTCATTGATACTCATGGGTACGTCTAATGACCATATGCTTCTCCTTGAAACAAAGCCCCACTTTCAAGCAATAACTGAGGAACACTAAATATATTCAACTGGTACTCATAATACATGAAGAGACATACAAAAGGACCTACAGGGTGACATGGACATGAATCATACAGCATTAGATGGTGCCAGTGGGTTGGAATTTGTATCTTGGAAGAAATAGCTCTGTCAGTGAGACAAGAGAACCACTGAAATGTCAGAGATATTTGACAGACTTACAGAAGGTTAATATCGAAGTCATCGAATTGAAGGTATATCCAATGGGGATTCTTGAGAACTGCAATTCAATCTTTACCTTTGTATGCCTAGCAAATAACACAATGTTTGGCACATAGGAGGCATTTATTGAATGATCGTTGACCGACTGTAGTTTTAGCATGGAAGAGAAAGGAAACGTAAAGGAGGTGGAAAAGACAGGTCAAAAACCAACATTTCCTTTTCTGTAATTAGGCTGAGGGCATTGGTGAACAAAATTCACTGTTAGCCATTTCCATGCCACCTGTGTTGGATATGCCATAAGTCATCCATCCATGCTCACTTCATCCATCAAATATGAATACATTCTTCTGTCAGTTTGTGCTGAAATTTCAAATTTGTTCCTCTCTTACCCAGTTCTGGTAATTATCCAAGATCAAAATCCATGAGGCAATTTACAAAAGCCTCAAAAGACAGCAAACAGGCAACGAGCTTAAGCCAAAATGAAAGAAGAGGAAGACTGCCTTTCTGAAACTGCAAAATTCCTTTAATGACCTGTAACTTCTTCCTTTTTAATATCCATATTCTGCTGATATGACAAGGCCACAAAAGTCATGAAAGAATAATCTTTGAAGAAGTAAAAATAATTATCCCTCCAAGGTCAATGGAGAGGTACATAGTAGGGGTGAACACTAGAAAAGAAGGAATACAAGGAAGAACTAGAATAAAGGATACTGTCAAAGAAATGTATTGATCATTGGGCAAAAAAAAAAGTTAAAAAAAAAGTGAGAGATAACGTGTTCCACTAATATCTTAGCAGTGTCAGGAGTAAGCTAGACAGGCTCCTTGGTGAGTGAACTTCCAAGTGTAAATTTACGGGAAAACATGGACACCTTAAAACAAGTAGCATGAACACTGTAACTAGCTGAAAATAAACAACTGGTTCACAACAGAAATGAATGATGATTATGATACCATGAATTAAAATTCATTTTAAAGGAAAATTATGCAAATAAGTACCCCCTACATAATGCAATCAATTCCCTGAGCTGCCACAATTAACAAACCACTCGTAGGACCTTTATTATAACACTGGGAAGTATGTAGTTCAAGTTTATTATTTCTGTTTTCAAAATGAAGAAACAAGTTTGGAAAGATTCAGTGACCTGCCCAGGTTGATAAAGCCGGTGAGTGGAAGAAGAAGAATTCAAAATAGAAGTTAATTTATTCATAAATACTCATAGTAAAACATTTTATTTACAATAAAGTATTTGTTAGAAAAATCTATACATAAAATTGTCATCCATTTAATTAATTGTTCAATTAATTTATGCATTCATTCATTTTTAGCATTCACTCAGTTGTTCATTCATTTATTGTGGGTTTATGAATCTGATTCTGCCAGGAAGTCAAGGAGTTGCTGCTAAATTCCTTCTCTTTGTGTTTTCTTTTCTTTATCTTGCCATTTCCAGTTCTGGCATACTATATTTAAGAACTGCTTTTGTCAGCAAAGGTAGGTTTAGCAGCTTAAATTCTTACTTACATGGGTTTTGAAAGCATCTGTATCAAATTATTTTAGTTTTCTGTTTAAAAAAGCATTTTCCCAAATAATATCTCTCTACATAAATTGTCTTAACCATTTTCAACAAATAGAGTGGTTGTTTAAAACTATGACCTAATAGAACAAAACAGGATTTGTCACTCTGGGGAAGGAGGGGGCAGCTTTTGGGTTTGTGGTTAACACGATCATCAGTCTAGCATCTACAAATGTTCAAGCCTGAATCTTTATTGTAGTTCAGATTTCATATCTGTTTTACTACAACTGATTCTGAACGCAAAACAAAACAAAATGCCATCGCATGACTGAGAATGGAGAGTAATCCGGAAAAGCCTGGCACCTTTTATCCTTAACGTGAAAATAACGTGTAAACAGAAACGGATGTTTCTGAAGTGTAACTCTGAGCAAATGAATCCAAGTCAAAATAGGCATCAGGGCATCAGGGATTAAGAGCTATAAAGGACTCCAGAAGCTGTCAAATATAATCTCCTAATATTACAGATGAAGAAACCGAGAGAGAATGGTAAAATGATTTGCCCAGACTCACATAGCTAATAAGTGTCTAGGTCTGGAACTGAACTCAACCCTTCTTGACTTTGGGCAGCAAGGTGAACAATTTGGTGAGTTCAAATCCAATCTCACACACTTACTAGTTATGTGACCCTGGGCAAATCACTTAACCCTGTTTGCCTCAGTTTCCTCATCTGTAAAATAGGCTGGAGAATGCAATGGCAACCACTCCATGACACAGTTACCCTCCTCTATGATATGAAAATAACTAGCACACTTGGAAAAAAGCTATTAAAAATAACACTGAAGCTAATGTAGTCATATGTAAAGAAAAGGGCTAGTTCACACTAAGTTTCTGATCTTTTTAATAGATAAAAGTTTGCAATCTAACATCCCAAGAAATATGTTTTCAGAAGGATGGAGGACATTCTTAAACATACTGGAATTTTTCACTTCAACATGTTTGAGCACTTTGATGTTTAAAAAAAGGCGGGGAGCTGGGAGGAGAGGCAGGATGAGAGACGTCTTCTCTTTCCTGCAGACTTCACAAACAGATGGCAGGCTAAAGTAGAGCCTGAACATTTTATTTATCTAGTTCATTATGCGGAAAGCATATGCAGCAGCATATGATTCATGATACAAGTATGAAATGACACATAGCAGAAATGGACAGGGTTTACAGTGGCTAAATGGTAGATTTGGGGCAAAGTACAGAGTTTTGTTTTCGGTGGGGGGAAGGGTAGTGTAATTTATTCAGTAATCCAAGAATGTTTTTTAATTTCTGTGATTAAAAGTTGAATCAGCCTGATTAAACCATTATCATTTCTCAAATGGCCAAGAGAATGTTGGTATGTGGGCCATGAAGAATTGGAACAGGTGCAACCAAGGACAACCATCAAAAATTTCTGCAACTTCAGAAGGTTTGTGTCTTCTACTGGCAACTAACCTTTCAACTCTAAGAGCACAGATTAAGTTGGATGTAGAGTGTCTTAATTAAAGTGAGTCCAGGGGTTTGAGTTTGTTTCAGTTCTATGTATTTCAATGCCTCATATCACATAACATCCATGATTTAGCAGATCAGATCTTGCAATTAAATGCTCTGGCATTACACACAGCAATCTGGTAATAACTATGAGGAGCAACCCTATATCTTCCCAGTTCAAAAAATTGGGGCAATTTTAACTAACTTGTACTTACTCTCAGCCTACAAAGCCAAAAGAATGACTTTATTTATTACAACACACATGGCAGCTCTCTAAACAGTGACAACAGAATAGAAACTTGCTTCAAAGATATAGAGATTGTTTCCTTATCTCCCCATTGGGATAACTAGGTGGCACAGTAGATAGAGTGCTGGGCTTGGAGTCATGAAGACCCAAGTTCAAATCCAGTCTCAGATACTTACTTATAACTGTGTGACGTTGGCAAGTTACTTAACCTCTGTTTACCCCAGTTTCCTCAACAGTAAGATGGGGACCCTAGAGAACAAATGGCAAATCACTCCAGTATCTTTGCCAAGAAAATCCCATAAAAATGAGGTCATGAAGAGTCCAACATGACTATATGAAGACAACCACCACCACCTTCGCTTTTCTTTTCAAGGCATCGATATCCTTCCAGCCACCAATTTCAAAATTTCTGAATTATCTCCAACTTCATTTTCTCTAATCTACCGCTATCCCACAGCAAATCATTTTAAAAATCTGGTAGACTCTCTCTCCACAATACAGTTCATGTTCAACTCCTCCTCATTACTCACATAATCTAGTTTAGACCCTTATCATCTCTTGCCTGGAACGTTCTAAGAGCCTCCTAAATGGTTTCTTTCCTTCCAGTTTTCTACCCTTTCTAATACATTCTCCTCCTGTCAAAATATGTTCCCTAAAAAGCATCTAACAATGTTGCTCTCTTGGTCAAGAATCTCAAGTGGTTCCCTATTGCAAAAACACAAAGTTATTAGAGATTCAAAATTAAATGCACAGGAATAAAAACTAGACCTAACTTCATTGGTATAGGGCATTCCCTGGTGAGGAAATTTTCTCCCAATCCAGGCAGACACTCTTTCTGCAAACTTATAGTCTCAGAGAGTTCCTTAGAGCCCTGGGAGTTTAAATGACTGGCCCAAATACTCACAAGCCAGTAGATGTCAGAAGTGGGACCTTAGTACTTCTGACTCCCAGGCTGCCTCTATATCTACTATAATATATGTCTCAAAAATATAAAATGCTTCATCAGTGAGTTTTGCCCCTTGTGCAGGGGCAATGCTAAACATTTCCTTCCAAGCTTGGAATATGTACTGCCACATAGATTAAATCTTAATCCAGTGTATCTTTTTTCAGAGTTATTTTACATTTAATAATGTTAATTTAATTATATAATTTACATTTATATTAATCCATTTTTCATACAGTGAAAAGAAAAACTTCATGTATCAATGGCCATAGATAAAGGGTAGGCTTATGTAATGTTAATGAGATTTATGTTAATTGAAGATCTTCTCTGCCCATGAATGGGCCTCAGATTAGGGGAGGCTTGTTTCATAGGAAGGTCCACACCTTTTGTTAATTGCTAATGAGGCTTTGGGTCAGGAAGATCTTGCCCTCTGGCTCCGAAAAGTATGTATATATGCTGAAGTGAAGTTTTGTTTTGGGGCTTTCTCTTTGGAAGAAGGTTGCTGTGCTAGATGAGTCTCTGGAAACCTGTTAAGCAGCCCTCTTCCCCCTTTGAAAACCCAGATGTTCGTGCTTCTCTCTCTGGTAACTATGTATGTATGTGATGGTCAGACAGCTGGATCTGTCTGTTGACCTGTGATGTGAGTATTGCTTATCATCAGGCAGTTAGAAGCCCTGGCTGTTGGTCTTTATTTCTCTCCTTGTAATTTCTCTGCTGGCGAATGTAATTAAAGTAGATTGTTGACTTCTCAAAAGTTGCTTTTCTTTTAGAAAAGCATATCTAAGAACCTGTGCAGTGCACCCTCCTGTGTATGCCAGGGTACTTGCTGCTACAGCTTATAGAAGAAGATGATCTGGTATATTTTTTCACATGAAATGGATAATTTGTAATTTTTTCACTTTTTTAAGATACTGCCCTTTTCAGATTTGGACAATTTTGGGATATAGAAACAGGGGCAGTTTTGAGACTAAAACACTGAAAAAAGCAGATCAGTGGAGATTATAAAGTCACATTACTCAGGATAAGAAAATCCTGTTTCCTAAGAGTTAATTTGAATATGACATGAGCTGTGTGACTTAAGTCACACTATTAGTAATACATGTCTGAGGCAGGATTTAAAGGCAATAATAGATGAGAAACTGTAATTCTTAGAAGTGTTGGGTGAATGTGGCATGAAAGTAAATTACCTAGTTATGCATAAATGACAGAAATATGTATTTTTGTTTGTTGCCCTGAGTTAGATGAGTTTCCTCATTGAAGAGATACTGTGAGGAAACTCATCTATGTCATGGCAATGAAGAAAAAAATATATTTATAGAAGAACTCAGACATAGCAGCTGATCTCAAGTGATGCTTCTGGTTGGATCTGGGAAGAAATCTCAGAGGTTGCACTGCCAGCTATTACTTGAAAGACCTGACTGGATGAACATGGGCTATTGACTTTGTTTTCCCTTTCATTGCCATGTACTGCTTGAGGGATGGACACCCTTCAGTGCTGGTCATGGGAGCCAACTTGGAAAAGCTCTGTAGATTCCAGGTCAAGGGCTTCTTCTTTTGCTGAAAGAGCATAATACTACCTAGGCAGCCTGGAAGGGGAGAGATCAGAGTAGATCAGCCAGCAGAGAATCAGTGATTTGTTGTAGAGATTGCCTGAGAATGACAAAGAACCTCAAGTCCCCCAGTCTAGAGTTGTGAGT
Organism: Potorous gilbertii; assembly: GCA_028658325.1. Classification (NCBI taxonomy): domain Eukaryota; kingdom Metazoa; phylum Chordata; class Mammalia; order Diprotodontia; family Potoroidae; genus Potorous; species Potorous gilbertii. The sequence continues at coordinate 98,281,868 of CM053774.1, read as the reverse complement.
TGTCTCGGGTATATGTATCTCCTAGACCCTTGCTGTTTGTCCTTTGTTCTAGAAGAGGACCATGACATCAGGAAGGTGATGCCACAAATTGTATTCAAGTGAGGGGGCTGTGCAAAGTCCCCAGCCTCACTTTCTGCTCTGGAGCCATCTGAGTCCAGTGGCAAGATAGAGATTAGGAAAACTGGAGATGGTCCCACATCTCCCAAGCATGCCTCTCTGCTACCATTCTATAAGCCTACAGTCACTCCTCCCACAGTGTTGGATACAACACTATGTCCCAGGCTTGTGGGTAGAACTATTCTTTGGCAACTGCTTTATTAATGTTTCTGATTGATTGAATTCATCTGAATGACTTGTTGATTGGGAAGCACAGTGTTGATAGCTCAGAAACTAAAATGTACAGTGTATATGTGGGTGGGGAGAATGCATTTTCCCCACCAGGATTCCTCCTATCTCCCTAACACCTTGATGAGTGAGTTCTAACAGTATGACCAAGTGAAGGCATGAAAATTTGTTCTCTTTCTGTCTCTATTGCCTTTTAGACCCAGAGAATTTCTGGGGAGGAAATTCCCTATACCAATGTAGAAAGACAATTCATTTCTATTTATAATCAGAAATTTGCCTGGTCACTTAGAGGTTAAGTGATTCCTCTAGGAACATGTCGTCAGTATATGTCAGAAGTAAGACCTGAAGACAAGTTTTCTTGACTCTAGTGCTGACTTTGTGTGGCCCTTCGACTGAATCCAAATTTCACAGAACAAATCCAGTTAATAAAAAGATTTATTCTGCAAAACTTAAGACTCAGTCAAAAGCAGTGAAGGCCACATATGGCTTCAAGGTTGCAGGTTCCCCATCCCTGGATAAATGAACCACCAGATATTTTATACTTGTTATTTTATATGGAACCTCTCTTTCTAGCTTGTCCTGCTGGACAATAATGGTTATGTTAATAATATTTAATATGTTAATAATTAATATTATGTTAATAATATTCAAAAACAGGGATTAATTTTGTGGACTTATTAAATAGATATGTTATTGAAGATGCAGTTTATTTTGTTTAATTCCTGCAAATTGAAAAGGAAACCATTATCTCATCTGCAATGATAATTTCGCTTCTTTGTCTATATTTCTTGCAGATCTCTTTCTTTTTATTACTAGAGCTAGCATCTTTAGCACAGTATCAAATAATGATGAGAAGATACATATTCATACTTTAACCTTGACCACAAAGAAAAAGCTTCTAATGTTTATCTGTTCCAAATAATGTTAGCTCTTGATTTTAGATATATCTTCTTGTATGATTTTAGACATAGCTTATTATTGTATGAAAAATTACTCTATTCTAATATTCTTTAGCATATTGTACATAAATTAGTACTATATTTTATCAAAATTTTTGTTCTGTAAAAGTTGATATGATCATGTGATTTTGGTTCACATAATATATTGTATTTGTAGCTTTCCTGTGGCTTCATGTCTCTGAATTTTATTTTCCTTATCTGAAAATAAGGAGGCTGAATTACATGCCCTTCATCATCCTTTCCAGTTCTAAGTCCATGCTCTCTCCTATTCGCCAAGCCCAAGCTTGAAGGGTCTCTTTTTTTCATTATCATTCCTGTCTAATATTAGTTCTGCTTAAAATTAATCTCCTGACCCAACCTGCTTCCTCGTCCTCCCCTTCTTGGTCTCAGCTTAATTTCCTGCCAATCACATTGTATTTCTTCTTTAATAGTCTAAAAAGTTTGTTCGGTCTTTTGCTTTATAAAAATTCCTGACTTGCCAAATATAGATAAGAGTGAAATTCATGAAATTCCCACTTTGTAAACTCAACCTACCAGTACTTCTGGGATTCTTACAATTCGTATGTCATTTCTATGTCTGGCCATTTCTCTATGTGTTGTATTCCAGGTCAGTGGTTTTTAATAAGTGATATCTTATATATTCTAAATATTGCAAATTTGACTTCGCTCTAATATTTCTCTTTGCATCACTGAGTTTTTAAATTTTTTCCTCCATTTCTTTTCCTCCAAAATGTACAAAGATACTGAGGTTTTCCACTCCCCATCCCTCCCCTTACTTGTCTATTCACTCCCTGTTTTTTAATCTTAGTTCTCTTATAAAAGTCTCACATCTCTCATGGTTCTTGCAGCCATTCCCTGCTGTTTGCTGAGATTTTATTCATAGTTGTTACAGAATTATTTACACCTTTTGGGGATTTATTCTTACCCCCAGAACATTTCTTTGTAAAAATTTTCCTTTGCTGTTATTTCTTCAGTCTTTCTGCTGGTTCCCTATCCATGTCTCAAGTAGTTTTAAGTCCTGAATTTCTCCCTTTTGAAGGGTTGAGAAGTCTAAAGACATGGCTGGTGCTCTATAATTAGTTTCAAACCTTTATTTATTGCCGTTCAGAGTCACTAGTGCTGTGCTGCTACTTGGGGTAAAAGACTGTATCCTTGCAAGGATGTAAAATTGTCTTTGAGATGGTGGGAAGAATTTTGGTGATTGTGTATCCTCCCTGGCATTTGCTTCAAACTTTCTTTGACTCTGTAGCTATTTTCCTACTGACCCTCTGAGAGGACCCCAGTGCAAGAATGGGTAAGTGTGAACAACTCCTAGGTCACAGAGAGGGCCCTTGGTAACTGTCTATACCATGTACTATTAATTTCCCACTTTGGTTTAGCAGCTGTTATAACTGTTTTACAGAGTTTAAATCACTGCACCCAGGTGTGGTATGGGTTTTGCCACTGGAAAAAACATTTACAGCAAGTATTAACTTTTAAAATTTACTACAGAAATTTTTTCTTTTGACTATTGCTACTTTATTTAATTTTGCAAATTAATTACTATCTTTGAGGTTGGGTTGGAGATCCAGCTTCTGATCTCATCCTTCCACCAAAACTGCTGTCTCCAAAATTACTCATAATCACTTAGTTGCCAAACACAGTTGTCTTTTCTCTAGCCACATTCTTCTTGACCTCTCTGTAGCCCTTGATTACTTTCTCCTCTTTGATAGACTTCTTTCAGGTTTTTGGGACACCACTCTCTCCTGGTTGTCTTCTTGTGTTTGTCCTTCGTTGCCGAAGAAGACCGTGCCATCAGAGAAATAATGACATGACTTGCACTTGACTTTGTTTTGAGTGAAGGATGGCTGTGCAGGTCACTAGCCTCACTTCTCCTCCAGAGTCATCTGAATCCAGTGACCAGATATTCATCAGGATGACTGGAGATGACCCAGGATGAGGCAATTGGGGTTAAGTGACTTGCTCAAGGTCACATACCTAGTGAGTGTCAAGAGTCTGAGGTGAGATTTGAACTCAGGTCCTCCTGATTGCTGCACTGGTGCTGTATCCACTGCACCACCTAGCCACCCCAGTTCTCTTCCTAGTGTTCAGATCATCACTCTTTTGCTGGATCCTCTTCCAGATCACACCCTCTAACCATAGGTGTCCTGGGTCTTCTTTTTCTTCTTCCTCTATATTATTTCACTTGCTGATCTCATCATCTCCCATGATTTGAGACTAATCAGTATAAAGAACTGCCTGTTCATATCCTTTGAACATTTATCAATTGAGAATGGCTGTTATTTTTATAAATTTGGCTCAATTCCTTAATATTTAAAAACTGCTGAACTCAGAGTTCAGACTGAAGCACATTTTTTTCTTCTTCCTTTATTTTTCTTGCCTTTCCCCCTAGAACATGGCTATTATGGAAATATGTTTAGCATGACTTCATATTTGTAATGGACTTTGTATTTCTTGACTTCAATGGGTAGAGTAAGGGATAAAATTTGGAACTTAAATATAAAGTTAAAAAGAAAGTAAAAATGAAACAAAAAAGGAAAAAGGAGAAAAGAAATGACTGGCATTTAAAAGAAGGCAACAATGTTTTTTGGGTTTCTTACTTTCATAAAGAAGTAAATGTGTACCCCTCCAAAAGTAGACTCCTAGAATGAAGAAACACAGTGTATATTGAGAGCAATCTCCAAGATTATACATGTTTAATATAAAATAAGAAATAATTATCACATTGCTTGACATGTGAGCCCAGTGCTAGCATGTGTGGGAGGACCTGCGTAAAGGCTTCTGCTCCTTTAGTGGGTTATATGTCCCCATGGGCACATTTACTAATGATTAAAAAGTCCACTTGCTTCTTGACAATAGCAGGGATTTTAAATGAAAGTCAGGTTAATCAGGAGTTCTGTGTACATATCACTAACGAAACCATAAAGTTGGTATTATTCTAAGATGTTATAACAACTGCTACTCAGAATACCAGAAGGAAAATTTTCATAAAGGACAATTACAACTGTGAAGAAAAACAGAGTGAAGTTTTCTAGTGATGTGAACAGCTCCGTGAAATCAGTGAGAAGCTTTCTGGTGTATAATTTGAGCATTTGCCAATACAGAATAATTCCATGACTTTAGAATCAGAATGGACAAGTTCTTGCTCACATTTTAATCTAAGAAAGGTAAATATATTTATTTCATGTCTTTCTGTTTCTTTTTTGACAACAGATTTTTTTAAAGGAAAGAAATGTGTAGCCAAGGAAAAGGAAAAAGTGGAAGAAAAATGAAATTCATTTTTAAGCATTTAAACAAGCCGTATCTCTCAATTACATGAGTGCAACTATATGAACATGGGTATTATTTTAAGAAGTAAACCAATAGAATGCTAGCAGAACCTTTCTTTTCCTGACTTTGAAGAAAACTTCTATTTTATGATGATTTTTTCCCATGACAATACATAAGACAGCTCAGGACATAGCCACGAATCTCATATTTGGTAGCTATCAAAACCTAGGAAAATATTTTAACATTTCATGACACTCCTGCTACCATATTTAAGGGAGCAAATTCACTTCTCTGAAGGATGTTTATACAAATAGTGTTATGTATGAAATAGGAGGTATGTCAGACATAGGAAATTTTTACTTTTTTGTCAAGCATATCATAAGATGTAGTCTTTCCATATTGTATCACTTGACGGTAGAACTAGAACCTGAAGGGATAAGATACCTGAATGATTCCTGGTTTTTTATGGGTGGTTCACTGCAACTTTTCCAGGCACAACACAATCTGCTAGAATTTTTGCTTTGTTGTGGATGACACCGGAGAATCCATGTGTCAGGACCTCATGGGGACACGGGCTAGTGGTTGAGAAAAGGTTAAATTAACGTTTGAGTCAAAGCCTGGGTAAAGAGAAGTTTCATCTAAGATGTTTCTCCTCATTGATCATAGCCTGAAACAAGGGAGTAATCTACATCTCTCACTTAATCCTTTGCCCTCACCTCAAATTCCAGTACTTCAAAGTTCACCATTTAATCCCTCCCTGTCCACCCCCAGAAGTCAGCCACTCCATTTCCCTTTTTCTTAGATCCTGACTGCTTTATTTTTTCTTTCCTCAGATTTGATTTTCCTTTTTCCTCTCCTTTCCTCTGTTGAGAAGATATATAGTTTTTCCTCTCAGATCTTCCTGAGATACAGATTTCCTCTCAGATACCATGAATGCTCTCAGATTACTTTAGCCTGGTAATCAATCTGTTCTTGATTTCTGACTGCTCTCTCTACCTAGCTTTTAAGTGTTCTTGGGCAATGATCTCAATGAAACCATCTACAGCTTTTCAGAAGAAAGGGCAGAACTCCTCCAGATTGCACACAAATCATAAAATGAAAACAAGTCTGTGTTAGGAGAGAATCCACTTTAGGGGAAACAATGGATGAAATGGACAAAATTTATCTTTTGTTCTCTCTATTATCCACAACCATATCTTATTCTTATACTCTGTGTTTTATATCCTATTTTTGGGGAAAAATTCCTATAAAAAAGCTTCATGTAAGATATTATTTTAAAAATGGAAAGTATTTCACATAGGTTCAAAAAACTGCCTTTTTAGGTAAAAAATGGGGGAGATGACTGAATTGAATTTAATATATGATAGTTACAGATCACAACAAATAAGGCTCATACTCTTCTACTCCTCTTGCACTGAAAGCGTCCTGAAAACTTGAAAGTGCTAGAAGAACATCAACTATTAATATCTTCCTGTTAGTCTTTTACATACTCATGGGAGATTTTCTTTTCTTTGCCTCCTTAGGACGTTCTGCCTTTCCCATCTTATTAATCTTGACTCGGATTCTGAGGTGATTCTGAGGGTCACCTGGCAGGATAAGGTACCAAACACTGAAGTCCTTGCTTGAGCTGAACTGCCAAGCATTGAAACTATGCTTTGGAGAGTGCAGCTCTGATGGGCTGGCCACGTTGTTCGAAAGCAAAATGTATACTTGCCAAAAAGACTATTTTATGGAGAACTCACATGGGGCAGGTGATCACATGGTGGTCAGAAAAAGAGATACAAGGACACTCTTAAGGTCTCTCTCAAAAACTTTGGATTTGACTGTGCAGCATGGGAGACACTGGCACAGGACTGCTCAGCATGGCATGCCTGCATCAGAAAGTGTGCTGTGCTCTAGGGTCAAAGCAGAATTGAGACAGCACAAAGTAAACATAGAATGTGCAAATTTGGAGTATCCAACTCAAATATTCATAGAGACTATCTGTGCCCAACCTGGGTAGAGCATTCTGAGCTCATATTGGTCTGATCAGCTACAGTTGGACACACTAGAACTTCACTTTATCATGGTGACTTCAGTTTGGTCCTCTTCAAGAACTAAGGACAGCAACCAACCAACCAACCAACCTCTGACTCTGCTTAATGCTCCACCTCCTCCTTGCATCTACCTGAAAGCAGCTGAACGCTACTGGAGAAAAAGAGAAATCCCTGTTGCTTATATACCCATGATAATTTTTTTTAAATCTCACTTAAGTGTCTTCTTAGTTGACTAATATATCTTCTTTTGCCTGCTATATGAGGCTGTCTTCCAAGACTGGATCCATATTTCTTTATCCTCTACAATCCCTCCTTAAATTCTTACTAGATATTTCTTCACCAGAATATCAGTCAGTATGCCCAAAACTGAATTAATCATCTTTCCTTCAATAGCTGGCACTCCCTTTCTTTAATTCTGTTTATCTTTATTTATGATAGCATCATCTGAGTCATATAAGCTGGAAACTGCAGAGTTAACTTGGATGTTGATCTTTAATTTCTATCGCTGATTCCACATAGTTGCTAAGTCCTGTTTGACAACATTTCACACATTAGTACTGTCCTTTCCATTCTCACTTCAACTAGGTCACTTCATGCCCTTATGCTCAAGTCTTCCTTTTTCCATCCTTTTCTTTCTCTACTCCTATCATTTCACTTCTCTACTCAACAACCTTAAGTAATTTCAGAGTGTCTACTAAATAATAACAGAACTCCTTATCCTGTATTCAAATCTGACTCCAAACGACCTAGATAAAGTGGATATACTTATTATAACCTGTTTATGTTCTGCATTTGCTCATACTTCCTTGGTTTGAAAAGGATCTTGCCATCTTTCCAACTATTGAAAACCCTTCCTTCAAAGCCCAATTCAGGTGGTATTTTTCACATGGTCACATAGCCTATTTATGAATATCAGTCTGTTATTAGATTGCAAACTCCTTGAGGGTAGAGTCTATCTCTTGCTTTCATTTTATCTAACACTCTCTCTAAGATGTTGGGGCAGCAAGGTGGCACAGTGCACAGAGTGCTGGACCTGGAGTCAGGAAGACTCATCTTCCTGAGTTCAAATCTGACCTCAGACACTCACCAGCTGTGTGACCCTGGGCAAGTCACTTAACCCTGTTGACTTCAGTTTCCTCGTCTTTCAAATGAGCTAGAAAAGGAAATGGCAAACCACTCCAGTATCTTTGCCAAGAAAATCCAAAATAGGGTCATAAAGAATCAGACACAAATGAAACTGATCGAATAACAACAAATCTCCACGGTGTGAAACATAAGATAATTTTTTCACCCTGTTTTTAAGGTGGTTCTCTGAAAATAATGCTACCATTTTTGTATGGATGTCTTATAATGGTAATCATTCCAAGGGAGGTAGGGGACTGCTTTGTGTAGATGAGTCCTAGGCAGACATATCTCTTAAATTACATCACGGAGGTGGCTGCTGAATGTCTGTAGGTGCTTCTGAGAAGAATGTTCTTTCTTAATACCAAAGGTTTAAACAAGGACTTTGGCTAAACAGATGAAGCTTTTGAATACTTTTACAACAATGCTGTGAAAATCAAGATCACTTAGCATTTGAACTCCACTCATATGAAGTGGTCAAAAAACACATACAACCACAACCACACACACACACACACACACACACAGATTTGGGCTCAGAGATACATTTCAACAGAGGAGGAGGAAAAGGAGAGAAAAGAGAAGAGAATTAAAGGGAAGGTAGATCATAGAAGGGATTAGTCCTAAGCAAAACAAGCTTTAAGGATGTCAAAAAATATTTACGGCTCTTTCTGCAGTGTCAAAGAATTGAAAAGTGAGGGAGTGTCCACAGCTGGAGAATGACTGAACGGGTCATGGTATATAAATGTGATTGAATATTATTGTTCTGTAGGAAAGGATGAAAGGGGTGGTTTTAGAGAAAGCTGGTAAGACTTGTATGAACTAAGAGAGTGAACTCAGCAGAGCCAGGAATATAATTTATACAGTAACAACAACGCTGCAAAGACAAACAACTCTGAAAGACTAATTCTGATTACAGCAATAGCAAGCCATGAGCTCCCTACCTCTTGAAAGAGAGGTGAAGGACTCATGGGTTAGTTTCTCTTTCTCAATGAGAGTGGGAGGAGGGAGAGATAAGGTGGACTCTTAGTGGTTAAAAAATAAATATTAAAAATATTTAGGGGCTAGGGAATCTTTTTATGGGTAAGGCTAATACGGAATAACATAAAGTAAGTCACTCATTTAAATACTACATGCACCAATAAAAATATCAGTGTACTTTACACCGTATTAGATACAGTCAGTGTTCAGGAAATACTTGCTGAACTGAATTCAATGGTTTCTTTGAATAATGGTTTCATTAGCATTTTTATTTGTCTGCTCTTTATGAACCATTTTCTATTAATAGTCATTTATTCTTTGAACAAGTTCAATTTTGATTTATTTTCCCAAAAAGGTGCAGATGATTTACATATTAACCTTCTTAATGAAACTATGGCTATGTTTAAATGTTACTTGTGGGCAAAAATTGCAAATCATACTTCAAAAACACAAAAATGTCCTAGCCTTTTTTGTATAATTGACTTGCATTCAATGAATGATAAGACTCCCAGAGCTGGAAGGAAATGTAGAGATTTTCTAGAAGAGCCTATCCTATTTTACACTTGAAAAAAAATGAGAGTTTAAGTGACTTGCCTAAGGTCACAGATCTCTTAAATATTTTTCTTTTATAGTGGATATATGACCAGTATATATTTTCCTGAGAAACTGTCTATGGTTTAAATACAATTATGGCAGCCCATCTCCCCAATGTCCAGCACAAATTGACTTCTTATCCATATTCTAGTTACAGAAAGAAAATGAAATCAAACATCATTCTTATAATCAGGATCTTAAAAAATGCTATATTTGGGCCATTTTGTACTGGGTGGGGGAGAAAAAGTTAAGTATATCTTTGTAATGTCTATGAAAAAAGCAACTTGTTAAAACAAATCCACAGTATAAACCAAGGACCTGACTTTAGTCAACTAGTCACTAATGAGTTACTGTATGTATTTGGCACTAACAAATACATTTCATTAGTAAATTCTTCATGACCACAAGAGCATATACATCCACACCCACACCCACTTTGCAGAATGAATCTTTTTTCATGGCTGTCCTTAGAATAACAATTCACAATCGTTTCAAAGCATCACAAGATTTCAGAAGTGGAAAGGACCTTAAAAGTCATACCCCTGAAGAAGGATTCCAACCGCAACACACCCACTAAGAGGCAAACCAATCTTGGCAACAAACTTCTAATTTGGGCAATCCCTTACTTCCAGAGGCAGAGAGCTCCAGTCTACATCTATGCTTCCATCATTACCAATTCTACCTTCCGGAATAGCCTTTCAAGAACTTAAAAGCAGTTACTATATCCCCTTACTGTGGCATGTCTGAGGAGGGATGGAAAAATTGGTAAAAGCCACTGTGATAAACAAGATAGTGAATCTACCAGAGAGATGTAAAAGGATTGCCTTGCTGTAGTGAGGACCCATTTGAGGTTATATAATATACAGTATTTACTGGAATAAAGGGACAAAACTAGGAAACACCTAGTAGTCCTAACCACTTTGAATACAAAGTGAAATGTTGATTACACACCAATAGGGACAAATTACAAATCAAAGGAATGAACTAGCTCTAAATTTATTATTCTCTATCTAACAGTTATTTCTTATACTTGTTTCTAAATCCGAGTTACCCAAACAATAGTTTTAGAAAAAGTTTTTAAAAAATATTTAAATCAAATTCTCCAACTTACATAGCACAAGGCAAACCTTTTAAGGGAAGGGATTGTTTTTGCTTTTTGCACTTGTATCCCCAGTGGTTGGCATACATTGAGTGCTTAATAAATGCTTTTTTCTTTCTTTCAAATAAATAGTAGTCTCACCCACCTTCCCCTCCCACTTTTAATCAGGCAACCAGGAATTTGATTCTCAATAGTAGAAAATAAGAAAGATCCCTGCTTTTTACCTGCTGGATTCTGACGCTGCCAATTTGGTGACTTAATGACATTTGTGGAGCCTGAAGGTTTGAAAGCTGCTGCAGTGGTGAGACTGGCCACTCCAGGTCTAGAAGCAAGGGGACTTTCTGGACCCTGAGGCATATTCCTTGGTGAGGCCACCGTATTGGCTGCAGGCTGGGAGGGGTCTTGAATATTGCTAGGTAGGGACAGAAAGGAATAATTCATTTCTGGTGAGAATGCAGCAGTGAACAAGAGACAAGAAAAAGACAGGAGCAGCTCCAATCTGTATAATTCTTTACAGCTTAATCATAACAGGGATAATAACCATTCGTATGACATTTCAAGCTTTGCAATGGCCATAATCCTCTCCTCTGAGGTTCCCAAGGCCCAGTAAGGTAGACACTTAAGGGTATTATCAACTGCATTTTACAGATGAGGGAACTGAGGCTTATATGTGAATATCTCGCCCTTGGACAAGGTCATTACTTCTCCTTTCTGTCCTCTTCACTTTTCTTCCAATCTACTACATAATATCTTAAACATTTTAAAAATACTGTCCTCACAGCATTCTGGTGAGGGGAGCAGTTTAAGAAGCAGCATTATCTTTGATTTACAGATGAGGAAACTGAGTTTAAATGACTTCCCTACAGTTATGTAGCTAATCCCATCTGAAGTCAAGCTTCAAATCTGCCTTCCTAGTCTGAGGTCAATGTTCTTCTGACTAGACCCCTCCATGAAATTTTTTTTTTTTGGCCTAACAAAACCACAAACCCAAACCATAAAGAAAGTCTGAGAAACTACCTTTCTCTTTTTAAAAGCCAACAGTGAGCTATTCCCCTATTCCCTTACTCTGGAAGTCCCTTTAAATCCAGTCTAGACTAAGGGCTCCTGTACTTTTTGAAATCAGGCTTGGTTTTACTGAGAGTAAGCAAGCTCTCTGAGAGCAAGGTCTTTTCAGACAGCGGTGGCCCCACAAGATAGGATAAAAAATTCCAAATAGAAATTGATGTTTAAAAAAATACTCTATGTATAGGATGGTTGAAATAATGTAATTAAAAGCTTTTAAAAAATCAGAGTTACTAAGTCTTTCATATCCTTATAATGCTGATGTTACTGTATAGATTGCTTTGCTGGTTCTGCACACTTCACTTTGCATTAGTTCATATAAGTCCTCTCAGGTTTTTCTGAAACCTCCCTGTCCTTTCTTATGGTATAATAGTATTCTATCACAATCACATACTACAGCTTGTTCAGTCACTCCTCAACTGATAGGCTTCCTCTCAGTTTTCAATTGTCTAATACCACAAGAACATTTGGAACAGACAAACATTTGGAATCAGATAAAGCAGCAGCAGCTATGGTCGAATTCTCAATTAAATCAACTTATCAGAAAGTGGCACAGTCAGCCTCTCCAGGAGGAAGATAGTATACCTTTTTCTGAATAATCTTAATGTTTGCTAGCATTCCTAACAGTTAGAGATGACTGGGCAAAGCAGAAACTTCTCTTCCCCTTTCTCTTGGCATTTTGGGGGAAACAGTATTTATTTCCTATATTTTCTTTAGTGGGCTGTGATGGGGTACAAGCCCAAGCCAAGATCTTTTCCCCTTGGATCAGGAGGACTTTTGTCACATTTGTCTGTAGGGCCCTGGAAAGTCTGACCTTGGAGGTGTGGGGGGGTGTCTCCTTGGATTCCCTTCCATTTCTCCCAGCCCAGATACTCCCTATCCGATCATCATTTAGCATTCTATTCCTTTGATGCTGGCATCCTTTCCATATTCCTGACTACTAAGCATTCTCTTGAAGTCCAAGTTGCCCAGCCTGCTTTGTGGATTGCCTGGACCCCAGGTCACTCCCATCAGGATCTTCCCTGGGGCTGATCTATGACGTTCATTTCCAGGACCCCCAAGACTACCTGGTGACACCTGGATGCTTCCCTGAGTCTTTCTCTGTATTCAAGTTCCATCTCGCCTGCATGAAGGTGCTTAGGTTTAATCCAGTACAGACTCTATCAAGCTGAGATTCTATCTAGCTGCTTTGCAGTATAAGTGTTACAAATGGTGAGGCTCCTTAAGAGTCAACCCAAGGTGGTAAATCTTCAATAAACTTTGTTTATCTCTGGCTTTAAGAAGGCTTGTATCAAATTCATTCAAGCAGGACCTGGTGTGTGGCATTTTGGGGTCCCCAGCACCCCTAAACCTCATTATTTTTGGTTCCCCAAGTGGGAAGACCTGCTAATCTCAAGTTTCTTCTGCCAAGACTGGAAGGTATGTAAGCCTCCCCCTTTCCCTATCCCCTTCTCGCTCTCCAAGCACTTTGGAAGCTGATTTTGGGACCTGGCCTTAGGTCCCAGTATCAGGCCAACTCTCTTAATTCCCTGGGGGCTAGGGAATTAGAGAATGCTCTCAGGTTGTAGGTCCAGTGGCTGTGTTTGAGGCCCTGGATCTGGGCACACCCTCCAAAGCATAGATCAGGAAATGTGTGCCAAATTCTCTGAATTCCCTGGGCACCAGGGAATTAGGGAAATGTCAGTTATTTTTTCATTTTTTCTCCCCTTGTTTTTTTTCAAGGCTTACTCCCACATTCTCCTTTATGGAGTGAGGGACTTCCAGTTCCACACCTGTAATGGGTCAATCCTCTTCAGTCCCCAAAAATTCACCTTTGGGTTTGTCTCTTACAAAACTGTAAAAAAATTTAGCTTCTCTAAAGAACTTAAAAAGAAAAAGTTGGAGTTCTTTTGCAGCACAGTTTGGCCTCAGTATCACCTGGAGGACCATGAAGTATGGCCCATCTTTGGGATCTTACAATGTAGTACTTTTTTACAGTTAGAATTATATTGTTGCCAAAAGGAAAAATGGATAGAAATACCTTACATAAGGGCATTTGTCAAGCTCTCTGAGAACCCCATTCTTAGAAAAGACTGTAAGATGCTTGGAGCTAGAACTGCTCCACAAAAGGGCAATGAGGGTGAATTGGATGTTTTGGAAGACCCCCTGTTTATGGCTCCCAAAGTCTTGACCTCACCTTCTTCCCTACCTTCATTACCGCCATCCCAACCCCTCCCCCTCCCCAATCCCCCCTGAACCCTCCTCCAGCTAACCAACCTCCTACTGTTCCCTTACCTCCCCTAAGCCCTCCTATCATCCCCCAACCTCCTTCAACCTTACTGACCTCCCCCTCCTTGGCCACCCCTTTCTTCCCTTGGTTTCTTCTCCATTTTCCTATACCCTAACCCCCCTCTATTCCTGCCTTATTTACTTACCATGCTTCTTTTCCTTTACCTCCTCCACCTCCCCCCTTACTCAGGCTCTAAACTCAGGCCCCACCCCCACTGTGGTCTCTATAGTATCTCTGAATGTGACCTACCCCTTCTTGGGGATTTCAGCTCAGGCTCCAACTACAGTGCCTTACTAAGGTGCCTCCCTCTATAGCCCCACTCTCTGAGCAACAAGGAGGGTCACTGGCCCAATGAGTGCCCCTTCAGGGTGCCCCCCCCACAGAGGGAGCCCCAGGAACCAATGCCTGTGGAACCGTGCCCATGTGACCAGGAGGGACATTGGAGGAAAGATTGTCCCTCAGGTTGGAAAAGTGGTGGAGCCCCCCCTCCCAGAACCCTTCCCTCCAGTCTTCTCAAGTCTTAGAATGATGGGAAAATCTGGGTGCTGGCAGCGTTCCCACTTTCTCCACCTCTCTCTCCAAGGCCTGGGCAAAAAAAGGAGGCTGAAGGTAAGGTTACCCACTTTAACATGGCTAAGTTCCCTGCTTTAACCAGTTACTCTGGCCCTATTCGCCCCTTGACCCCTCGGGTCATAGGTATTGACCAGAGATGATCCAGGATGGGGAGACCTTAGGCCCTTTAGGCCAAGGTCTTTGCAGGTACTCACTTAGGGTGAGGCCATTCATTGAATAGGCCTGTTTAAGAAGTAGCCAGGGCATGGCCCCTTTAATGAGGTCAAGAAAAAAGAAAGACATCAGGCTGGGTGGGAAACAGCAATAATTACTCTTGATAATGACTCTAAAGCTAGAAGGGTCCAGAGGAACCCTTGGGCAGGGGCCCATTGGCGTCCCAGTTTCAGAGTGCAGTAGGTTTAAGGTTTTGGGAGAAGACAGGATGGGACAGGATAGGACAGAATAGGAGAAAGGTGTTGCCTCACCCTAAGTGAGTACTTGCAAAGACTTTGGCCAAAAGGGCTCAAGGTCTCCCAGGGCATCCTGGGTCATCTCCAGTCATCCTGATGAATGCCTGGTCACTGGATTCAGATGGCTCTAGAGGAGAAGTGAGACTGATGACCTGCACAGCCCTCCCTCACTCAAAACAAAGTCAAGTGCATGTCATGTCATCATTTCTCTGATGGCATGGTCTTCTTCAGCAAAGAAGGATGAACACATAGGTATTGAAGGGGAAACTAAGGAATGTTTCCAGACATACCCCCTCCCCAGCTTACTGGAGCATCTGTTGTTTAAACACGCCTTCCTTATTCCCTCCTCTAGCCTTGCCCCCTTGCTGGAAAGGGACCTGATGGTGAAATTGGGAAGCCAGTTTTCTCTAGCTAATCTTCCCATCTCCCTTTTTCCTCTGTTCATCAAATTTCCCCATGCTCCCTTGAGTGTGTGGGAGACAGTCAAGCCAGTTGTTTGGGATCTGGGAATTCCAGGGTGAGCTACTTCTGCCACCCCAGCCATTGTTAGCTTCCCAGACTCTAAAGTGCTCTCCCATCTCAGCCAGTATCTGATTAAGCCTGAGGCCTGGGAAGGACTACAGTCTTTAACAGAAAAATTCCTTAAATATAAAATCCTTATCCCTTGTTCATCTCCATGCAACACTGCAATCCTTCCTGCAAAAAAAAGTCTAATGGAGAATTCTCACAATTTATTTTTGCCTTTCAATGTAACCCTCATTTATTTGGTCAGGCTTTGGGAAGGGATGTGAAGGACCTGAAACTAGCAGGTAGTGGCTTAATTCAGGATGTACATGATATTCCTATTTTGTAGCCCCATCCAGGCGGGTTCTTTGCCTGCTGCCACAGAAGCCCTTAATTTCTTAGGCGTTTGAGGCTACAGGATCTCTTGGAACAAAGTCCAGATAGCATGCCAGTCCATAAAGTAGCTGGGCCATGAACTCACACCCCTTCTTACTCCTTAATCTCTGAGAGAAAAAGGACAATCCTGTCTATTCCTGTTCCTGCCCTTAAGAAACAAGTTCGAGTACTTTTAGGCATGGCTGAATTTTGTAGACACTGGGTTCCTAATTTTAGTTTTATCGCTAAACCCTTTTATGACTCTACTCAGAGCAATGACTCAGACCAGGCTAAAGCTTTTGAGACTCTGAAAACTAATTTGCCCACCACCCCATCACTAGCCCTACCCAATCTGGGAAACCTTTCACTCTGTATGTTGATGAAAGAAGAGGACAGGCTTGGGGAGTCTTAACCCATTCCTTAGTACCTGACCCTAGGCTAGTGGATGTTTTTATTTACTCAAAATATGTTTTCCTTGTTCTATATGCCCATGGAGCAAGCTGGAAAGAAAGGGGATATCGGACAGAAAAAAAATCCCCTATCAAACATACCCTCCTATGTTTTGGCCTTGCCATAGTTTTCTTTAATCCCCTCCAGGGAAAATATTTCTTTCTTTTTACTTCTTTCTCTCTTGTGAAATTGTTTCCTTTGGAATTGGCAATGATAGTGTTAACCTTTTTTCTCCTCCTCCCTGATACTTTAAATACACTTGACCTTGAAAGTGGGAGTTAGTGGGAGTTATTGGTCAAACTGGGAAATTCATTAGGCAGGGTGAAGTCAACTTTTGGGAAAGTTCCTTCCCCAATACAACTTCCTCAGAGGTCTATGCCACCCCTTTTATGTTGGCCACCCCACTATGGGCTACTCTTTCCATATCAACACCTTACTTACAAGTGTATCCAGAACTTTACATTGGCCAACTGTACCCATTGTTCCAAGGGAACATTTCCTACTTGCCCCTTTGACAGCAACCTTCCCCCCTACTCTCCTAGTAGGCTTAAGGCACAATGCCACAGCTCCTTCAAAGATACCCTTCTCAACTGAAAGCTTAATGAGCAACCATTCCGATCCTCGGGGCACCCAAACTCAGACCATAATAACTCAGTACCCTCAAATCATATTCTTCATGGGAATCCTGGCTTCTTTCTATACTTATCCCTATTCTTACTCCTTTCTTAAATTCCTTGACAGATTTGTCTTTTCCAGGGTGCAACCATCAACTTCCAGATGACAGCCCAGGCTATATGCCAACCTCTGACTGAATCCAAGGTCTCCAGCCCACTGGACCTGGCACTGCCCAGGTTCTGAAGTCTGACCCCTTGAACAGGACCCAGAGAGGCAGGGACAGCTCTATGCCCCTTGCCAGCAGGAAGCAGTTTTAGAAGCTGAGACCTTCGCCCCTTACCACAAAAGAATTTGGGTCTTATCTGTTTAGGGGAGAATGATGGGTACAAGCCCAAGCCAAGACCTTTTCCCCTTGGATCAGGAGGACTTTTGTCACATTTGTCTGCAGGGCCCCCAGAAAGTCTGACCTTGGGGGGGGGGGGTCTCCTTGGATTCCCCTTCCATTTCTCCCAGCCTGGATACTCATTTAGCATTCTCTTTCTTTGATGCTGGCATCCTTTTGATATTTCCAACTACTTGGCATTCTTTTGAAGTCCAAGTTGCCCAGCCTGGTTTGTGCATTGTCTGGACCACAGGTCACTCCCATCAGGATCCTCCCTGGGGCTGATCTATGAAGATCATCTCTAGGACTCCAAAACTACCTGGTGACACCTGGATGCTTCCCTGAATCTTTCTCTGCATTCAAGGTCCATCTCTCCTGCATGAAGATGCTTAGGTTTAATCCAGCACAGACTCTGTCTAGCTGAGGTTCTAGCTGTCTGTTTTGCAATACAAGTGTTACAAATGGTGAGGCTCCTTAAGAGTCAACCCAAGGTGACGAATCTTTAATAAACTTTGTTTTCCTTTGGCTTTAAGAAGGCTTGTGCCAAATTAATTCGAGCAGGACCCGGTGTGTTGGTATTTTGGGGTCCCCAGCACCCTAAACCTCATCAGCTAATTCCTAGTGTTGCCAAAGGTTTTTTGGATACATAGTTCTAAAGTATTAAAAGGGGCTTTGGTTATTCAGGGCTGGGGCTCATTCCATTTTCCAAATTTGTGGTCTTTCTTAGTAATCCAGTAATCCAGAAATCTTAGAAATCCAGTAATCAGAAAACTGGAAAGTCATCCCTGTTCATTCCACATTCCCCACTTCCTTTATCCAGTTCCCCAAAATAATGCAGGCTCCCTGAAGGAAGCTTTTGTTCCCTTTTTGTCTCAGCATACAGACAAGTGTCTGGCACAGAGCAGACCCCTTTACATTTGCTGCTGAATGGGACTGGTTGAACTATTGTAGACTTTTCTTCAAAATGCATCTTCTTCCTTCCTGACATCTATTGCCAGCACTCTAGAATATGGCATTCCTCATGGGTTTCTCCTAAACAATCTCCTTCCCGAGGGTCTCTTTTCTCTCCAAATATAGAGAGCAGCACCCCAGAAAGATTTAATTAGCTAATATTTGTAACGTAACACCCTAATCTTTAATCAAGAACTAATAATTCCAGTGGTTTCTCTTTCTCTTAACTACAGCGCTACTTCCCAAACTTCCCACGTGGTACCATGTTAAGAGGAGTGTTGTAATTAAATTTCAATACAAGCAATACTTTCCTTTGTAAATATTAAATATGAAATTCTATATTATCCCAAATATTTATAGGTGGCATTTTTCTTATGCAAAAATAAGTCTTAATTTTATAGGATCACATATTTAGAGCCAGAAGGGACTTTATAAATCATTTAGTTCATCTACTCTTATTTTACTAGGGAGGAAACAAGTAGCCAACAAGGATTAAGGGACTTGCCCAGGGTCATATGGACAATAAATAAGTTGCAGAGATAGGATTTAAACTCAGGACACCCTAAGCCTGACCAACTCCTGGTCTTATAAGGAGGAACTTCAATTTACATGTTAATTTCTCCTCAAATACCCCTGCTTCCCAGTTTATCAAGTTCTTTAATTTTTTTTTGGAGGCAACTGGGGTTAAGTGACTTGCGCAGGGTCACAAAGCTAGCAAGTGTCTGAACCAGGTCCTTCTGACTCTATGGCCAGTGCTCTATCCACTGAACCACCTTCACTTCTTAACCTCTACTCCAAATCAATCACATGCTGGGATGGTCATGTTTCTTGACCATACTTTGATCATATCACCACGTACTGTTTCTTCACGGGTTCCTTCCCTGCCAATGTCAAGTCCTCTACTCAAAAAGATATAGGTCTATATCTGTATTAACAGTTCTTACCCACAGGAAATCACAGATCCTTGAAGTAAAATATATCCAAAGAAACTGTTAAATAAATGCGGGGCTTGTTCACTCATCTCTCCACTTCCCCCTCTTCCAGATAAAGTCTAAATAAATATGGCTCCTTTATAGTCTTTATAAGGCTTTATAGTTTTTTTAAAAATTCAAAATAACAAATATAAACGTGTGGATATGCTTGTGCGTGCACACATACACACACACACGCACACACATACCAATTACAAAAATTCCTTCTTAAAATGGCCTGAGCTTACTATAAAAAAAAAAATTCAAACTAATCTTCAGCATTCGTGAAAAAGGAAACAACAGTTAACTTTCAATGTCAGCGACCTGACTTATCTTGGGTTTACATTCCAGTACTCCATCTGTTTAGTTATTTCAGCAAATAAAGTTCAACTGCCAAAGGGGGACATTTGGAAGTCACAAGCTGGTGAGAAGGGACTCAGTTTTGAAACTTGTATTATAAGACTGCATGTTTCAAGGCCCACTTGCTGCACTGTTCTGTACAGTTGTGCTTTATGCTGCCTGTTTTGGGAGATCAGCAGTCTTTAAGATAAGGAAACAGACTCATCTAAATAACTGCCCAGGTTTAAAATGGAAGTTCGTTGCAGTCAGAACTAGAACTCAGGTCTTCTAGATTTCCAATCATAATGCCCCGGAGGTCTCTGAAATGTATTACTTGTAAAACTTGTGATTTCTAAACAAAGCTTACTCAATTTTACTACATATCTAGTGGCTCATTTTGGTTTCTGTTGTTGTTTTGGACGGGACTTATGATTCCATTGAAATAGAACAGTCTGAAACCTAATCATACATGTCTCTGTAGCTGCTTTGTAACGTGCTCAGGAGACTCTAGGAGGTTATGTGACGTGACCAGCGTTGAACAGCCAGTATGTTTCAGAGGTCAGCCTTGCACCAAGGGCTTCCTGACAGCAAGGCTAACTTTCCACTCATTGTTTCACGATGCTTCTCTATTTCATTTCCTTAACGGCATAGTAAAACATCATTCATTCTGGAAGTAAAAGTATAAACATCGTCATGTTTAAAAGTGAGGGTTTTCCCAACCTAATTTCTATAGTCTTTGAAAAAAACCATATCTCTGTGTATATGTATATACACACACATATAGAGCAACACCTGGAGGCATTTGGACTATGTGAGCATCAATTTTGCTCTCACCCCCAATCACATTGCCTCTACAGTGAGTCCATCAAGAAACACTACTGGAGAGATAAATCTATGCAGGGGCTTGAACAGATCATGAAACCAACATTCTCAATGTTACTGTGAGCTTTTCCGATTACCATCTCTTCCTGCCCACTGTTTTTCTTCCTCTCTGACTCAATGAGAGGTAGCCTGCCATAGTGGAGAGAATGCAAGACTGAGATCTGGAGCAAAACCCCCCAAATGACTAAGAAGCACCTCTACCTCACCCCTCAACTTCCCTTCCCTACTCTGTCATTTCAATCCACCACCCTGAGCAGGAGTCCTGCCTCCCGCTCTAACCGTAATCCATCCCAGCCCTATTTCAGCTCCCCCCAACTCCAATCACAGTCCCTTACTTCCCTTTATTCCCCAATATTGGGCTTATAGAAGTGTGTGCATAGTTGAAACTTATACTTATTACTTATAATATAATTATATAAGTAAGTATTTACTTAAAACTTATTACTATTATTTATTTTGCTTCTGAATGCCTATCTTTACAACTATGGCAGAGAACTTCAACCATCATTCTCAGAGTCTTCAACATCCACTTCTCTAACACATTGTTTTTACAATTCCTTATACTCAACTCCAATGACTATATAGTAATTCCTCCTCTATGTTCCCTAGAATCCCTAGCTCCTCAGCTCAAATGCCATTTCCTATGTAAGGTATTTCTTGAGCCCCATGGCTCAGGGGTCTATAAACTCTTAGAACCTCTGACCTCTAGTGCCCCCTCCATCCTGCAAAGCAGACTTTGCATTCTTACTTATATTACTGTATTTTCAGTTCCAATTTTCTCCCTTTCCCCACCATGATTCCATCCATTGAGAAGGCAAGAATTACAAAGCTTATTACAAAAATGAAGTCGGGTAAAGCATATTTCCACATTGGCCATTCCAGAAAAGAGAAAGGAAGAGAAGTTCCGGAAGTCATAAACCACCATTCTACTTTCAAGATGCTAAATTCAGAAACTACCCCTTCTTACCTAAATTTCTGCCCCTCTACCTTTTCAACTCCCCAGTTCATTCCAAACCTGCTCCTTTCAACCTTCATATCATAACTTCTTCTATTAATATGCATTATACATTCATCAAAAGGTACTGTCTCCATCCCTCATTTCTGTCCTATTCTCTCCTGGATCCCTGTTTTTGCTCACAAGACAACCCAGACTTCAAACGGGCTTCTTACCCATTTTGATTTGTTCAGGCCTTCCCCTTCCTTCGTGGCCAAACTTGAGCCTTCAAGGCCATCTCTTTCACAAAACTTTCTTTGCTTTCATCCTCATTCCAAGAGTAAGTGATTTCTCTTTCCCCATATTTTTTTCATAATATACTCCTGTTTGAACTTTTCCTTTGCACACTTCTTTTAACCCAGATTGTGTGTGTATAAAAATCTCCCAATTAGATTACAAAATACTTAATAAAAGCCTGTTACATTCATCTTTGTATTCTTAGTGCCCAACATAGTATCTTGCAGCTATTGGAAAATTAAGAAATATTTGATTAACATGTTGATTTGACTGACTAGCTTAGCACTGACAGTCTTATACTGTTAATTATTAATTCAGCCATTTTATCTCCTCAGTTTGCAAGCTCCTTAAGGGGAGAATACTGGTTTTGTATTTCTTTTTCAGGAGGGTCAGTCAAAAAATATTTCCTAAATGTTCCTAGAATTTCTTAGAAATTCCTAGATTTCAATGTCAAGGAAAAGACTTTTATAAATAGTGAGCACTCAATATATAACTGGATCAAAGTAATAGAATAAATGACTTTTTAATCAGTGATGGGTGCCCAGATTAGTGAGGGAGTGTGGGAGTGGGGGGGGGGTGTTTTTCTCTGTTCTTAGTAAAAAGACAATTCATAAAAATGATCTAAAATCGGAATGAGGAGGTTAATGTGCAAATGAATAAATGATTTATTAAGTGCTTATCATGTGTGAAGCCCTCAACTGAATTCTGTGAATACAAACAGAAAGGTTTAACAGGTTCTGTTGTCTTTCAGGAGCTCATGGACTAATGCAGGAGGCAACACATGTGGAAGGTTTCAGCAGTAAGGCCAATGGAAAACCTCCCTGGTCCTTGGGGTGCAGCAGCAAAGCAGATGGCAATGCCTCTTTTTTGATATCATTTCCACTAATAAAATCATATTATTTTATGATGTTGAACAATTTGATTTTGTCCAGAACTTTGGTGATGAGAACTTAGTATTCTGGGTCTTCAGCAGATGTGGCTGTAGCACTAAAGCAGTTGGCCAGGCTGCTTTTCCCTTTTTTGGGCTACAATTGGTGGGTGGAAAGTATTGTTCTTCTAAAGGCTCTCAGGTTCAGGGTCTTTGGTTATCTTCATCAGGATCTGAGGGGAAATGGTGATCAAGGTGGAGGTGGTGGTTTGACCTATCTGCCTCATGTCACTTTCTATCCTTCCACCAGTCTTGATGTTTTAGTTGGGCTAGCTTGTCTGCCCTGTAGGTGGCAATTTATGGGGAACAGCTGGATCTTTATCTGCAGAAATCACCTCCCCACAAAATGGCTGTGAGGGTGGAGCTGAAAGCAGAACCTGTGTTCTAGGAGTGCCATCACTCCCAGAATTCTTGAGTCCATCTACCTGTTGTTGGCAACTGATCAACAATTGTTGCTGGTGGTGATGAGAAAGATGAGTGTCCCTTTTTCACGATGATTTTTTTCCTTTTAACAGTGACTGTGCTAGAAGTAGAACTAGTGGTTTGGGGGACTTTGCCATTTCCAAAGTTCTTGGGTTGAGAGGATCCTGGCTTGTCTTTATCAAGGTCTAGGGGGAAATGGTGCTGTTGTTTCATTTTGCCTGGAACATACTTCCTTCTATCTCCCCCTTGGGGGTGTCCTGATTCTTCATCTAGTTTGGCTTGCCATCCATCGATGGGTTTATTTCCTCTCAAACATTCTCTCTGTTTGTCTGTCTGTCTCTGTCTCTGTCTCTCTTTCTGTAGTGTGTGTACCTGATTAGTGCTGGTAGGAAAGCTTCTGGGACAAACAAGCAACTGCCGGGTAACCCAGAATATTAGTTGCCTAAGTTACACAATGCCAGTTTGTGTGACAGGCTCCTGACTTTGGCAGCTGTCCACTCTCCCTTTCCTCCTGACAAATCTCCAGAGAACACCTGAAACCTACCTTTGAGCTGTTCTGAGGATCAGGGATGGAGAAATCCTGCAAGTGTGAAAAAGCTTTCTGGGAAAAAGGAGAGCAAGTTGTAGACCTTTTTATTGAATGAAAAATGGCTGAATGTTCAGGAAGCAGTTCACAAGGTGGCTTCTGCATGCTAAGAAAGAATCTGGTACGTGAGAGAGAAGTGAGCTAAGGATGTTAAGTGAGACCAAGTCAAGAAAAATAAATTTATAGGAAGAAAAATGACAGTCTGGAATTAGATCAGAGAATAAGCAGTTCTGAAGACCTTTGAACTGTTCTGGAAACACAAGACATTTCTTTTTATTTTAGGTTTGTTATTGAAGCTATCCCTTATGCAGAGTTGTGGCTAGTTTTGTGAAAAACAATAATTGGTGCTCTTTCCAGAAATCAAAACCTCTTTGACATTCTTAGCTATGACTCTTTAACACCATCTGGTGGACGCACACCAAAATTATGGGGGTCTTCTTAGAGGGGGGATGGATTCTTTTGTATGTGGAGGCTGAAGGTTTGTTTCTGAGATGACAGCTTTGTGACAGCTAACACAGAGGGAAAAGGTCTCCAGTGAACTGAAGGAGGCTGTGTAAATTACCAGACCAGGAGCCACCAGCTACGTAAAGAACAATGGTTCTTTCATAGGAAAGAGAGTAAGTCGAATGTTTCTTAGAGCTCATAAATGCTCTTTACGTTCAGACATTTGTTAAGTTTTGAAACTGATTCTGACCGGAGCTGAGCTGAGCTACCATGTGGCCTTACTAGAAGGTTTGCTTTGAGTCAGGATGGATTTGTTATGGACATGAATAGGAAAGGACACTGTTAGAACCACTTGTTTGACTGGGTCATAGATCTGCTCTGAAGGATTTTCAGATGGCCAGAAAAGTAAATGCCGTTAACTCCCAAATCCCTTTAATATGTGACTCAAGGAAAGTCACCAATGTTTCACTCCCAAAATTAAATAAATGAATAAATCCAGGAAGTTCTGTCTAGGAAAAGGTGATAAACTTAGCAAATCTGGGAAGAGATAAACACTATGTTGACTCAGATAATACATATTATCCTAACATGACAATTACATGAAATTAATTATTCTCACTTCTTTTGAGCATTCAGTTTTTTGCATTCCATGTCTCTTTTTACCTTTCCTGATTAATCACTGCATGAAGTCTGGAAGGATGTTAAGTTTTCTTGTATCCCCATATTAACTAATGACAAATATACTCATTCAAATATCTTGATGTAAACCAGCCTTCAAAATTGTGGATGAGCATATATAAGTAATTAAGTTATATGACATATGATATATTATGTAGTTCTATATGTTATTGTTATTTGTGCATATTAAATGTATATTATATATTTAACTGGAGTAAGACAGTCCACAGAATGAACTCTTGAGAAAGATGTATTTTTATACTGTATGTGCTATATGGTCAGTGCCAGAATGAAAGGGTACAATAATGGGTCAGCTAACATTTTTAACCACAGATTGGAATGACAAAATCTGAAATGGCTTAAAATCTCTGTTTCTTCTACCTCATAACATCAAGAAAGGAGAGGTGAGTAGGATCTGGAAAGAGATGAATCAGATGGCAAAAAAAAATCAAAAGTCACACAAGTGATAAGAAACTGAACTGAGGTTCAGTGGGAAAAAAACAGTGCAGGTTAGGAAAATTGGGTGAAAAATCAAGGAACACAGTAAAAGATAATTATGAAAAAACTCACACTTTGTAGACATAAACAGAAGTTGGCAATACTGCTGTTTCAACAGCAAAGAGGAAGGAGGTGTATTTATAGGAAAGTGGAATTAAGGCTACTCATGCCTCTGTTAGAGTACTCCCAGAGATAGTGAAGAAGGGCTTGGTATGACGGTATGAGAACTTCCCCATTCTGAGCAGAATCCCTGTTCTGCCAACTACTACCTGGATGACTTGGGGTGAATCATGTGACCTCTTTTTCCTCACCTGCAAAATAAAGGGAGTTTTATGAGGTGCCCCTATTCTAAATCTGAATCCTAAACCCTGTGTGAAAAATGGCAGGACAGAGGTTCAGGGGAGAGCTGGAAGAAAACTGGACATAATTGGAAAGGAAGGGAATCCGTACTTATGTAGCACCTACAATATACCTGGCATTGTGCTAAGCACTTTACAAATATTATCTCATTTGATCCTTATAACAACCTTGTGAGGTAGGTACTAGTATTATCAACATTTATAGCTGAGGAAACTGATGCAAGAGGTTGTGGGACTTGCCCAGGGTCACATTGCTAGTAAGTGTCTGGGGCTGGATTTGAACTAGGTCTTCTTGACTCCAGGCTCAGCACGCCATTTCATCCACTGCACCACCAGCTGCCTCTATAGGCAAATTAAATTTTAAAAGTAGTCCTAGGGAATGGAATCAGAACTCCTTTCAGGTATAACTTCCTGAAGGAGACTTTTCAAGACATCACTCACTGTTCTTTCTAGTGTAGGGGTCCCTAAGCTTTTGAAAGTCCACCAAAGGGTCTGAAAAAAAGCCGGGAATCCTTTCCTTCCTTATCTCTGCCTTTTGGCTTCCCTCAGGGTCCAGCTAACAGCTCATCTTCTACCTGAAGACTTTCTCAGTCCCACTTGATGCTACTGCCTTCCCTCTGAGATTAGCTCTAATTCACTCTAAATATAGAGCGAACTGTGTGTTCGCAGTTGTTTACATGTTCACTCTTCCATTAGACTATGAACTCCTCGAGAGCATGGAATGACTTTTGCCTTTCTTTGTGTCCTTAGCACAGTGTCTTGAACATACCAAATACTTAATAAAAGCTTATTGACTTAGTGTTTGTTTACTATGGATAGGTTTTAGGAATCTGTGAACTTACATGGGGAAAATACATCTTAATCCCAATATATTTAGTATGCTTTGTAGCCCTGTATATTTTACTTTATGCATATAAAACATTTCGAGATTGCCAAACAGATGCAGCATCCATGAAACCAAAAAGAACCCTCGTGTCTGAAAGTAAAAACAAACCACTAGATGGCAGTGTTATCCCATTAGGGCATTGCATTTCCAGGGTAATCTTTTCATTAAGAATAAGGTTGGATCCTATCTTCCTCCAGAGAAAGAACTGATGGTGTCTGAATACAGATCGAAGCATACTATTTTTCTCTTTCTTTCCTTCTTTAATTTTTTTGGGGGATGAGTTTTCTTTTCTACAAAATGACTAATATGGAAATATGTTTTACATGACTGCAAACGTATAACCTATATTGAGTGCTTACTGTCTCAGGGAATGGGGAAGGAAGGAAGGAAAAGATAGAATTTGAAATTCAAAACTTTAAAAAAGATCCCAAATATGAAAAATTGCTTTTACACATAATTGGGGAAAAAATAAAATGTTATTTAAAAAAAAATAACAAAGGTCAGCATTTCCTTTGGTTACAGTTCATACATGCAATTTCTTGGGTGGAGAGTGATAATGTACAGACAAAACATCTCTCTATAAACTACAATAGTAACTAAATATCTTCTAAATTCAAGATTTAAAAATAAGAAAACTTGTTGGCATCCTATCTTTCTCATAAACTACTTATCTTTTGCTGACTCACTTAACTTCAGAAGTCAAAGGAACACATAGACTTAGAACTACAAACACCTTTAGAGGTCATGTATTCCCCACTTTCTCCTCAGAGGAGGAAACTGAAGTCTAAGACAGAGAAATAACTTGCTGATAGTCACACAGGTGACTTTGGAGAATAAAGATTTGATCCAGGTCCCTTCAGTTCACATCCAGGATGGTTTCCATTGGAACATGCCTACCACCCAGATTAAGTTATAATTCTCTACTCATTCTTTTCCTCCAAGCCAACCAGCTCAATAGCCATGCCTGCTCAGGTATTTTCTTAAAATCTGTTTCCCCAGTGCTACCACACACCCAGAGAGTCCCCACTCAAACCAAATAAACAGTAAGCTATTTGCCATTGCTGCAGAGAAGCAAGTAGTAAGATCTCCTACCTTATCAACAGAAATAAACAGACTTCCTCTCTTATGTTAAGTTCATGGACAGTCTTATGACTCACTTTCTTGTGAGAAATGAAAGTAACTGCATAGACCTTTATCTCTGGTCTAGAAGTTTCTTCTCAACATGACTCTAAGGAGGTGATCAATTTTATCAGTCCAGGCCAGGGGATGGGGAACCTGCAGCCTTGAGGTCCCATGTGGCCCTCTAGGTCCTTAAGTGCTGCATTTGAGGACCTAGAAGGTCACATGTGGCCTTGAGGCTACAGGATCCCCACCTCTGGTCCATGCTTCTGTCAAGGATTGAACTTTGACTATTTTACTCTATTATGTGATAAGTAAAGAAGTTTCCTTCCTTCCTGGGTAGCAATACTCCACACACAAAATTGCTAGGTACAAGCAGTCTCCAGTATCCATGCAGGCAGAAATGGATTTTGAGGAGAAAAGCATTTCCTTTTTAAAACAGTTAGATAACATTAGCATCCCCAGAGTGGGAGGGAAAGGATCTCACACTAGACAGTAACCAGCTGTTTTCCCTCTCAAATGAAAGAGACCAAGGGGAAATAGAATACAAGACTTGCTGATAAGAACTATTAAACACTGAAATGAGTTGTCTAGAGAGATTCTGTACTCTCTTTAAAGCCATGCACAAGACTCATCGCAATGTACCTGTGCTATATGTAATGCCAGGCTCTTTGCATTCTATCTATCAAGAACACTTTCTCCTATCAAACCTCAGTAGATTTGTCAATACTAGCTAATCTCTGACTATTAAGTTCAAACATTCCATATTTCTTTTAGCTAATCTTTTATCTAAGAAAAGACTATTAATGTTTCCAGTTCTAAGTCTGTGTTCCTATGACTTCTAAAGTTAAGTAAGCAATTATATACTTGATGTGCGAAACAATGACTCGTTTTCATTTGAACCTTTTAAAAAAGTTCATTTTGTCCTTCAACCCTTTCCCAATGAACTATCCTCATTTAGGTTCTCATAACTTTTCTCCATGACTGTTACTAAAGCCCTCTATTTGGTCTCCCAGTCTTAAATCTTTCTCTTCCCCAACATATTTTCTAGGTAGTTGCCAAAGTAACTTTCTGAAAGCCTAAGTTCTACTAGACACCCTTGTGTACTCACTCAAAAAACTCCAGTGGCTTAATTTACCTGGCTACAACTTACTTTTCTAGACTTATTACTTCCCTCCATATGCTCTAAGGCCAATCCAAACTGGCCTTGTTACTTCATCCGTTCTCTCCCTTTTCTCTGTGCCTTTCTTCTATTTTCGAATCTTTTCCCTCCACATCTTTCCCTTGTAGAATCTCTAGTGTCCTTCAAAATTCACAAGTACTACCTGCTATGTGAAGCCTTTCCTGTTAGCCCAGATGCTACGATCTCTACTTCCACCCAAACTGTCCACACTATCTGTACATCTTTCTCCTTGAGGGCAGAGTCTGTTTAAGTTTGGTCTCTGGATTCACAGCACCAGTGCCTGGTTGTACAGAGGAGGTGCTTAATAAATATTTATTGATTTTAATGTAGAATAATAAATAATTAAAACATATGAAATGAGATCACGCTTTATATGCCATCTGCCACCAAGCAGATGTTCCTATATTAATGCCTCTAAATAGAAATTTAGATTCAGCAATGTGACATCTGGGCTTTTGGGACTCAGTGGCAAAGCTATTAGTTTCAATTAAAGAAAATTCTAGTTGGTTAGAAAAATGAGAAGCTTCCCCTGGCATCCTGAATATTGCTTTGTAAATATCCTCTTGACAAATACAGTCAACTAGCCTTCAGCTGGATATCTTTGGCATTCATATGGCAACATATACTGAAATCACTCATTTATTTCATTGGTCGTTGTTTCTATGTTGACCTTTAAAAACACACTGAGTAAAGAGACTTGAACTCATTTAAAGCTTCAAGGCATTCCTCTTATCTCTTAATCTCTCGTCGTCTTCAGTGTCCTCTCCATTATATCAGTGCTTTTCATTTTGAAAATAATTTTCTTTGAAAAAGAAGGCAGAGGCAAATGGGTCTTCCTCTTCCCTGTTATTGAATACCATTACACAATTTGCACCTCTCATTCTCTCCTAAGTAGACCTATCTTACTCTAAACAGGATTTTTCTCCCCTTGGTACTTTTTTGCAAACCTTAGCTGATTCTTTGAATTTTCTGATACAGCAATCATAGTTCTGTGTTAACCAGACTTGGTGGTAATTCTTGTAGTTCTCTCTCTCTCTCTCTCTCTGTCTCTCTCTCTCTCTGTCTCTGTCTCTCTCTCTCTCTCTCTTTCTCTCTCTCTCTCTCCCTCCCTCTCTCTCCCTCCCTCCCTCCCTCTCTCTCTCTCTCTCTCCCCCTCCCTTCCTCTCTCTCCCTCTCCCTCTCCCTCCCTCTCTCTCCCTCCCTCCCTCCCTCTCTCTCTCTCTCTCTCTCCCCCTCCCTTCCTCTCTCTCCCTCTCCCCCTCCCTTCCTCTCTCTCCCTCCCTCCCTCTCTCTTTCTTTCTCCCTCCCTCTCTCTTTCTTCTCCCTCATTAAACTATCTACCTATAAAAGCATGGAGGGGTTTTATGGAGATCAATGAACACTAGTGAAACGAGGGGTCCTATATTAACTAACTAAAGTAACTAAGGCTAGAGAAAAAGACTGATGTTTTCTCTGATGTAATTAGAGTGTAGAAAGAAAAGCCAATAGTAATAGTGACTGTCCTTGGGGATCACATTTAAAAGGAATTATAAAATAGAACTGCTGGATCAATCAATCAACAATATTTATTAAGCCCCTACTATGAGCCAGACCCTGTGCAAAGGGATACAAATATATTCTATGTTCAGGAGAGAAAATAAGGTATCACCTTCCATGTTTAAAAATAATTTTTCAACTTCTTTCTCAGTTCAAAGAGCTTTTTGCTAAAGGAAACAGATAATTTTTCTGTGTGGTGTTGGAGGGGGGCAGTAAGGGATAGGCAAAGAGATGTTTAGATTGTCTCATTACTTGAAACTGTGTCCAGAAGCATTTATTCTGCTTGCCACTCTTTAGATAATCTTAAAAACTATATAATAGTCAATGGCCATAGTGGAGAAAAATGTGTATAAAAAGAAAACTTGTGCTTTAGGGAGGGAGTGGTAATGACATACAGGATGAGCCTCTGTCATCATAATGTACGTGGTGGGATCCTTCCTGTCTTCTCAAGTTTTCTAGGTAAATTTCAGCAAAAATGAGTATCAAGGGGCAAACTATAGAAGAAATGGGGTAAGAACAGGAATTGCAAGGCTAAGGAGAACCACTTTATGAAAGCACTTTTTCTCCCAATCCCCAACAAGAGAGGATCATTAAGGTTAACTTCTAGTCTAAATCTATAACCAATGAACATTTTATAGGTAAAATCTGATTTAAATAAATAAGTCTTACAGAGAAGGAGCTGCTAGAATGGCAGAGAGTTAAGGGAGAGACTTCTTTAGGTACTTTAGGACCACTATATCTCATGCGCTTCCACTGGTGTCCTACAAGGGGACGGGGAGTGTTTGAGAGAGAGTAGAAAAAAGGGGAAAAAAACCTTTGCATAAAATATCTTTTGTAAGTATCTAATATCTATGCTATATAAGGAATCAACACTAATGAGTAAGAGCCATTCCTCCGTTAGACATGGGGTCAAAAATAGTTTAAAAAATGCAAACTATCCACAGCTATTATTTCATAATGATGCTCCTAAAGCAGACTAAAACTCTTGAGTTTTCACATCACAGTCCTCAGTGGCAAAAATAGGAGAAAAAAAAGATGGAAATAGTATTAGAGCAGCTGTGGTATAATGGGCAGGTAAATGGTACAATGGGCAGATAAATAAATACACTATTAGAGGAGCTGTGAATTAGTACAACTTCTCTGGAAAACGATTTGGAATTATTCAAGGAAAGTCAATGAATAGTTCATATCCCTTTGGCATAGAAATTCCCTACAAGGAATGTACCCAAGGGAGTTCAGAGGCAGAGGAAAATATCTCATACACCAAAGGATTTAGAGCAACACTTCAAGGAGGTAACAGAAAGCTGGAAACAAGACAAGTGCCCACTGAATGGAGAAGTCAAGACTTTCACTGAAACATGGGAAGGTGTGAACTGATGGAAAGCAAAGCAGACACAATCAAGAAAACAATATACACAGAGACAACACGAATGTTGAAGAAAAGGAGGTTAAAAGGCAGCCAGATGTTCGTTACTTGCAATGACCATGCTTGATTATGGAAAGTTGATTACGAAACTGTGCTCTATGCTGTCAGACACCATTATTTTGTAAGTGGATTTTGCTTAAAGGGTTTTTGTTGTTTAAAAGGAATATTCAGTAGTGAGGTTGTTTAAAGGGAAACAATGGAGGCATGAAAACAAAAGAAAAATTAAAATATCTTAAAGATGGTACACGAAACAGAAGATAGGGCAATTACAGCAGTAAAGAAGACAAGGATAGAACACTAAATTATGAGTTCAGGAGCTGGGTTTAAACCACTTACACTTTCTGGGTCTCATTTCCTCATCTGTAAGATGAAGGCGTTAGAGTCATAAGGTCCTTTCTGGATTTAAATCCTATGCTGAGATATAAGGAGTATAAAATTGCCAACAGAAAAAATCAGAATTTCTTCAAACATTTCTTCTTCTTTATTTTTTGGGGGGAGTGGTTAGATAACATGCTCTCTATTCAATGAAAAAGAACGATTTATTTTCAGGAGTGATATTGTTGGTTCGTCTAGAACACAACGCGGTAGGGGGTACCTAAAAAACATTCAGTTTTAGAGAATTAAGAAAAAGGAAAATAATCATGGGAAAAGGGGAAGGTTGGAAATGAGAATGGATAACCAAGTTAGAAAGCCAATATTTGGCATCAGTTAATGATTGACCGTAAAGTCTGACTACTAACATCTCTTCATAAAATACACACACACACACACACACACACACACACACACACACACACACACAACTTTGACATTCTCTAAATAAAAATAAACCTGTCTTTTTAAAGTCCTTTCCCCAACTAAAATCTCAGGCACTATCCTTATGATTTCATTGCTACAATAAGCGCCTGATGAGAAACTTCCCTCTATTAATGCAGATCGGTATCAGTTTTTCCACTCGGCAAGCGATTCTTTTATCACTGCATAGAATGTGTCCAGATAGCAAATAGTTATATGTTGATGACTGGACAAAAATTCTGCTTCCAAAGAAATTGTTAATGATTTGGAGCTACTAAACGTTTGTTACTAAAACTCTCTGTCCAAATACAAGGTGTACTTTCAATATTATTTTTATACTGTTAAATGGGGTAGAGGTGGATAACAGGAAGGCAGGAGAAAAGGTGAGAGACATTCAATCAGTTAAACATAATGGCACTAGGTATCAATTTATTTGTAAAGTTGTATTTAAGGAAGTGGGCTTATGTTGTATATTTTATTTCAATATTTTATCTTTATATATTTTCCATATCTATTTAATATTTTATTTACTCTATATTTTAGATGTTGTTTATCATGTATTTCATATATTATCATATTTTTATATATTTATTTTGTTTATATTTTATATATTTATTTTATTTAGTATTTTATATTTTTATTTTATTTAGTATTTTTATATATAAAATAATTTTAACATTCATTTTTAAAACTTTGAGCTCTAAATTCTCTCCCTTCCTCCATCCCTGCACCATCATGGAGAAAATAAGCAATTTGATATAGGTTATACACGTGTAGTTTGGCAAATTTTGTTGTATATTTTAGGCAATTTTCCTAAACACTGTTTTGAAAAGAATTGGAAAAACGCAGTGGTGGCCAATGGTCAGCAGATGGCGATCTTTACTCCACTATGCTTGATGCATACCTACATGGTAGCAATTTCCAGGAAAATAAAGGATGAAGCTCCAGATCTCTTATTGGAAAAAGGACAAAAATATGCAATGCATATTTCTTTTGTTTTGGGGCTGCAGTCTTTTCTCCATGACAAGAAAAATTAAAGCTAAAAATCCTGTAGGATCTGGGGTCTGTCAAGGGTCTTACCCCTATAATTTAACTGCTTACTAAAATCTTTTACCAGAACATGCAATGGAAATTTTGGGGTCCTATTAGGTTACCGACTACCTTGGGAAAGTAAATTGACTATGCCTCACCTCTATTTCTGTAGGAATTGTGGGAATGCCTAGTGATTTAGTTTTTTCAGGACATGTATGGAAGATGGTTTTGTATGCATATGAAACATACTAATCATAAATACAAGGCTGACTATCTATGCAAATCATGTTTTTTTTTCACTAATCTTTTTCACATGGGCCACACAGACAACTATAAATTTTTAGAAGATTTATCCCTAAAATTCAGTACAATTGGAAACAGAGTCATGGAGACACCAATGGCTTAGGAGTCAGAGGATCAAATCCGGAATCAGTTCTGCTATTATCTGTATAACAATAGGCAAGTAACAGAACCCCAGAGCTAGAGTTGCAAGTGGTCATCTAATCTACCCCCTACCTCTCAAATAAACCCTTCTACAACATGCCGTACAAGATCTCCAGTAAAGGGGAATCCACCACCTCCCAAAGCACTCCCTTTCTCTTTGGGCTAGTTCTAAAGGTTAGGAAACTTTTCTCTAACAAAAATCCTAAATTTGTTTCTTTGTCACTCCTATGCATTTGCTACTAATTCTGCCTTTGGAAACTCAAAGAGAAACTAGGTAGTAGCTAAAATGTTGACCTTGGAGTCTGGAAGACCTGAGTTCAAATCTTGCTTCAAATACTTACTACTGGTATGACCCTGGGCAAGTCACTTAACCTCTGTTTGCTGCAGTTTCCTCAACTGTAAAATGGGGATAGTAACAGTATTTACCTTTCAGGGTTGCTGAGAGAATCAAATGATCAAAATTGTAGAGCACTTAGTTTACTGCCTACACATAGTAGGTGCTAAATAAGTATTTATTTCTTCTTTCCTCCCACTGTCAAGCTTAGTTATCTTATATAAAATGCGGACAAAAATAATTTCCACCTAATAGGGCTGTTGTAAGATAAATATGTAAATAAATAATATTAAAAATAATAAAATATGTAAAGTATGATGGAAGTCTCAAAGCATTATATAAATGTTAGCTATTATTATATGATAGCAAAACACCCTGGATTTGTACTTTTAAGTACAAACACCAAGAGTAATTTACACCAAAACATGTAGGGGTTTTGGAACTTTAAGGCAGTCTAGTTTAGTATGAGTAGCTCGTTCAATAAACTCTGATCAGCTATCAGTGAGGTTTATTTAACATGAACTTATTTGAAAATATTAAATTTCATAGTCTTTGTAACAACAGACAGTATTAAATGGGAGCGAGCAAAGACAATGGTTTATTATTTGTAATTCCTGGTCTTTTCATCTTTAAAAGCTTGGGAAGTTTAGGGGCACATGATCAATCAACCCAATCTATTAATCATTGACCACATCAAAGATATATAGGTTTATTTAAGAGTCCAAGGTCCCTTATAACTCACATATTTGAAATGTTGAAATTACTAGTTCTTCATGCACTAAGATCAGAAACAGTTCCAAGGATACTTAGGCATCTACTCAACAGTGTTTTACGTCTTCATCAGAATTTAAGTTTTACTTCTTGGAGTCCACATATTTGTGCTTTATAAACTAAATAATAAATAGCTTTCCAAAAGTAGTTAGGAATCATCTTGTGCCAAATATAAACTCGGTTCACTCTGGCAAAAATGTGCTTTAAATTTCATGGAGGTGAGAAACTATGTAAATGTTTTTGAAATGAATGGGAATTATTTACATAAATAGTATAGAAATACAGAATGGCAGGTTTGAGCTAATACAAATTATATAATAAATATCTTTATTGTTTTATGTCATAGTCCCATTAGTGAAAACTTTGTATTTGAGGGCCAAAACTCTTTTAGGGTGGGCTGTTCTCACCCTGCTTCTGCCCATACCCTTACTACCCAATGCCCATTTTTCTGTATTTTTTGAGGGGAGGGCCTTCTTCCTCCTGATTTGTCATTTGGCCTGAAAACAAGCCTACCCAAAACACATTGACATCTCCTGGGATCCTTTGGATGGTTGAAATCTAGTGATAATCCTTTTCACTCTGAACCTATTTGAACCCTGTCCCATCTGGTCCTTTTCTCTGGGTATCTCATGTTAGCCTTTAAAGTAGGGGATCTGAAACTAAGGCCCGTGGCTAGATTGAAAGGGGTCTATAATTTGGATGGGAAAAAATTATATTTTTATTTTCACTAACCTCTAACTGAAATTTAGCTTTTCCTTTAATTATGAATGTAGGCAACAAACATTATTCTAAGGTCCATGGGTTTCAAAGGACTGCCAATAAGTGCTCTCTCTCTCAATCTCTCTCTCTCTCACACACACACACACACACACACACACAAACACACACACACACACACACACACACTTAAGAGCCCTGAATGTAAAGTTTCCCCTAGGTGAATAAAGACAAACTATAAATGATGACCTTGCTGTGGTTTTATGTTTCAGTAGTCTGCCCATCTTGTGAAAGACTCTTTTAAGTCTCCAAGTTGTTGTTATCAGATGTACTATGTCAGTGTGTCTGTATATGTATGACTGTTGACTATTTTAGAATGATAAGTAAAGAACACAGTACCATGTATACATATATGCTTAACACAGTATATGAACTGGCATTTCTGTGCAATAGAAATTCATAATTAATCTGTAAGAACAAAAAGTATCTTCTAAATAATGTAAGATGTAATCATGTTGTTCAGTCATGTCTTACTTTTCACGACCTGGACCATGGCAGAGATCCTGGAGTGGTTTGCCATTTTCTTCTCCAGTGGATTAAGGCCAACAGAGGTTAAGTGGCTTGCCCAGGGTCACTTAACTAGTAAGTGTGTGAGGTGAAATTTGAATTTAAGTCTTCCTGACTCAGTGTTCTACCCACTGAGCCACCTAGCTGCCTCCAATCATATGTAGTATGCTTAAATATAATTTTCTTTGGGGGAGGAAAGAAGGGAATTCAGATTGGTGATTTCTTCAGTATAGAGAACTAGTAAGGCCCATCTCCTTCTAGTAAACCCTGTCAGAAACTGATCAACAATTTACAATGATGGAACATTGCTTGGGGTCAGTAGGGAAAGTCACTTGCCTAGGGTTAGAAGTGGGGCTTACCCTCAGGTCTTCCTGACGCAAAGAACAGGTCCATCTATCATGCCAAGTTATCTCTCAAGCATATCTTACTGCATGTCAATTATTTAGAATGGGAATCCATATTCATTTATTCACCCAGGCTGGAAGTACAGAGGTCACTCATGGGCACATTCCCACTGTAGATCTGAATGTGGGCAAGTTACAGAATCAGAGTTGGATGAGGCTTAAAAGACTACCTAATCTAATGTCTACAATAACTCCAAACAGGTAGTGTTCTAGTCTTTTCCTGAATTTTCTCCTGGGGTAAAATTATAAGGCAGCTGGGTGGGTGCAATAGATAGGGCACCAGGCCTATAGTCAGGAAGATCTGAGTTCAAATATAGCCTCAGACACTTACTAGCCGTGTGACCCTGTGCAAGTCTCTTAACATTGTTTTCCTCAGTTTCCCCACCTGTAAAATAAGCTGTAGCAGGAAATGGCAAACCACTTCAGTATCTTTGCCAAGAAAACCCTAAATGGGGTCACTAAAGAGTCTGAAACAACTGCACAACAACAGACTATGACACTTCTGGATAGTTCTTATTATTAAGAAGATTTTCCTCATATCAAGTCAAAATTTGCCTCTCTACAATCTGTACTCACTGCTTCAAGTCCTGTCTTTTAGGGCCAAGTAGAACAAATTCAATCCCTTTTTACATGATACCACTTCATACATTTGACAACAGTTAGCATTCCCTTCCCTCTTCAAGCTAAACCTTCCAATTCCTTCAACCAATCTTCCCATGCTATTATCTGGAGGCCATTCCCAAAGCTGGTGACTTCTCTATTAGGCCCTGGACTTTATTGAGCAGGTTGGGAGATAGGGGTGGGGTAACATGAACCAGTCTGAACTTTAGGACTCTGGCATCTCTATGGACAATGAACTGTTGCAGGGAAAGCCTTAAGCCAGAGACACCAAATAGGAGGTTATTGCAGCTGTCTAGGTGAAAGGTGTTGGGATCCTAAATTAGGTGGTGGCTGAGAGTAGACAGGAGGGAACTTCTACAAGGGATGTTTTGGAGACAGAGACAAGCTTTGGCACCTGCCTGTCAGGAGTGAGACTGAGGAGATGAGGATGATGCCAAAAGTATCTAGCTTGGGCTGCTGGAAGGATGGGCGGATAGAGAATTTTGATGAGAGGTATGTTGGGGTTGGAGGAAGGAAGGAAGATCATGTGTTCTGCTCTGGACACGTTGACTCTGAAACATCTCCAGGATTTCAAATTTAAAAAGTCCAAAAGGCAGTTGGTGATATTGGGCTGGTAAATCAGGAGCAGGCACACATTATACATATAGATAGATAGATGGATAGATAGGTAGATATAGATATGTGATTTTTATAGTATATTACAGAGAGATGACAGTCCAGTCCACAGGAAGCTAATGATGTCATCAAATGAGAGAATGTAAGAAAAAAGGAGAATTCAATTCAGTCCAAACTCTTAGGCCTTACCCATGTTGAATGTATATGGCATGGATGATGAATCAGTAAAGGAAACTGAGGAGTAGTTAGATAGATAAGAGAACCAGAAAGGATCATATGAAAGGAGAGGATGGTCAACAGTTGTCAAAGATCAAGAAGGATGAATACTAAGAAGAGGCCATTAGATTGAATAGTTAAGAAATCATTGGAAGAGCCAGTTGTGGAGAGACACATCTGAAGAGACTGGGGCTGGCTGATAGCTTGAGCTCAGAAATTCTATGCTATAGTATAACTAAAGTCAACCAAGTGTCTGCACTGAGTTCACCACTGACATGGTGAGGGTTTGGGGAGTGGGGACACATCAGGTTGTCTAAAGAGGGGCAAAATGGGCTAGGTTGGAAGTGGAGAGAGTTGAACTTCCTATGTAGATCAGCCATAGGATCAGCCCCATGAGTAGCCACTGCACTTCCAGCCTAACAAGACAGGGAGATTTAGTCTCCCTTAACACACTAAAAGAGAGAGAGGGAGATAGAGAGAAGGAAGGAGAGAAAGAGAGAGAGAGCTTCCAGGAAGAAAGAGGGAGAAAGAGAGAGACAAAGGGAGGGAGGCGGAGAGAGAGACAGAGAGAGAGAGAGAGAGAGAGAGAAAGAGAGAGAGAGAAAGAGAGAGAGAGAGAGAGAGAGAGAGAGAGAGAGAGAGAGAGAGAGAGAGATATCATTGGTTAACTTGGGATAGAATAGTTTTGTCTGAGTGAGTGATACATTAAGAAGTCAGATTATAGGAGGTTTAAGAGTGAGGTGAAAGAGGAGACATTGATTAGAGAGCTTTTTCAAGGAGTTTGATTAATAAAAGGAGGAGAGATATGGGCCAAAATTAGAGAGGAATACAGGATCAAGGGAGTTTTTTGAGATTGGGGAAAATTGTGCATGTTTATAGATAAGGAACCAGGAAGCTGGAAGAGATTAAAGATGGGGGAGGGGCATTTTAGCCTTTATTTAATTTATCTAATGATAAAAATGTGAAGCAGCAGGGGAGCCCAAGAACAAATCTAGAAGGCACTAAATAGCTAACATCAAGTCATTAATGAGTCCTTTTGTGGTCTTGGTCAATTGAACTGATCTAAATCTATATGATTATACTATCATCCAGTTCACATCTCTCCATATTTTCCACAAAAAATGCTTTGGTACAAAGCATTCTCCACATGTGTGGGAAAACAGGAATTACAGTTTTACGTTGATTATTTTAGAGATCAGTCTTTGCCAAAAGCTTTAGAGTAACAGCTTTTAAAAGTATATTAAACCTAATTTAAATTATATTAAATATCCAAGGTTAAGTATATGCCAAGATGAAAATCTAATGTTGGTACAATACCATACAGCAAGCAGATACTCAGAGGCTAATATTTCTTCATACAATTAATTATTTTCACTTGAAATTGACGGAGTGATCGATTGAGAGACAATAGTCAAGAGAGTATATTTTTATAAAAAATGAAAAAAAATTTATAAATAATGAGAAATAAAATTTAGGGCTTGTATCCTGAGAGGTCATCTATTAATGTAATTATAATATAGTGGCTGCATTAGGATTCTTTTGCTGATCTGCAGAGGCAGATTCTTGACTTTTTACATGCCTCCTTGATAGCTATCAAATGATTTCTCTACTTATTTTGTCTAACCAGGTCCCTCAGTAAGCAGCTCAAATATCCATTCCCAAACAAGCCAGATTCTCTGCTACTTACTGGGAGTAAAGGTGCCAGAGTGACCGGGGTGCAGGGGAAGTGCAGGGAAAGAAGGTAGCCTATAGGACAATTAATTCTTCCACAACCCCACAAGAAATAATATACAATGGGGAAGTACTGCTTACTTTAAGCTGAGAAGTCTTTCAAGAACACAAGGTAAATTCTTTATTCAACCAAGTGAAAAGACAATTTTTCTTTAAGCAGAGCATAGTCTCACCAAGGCAACCATTTCTCAACTTCTTATTTTAACATCAGCTTCTCTTTGACTATTTTACTTTGGGCCAGATGTATAGAGATACCTCTGGCTACACTGAACACACACACACACACACACACACACACACCATCAGTTTATTCATACATGTAGCTCAGAGAAAGTACAAAAACAAGGCATGAAAAGGCCCTGACTAGGCAATTGCTTGAATATAAGACAATAACATTAGCTGCAGTAAATTATTGATATATTAGAAAGAGATAACAAAAGTAAGCCTCTCTTTATTAAAAATATGACACCCAACAGGCAGGACAAAATAGTTGGATAACTTCTCAAGTCTCTTTTTATCTCTGAAATGCAGTAACTCAGGAAAAAAAGTCAGAGATTATTAATGAGCTCTTTAGCCTGGCATTGTCATTAAAGCTCTGTTCCAACCAGAAGCCTACAATTCAATGAGGAATCATGTATTTATGAGAATTATTAATGTCAGTTCCCTTCCCCCTCTCATGTGGGGGGGAAGTCAACCTGTGACTTCATTATTTTGTCAGTTTCTGGAATCCCAGATAATGTAAATTCCTTCCACCAATGCAGAATGGCAACTTACACATACTGGAAAAGCCCAAGTCAATGAAGAATACCTATTGTTCTAACTATGATAGAGAAAACAACTACAGAGCTGAGCCATTAGTACATTTATCTTGGAGATACAATGGATGAACAATTATTTGAGCCCAAATTTAAATAGAGAATTAAAGTGGGCTAAATTTCCCTTGGGAAATTTTGTACTTTTAATGACCACAGAATTTCCCTTCAAACAAAAGTCCCTCTTTCTGAGCTAGGAGAACATTATACACAGTAACAGTCAGTGTTTGAGGACTCTTGATAGACTTAGTCCTCCACAGCAAGACAAGGACTTAAAACATTCCCAAAGGACTTATGATGCAAAATGCCTTCAATTCCAGAGAAAGGACTATGGAGTCGGAAAGTAGAATGAAGCAGACTATTTTCTCTTTTGCTGTATTTGGTTTTGTTTAGTTTTACTCATGCTTTCTCCCATTGGATTTAATTCTTCTAGGCAATATGACTAATATGAAAATGTGTTTAATAAGAATGGATGTGCCAGTTATATCGCTTCTGGGACTGTATCCCAAAGAGATCATAAAAGAGAGGGTCCCACATGTACAAAAATATGTATAGCAGGAAAACTGTAGCAGCTCTCTTTGTGGTGGCCAAGAACTGGAAATTAAGGGGATACCCATCGTGGTATGTAAATGTAATGGAATACTATTGTGCTATAACAAATGATGAACAGGAAGACTTCAGAGAGATCTGGAAAGACTTATATGATCTGATGCTGAGTGAAAGGAGCAGAACCAGGAGAACTTTGCACACAGCAACAATCACAATGTGCAAGGAATTTTTCTGG
The DNA here is from genome assembly GCA_028658325.1 of Potorous gilbertii. Taxonomy (NCBI): domain Eukaryota; kingdom Metazoa; phylum Chordata; class Mammalia; order Diprotodontia; family Potoroidae; genus Potorous; species Potorous gilbertii. The sequence goes on along the minus strand of CM053774.1, from coordinate 98,240,500 downwards.
TAGAATTGGCACTTCATTGCAATGCAAGGACTGAAAAAATTCCCATTGGACTCTTGAGGCAAAACACCTTTCACATCCAGAGAAAGAACTATGGAATTGGATTGCAGAATGAAGCAGACTATTTTCTTTTGTATTATGTTTTGTTTTGCTTTGTTTTGTTTTATAGCTTCTCCCATTCATTTTAATTCTTCTATGCAACATGACTAAGGTGAAAATGTATTTAATGTATGTGTAAAACCTATATAAGATTGTACACCCTCTCAAGGAGGGAGTGGAGAGGGAGGGGAGAAGGAAGGAGAAGGAGGGGAAAAAAATCTAAGATATATGGAAGTGATGGTAGAACACTGAAAACAAAATAATTTAATAAAAAAATGTATGTGTAGAACCCATATAAGATTGCATGCCATCTTGGGGAGAAAACTTAAAAATTATGGAAATGATTGTTGAAAATTGAAAACAAATAAATTTGAAAAAATCATTTCTTAAAAGAAAAAAGTTTATCTTTCTAATATCACTTTTTCCAGTGACAGTATATGACTGTCAACCACAGAATACTACAGTCTCCAAGAAATTAAACTTGTGAATGACCCAGAGTGCAATGGAGAGGCAGACACATAGTGGGCATGAAGAGGTTGTGAAGTGATACCAACAGAGAAAGTGATGTAAAAGACATTTTCACAGAGATACATGTTTATGAAAAGAAGTTCACTAGTTGAGTGAATTTGGGATAACTAAAGATCAACCTATATGGTCAACTGGTATCCACCTGACAGCAAAGCCAGCTAAAGGAAGGACTACAGAATGGTGGGTAGATCCCAAATGGAGGATTTATGGGGATATCAACAAGAATTACACAAAACGAGGTGGTGATGATGGATTGCAATCTGTACTGTTGGAGGAAGCACCAACATTTAATACATCTAATTACTAATATTGAAATATCTATTTTGGTGAAAATTTAATTATTTGTAAGCACCTTAGGGAGAAATTAGATAGTTAAAGAAATGTTTTTATGCCCAGTATGTGCTTAATCAATGTTTGTTTCACAGTAGCCCCTCAAGATAAAAACTACAGAATCAGAATTGGATGGGACCTTAAGAGAGCAAAACAGAATTCTGTTTTCAACAAAAAATAGCTTGCAAATTAAGGAATCATATGAAGAATCTCAAAACTTATTTTCTAAGTGACAGAATAAACTGTTTTTTACTATAATGGAAACACCTGCTGGCCAAAAACCCTATCTATCATCTACATCTTATTCTTTGTGGCACAAAACATAGTACGCGCTCAATATGTGTATCATCCGTTGTGTTCGTCTTTCGTTGTGTCTGTCTTTCATTTTCAAAGAAGACCGTGACATCAGAGAAATGATGACATGACTTGCACTTAACTTTATTTTGAGTGACAGAAGGCTGTGCAAGGTCACGAGCCTCTGTATCTATTGAATAATGTGTATGTGTTCAGCATGTTATTTACTTAATATGATCAATGTGTATTTACTAAATATGTATGTGCTTAATATATACTTATTGAATAACATGGATAGAACAATATGGACTTACTATTTAGTATTATTCAATATTAGGGTGTTCAATACGCACTTACTGAAAAATATGTTTGTGAACAACTTTGAAATGGCACAAGCTTAATGTCTGCCTTAAGAAGGTTGCTGAACACAGTAAAGAGATGTTTAAAATAAAGATTCATTTATTTCAGCAGAATTGCCATATAGTCGACACCTAATAGCCTTTGATTTCGGATGCTTTGCAAAAACCAAAGCACAATGCTATGGAAAGTTGTATATATTTTCATACAACCAAATGCAAGTTAAAAAATGAGAGCCATATTCAGCTTAAAGTCTTTGTAAATTAAGAATGACAGAAACTGACATGAAAACTACTGAAGTGTTTGTAGTCACAAAGAAAATGTAAATCCAATCCATATTCTTAAAATCAAGCAATTAGTACCTACACAGATGGCAGATATGACAATACAATGCTCCTATGACTGTCACAGAAAGAACCTCTGAGAAGATGCTCTATCTTATCTAAAATTGTGCATGAGACACAGGTGTGTGATATGGCAGTAGCAATTAAAATTTCTGACTTACAACAAAAATGATTCATGCAACTGAAATAAAACTTCTGGAGGAACTGATTAGTGTATTACATTTGTCATTACAGAAACATTAAACAATAATATTTTAAAAACAAATACCATGAAAAATTATTTGATACATGTTTTTATGTGGTGAAAGGTACATCAAAGCATTTCTTCATGTGGCAGCCCTTCCCTAATAGCACATATTTAATGTCTCATAACATTTATGTCTTATTTCATTATGTTTTGACCCTCTCATGCCGTAGCTTCTGAAACAGTGTTTTTGATGAATCAGGTAGGGGAGGAGATGGAAGACAGTGTCTCCTCTGGCTGTTGTTAAAAACGCCTTAAGATTAAAATCTGTACGAAATTGCCACATTTTCTCTTTATCAGTTGCCTCCCTTCTTATATTGCAGACACCTCTGTGTAATGCACTTTCTTCAAATTTTTCTTAGTGGTAACTGAGATCAAAGGAAAATCAAATGAAATCAAGAGATACTTGCTCTCCAAAACCTAAAGCTAAATTAGTTTTAGCATGAAAAGGTCCAGGATCAACCCCTTCATGAATTTTTAAAACTAAGACAAAAAAAGTTAAGGAATTTCAAATTCTTTACCTTCAAAATGAGAGAACTAGTCTATGTAATTTCTAAATTTCTTCCATTTCGAAAAATGTTAAGACTTGGAGTGTGATTGTTCTACGTTAAATCACTGTACAGGTGAATAGAGAGCTAGCCTTAAAGCCAAGACCTCTGGACTGAAGGGCTGTCTCTGCCACATATCAGCTGTGTGGGCAAGTTACTTAACTTCTAATTTACACAGGCAATTTTCCAACTCCATGAGTGATAATGTTCTTGTCAGTGGTGGAAGCACTTTCCACATTAGGAATTTTCTATACCCAGGAAATCACAGATTAGGACCTGAAATTTTTTTTATTGTGTCACTGGTTTTATGACTATTGGTTTGATATCTACAAAGTATGTGTGGGTGAATCCTCAATCAGAAACACAAGCTTTATTCCAATACTCTTCTTATCTGAAAACATTTAACACAATGTGATTTATAATGCAATTTCTAGGAAAACACTGAGATGAAAAACAGATATTTCCTGTATTATGCATATTGAGATGATTTTTATTCCACAAGCCTCTCCCTCAAATTATCCAGCTTTTCCTTTTGGCGTTTTTTCATTTTATATCTGTTCATACTCTTCTCTAATAACCATGCAAATCCTTAACTGTTTATATGCTGATTCTCCTCTCCCTCTCTCCCCCAGGAGAATGTAAGGTATCCAAGGGTGGAGATGCTTATATTTTCTCTTTACATATTATACCCTATGTCTGGCATGCTGAACACAGTAATAAAAGCTAATGCATAGAGATTTGAATGTGATGTGAATATAACATCTACAACATTTTAAATAACCAAAGCATGGTGGGGATGGGGGAATTCTTTCTGCAAAACCTTGTTTACTACACTAAGAAGAAAGGGTACATCTTCTTCCTTTAGAAAAAGACTTCAGAAATTCTGGGCAATAGAGGGAGGGGCAGCTAGGTGGTACAGTGGCTAGAGCACCAGCCCTGGAATCAGTAGGATCTGAGTTCAAATCTGACCTCACTTACCAGTTGTGTGACCCTGGGCAAGTCATGTAACACTGATTGCCGTCAGCCCCAAAAGAAAGTTCTTGGCTACCATAAACTGAGAACAGGATTTAAGCACTAGCAGTGGGTAAAGTATCACAAAAGACCCGGGGTCAAGTGCTGCCTTGGACACATATGGCGCATCCCAGCCAACATGCTTACTAAGACTACCTACAAGTAGCAGGTCATTTGCTGATTTGTTTTGTGTTGAGGATTTTCCTATTATGAGGCTGTATTCTTAACTTGTCAGCAATTTTTTAATATAAAACTTCTGAAAAAAAGTAATGAGATCTTTTTTCAAGAACAATCTGGCAATAATTAAGAATTACAATATAAATCATATCCTCTGACCTATTATAGGATCATAGAGTTTAGAACAGGAGTGGGCAACCTGTGGTCTTTGTGGCTTTGAGGTCCCCAAGTGTGGCCCTTTGACCGAATCCAAACTTCACAGAACAAATCCTCTTAATAAAAAGACTTTTTCTGTAAAATTTGAGACTCAGGCAAAAAGTCGCAGCCAAGGACCTAAAAGGCCAGAAGTTCCCCACCCCTGGTTTAGAATTTTAAGGGGTCTTGTACAGCAAACATCGAGGCCAACTTTTTCATTTTATAGATGAAGAAACTGAAGAAAAAAGCAGTAAATGAGTTCTCCAGGGTTACCCAGGAAGTAAGTAGCAAAGCTGGGACGATCATTAGTACTGGCATAACATTATAGAGATGTTTCCATATAGAAATAGTTATCACTGCATTACTTGTTTTAGTATTAAAAACAATAACAACTTAATATGCTCAGCAATTTGGAAATGGCTGAATAAATGAGAGTATGTTAAAGTAATAGAATATGTTTGCATTAAAAAATGACACATAGGAAAACTACAAAGAAAAATGGAAAGACTGATTAAATGACGCAAAGAAAGCATGACTGAAAATGTATCCTTTGACTAAAACTACATAAAAATAACAGCAACCAAATTTCCAAAAGTACAGACAAGGACAGAATATCAGATTAGGATAAAGGGAAAGTAGGCTGTCGATTTATTCATATCATTCTTTAAGAAAGAAAACAGATAGTTCTGAGATCTTTTATTAGACATTTATGTCTCAAATTTATGACCTAAAATGACATTATACCGAGACTGACAAATTGAAAAGTGTTAGTAAAAGTCCTCAAAGAAATGAAGAGAGAAATCTAAGTTAAAAGCAACTTTATTTTTTAACACTTTTCAAACTTCACAAAGCATGTTACTGAGTTTAAATCTATTATAATACAATATATTACAAGAAAAGCAGTATCATAAGCTAAATAGCATCTAGAAATACTCTGAAAATTGCTTCCTACCAATAGCCAATCATAAGTAATAAATATCACCTCAAAGATATCATATGATGTTTCTATTATGTTGAAATCTCTTCCTCAAATTTATGACACAGTAATATAATATATACTGCATGGTAATAGAATAGTGTATAATATATTCATTTTATGTGTGTATATATCGGTATATATATATGCATATACACGTACACATATACATGGACACACAAACATACATATACAATCTCTTCCATATCTACTTTTAGTTTAGAGATTTGGAAACCTGTTGAAATGCAAGAGATGATCTGTGCTGTCGATTAAGTAAGAAAAATTCTTTTTGGTAGAAAACTGAATTTTTATCTGAAGAATTTTTTTTTTTAAAACTACTGCATTTTCTCATGGCAAGTGCTAAAGTGAAGGATAAATACAACAGCATCCTGGGCAATATCTCCTTTAAGTGGTGATCCTTTCATTTCCTTTTCCTTGGCCACCTCTAGGGGTCATCCCATTCCATCCACAAACCTCCAGTACTGCCTTTTAAATAAAGGTATCCAGCAGTTTTCAAATATTTACTCTGTTTAAGTGCGGACAAATGTGTTCTCTAGGGAAGTCTCTTTTCTTACCTCCCCTGTCCCACCCCCCTATTTCTGCTCACCTATGATTCATCCTGAACATTCTTGCTGAATTTCCATAGAACTTTAAAAGGAAGTTCTGCCATATGCAGTGTTTTTCAAAGTAGCCAAGACTGCTCCTTTACTCATCATCCTCTGCTTTTTAACTACCTACAGATAATCCAGCTCCACAAAAAAAGAACCCCTTCTTGGTAAGACATGGTCATTAACAATGATGATGAAGATGATGGAAATACAAGCGCATGGAAAAACAGAGCCCTTCACTTTGCTGTCTTTATATTGAATACTTGTTAATTACTGATTAAGCACAAACCATGTTCCTCTCTCACTCTTTATACATCAGAAAGCTGTTAGAAAAGTGTAGAAAAAGATAGAGTTGATCTTAATATAGCAAATTAAATACAGATTTTGCAAAGCATTTGAGAGAAAAACAGAAAAAGTGAAAAGTATGTTGAACTTTGTTTTTGATAGGGAACAATTCTGGTAAATCACTGTACATTAAGGGCACGTGCTGAAACTTCATGGTGCCAGTCACGTAACTTTGTGTATTTGGGACTAAAGATGTGAAGGGGTATCTTTTCCCTGTGGAAAAAAAAGGGGATAGGAAAATCATAAGAAACAGAAAGGGAAGAAGATTCTGATCTTTCTAATTGACTGATATCACACAGATATCAAATGAAGCATGCAGAGAACGTGCACCATTAATGACAACCTTCTACAATGTTGTCCTTCCAAGCTCCTTAGAGTTCATGCTAATACTGTGAATGGCAAAATGCTTTGGGAATGAAATACCCATTTTAGATTCAAGTAGCATCAAAGTGGACAACGTCCACATCTGTACCTAAAATAAAGTGACTCAAAGCGGCAAAAACAGCACAGTCTCATTCCTGGCGAGCTGTTAAAATAAAAAAGCCCCACAACTGCACACAGATGCAACACAAACCTTAGTTTGGGATTAAGGCAAATGAAACTCAACATATACTCAAACATGATTTACATGCTCATTAAAACAATTTCAAGAACAACTTCCAGTGTGATATAAATTGAGCTCTTTTAGGCTTGCACTAAAACAGACCAACGTGCCATATTACGCTTTCAAATTTAGAAAACGTTCAGAGCATAAACAAGGAGAAAGCATTCAAATTTAAATGAACTTACTTTGCCTTCTTTGTATTCTCATTGTCTGATTCTTTCACTGCAACAGAAATAAGCAATATTTTACATTAGCTTTTAATATTTTCAAAACATTCCAAATTCTGTTTCTTATTAGTAAGCATTTAAGTTTGGCGAAGCCACTTCAAATTGTACACTGTGCAGCAACGGACTATGAGTAAATGCTTCCAAATGTCACCATTTATTGCCATTGTAATTCAAATAGATCAAATGCTAAAAATAATTTCAAAGCAAATTGTTCCAGGAAATGTTTTAAATTTTTTTTTAGCCTCACCACATATTGCTTTCTCTTGTAATAACCCACTCTTATATAATACTTTAAGGTCTTTTAATAACTCATACTTATATAATACTTTAAGGTTTGCAATGTACTTTTCTTTCGCAGATGAAGAAACTTTGGCTCAAAGAGTTAAATGATTTACCCAGGGTCACAAATCTAGTAAATTTCAGATGTAAAAATTGCACTCAAGTTCAACATTCTATTAATTGCACCACCCAGTTTTCTGGAGCAATATCTCTTTCCAGAGAAGGCTGCGCCCTGACTCAGTCCATTCTTTTAACAAAATGGCAACTTACGGTGTTCGGTGCCAGTGATCTGAGCCAGGATTCGGAAAGAACGGGACTGTGTGGTTCCTGTTCTTGGGTGCCAGTCTTCAGTATCTTCAATCAATCGCTTTTTACTTGCATCACTATGAGTAGGTATGTGGTAAAACTCTGTATTACGTTCCACAATGTGCTTCCTTGGTGGTCTATTCACATGAAGAGAGGAAAAGAAAAAAAATGAGGTCTGCAATTTAAAATGTTACTAAAATGCAAAGTTTTGGTGGCTTAAAATACCCACACAAATTCTAAACAGTTACCGTTTAGGTGGAGTTGTCCTTTTAATTGACATAGGAAAGGAACAGAAGAAAGAGTTCCACCATAAAGAAAAAAAGAGAAAAGACAGTAAGAAAACAAAGAAGAAAATAATATGCAAGAAACAGAATAAAAATGAAATCTAAATAAAACAGCTTACATATATACATATACATATATATGATCCATTCATAATAATTGGTAAATATTTGGTGGGGCAAAAGAATTATGTATATCCTACTATGATAAGTCATGGTCTACCCATATTCATTTTGAGCAAATAGACCTATGATTTCACTAATAAAAGGCAGTGATTTTCAAGGTTTTTGGTTTCAAGTCTTCTTCACATGCTTAATAAGTGAGGACCCCAAAGAGCATTATATCCATCAATATTTACCATATTAGAAATGGAAATTGATTAAATTGTAAAGTGTATATTGATCATCTAAAAACAATGATAATACATCTCTTACATGTCAACATAACATTTTTATGAAAAATAACGATTTTTTTAAAGCTCATAAAAAGAATGTTATTGTTTTACATGTTTTTTCAATTCTTTTAACATCTGGCTTAACAGAAGACAGCTGGATTATCATATCTGTTTCTGCATTCGAATTATTGCAATGTTTTGGTTGATATATATATATATATATATATATATATATATATATAAAATCTGGTCTCATGTAGATATGTAATTAGAAAAGGAAGAAATATTTTAATAGGCAAATAATTTCTTGATATTATTCTCAAAGTAATTTTGACCCCATGGACACCCTGGAAAAAGTTTGAGGGATCCTATAAGGCAAACCCACAGGAGGGGCAGCTTGCACTGGGGTTGGGCAGAAGGGGAATAAACCACATTAAAATGCAACTGGAAATGCTTAACAAAATAAATAAAAACACAGTACAATATGGAAATTGTTAATTTGTGGTTTTCTAAGTCAATATGGGATCCATTTCTATTTGATTTTGGCACCAATGCTCCAGGAGTCTGATGACCACATTTTGGGAACAGCTGCTGTTGGGAATTCCCAATAAGAAAACTCCCTTTACCAGCACAAGTCAGTAAACTGTTCTGTAATTTAACATCTTAGAGAATTACTTGAAGGAGCTGAGAAACGTCACTTGTTCAGGTTCATATAGCCTCAGTATAAGGCTAGCTATTAAACCTGTAATCCATGTTGCCTTTCCTATTCATTGAGCACTATTATATCTAACTTCAAATTCAAATAGAATTTTCCTTTGGACCAGTTCTCTTCTGTTAAAACTGCTCTTAAGTTTTAACTTACAACCATTTAACTGTGAATGGTGCACACAGCAAACACCTAAATGCTTTATTGTCCAACACGACACTGATGGTAATCAGTATTTGGTCTTTGTAGTCAGAAGATCCGGGTTCAAGCCTTAATTCTGACATATACTAACTTGGGCAAGTTCATTTAAATTTTCTGAGAAATGTTGGAGTGGTTGGTGACTATCTGTATATGGGCACCTTGTTCTTTCTCCTAGTATGAATGTATGGTCCATAGAGAAAAAAGAACACAGAACACAGGGTCCAGGAGAAGGTAGATAGGATAACAACATAGGAAAGACACTGCATGAGGAAAGTGCTGTAGAAGAAAAGTGGGAACCCAACTCTACGGTGGGCACACTACCCTGCTAGTAAAACACTTTGCACATGCCATAGGACTAACTAGTATTTTAATTACCCCTAAATAATTATTAAGTTAAATTTCTTGGTGATATTTTCCCCTGTGGAAATGTATTTCATATGCAATTATCAATAGAGAGATATACAATCAATTAATACCACTAGATAAAATAAATTTCTAATTGTGAGTCAATAATTTATACAAATAATATCATTACTGTCATGTGATACTAATATAATTGTAATTAACACTAGAAACAAATTTATGTTTTAAGACATTTGATGGGAAGGGGATGAGACGGGAAGGGAGGGGAGGGGAGATAGTGAAAGGGAGAAGGAATACAAAGGGAGGGTGGGAGGGAGGGAAAAAGAGGAGAATAGGGAAAAGAGGAGAGATAAGGGAAAAAAGTGGGAAAAGGAGAGAGGCAGGAAAAGAAGGGGAGGAAAAAATTCTATGGAAATAGTTTGCCTAAATTTCATAAAGGACTTGCTAAAATATCGCATACTATCATGAATGGGATATTTAAAGATATGAACTAGATGATAACAGACAAATGGCTTGACTCAAGGAGTATTTTAAGGTTGACTTTCCAAGAAGTCTTCAGCAAAGCATCTTAGGATCTACACTTGGCCCTAAGCTGTTTCATCCTTTTATTAATGACTTGGATAAAGGCATAGGGAGCACATTATAACATTTATAGGGCATGCACAGCTGAGGGAGATTCCTAACATACTAGATAACCAGTTGTTGGAATTCAAAAAGACGGACAGCCTAGAGTGCCCAGCTGACTCTAGTAAGATGAAATTCAATCAGGAGAGTTAAAAATTCTTACACATTGGTTCAAAAAAATCAATTTTGCAAGTGCAGCATGGGGAAAAATGATTAGATATCAATGTGTCAGAAAAAGGGCTAGAGGGGTCCTAGAGGACTGTGAGTTCATCATGAATTAGCAGTCAGAGGAACTAACATGATTGGGGATTTTATTAAGAGAGGCAGTTTCCAGGAATAAGTAGAATAGTCTTGCTATATACTTTTTATTAATTTAAATTTCATTTTTTTAATGTATGGAATAAAATAAACATTTCTATAACATAGTAAAATTAAAAAAGATGACTGTATATGAAACTGCAAATCTATTATGTGCAACTTGCTATTTCCTTTAAATTATCATATTTTCTACCCTGGTCAGTTAACATTGAGAGCAGTGTGCTCTGTTCTGGAAGCAACAATTTACAAAGAATATTGATAGGATGGTGAACTTTGAGAAATGGGTAAAGGGGAGGAAGAAGGACCCTGAATCTGTATTTTATGAAGGTAAGTGCAAGAAACTGTGTCTGTTTAGTCTGGATAAATAAGACTGGGGGGAGGGTATACATGACAACTGTCTTCAAGTCTCTGAAGAGCTCTCATGTGAAAAAGAGATGAGATTTAGTCTGTTTGACCCCAGTGGGCAGAATCAGGAGTAATGGATAGAAATGGCTAATTTATTCATATAAATTTATATTTTATATTTATATAAATATTTTATATTTATTTATTATATTTTTAAAATATATATTTATTATATATTTATATAAATAATTTAAGCTTGATGCCAGAAAAAAAAATTGCCCAACCATAAGAATTATACAAAGATCTGGCTGCTTCAGGAGGTCACAGGCTTCCCTTCCCTTGGGTTCTGAAAGCAAAAATTGACTGGATGATACCCCAAGTAGACAGTAGTGGGGATTCCTTTGCATGTATAGCTTGTCCCAGATGGACCCTGAAATCCCTTCCTGAGGCAGTGGACACTGAGCTGGACTTGGAGGCAGGAAGATGAGTTCAAATCTAACCTCATAGATTTACTAGTTGTGTGACTCCAGGCGAGTCACTAAACTTCTGTTTGCAGTAATTTCCTCAACTGTAAAATGGAGGAAATAACAGTACCTATCTTCCAGGGTTGTTGTAAGGAAAAACTGAGATAATATTTGTAAAAAATTACAAAAAAATTTGTAAAAAAAAAATGTGTATTTTGCACATTGCCTAGCAAACTGTAAGTGATTAATAAAGGCTTGCTCCTTTTCTTCTAACTCTAAAATTCTCTGCCCCTTAGGAATTAAGATTCGATGACTCAATTAAAAAACTACTTCATAGATTCATTGAAGAAGGTAGGTGATAATTGGCAATCAGACAAAATCTAGAAGTAGCAAAGAATAAGGAACATGATGATGGATCCATTTACAAGTACCCTTTACCAATTTCACACAAATCCATGTAAAGACAAAAGATAATATCACTAGAAAGAAACAGTAGTTGGCTGATGAACACAGACACCTTACTATAAAGAATGAATAATTAGTTCAAAGTACAGGTTTTCAAAATTAACATGTTCATTCAAGGACAATTCTTTTTAAACCATGGTTTGGACTTTTGGAAGCCCAAATGGTCTAATTGCTAAGATCATCTGTAACAATGCTGTCTCGATATGCATCTCTTTGTTTATGCAGTTTTTTCCACAGCAGAAATACTGATTTTATAAACATACCAATTTGGTTGATATGATCTCTAGAACTAAAACCAATTTTTACACTATTCAATACTTTCGCAATCTTACAACCAAAATTCACCATTAAAACAAAATTTCTGGTCAATTGAAATGAAGATGAAAGCTTATGGTAAAAACTTATGATGCAAAGAGGAACCCCATCATTAGTCAAGTACTTACACTGTGCCTGGGTTACTGAAGAAGGGATAATACAGAAATACACAAAAAATGTGAAAGGAAAGAGAAGACAAGGACATTTCCAGGATCGTGGAAAGCAAACAAATGCGAATTTAAATTGAGAAAGTTATTCATCTTTGACATTACAAACACCTAATCTAACTAAAAAATATCCCATGCACAACATGCCTCAAAAGAATCACAAACACACACGTATTAGTATTTTTGGTGCAAGTTACAAAAGATGCAATGACAATTACTCCAAGTGCTTCGGACAATATAATTTTCTATCTTCTTGTCACAACAAAAATACTCCGCTGAAAGCTGGCATTGGGTAGAATTGCATGTAAGGACAGCAGGGAGCCAGTGGACTGCTCTTTAATCACTTCTAAATTCATCAACATACCCTGAACTCTTCATATGTTTTCAAATTGAGGTCATGATAATTGGAGATATGTGCATATATGTATACACATGTATACATATGTGTATATGTAATTTGAAAGAATTTTTTAATAAAAAAAATCAGGAAGGTTTTTTATTGAAAGAATTAGAATTGCTAATTTGGTTTGCAGGAAAGAATAATTCCACCTTCTACTCTGTTGTCAAATTTTAAATTAATCTTCCTAAAACATAGGTCTGATCATATCACTAATTCAATAATATCTCTTGGCTTCCTATTGTCTCCAGGATCAAATATAAACTTCTCTTTATGGCTTGTAAAATGTTTCCTAACCTGACCCCTTTTCCTACCTTTCCAGTCTTCTTATAACTGAATTTCCTCTACATACTCTGAAATCCAGGGACTTTTGTCCTTTGCTCTTTCTTGGACAACCCATTTCATCTCCAATTTCAAAGCAACTCCATTGGCTGTCCCCCATGTCTGTAAAAGTCTTCTTCCTCATGTCTGACTCCCAGCATCTCTAGTTTCCCTCAGGTCTCATTTTAATTCCTGCCTTTTCCAAGAGCATTTTGCATCCCTTCTTAATCTTAATGTCTTTGCTCTGAGACATCTCAACTTATCCTGTTCTTATCCTATTTGCATACAGTTGTTTGCATGTTATCTTCCCTATCAGACTGTGAATTCCTGCGTTTTTGCTTTTCTTTGTACCCCCAGCTCCCACCCCAGGGCTTAGTTCAGTCACTATAACACAGTAGGCACTTAAATAAATGCTTACTGACTGATTTATCTGTCTTTCTTAATGTGAAAGGATACATAATATTAACAATGTTCCTATTTCTTCCATTAAACTCTATGAAATTAGGAATTTACAAGTGTGGTAAACAGACTGAACTACTTTGTGAATAAGGATTAATTCGCTACATTGAATATTTCTGTTCAGCATCCTTATGTCTCTTCTCTAATCAAGACCTTGAGTGATAACTTTCTGCCTACTCAGCAAAATTCTTATTACTGTATTTAGCATTAAAGCTCCTTCATAATTGTTTGCTGTCCTATCTACCTTTCCTGGTTAATCTCACACTACTCCTTAGCTTATATTCCAACCTGCATGGTAACAGGAATCTTTTTTATATCATCTATGATGGGTAGTTACAGTCTATACTGCAAGACCTCATGTCATGAGGAACCCATTATCTTAGACTCTTGGATAACTAACTATATTGTTCAGAAATGCTTTCCTCTATTGAACTTAAATGGACCTGTATTAGGTTGAATGCCATAATGCTAGAAAACGATTATTGTTCAGGGTTATTTTTGTTCATCTCTAGCTTTGGCCACCATACCTTGAATTTGATGCCCCATTTTAGGAAGGATACTGGCCAGATGGAACACATCCAGAAGAAGGAGCTCAGGAGGAGGTCTGACTGCAGGAATGGTGGGTGCTTTCCTTCCATTCTTCAATTCTACGAATCTATTCTGATTCTACATCGGAAATTCTCTTCTAATCAGAGCTAAAACAAAACCAACTAAGGATAGGAAAGGTAGACAGCCATCTTAGCTATAACATGCAGAATGGCATGATAAGGGATATTTTATGTTTTCATTGTCAAACAATTCAGCTCTCCATAGTATAAAGGAATTTACTAAGTCACAGGTATTATTACAGTGAAGGATCAAAATCCCCTCCAGGTAGACTATAATACACAAGATGTAAAATTTTCCAACCTCGCCTATTGCAGAAAGGCTTTGAGAACAAAGTCTTGACTTTGTTCTCCGTTATTGGAATTGGGTAATTTTGAGAAAATAATAATCCTGAATGCATACAACATAAATAACTGAGAGCGTGTCAGTATCATACACTTTTAGAAATGTACCTGAGCCATAAGAAAGTCTTACAGTTGGAGCATGAGTATTCTGGGCACAGGACAGTTGAGAAGGATCCTCAGTGACACACTAATGATTTGGTTTGAGATAGGTGCAGGACATTTAATATCTGCATGACTCCAAGCAAGTGACTTAACCTCTCTGAGCCCAGTTCCTTTATATTAATCAGAGGGTTGGGAGAAGTGATCCCTAAGACCTTTCCAACTCTAAAGATTTGATCCTATGATACACTGTGAACTGGACACTCCAGCCAATGAACACTATGAGAAAAGAGAGAGCATTTCTATGGCATTTGAAACTATGACAACTATACCTCTAAAACAATTTCACAGACAGGCATCCTTCTTACCTTCTACTGGCACACACCTACAAACCTCTGTTTTGCTACTTTCAAATGTTATTCAGACCCTCCTTCATTACTAGTGATTCTCACTAATGTGAAAGCTCAGGGTTTCTATAACTTCACTTTAGGAAACAGTACTTTAGGCTACTGGTTGGAAAACAATTCCATTTGTAGAGATGACTAAAATTAGTACCACGTGCTTATAGCCTCTCTCCTATTTATTATTCTTTTTTCTTTTGCGGCTTCCCAAACTGTACTAATACTACTACTTTGGAAACGATGCACACAGCAAATCCCACATTTTCTAAAAAGAGAAAATCCCGCTCTATGACCCAATGAAGCAAGTCACCACACCAGATCCAATGCAAATCAAACTTATTTAAAGCATCTTCTATCATTACGCTAAGTTAAAGCTACTTTGCAAAATTTAAATTTTGCAAATATCAGGCATTCATGCTGGTTACTCTGATATGAATCACCATAGCTCCCTTCCAGCAAGGTAGATACTAACTTTTTCACTTGTGTTTTCTGCAAAAAAGAAAAGTATTTTTAACATTTATTACCATGGTATAATTATGCTTGAGATGTTTAAAAGCCAGGTCTTTCCAGGCACCTAGGAGCTGTTTGAAAAAAAAATTCAGTTTGGCAAAGTTTACATGAACATGGCACCATAAAGTACTTACCTGCTGAAAGCAGTGGGCACTTTAACAATGCACAGGCACCCAGAAAGGGAATAGGGAATAATTTAAATCATTCAAAGGAGCCTAGCTACCCTCCCAGCTAGAAGCTGGACTCTAGTGGGAAAGAGATAGAAAAACTGACAACTTTTCACAAGAAGTCAGAACCATAATCCATATATGCAGTAATTAAGTTTAAAATTTCTTAACTTACACTCAATCCCTGTTGTCTTGATGTGGTCAGCCCACTTTGCATCTGCTACTCTGTCTGATCTCATCTCCAAGGAATGAGATGCCCCTGTACTGAGTGACCTCAGCTGTCCCCCTGCCCACTCCACCCTAACTTTCCTGCCTTCTTTGCATGTTATCTCCCACCATTAGATTATGAGTTCCTTGGGAACATGAACTGACTGTCTTTTTATTAATTGTATTCCTAGTGCTTAGTACAGAGCTAGCACACAGTGGGCATTTAATAATTTTATTGGATTGGAACAGAATTGCTCTGAGTTTCTTAAAGATAAAGTATGGACATAAACTTTTAATGTGACTCAGAAGGGAGCTAAATGGGTCAAACAGTTATACTTTAACACTATTAAACTATAAAAATGTGGCAATTCCTGAGGCATAAGTTCTCATCAGTAAAGATGTCTAAGTTTCAAACCTTATGAATAGCCCTTTCTAAAAGTCTGTTTATTATTTCATCACATATGGTGAGATTGTTATCAAAATATTAATTTACCTACCTACCAAAGCCAACAATTGCAGCAAGTCTTGTGAAATTTCATTTTTAATGACCTTTTATAAGTGGAACTAGATAACTAGTACTTATATTTTATTAATTTTGTATCTCCCACCATATGCACCATAGTACTAGGTACATATTAGGAAGCTGGATGCTTCCTACAATTCAGATATATAACTAAAAAAAAGTTATTTCAAATAAAGTCTCTAAATCCATGCAAGGGAATATATCACTAATTTTGAGAATGGCTTTATTGAGGTTTATTCACTCAGTGTTTTATTGTTCCATTGTTTCACTCATGTCTAACTCTCCCTGACCTCATTAGGGGTTGTCTTGGCAAGGATACTAGAATGGTTTGCCATTTCCTTTTTCAATTCATTTCTTCATCATGAGGAAACTGAGGCAAACAAGGGTAAGTGATTGCACAGGGTCACACAACTATTAAGGGTCAAAGATCTGATTTGAACTTAGGAAGAAGAGTCTTTTTGACTTCAAGTTTGGTACTCCAGCCACTCCCTGTGCCACCTAGCTGCCCAAATCAGTGCTTAATAACATGATTTTAATTTCATAAAGGCATTTAACATTTATTTAAATGGTCTTATGACTTAGCAAATTCAGTCCCCAGAAAAATGGGTGTAATATTACTTGTGCCACAAAACATGTATGTACGTGTCTGTCTTTGTATGTTTATATATGTGTGTGTATGTGTGTGTGTATGTGAGTATAGCCAAACCAGTTTTTTTTCGTGATTTTTCTAGGGTGCTAAGGTAAGGCTAACAAGTAACAGAATTTTATTTCCAGTTTCCAAAAGAAAAGTCTGGTGGGCAAGAAACTAAATTGCTTTTGAGGACTTGGGAATTGTGGACTAGGCCAGTCAGTAAAGAAGCATTTATGAAACACTTATTATATGCCAGACATTGTATTAAGTTTTGAGGATACCAAAAAAGCAAAAACAGCCTCCATCTCAGTCTAATGGAGGAAATGAAATGCAAACAGCAATATATGAACCAGATAGAATAAATTGGTGATATTCTTAAAGGGAAAGTATTAAGATTAAAATTATAAATAGAATTTAGGGAAGAAAATGGAACAGGAAAAGACTCAGTCTGAAAGAGAAGGGAGATTTTAGGAAAACAAGCAAGCGGTGGGAAACTAGGGTAAAAATAGAATGGCATAGTGGATAAGGCATTGAATGTCAGAAAGACTTGGGCTCAATTCCTGCCTCAGAGAGTTTAATTACTAGCTAAGTGATCCCAGGCTTAGTATTTTTCTCCTTCAGCTTAAGGATAGCCTCAATACCTGTCTCCTTCAAAGGAGACTGACCTTGATGACTCTGAAGGTCCCTTCTCGTTCCTATGACCATGCGCCCATTATCTCAGGTATAATTCAATTCCAAGGAAAGAATATGAAGGGGCGGCAGCTAAAGGAAAACTTGAGCTACAAGAAGAGAAGGACTCAAGAAGAAGTACGATAAGTGAAAAAAAAAAAAGATAAAATGAAGGAAGTGTTAAGAAAAAGCAAGTGTGGCCACCAAGGTGTAGCTGAGAGCACCATGAGGAGGGGGAAAGTTCTAGCATCTGAATCGCCCACTAATAGTTTGCCATATGAGAAAAGAAGGAAGTCATTGGAGATCTCACTTTCAGGTAAAACGGAGAACAGAAAACTGCCTACTCAATAGTCAGGGGTGTGACCGCTACATACGCTCCAAGTGCAGACAGATCTTACCTCTTAAAGTAAAAGGGAAGGATTTTGTGGAATACTCTCTGCAGTGATCAGAGGCATTAAGCATTTCCACATCTACAGCTTCATTATGAAAATCAAGAAGAAAAGAGGTCTGATGAGGCAGGGCTGACTCCTTCCCTCTACTAGAAGGCTGGAGAGTGGAAGATTTTCTGAGGAGGAGGAAGCTGAAAAGAAAATGGTGGGCTAAAGACTTGGAACTGAGAAACAAATTTTAAGCCCTTCCCTAAGACAAAAGAGACTGATGAAACAAGTACCTACTTGTCCTCCAAAGAAAGGCAAAGAAGATCCAAAGGCATTTTTACAAATATACTATAAATACACTTAGGAAGAGACAGAAGAGCTGAACAGGAATGGCTGGTAGATTCCTGCTGGGAGTTACTATTTGTCAATCCTGTATCAACTAAAGGTCTGCCCTACTGTCTTCCCAAACACTTATCCAATATGGGACAAAGAACCTTCCAAGATAATAGGATTTCTGGCAAATCAGAGGCTAAATGATATTTCCAGAAGAAACCTAAGAAGTACGGCCAAAGATCACATAGATAAGCTAGAGAATATACATGAAAGCAAGCAGAATGATGAAGGAAGACCTAGGGAAGACTGGTTGAAGAAGTGGATGACTAGACCATTGAAAAGGGATTCAACTTGCCCTATTTGGCCCCAAGGTTGGAACCAGTAGCAATGGGTCAAAGTGGGAAGGAGGCAAATATAATCTTGATACAAGGTAAAAAAAACCAAAACAACTCTTCCTAATGATAACAGCTATCCAAAAGCGGAATGAGCTGCTTTGAGAAGTAGGGAAATTTCTGTTTGTTGTTGTTGTAGTTCAGTTGTTTCAGTCCATCCCATTCTTCCTTTTTCAGCTCATTTTACAGATGGGGAAACTGAGGCAAAGAGGGTAAAGTGACTTGACAAGGATCATACCGCTAGTACGTGTCTGAGGCCAAACTTGAATTCAGATCTTCTTGACTCAAGGTGCGGCACTCTTTCCTTTGTGCCACCTAACTGTGTAAGTAGGAGAAGAGTGTCCCCCAATTTAAGGACTTCAAACAAAAATTGAATGACTACTTATTCTTTTAGCTATGCACTAGTCTGGATGGCTCCTAAAGGCATCCCAATTCTGAAATTCCATGATACTTTTTTTTTAGAACATTTTCTTTGGTTGTTACTGGGTTAAATTGTTTCCTAAATCTCAATTTTAGATAATCTCAAGCATGAAATGAAAACACACATTTTTAGGACACTAGCTGTCATCAAATTAAACACACATAAACACACACATGAAAGGCACCATACAAAACCAGATCTATACACAGTAGCAAGTCAATTAGACCGCCTGCTTTTCTCCTTTTCTAAGATGCATGGAATCTTGCCATCTTCTGTTTCAGTGCCCAAATGTTGTCATGACAGCGGTGCAATATGAAACAAAGCATCTTCATTATGTGAATTAGCATGCAGAAGAGATCATTTCAATAGAAAGGACTGAGCTTTACTATCGCTTCCTTTGTACTGTCCCTAAAATTGGCATTTTTAAAGTGCTCATGTGAACTTCTTTTCTTTCTCCCTCCCTTCACTCCTTTCCACATTCCTGCAATAGATCTCTTCAAAATGAATTTACAAGGTCTGTTTTGGGATAGGGGGATTTCATTGACCTCTGGAGGGCAAAACAACCTTTCTCCAGCAAGAGAGACTTCTGAAAAGGAGGTGAACAACTTGAAAAACAAAGACGTAGTAAAAAAAAATATGTTAACACTTTTAGCCAATCCTAAAAAAAGTATTCTATGAGTTGAAAAGTCAGCAAGAGTTTCTGACTTCAAATTTCCATTTTCTTTTTAATTGTGAAGAGTTGCAATTGACCTGAAAATGTCTTTACTGGAAGGCTTTTATGAAGTAATGCAGAGTGAAGGAGGCAGCCAGGAAAGCAATATGAACAATGACCAGAACCATGTAAATGGAGGAACAATGAAGACAGTCTCAGTGCTATGAAATTATAATGACCAAGCATGGCCTGGAGATATGAGGATGCTTTGCTTGGAACTCGGTTCAATATGTCATATGTGGTTGACGTGCTAAGAATCGCTTGGCTGGTTTTTTTTCTTCCTTTTTGATAATTCTTTTTTATAAAGGAGATGGAGGAAAGGACTCAAGATATTTTTTGTAAATAAAGGTGATATAAGAATAAAAGATGTCAGTAAAAAATAAATCTTCACTGAGATCCCATTTGTGTGTGTGTGTGTGTGTGTGTGTGTGTGTGTTTAAAGCATCATTTGTTAGGGATAAAAGCATAAATGTCAGTGCAAAGTCTCAGTGTACTACAGGGTTATCAGTTTTTTGTCTAAACTGCCACATACATAGATTCTGATCCAGCGCGGACTTTGGTGAGTGGATCCTCTTCCTTAAAGCCCTGATTACAAACGCCTCATTCCCCCTTTAGTCCTAAGGATGGTGACTGTAAAGCCACTGAATAGCCTTTCTTGGTGATCACCTGAAAGCAGAAAGATTGGGGGATGAAGTAGGGCAGGAATGAAAAGCTCCTTTCTCAGACCTGCCTTGCATTTTAAGTGCCAGCTGCTTGAATCTGAGGGAAAGAAAGACTCATTATACCATATGTCAAGAAGTTGATAGCATGTTACAATACATAATTACAATTATGTATTTTGCCATTGTAGTGAAAGCTGCGTACACATAAGCTCTTCTTTTTTTTTAAATAAAGCAAATCAAACTCAGATCTCAACCTTCTCCTTCCCTATAAAAAAAAAAGAAGTTGCATTTTCTGGTTTGGGATTTATCGTGCTTTCTCAAATTTCCCAAAGACAAGAGCGGGGACAGCGCCCATGAGCCACCTACCCATTATTGTCAGTCTGAGATCCTCCTCTCTGCCCCTCAGCTAGTTCCTGGGCAGTGTCGCTGGCATACGGGCTCGTGGTTGCGGGCTGCCGTGGGACATTAACTGCAGGTTTAACAGAGCTCGAGGCAGGTAAAGGTTGGTCGGCGCTAGGTTTGGCATTAGCATGCAGTCCAGATGCAGCAAATGGGGGAGGTGTGACAGCAGCCACTGGCGGAGGGGAAGCATGTGATGAGGCAGTCGCATGAGCTGGGGTGAAGGCAGATGATGGTGATGGGATGGATGTGACTTTTGGAGAAGATACAACCCCAAAAGGCCGTGGTGTCTTATTGTAAGCCAAGTTGGATGTGGAAGTGACTTTGGGCACAGCAGAGGATGTAATAGGCACAGGCTTAACTACTTCTTTGGGTTCTACCTATGTAAAATAAAAATAAAACACAGAGAACACACCAAATACATGCAAAAGATAACTAAGTGAAAAGAATATTCAGCTGATATTAAAGACAAAATACGTTCATGTTAGCAGCCAAATCATCATCTGTATGCCTTGATGAAAAATTAATAGGGGATATAATTTAGCATGCATAATGAGGGATCCTGACATGCATAACACAGATACAAAACAAAAATATATACATATATTTTTTAATCAACTTAAAGACATTTGTAGAGGATTTAGCCAACTAAGCAAGAAAACTCTTATTCAGTGTAACAGTTATAAAAATTATATAACAAATTTAAATATAATACGAAGTTTCAAATAAATAAACTCCTAATCCCACCCAGACAACAAAGTGGTTTTTTTAAAACTACATCTGTCAATAATCCAGGCTCTCAAATTCACATCTACAAATTTATTTGCTCTTATAAGTTCCACTATGTGTTACAGCACCATACTAGCTCAGAGCAAGTAACAATATTTCTTACCGCATATTTCTAATTCCTTATTTTAAAACATAATAGTTCTAATTCCTAATTATTTCTAATTTCTTATTTTAAAAACATTATTTCTGTTTAACTTAAAAATTTTCAAAAACCAGTGACTTTTAGCCAAAGAGTTATCAAAATAGTCATTAGGTGAGGAAACAAATTTTGAAATGGTTCATGCCACTTTTTTCACTTCTCCAGCATTAACATGCCATCATTACAAGATAGATTATCTACCTTCAAAAGCATAATGCTGCTTCCATACTTGTATCAAAATTCAGAATATTATTCTAATATTTGGTGTGGCCTTTTATCATTTCAGTATGAACTTTAATGTTTTTCACTTGTTTTAAAAAATTAGTTTGTAATTAAAAAATTACAAAAAAGTCATACTTTAGAGATAAAATCAAAGACTTTCCTTCCCTTTCTTTCCTTACAAAAAAAAAAAAAAGTGAACATGCTGTTAAATTCAAGGGATGTTTTGCTTAGTTTTTCCAAACTGATTTTCTTCTCCTTTTCTTATTCTTTTCTAAAATTGAGTGCTCACTGGAGAAAGAAATACACTCAAAAATGAAGGGCTTATAAAAACAAAATATATCAATATAGTTAAAAATAAATAATGTCAAAATGTATTTACCATATGGGGAAAGGAAACTTTTTAAAAATGAAATTAATTTTCCTTCATGGCAAATTATTGTTTAAAAATTTATCTAAAAATAATATTTAATATTGTAATTTAATATTATTAATAATTTAATATTATTTATTTAATATTAAACCTATTTTAAAATTTAAAGTAAGTCTAAGGTGAAAAATTCTTGACTCAACATCAGAGTACTTAAAAATGAGCCATATAGAAACAGAGTACTTTGTGGGGAAAGGGGCAACTGAACCAACAATCTCATTGATATAAGGATTATCATTAGGGAAACTTCTATCACTGCAGAAATGGCACCCTCTCTGCACCTTATTGTCTCAGGGAGTGATCTGGGGCCAGTGAGAGTTGAAGTAACTGGTACAGGGTGACAACCCATAACTGACTGAGGTGGAGTCAGTGCTACACCATGCTGCTTCTATATACAATATATCTCTTCTAAAGAATAAAAGATGATGCCAATTGATTAAGCCTGACAAGAGGATAAAAAAGGGTGAAGAGTAACCCATATTCAGGCTAAGAAAATGATAATATAGGAATGCAGGGGAAAGGTAACAAGTCTTATAAATGAATAGATGTCTCCAAATTGGGGCTAAGTGGGAATCATTTTTAGGACAAGAGCTGCCACCAAATGACTTCTGAGGGGTCCCTCAGGAGTCTGAGGCCAGGTTTTGAATTTATTCATTATCGGTATCTTTACTCGGATGTACTTTCTAAAGAGGATAAGACCATAAATTCTTTAAAAGCCAATCTCACAATGAAGAAAGATGGTAACTGCATATATTGAAAACAACTCTAACAACAAAGCCTTTAACAACTAACTTCCTCTAAAGGAAGTATGGGGAAAACCATACTGAGAGATTGACCTTGGACCCTGGGGCTAACCGAGAGAGTATTTGAAAACTGACTTGCTCAACAGTTTCTCTCCTCTTTTTCATTAAACACTTACCTTCTGGACTGAAACAGGTTCAGGCTTTGGTGTAGTAGATGCTCTGAAAGAAAAACAAGAAGGAAGAAACATCTTAGAATGCAATATTTGATTTGTGGTTATGAATATCTCCCTCCCTTCCTTACAAAGATAAGGGAACAGGGTGTAAATTATCACTCAGATGACATTTGGTTTAGTTTTAACTGCTTTTCCAACCCTTCTTTTTTATTCTTTGTTCAAAAGGAAATGGTTCACTGCAAGAAGAAATATAATCAGAAGTGAAGAAAATATAAAAATAAAAAACCAATAAAAACTTAAAATAAAATAAATGTTTGCTTAATTGAATTGACATTCATTTCTCTCAGCAATGGGTGTTAGCTCTGATTTTTGACTCATTCAAACAAGAAATAATACTAGGCATTCTTATCGCATGCAGAGACCTTATCTTAAGCTCTCCTCCATCTCAGATAAAGCAGAGTATTTATATAGTTCCATGTTTTGCTGGGATTTTAAAATGTATTCCCTTGAAAACTCAGATGTAGACCTTAATCACTGTACCCTCAACCCAGCAACACATTCATTCTGTTCTCAATCAGTTTTCATTTAATTTTGACTTTGACAATTAATCGTTGAATTATAGTAGTCAATGTGTGCATTCACTTTGTAAATTTTCTACCTTAAAGATTAACTCAGAGGAACTTTTCAAGCTTGGCACATTTATTCCCTCCTTCTAGCCATGTGACAAGCTGCCTCTCTCTACATTCAAACAATAACTGTGTTCAGGAAAAAAAGCTAACTTTAATACGAAAGCAAAAAAAAACAAAAGGAGGAGAGTGCATTAACACAGGTCCTGAGCCCATACAATGTCCAAAGTCCAACAGAAACTATGCCCGTATCATTGGCTGCGATTCACCTCCATTACCATGGATTACTTATGAGTTACAGTATGTTATTCAAATCAGGCCATCAAAATGCTACAAAGGTTATAATCATTTAAAAAAGTTATTTACCCAACTTTAGTTGGGAATGTGATACAAGCCCTATTTTAATGAGGATGATCTTCTTAGCATCTGACAAATACTGAAGGCAAGATACTGCACGCTCTAGTTAAACATCAAAATGACTAAATTTTAAGTGATCGGTGGCTTCAAATAAGAGACTGAAACATTTTATCTTACATGCATGCTGGCTAACAAACCCAATATGCCCTTTCACTTGGGTCTTTCAGAGTTTCACTGAACAATGAACTCTAAAAGATTTCTAGCAGGGACTTAACATTTTTCAATGACAGCTAATTAGTCAGGTTAGGGCAGGGCAGGCACCAACTGAACAGTTGGCTAAGCCGAAAGTGGCCATAATAGATGTTAAACTAACATTCTGTCACTGCAATACAAACTCACCCTCTGTAAAGTGGCGTAACTTTCCAAGTTTACTGTTAGAGGGCCAATTTTTTTTATAACCTTTTATAACCTTTATTATAGCAAGTAAATGAAACAAATAGAGGTGGAGAACAATGGAATCTTCCTCTCAGTGAAATTTCACAATAAGATATAATTGCAAAATCATCAACGCATTGAAACTAGCAAAGAGATGATTGAGAATATGCCACTGTAGCCATTTTAAACTCTTTTAAAATTGATACTTGATTGTCTATGTAACAATTTACCAAAATGTAAGAAATTGATGTTTTAACCTTTATCCAAGTCCTCAAACTAAATAATAAGCACACAATATATGAATAGCTTTCTCGCATATATATACATATATATGTATATGTGCATGCATATGCACACATAAGTATGTATATATACACATATATACATACATAAATATATATTTATTTACATATTATATATTTATATGTTTATATATTTATGTGTATGTATGTGTGTATCTATCTATCTATCTATCTATATATGTAAATATATTAGCTCTTAATCCCCAAATTGGGTTCCTTCTGAAAAAATCAAGAGTCACGAATAATGAATTATAAATATAAACATAGAGAAACAGTGTGTTGCAGGGTAAGAACTGCTAAACTTGATTCCCCAGACCTGACTTCAAATTGAGTGTTACCATTTCCTATTTGTGTAATAAAGGGATTGGATGTTAGGACTCTGAAGGCCCCTGGCACATCTACAGTTACTATATTATTTTATAGACCTGTCTATAATCCTCCTGCAGAACAAAGACAAAAATTCTATTTTAAATAAGTAAATGAAAATGAATATTATTTCACTTACAGAGATTTTTAAATAACTGGAAAGCACATATGTTGTGTTTCTATTTCAAATGTGATTGTTGAAGATATCCACAGACTCTTAAATTTTAAAAGCTAGAAATAATCTTGATCAAATTCTTATTCTGCACAGAAATGTCCCCTGTGCCATCCTTGAGGAATAGCTTGGCTCTTCAGGTCTCAGACTACTTCCAAAGACAATTCATAACCACATATGGAAGTATATTCCACTTCTGGTCAGCTGATTGTAAAAAGTTCTTCCTTATGTTGAGCCAGTCAGTTACATTATAATTTACCTGTTATTCCTAAATGTTACTTCAGAAAAAACAGAGAATATCATAAACCTTCTTCCAAATGAAAGCCTATCAAATACTTTAAACCAATTCAACCTACCTCCCACTATAAATTACAGTGGTCCTATACGGAGGTAATGTGGCTTACTGCATAGAGTAATGGACTTTGATTTTCTTTCCCTCTCTATCTCTTTCCACTCCGGTTTCTTCATCTTTTAAATGGAAATAGTAACAGTAGCTGCTTTACAATGGTCACGCTCAAATGAGATACTGTATGTAAGGCTCTTTACAAACCTTAACTATCAATACTTCAGAAGATGAGTGTCTTAGAGACAGACACACACACTCATGACATCTTAAATCTTATTGAATTTTTCTCTCAATATCAGAGACCCATGAACCATTATAGTACCTATGATGCACTTGCTATCACCCTCAGTTTTGGAACCATGACCTTGGGGACATGTTCTCCTGACTAGGTGAGGTCAGCCAGCACAATCACCCATATCCCACTCTATCTAGCTCACCCCAGACCATAATTTATATCCCATCTCACAATTCACTTCCTACCTCACTCCACTTAACCCTGTTTTTTTCACCCCTTCCTTTAAAAGACCATGACTATTGCTTCTGGAATCAGGTGCCTCCTCTTTACAGCTTCATTCACTACCCCATGATGCCCCAAAGCAAATTACCCTTCTCTGGTCACCATTCACTTCTACTTATATGTTGTTTCTCCCTACAAGTAGGTAAAATCTTTGGTGGGGAGAGATGGACTCACTTTTGTATTTGAATCTCCAGGGTTATTCTATACACAATGTTTTTCATCCATTTATTGTATCAAATTTAGAGTGATATAAAAATCATAATACAAAATGAGAAATTAATCCGGCTTCATGCAGTTAGAAAGTGGATATTTTAAGAGATCTTCTGTGAAGTTAAAAAAAGTTTATTTAATCGAGTCTGGAGTTGGTCAAAATTGAGGATAGTGCACAATTTTGAAATCTCCCCTAAAGAGTATTTCTTTGATTTAATATTGTTTCCTTCATTCACTCATTCGATAAGATTTTCAAAGAACCAACTATGTGCTAGGAAATGTAAAGGGCACTGCAGATGCAAAGACAAAAAAAAATCCTTTCAAAATTAAATATAAAATATGTAAAAAGATTTCTGAGGACATGCCACTAGCAATAGGGAGAAATAAGCAGAGGTTTCTTGTGAGAAGTGATATTTGTGTTGGACTTCAAAGAAAGCTGGGGGGTTCTAATGGGTGGAAGTGAAGAGGACCTTCAGGTATGAGGTCCAGCCTGGGCAAAAGCCCAGAGATAGGAGATGGAATGTGTGCATGGAGAACAAAAAACTGGAATGTACAAAGCATGAAGAGGAATTTGCAAAAAGAATGGCTAGAGTTTAGCACTGGATTATAAAAGGCTTTAAAAGGCAAATAGCAACTGCTATTAAGCATAAGTACTTCAGGACTATATTCTCTAAGAGAAAACCCTAGTATATGAACAGAAGAGAATGATAATTTCCAAGAACCAAAGGTTATGTGGGAGATGTAAGAAAAAGAAAATTGTTTCTTTAAAAAAAAAAGAGAGAGATTTACTTGGCATTTGTCCAAGGAATGTTAATTTATCCTATGAAAATCAAACGGGAAGGCACTGATATTTTAAAGATTTAAAAGCACTACCGATTCTTTTAAAAAGTCAAACTGGATTTATATACGAGTGAACAGCTAAAAAGTTTAGAACTCCCCTTCTACTAGGCTGTTATTGACAAGTAATTTTTTTCAGTGTATGCACTTCAAAGTAGCTAATGTCCTAGAAATGGCTGTGAGCCATGGCCTTAACAATTTGCTTATTGTATTCCTTTTCCTTCATGTAAAACCAATGGGCTTGAGCTAGTCATCATGTTGAGATACTCAGTGCCTTAGTCCAATACTATCCCAAGCACATGTAATTAAAAGAACAAAGCTCTCTGTGTGACTGGGATGTGTTATTCTGAAAGGTGATTGACTTTGTAAGAGCAGGAGCCAAAATAAAAATCCTCGGTACTTTCCAAGTAGCCTTACCTAGATCATACATCTTATGGAGGCAGATTAGAGTTCAAAAATAATCTAATACAAAACCTCTTTTACGGACTATAAATCTGAGGGTGAATTCACGGGGACACGTTGAAAGAACATGAAACAAGTAAAAAAATCATATCTGCGATGGTCTTTTTCCATATTTGAGTATAATTTTTGGAAAAATAATCGTATAATTGCTGTAACAAGCATGTGATTCAAAAATGCTTTAGAGTAGTAAGCCTTAATTATTGTAATTAGGAGACAATTAAATTGTCACATTTTAAAACTAGTTTAATAGTGGAGTGACAATCTGGCATCATTAAAAGAAATGCTCATGTCAACAATATTATAGAGCTTTTCAATATTAAAATTTACACCCTATTCAATATTGTCACAAATGAAATTTCTTTAGTAGATATTTTGAAAATATTTCTAGGCCCCAGTGGATGAAATAAGAACTTCATGCCCTAATGAGATGATGAAAGCTGTGCACATTGCTTACTGTGGCTTATTCTCTCATTCATGCACATCTATAATACGTCAACAATCGTTCATGAAGCCGAAAGACTCTGGCTCCCCCTCTGCAGAGAGGCTCTGTATTGCAGTTTCCCACAGAACATCCAGTTCTTGGACCAATGACCTCAGGCCCCATAAACACCAGGGTACAACATGAATCACTTTAATTGCAAAGTTGTCAATTCACAACAACAAAGCAACTCCGAGGGAGGGGAAAAGGGAACCAGAGTGAGTGGTGAGATTTGTTTCAAAGCATCTTCATGAGATCTCATTATAGAAATATTGAATGTGGCTTTATATAAATATACCTATATAGATATGTATGTATATATATGTGTATATATGCATATTTCAAATAACTGAACATATGCACTGATTAAATACCACATTTCTTATTTATAAATTACACCTTGGAAAAAACACCTTGGAAAATTCCCCGTGAATTCACCCTCAGATTTATAGTCCGTAAAAGAGGTTTTGTATTAGATTATTTTTGAACTCTAATCTGCCTCCATAATTGTTTTCAGTTATTTAGAAATCTAAAGACAGTTAGCAAACAGTAAGGAGAAGTATGGCCTCATGCCATGTATGCTGGGCTTGGAGAGAGAAGACCTCAGTTTGAATCCTGGCCTGTTACTTAACTGCCTATGTGACCTTAGGCAAGACACTGAATCCATCACCACCTTAGTTTTCTCCACTGTAAAATGAAGGGATTGGGCTAAACAACCTCTAAGATCCTTTCCTGCCCCAAATCCAGAGCCTATGATAAAATGACCATGGGAACACTTGGATTGTTGTTATCTGACAAAGCTGATGTGAGAAAACTATAAACTATAAAGCATTATATCATTAATATGATACTGCTGCTTTTAATAGACACCAAGTTCCTTCTGTTACCCTTAAAAGACTCTTTGCTGAAAGGAATAGTCAGGCTAATTTTTCTCCCTGTGATAAGGAAGAAAATGAACTGGCATGAATCTCTGACGGAAGGAGAGGAAAAGGAGCCAAAAGGGAGAGAGGATTCACTCAGTTACATCATGGGCAGGGGTCCCTTTTCTCATGCAAAGTCTTAAAACAGAGAGGACAGAAAGACTAGGTTCACCCCAGGGCCTGCTGCTCTATTCCAGTGATCTCTGACTGAATCCAAACTTCACAGAACAAATCCTCTTCATAAAAGGATTTGTTCTGTAACTTGGACTCAGTCACAAGACCACACCCGAGGACCTAGAAGGCCACATGTGGCCTCAAGGCTGTAGATTCCCCACCCTTGGAACATGGCACAATGAATAGGATGCTGAACTGGGAGAATGGAAACTTGGCATCTTATTCAAACCTTGGCTTGGACGCTATCTATGTAACCTTGGACAAGTTACTTATCCTCCCTAGACCTGCATTTCCTCATCTGTAAAATGAGGAAACACATAAAAGGAAGCTGAAAGGGGGTTGATGGAGGTATGATGGCGAAGTGAAGAGGAACACAGCCTGGTAGGAAATGAAGGGATGTCTGGTCTGGGCATCTTCCTTACATGGAAATTCTGGGAGAAGTTATCCAAGCAGATGACGAGGCCTCCCAGGGGCACAGACTATTTTAAGAGGGTAAAAGTCTAGGTCAGACATGATCTTCCAGTACCAAGAGGTTTCTGGGGCATGGTGGAGAATTCATGATGGGAAATGTGAATGTGGTGGGAAATGATGGCTGAGAACTAATTCTTAATTCAAAGAAGAGAAAAGAGGGAAGGTTATTAGAAAGGACAACAGATTAAGCAGGTCAATTTTGAAAGTAACGTAGAATTTATTTGTATTTTTTTTAAAGTTGTATAGATTAATCATTTCATATACAACCTGTTGTGCATGCAGAAATGTGCTTTTTTGGTGCTTAAATTCAGAGGGAGAAAGTATTAGTTTTTATTTTTTTAAAGAAGTAATTCTCTCCTTGTTAACCAGTTAGGAATCTTGCCCAAAAGGTGACTCTTGGGTGAGGAAATAGGATTTCCTCTAGGTCTCCTCCCTGAAGTGATATTGCCATCTTTCTTAAAAGAAGATGGGTTCACTAAAACAGAGGTAACTTGGATGATTTAACTCATTATGTCCATAGGAAACATTTCATCTTAAAATAAAACACTGTAGGACCATGTTCTTTTTCTGCATAAGCAGTATGAGCCTTGATATCAATGGTGTTTTATATAGATAAAATTTACCAAATTTTCTTGTTAAGGTTGGCAGGAATATAATCTGAATTATTGCCAACAATACAGGTTGTACTAACTGAAAATTTTTACCTATAGTTTAATCTTCTATCCAGTATTCTTCATCTAAGATAACTCTTATCCAGAATCATCTTCTTTCCTAATCAGTACTAACTTGTGTGTACCAAATGGCACAGGATCCTAATATTTTAAGGAAAAGTTAAAAGAATTACAGGAAGAAATAGACAGTAAAATTATACTAGTGGGGGAACCTCAATTTATACCTTTCAGATAAATCAAATCATAAGATAAATAAAAAAGAAGTTAAAGAGATGACTAGAACTGTCGAAAAAACAGAGATGATAGGCCTAGAGAATACTGAATGAAAATAGAAAAAAGCATACCTGTTTCTCGGCTGTGTGTGACACCATCAAAAAAAATCTGATTGTATTAGAGCATAAAAAACCTCACAAACAAATGCAGAAAAGCAGAAATATTAAATGTACCTTTCTTGGGACATAATGCAATAAAAATTACTTTCAACAAAGATCGTTTGGAACATAGATTAGAGATTAATTGGAAACTAACAAATCTAATCCTAAATGAATGAAGGCTTATATGTATCTATGTACCTATATAAGAATATAAACCATTTAACTTTGTTTAGTCCCTTACAGTTTCTCTCATGTTTGCCTTTTTATGTTTCTGGATCATGTGTTTAAATGTCAAATTTTCCATTCAATTCTGGTCTTTTCATCAGGAATACTTAAAAGATTTCTATGTCACTCAATATCCATTTTTTTATCCTCAGTTTTGCTAGATAAGTTATTCTTGGCTATAATCCAAGATCCTTTGCTTTCAGGAATGTCATATTTCAATCACCCCTCACTCCTACCCTTAGTCATCATATTAGCCATGTATGGTCAGGTACCTTTTCTGCTTGCTTATTTTTCCAACCTAATTCTTAACTTTGAACTTTATGTTAGTAAGGGCTCTACTCACTTCCAGAGAGGGAATATCTGACCTGAGTTTCTCTTTTTATCTCTTCCCATTTTCCCAGCTCAGTTTAGGGGAATACAAGTTTTTGGGAGATATCTGTTCACTGCCCTCCTTGTCTGAGCTCTTCAAGTTTCTGACCTAGATTTTCTCTGTTGAATTGGATGTAGCTGAATTTCACTATGCTGCTACTGCTCAACCTTTTCTTGCCTTTCCTGATCTGAATTTGTCAGTTTCATTCAAGAAATGTTTACTGTGCACGGAAAAATGTGCTAGAAGTTGGAAATACAATTTATCCATAAGGAAACATATAATGTGGAAGAAAAATCACAAGTAAATCACATGTATCTCCCAAACCCCAATGCAAGGGAAAAAGTTAATTTTAATGTCTTACACATAGCAGTCCATTGGATAGCTAAAAATTTTACTGCAGAACTTAATCAGGTTGACAGTCTTCCAAAGGCACAAATACAGAAAGAGGTCAACTCTAAGAAATCAGAACCCAAAATATATGTAACAGAGTCACGGAGGAGTAAGAATCAATAAAGCTCCATTCCATTCAATGTTAAATAAAAAAGCCCTTTCTTAACAAAGATTAATTGTGGGTGTACTTCAAACTCTGGTTTTGTTGGTTGTGCCATATCCCAGAACCATGGATTAAAAGGGACTTCAGAAATCACTTGTAATTTGTACCTGAGTGGCAATATCCCTCTACAACAGCACAGATAAAGTGGAAGTTGTATTTAAAAATATCCAGTGACCAAAAAATCACCAGATCCTTAAAGAAACCTTTCAAATTTAAACATACCTCAAAGGGATCTGAGCCTGTTCTCATCGCTATCATCAGTGTAATTAACACAATGTAATTAATTCTCTTTTGGGCCTTCTGTGACAACATCAACTTGGGAGAGAACCATTTGTAACATATTTTGTTATTTTTCTTAAAAAGTCTTCTCTTCTAGCTAAGTGGTTCAGGGAGAGAGAGCACTGGGCCTGGAGTCAGGAAGACTTGAGTTCAAATTTATCCTTAGACACTTATAAGTTGTGTGATTTTCAACAAGTCATTTAACCTCTGCCTGCCTCAGTTTCCTCACTTGTAAAAATGGGGACAATAGCACCTAATTCCTAGAGTTATTGTGAGGACCAAATGAGACAATGTTTGTAGTGTTTAGTTCAGTCCCTGGCACATAGTAAGTGTTTAATAAATGTTTTCTTCTTTCTTGTCTTTCTTTTTCTCTTCTCCTAGGCTAAAAAAAAAAAGCCCAACAAAACCCTTAAATAAACCAAGTAGGATTGATAATTAAGAGGTAAATGTCATGATCCACTATGCTATAGGAGAATAAGCAAGAGGGAATTAATAATGGTTATATATTTTTGTTTTAATTTATTGGCTCTTTTTCCTGCTATGAAAATCTCACTGGTTCTTATTCATATTGGATAGTTAGTAAAATGGAGGTCATTAATCCAAATATGTCTCTTTGAATGAAGAGGCACATAGGTCTTTACAGTTGCATGCTGGTCCATGAACTAGTGTGGGCTTAAGGCTTACATGTTTTAGGGAAAAATTTGAAGGAGACTGGATGGAGGAGAAAGGGGGTAAAAACGTATGGACAAGTATTCTGCAAGGCCTATATTTCTCTCTCTATCCTCATCCATTTTCTGTCATCTACTTCTTGTCCTCCCACCTACTTTCCACTTATGCCTCAAATATATGAATACCAGGGGAATAAGCTTTTGGTCCCAAAAGAGAAGAGATATCTTCCTCTTGAAAAATACTCAGGCACACAGAAAAGGGTACAATACATGATGAGATACAGCATGAAGGAGACACAAGTCAATGTTGAAAATGGAAGGCCTAACTTGGTTACTAGGGAGAGTTTAGTTACAAATTAAGCAAGGGAGGGGTCATCGAACACTCTTTAGTATTGATTTCTTCCTAGTATAAACAATATTATCATTTGTAGCTTTACTAAAGCAAAAATTAAAAAAAAACCAACCCATTAATTGGGATAGCCCAATTCAGCTTAATAAACAAGGATTTGCTCCCTTTCCTTGTGCAAGAGCTCACAGTTATACAATGAAAGGTTGTGAACATGAGTTGCCATGTTAGACTCTAAACAGAGACAACAACAAAATGTCTCCTAGGTACTTAAAAAATGCTTGGTAATTGTTGAAGTGTTTTCTTTTTATAAATGAGTAACAGGAGATCCACCCTCCTCCCTGATCCCATCATTTAGTTATCAGGACATTGCTTAAATGAAAAATATGTTGATTTTCTCATTTTGGTGACTGGAGGCAAGTCATTTAACCTTTTGAGGTTTCAGTTTCTTCAACAGCAAAATGAGGGGTTGATTTTAGAAAATCAATAGATTTCCAGAAATTTCATGAATAACACCTTCTGAACCTATTTGATAGTAGTTCTACTACAATATGATAGTAGCTGTACTATTTGAATCCAATGATTCTGAAAAATGCGGAATGACAGAGAGTTTAGAAGCTCAGTAATACTTTCTACTTCATTTTTTCATTGTTCTTAATGTAACAAACTTTACCTTTTCATGTCCAAAGAACAGAAAGAAGATGGTCATGAAATTGTGACTCAACACTGTTTACAACTTACATTTTTGGTTTTTAAGTGTATAATAAATTCAAGAAGCTACTTCCCAAAATGGGTCCCTTGTATATGTTTTCCTCTGAATCTCCTGTTTTCTTTGGAACAGTAGATGGAATATCTTTTAAGGGCTTATTATGTGCCAAGAACAGTGCTAGGCATTGCAGATAGGAAGAGGAAAATGAGAAAAGTGTTGCTCTAAAGGAGGGCACATGATAAGTCCTTAATAAGTGTTCTCTCTATATTAGGGAGACAAAATAAATATAAGGTAAATTTTTGGGGGGAAAATGGTGCCAGTAGCTGAAGGGGTCAGGAAAACTGCACGTAGAAGGTGGTGTTTAAGCACTTTTGAAAGAAACAAAGGTTTCTCTTACAAGGTACAGGTGAGAAGAGACTGTAAATGGACAAGAAACGAGGTCCATGATTAAACATGAGATAGAAAGCAATCTGAATTTCCTTTGGAAAATTACAAAGTTTCTGTAAATAACCCAAATTTTCATGAAACAAGCTGAAATCTGACCCAGCAGGTAACCAGTCAAAGAACACAAGCAGTTTTCCAAAAAACTGTCAACTATAAATGACCACATGAAAATATGTTCCAAATCACTAAGAAAAATGTATGTTAAAACATGTCTCAAATTTTGCCTTATATCTACCATGCAAAGATGACAACAGATGGGAAGTTAATATTAGGGGGCTATGGAAAGATACTACTCTGTGATGGAGTTATGCATTGATTTAACAGGTCTGGATTTCAATTTAGAAATATACAAGTAAAGTGAATGAACTACCTATTTCCTTTGACTGCAAAATCCTACTGGTCACATAACCACGGGAAGTTGAAATCAGACTAATAATATCATTCTATTTTTATTAAATTCTGCAAAACTGCAAAGGACCTATGATTTAGCTAGCGTGAATACTCCTAAAATGCAGACTGTAATTCCCTCCACAGTTTAGTTAATTATCATGAACTCCTGTGACCCAAAATATTTCTAACTCAATGGCCAGTCTTCTTATGATGAGTTTCTCTGAAGCTAGCTAGGCTGGTCCTCAGACACCAAACACATAATCCTTTACCAGATCCATATACAACCTTGAGTCATGTCTTCTCATGAAGAAACAGGGTAAGACAGTAGGGAAGCATGTGAGGAAATAATTTTGTAAACAAAATTACTTCTCTAATATTTTGAAATATTAATAATGTCTCTGCAGAGAAAGTACTTATTGCATAATAAACTTTTTATTCGCTGTAAGGTTGCTGCTGTGCCTGTGTAAATGTCCTTGAAACTGAGTAAGGAGGCCTGAATTAATAGAAAGCAGTGTTCCCTGGACCAAACAAGGCATGAGTAGAAAGAGAATACGAACACTTGTGGAAGTTTCCTTCAAGGATCAATTCAAATCTCACCGCCTTTCCTAACCTCCATGGTTTTGAGTGCTCTGTCCTTCACACTGTGTTAAAATGACCTGTTTAATTGCTATATACCCATCCCAACCCCAGCATAATGGAAGACCTGGGAGGAAGCAGCTCTGTCTTTCTTGTACCTTTGAGTCTCAAGTCCCCAGAACAATGCCTTGAATTTCACAGGAACTCAGTAAGTGCTGGCTGAATGGATGCATGGAATGAAAACGCTTCTCCAAAGCAGTGTTAATCTGAACCAAGTCTGTACTTTCTGTATGCTGACTGCCTTATCTTTAGCTTGTTCCTTTGGCTGGCGAACTCTCTGGCCAGCAACCAACTCATGTACTTAACAGCCTCTCATAGATATCTGTGCCCCAACCCTATCCAGATAGAAATGGACATTTATGTAGCTCTTGAAAACTGGCACAACTATTCATATAAATTTCCTTTAGGCCATTTCAACTCAGATTCTATGAATCATAGGATCTCAAAGTTTGGAGTCTTAAAAGACTGGAAATCAACTAATTCAACCCTTTCTTTTTACACACAAGGAAACTGAGCCCCAGAGAGATTAAGATTAACTGATATAACATCACAAGTTTGTCATGGCCCTAGTATTCAAAAACTAAGGTGCTCTGATTACAAATCCACTGCTCTTTCATAATAATACATTATCTTTGGGGTTTTTTTAGTGTTTTATTTTTCACCAGTTACATGTAAAGACAATGTTTAACATTCTTTTTTTTAATGTTGAGTTCCTACATTATCTTTCAAGAGTACTGATATATAGGGCCCATTTTCATTGAGAAATTTTGACCATGACTAAATAATCAAATTGGTTTTTTTTTAGGAATTTATTGTATTAGCAGTGTGACATTTGACTCTTGGTAACAAGCCCTGAATGCACCAGTAAACATTTTTGAAGCAATGTTGGGCTTCAAAAACATACATACATACATATACACACACATATAGTGTATACGTGTATACACATATATACACATGTATGTCTTAGTATATAACAGTAAGACAAAGACAAGAACAATAAGAAATTAATTTTCTCTTCCTTCTTTGCAAAGGCCAGGACTAAGGATACACAACACTGTGGAGAATGTCAGATGTTTGCAATGTATTGTTATTCTTTGTTGTAATGGACAGCTCTCTAAGAGGGGAAGAGAAAGGGTTATGTAGAAAAACGTACGCGATAAAAAAAATGAAAAAGCTAATAAAACATTTTTTAGAAGTTTTAAAAAAATCATTTAACTCAGCAGAGTTGTCAATTCACCGAAGTGGTCAATCTAATTTGGAAGTATCATATTCTCTACTATGACAGGATTCAGGACCAACTCAGATAGATGTTTTGGTCTGTTTCAAAAGATTTAGGGAATCTAATTCAAAGACCTCCCTTGGAGTGTACATCTGGGCTGAAATGTGACAGGATCTGGTTCACCTTCCCCATGCTAAATCATGTGCAGATTCAGTATTATCCGCAATGGCCTTAAAGAATATAATGCAACCTCAATTTATAAAGACATGGAGAATACTTCTTATTTACCAGGGAGGATCCAAAGCTTGGAGGGATGCTGTCCAGTATCCCTAGAACTGGTCCAGAAATAGACTATAATCATTCTGGTAGTTAGAAAAGGGAGAGGTAGGAGGCAGTAATCATCCACATAACTGTCAGAATTCCCCCAAGATAGATATCACAGGAACCTGCCAGATTAAGATATGTATAACCTCATTGCCTCTTTGGATTTCTCCTTTGTCATCATGGCAGTCTACCTTAAATCATACTTGGGCAGATTATTCCCCCAGTAGTATATTCAGTTCTCAGATGCAAGGACTGTGACTTGTTTCAGTGATGCCTGACTCTTTGTATCATTTGGAGTTTTCTTGGCAAAGATACTGGAGTAGTTTGCATTTGCTTCTCCAGCTCATTTTATAGATGAGGAAACTGAGGCAAACAGGGTTAAGTGTCTTGCCCAAGGTCACATGGCTAGTAAGTGTCTGAGGTCAAATCTGAACTCAGGAAGAGGAATCTTCTTGGCATTCTATGCACTGTGCTACCGGCCTGCCCAAATGTTTTAGTAATTTCATAATAGCTTCCAAATGTTTTGATTGCATACAACTGTCAGTGAAAAAAATTTGATCATGAATCTGAATATATTTGCTAATAAATTACATACATATACTCCTGTATTAATATTATATAAATATACATTATAAAACATATAAGAACATCTAAAATTTTGAAAAGGTGAGACAAAGGTGAAGTGATATTTTAGAAATAATTTTAAGATTTT
The DNA here is from genome assembly GCA_028658325.1 of Potorous gilbertii. Classification (NCBI taxonomy): domain Eukaryota; kingdom Metazoa; phylum Chordata; class Mammalia; order Diprotodontia; family Potoroidae; genus Potorous; species Potorous gilbertii. Next base: position 98,202,668 of record CM053774.1, on the reverse strand, counting down.
TTTAACAGTGGCCAAAAATCTTTCTTCCTGTCAAAACAACAAAAAAAGACCTTTTCAGTGAGAGCAATGTCATTGAATGTGTTTCATTTTTTAAAAGAGGTTATGAACCTGCAATCTTTTAACCTATTTTTTAAAAAAAATTTGATAACTATGTTTCAGTATAGTTGACTTCCCTTGTAATCCTAAATATTTTATTTAATATATTTAAGTTTATATTTATAGTCTAAGAAAGAACTTCATGTCATAAAAAAGGTTAAGAATTTCTGATCTAACACTTTGTAATCCAGCAATTTCAAAGCTTAATTCTTAGTTCAGTTCATTTCAATTGCAGATATAAGTTGTCATCATAGCATATAAAATACCTTTCAAAGATATAAAGATCCAAATGAAAAAGAATTGTTGATGGTAGGATTCATTTTTCACATCCACAAACTATTCAAAGACCTCCCTTGGAGTGTACATCTGGGCTGAAATGTGACAGGATCTGGTTCACCTTCCCCATGCTAAATCATGTGCAGATTCAGTATTATCCGCAATGGCCTTAAAGAATATAATGCAACCTCAATTTATAAAGACATGGAGAATACTTCTTATTTACCAGGGAGGATCCAAAGCTTGGAGGGATGCTCAATTTCAATCTTTCCTGATTGGGGGAGAGGGTGAGGGAACTGATCAATTTCAATCTTTCCTGATTGGGGGAGAGGGTGAGGGAATTGGTCAGTTTCAATCTTTCCTAATTGGGGGAGAGAGTGAGGGAACTGATCAAGTTCAATCTTTCCTGATTGGGGGAGAGGGTGAGGGAACTGATCAAGTTCAATTTTTCCTGATTGGGGGAGAGGGTGAGGGAACTGACCAATTTCAATCTTTCCTGATTGGGAGAAAGGGTGAGGGAACTGATCAAGTTCAATCTTTCCTGATTGGGAGAGAGGGTGAGGTAGTGGTGGTTTCCAAGATCAGGTCTCCAGTGATGGGGAGAAAGAGGGAAGGTACCTGTGGGGAAAATGCCTGGTGTGGATCCCTGGTTTTTTCATGGTGGGTGGCCTTCTGAATTTGCTACCAAGCTCTCTTTGAGGGCTTTTTGGGAGCAGGGTTAGAGATCTGAGGAGAGGTCTGAGTTCTTCAACACCAACATACTGGTGGCAGCAGCAGCTTTGACCCCTCAAATCTGGTGCCAGTTTCTCTAAGTCTCAGCTAGGGCCTCCATTGTTTGAAAGCATAAGGACTCAAGAGATATGGGCAGCATGAGATGCCTGTGCCAAGTAACATAAATAAAGTATGAACTGTTGTGTTCCCTAGGTGAACCTTGGGAAAGGAGAATAGAGCTGGGCAAGCCAGGTTGGGAAACTAACCTGCTGCCCTGTACCAGGAGGAACACAGGCAGAACACAAGGGTAAGTCAAGGTAGTCAGGAAGTGATCACAAACATTATGAACAGCTAGGCTTCCCTCCTCAATTCCAATTTTTAAAAATACACATTGCTCCAATGGATCCTCTTATGTACCCCCTGGGACACATGCCCCCTTTGGAGATTCCTAGACTGTGATCATCAAGAAAATACAATCTCTTCTCAAAAGTACTTCTGGTACCTATAGGTCACTATTTTTTAAATTACTATTAATAAAAATTTTAACAACAATAACTCATCTGTCACATCCACTTCATACATGAGGGAAGAGTTCAATGGAAAGACCAACATAAGCAAAACTCATTCAAAGCCAGCCATATTCTTATCTCCATAAGTCCTTCTCTCTCTTAAAATGCAAATGCTCATAACAGTATGGTACAGATAGCACTCAAATATAATTATTACCTAGCACAACAACAACTGTGAGTGTGGTCCACACCCCACACTGTGGGTTTGCTGCATACCTCAATTAATATTGGAATTTCTATTTGGAGAGAAATGACACTTTCATTATAAGTGTTTTTCTTGTTTCAACATGTACCATGTCTCAAAAGCTAGCTGCTTCAGTCATGTTTCCAGATGTCTTTCAGGAAAGGCTGGAATTTAATATATACCTGATCTGTTGTTTTCTAGGGAAACTGTTCCACAAAGCAATATTGGTCACATACAAACATTACTGTAGGACTCCCAGGAAAACAACGCAAGGCGTGCACTGCTGTTCTCCAGGGAGGCACACTGTCCGTATATTCAGAAGCATGAAACAAGAAGATAAGTATGTGAGCTTGCTTATAAATATGAATGTAGAGAAACAGGGATATAGAAGGATTCTCTATGGGAGCATGCTAAGAGCCATAGTATAATGGATAGAGAATAAGCCTCTGATGTAGGAATCTAGATTCCAGAATTCAATTCCTATCTCTGGTTGTGCGATCATGGGCAGATTACTTAAGCTCTCCGTGTCCAAAGCACCTCTCTAAGATACTTTGCTGATGGATTGCTGATCTGCATTGGGGAAGGATTTTTCTCAACGAAACTGCCAGGCAATAGAGAGCATTGAACCTGAAGTCAGGAAGACTGCAGTTGAAATCCTGATACTTACTAGCTATGTGATGCTAGGAAAGTCACTTAACTTTTTACATTGCCTCAGTGTTCTCATCTGCAAAATGGGAATAACAGAGCACCCACCTCTTAAAGTTATTGTGAGGGTAAAATGAGATATTTCTAAAGTACTCTGCAAACCTTAGAGTGCTATGGAAATGCTAGCTGTTATTAATGAAATCTCAGAACTTGTCCCCCCATCTTGTTATCATATGATAAAGATAACTATGATCCCACCTGATTTATCAAATAGTCTTTTGGTTTACAAAGTACTGAAGACATTAATGCCTTTGATCCACCCAACATTTCTGTAAGCTAAATAATACAGATTTAATGCCTATTACTCACTAGGTGTGTGAACATGGGAAAAACACTTAAACTCTGTTTCTTTCAGTTTTTTCAACTGTAAATATGGGTAATATTAAGAAACTACGTCCCAAGGTTGTGGTAAGGCTCAAATGAGATAGTATTTGTAAAATGCTTAGCATAGTCTCTGGCACACAGCAGGCATTTTGTAAATTCTTAGAGCAAAAATGTTTTGTTCATGGCGTCCTAGACTACTAAAAATAATAACTCATGTTTACCTAGTGCTTAAAATTTACAAAGCATACTCTCCATAATCCCATAATGTCATGGATAAAATTATAGTTTCTCTGAAAATGAGGCCTGGAGAAGGATGAGGTTCTAGCAGAGCTCAGACTTAAACCCAGACATGACTCCAAGGTCGCCTATAGACTGGTTTAATTTCAGGCATATATGCATATAAGCTTTCCTTTTTAATATATCAAAGATGTTCTGTTGTAATCTGGGAAAGGTCACCACCTCCCTTAGGTCCAAAAAGAAGAAGTTTATTAATACAAATATTATGAAAATGCAGAGGACGATAGAAATATATATATGGGCTCACATGTTAGATCCATTGGATAGAAACAGAAAACAAGTGAGAAACTTGTTCGTGATAGGTTTCCTCCCCCTCTTCTCTCTCTTTCCCTCTCTCTCTCTCTCCCTCCCTTCTCTCTCTCCTCTTTAGGTTTAGAGTAAAAAAGCTATGAAACAGTTGCCAATCCAATAAAAGATCCCTGATTGCCATGTTAATGTTCCAATCAGCAGGATTATAATTAATTACTTCCTCAATTAATTTAAGGTTTGATAGAAGAGTTTTTCGTAATGTTATTATTACATAAACATCTAACTCTAATTGTGTATTTTTAAATGACCTTATTTTCTTTTTAAAATTTTTATTTTAAATTCATGAATAAAATTAGCATTTCCATAACATAGTACAATAAAAAAAAAGATGATTGTCCATGTAACTGCAAATCTGTTATGTACAACTTGCTATTCCTTTTAAATACATAATAAAATTACCATGTAAATTTCTTTTCCCCATACTTTCTTTTCTCCTTACCCCCAGAAACCTTGGAAATGAAAAAAACAGTAATAAACGATAACAAACTATTACTTGGAAGTAAATTATAAAGAAGCCTTATTTCTAATTTTCCTTCCAACAAAACTTGGGATACCATGATGGCAATGTGTTTTACTGGGCTTTTGCTTTTCCTGTTAAAAACCAAATTGATGCTTTCTGGAACTTTTACAGGCCTTTAGAATGGACAGGCTTTCTAATGAAATTGTATAACCATCATGAGCTTTCTGCTTGAGATCAGATCATGCCAGCAAAAGCAAACTTTACCCTCAATTTCATTCTAATTGTTAAGAATAGGAAATAATTAAAATTAATTAACAGATATACACTGACTTTTAAGTTTCTATCTATAGAAACTACTGCTTTACTATTTACTAAGCATGGTAGTGATTATAAAGTAAATTAAATTAACTCCAATCTAATTTGAAGTAGCACAGAGGAAACCTAATGAGCCTATATTTGAAAAATTAAATTTAATTACAAAATAAATCATAAGACTCAATGTATTCCATACAAGATTACTTGAGATGCATTTCCATTTTCTTTTGGTTAATCAAAATTCAAAATCATAGTTTGAGAGTGGGAAAGGATCCCAGAGATAATTTACTCCAAACCCCTCATTTTACAGATGAGAAAACTGTGGCTAAGCAAGGTTATATAATTTTCCCAAGGTTGGCACAATTTCTATAAAGTCTCCTTAAAAAGGTGTTTTAACTTTTCCAAGCAGCTTAAGCTAGATAGGTAGTTCACCAGAGATCATCTCATAAAAGTAGAAAGATGGAAAGAAGGAGACGGATGATTTTTTTAGGTTTTTTTAACCAATAAATCCAATTAGTATTGCATTTCTGGGCAAATGAACTAAAAACAAAAATTAACTTAAATTTCACAGACAAACATTTGTCCTATAATTATACCTTATTACAGTTATGCCCCATTTGTAAAAGGGCACTGTATGAAAATTCAAGCTTAGAATATGAGTAAGTTATATAAACCACAGTTTATACAAAAGTACTGTTTATTATAGAAGAATTGACCACTGGATGCCTCTATAAGTCATGAGTAACTTCCCCTGGTGTATTGGAAATGATTAGCCCTCTTTCTCCTCTCTTTCATGAATGTGTAAATGTCTTTAAAGAGCTGTCTATGGACTCATTCCATTTTTGAGCAGCTCTGATGGTTAGGAAGTTGTTCTTAATATCAGGACTAAATGTGTTTCTCTGACTATGACTTTTTCCATACAGAGAGAGAGGATATAAGATGCAGTTTTTGCCTATACTGACAGAATAATAATAAGCTTAGCCTACTATGATCCAGGAACTGCCAGGCCTGAGGATGTAAAAACAAAAATGAGACTGCTCCTCCCTAGCAGAACATACTGTCTACCTAGGGAAGATATGAAGGTGTACACAGAAACAAACTATGTACAATATAAATATAGTTCTCCCTTCCACATCGTGACTTTTCCCATCAAGGTTTTGATAGATTACCAGTTGGCATAAGAAATTCAATGGGAATTTTGGGGGAGTTTTGCAAAAATCACAGACAACATAAATCCTAGGACCAAATAACCCAAATTTTACAAGAAGGTACTTGTAAACACCCCATAAAAGAAGAAAAAAAAATTCAGACTTCTCAGGTATGAGGGGAGGGCCAAAAAAATTACAAACATGGATTTCCAGATTGTGGGGTTGCCGGGTCCCTAAAGTCCGTGATGTGGAAGCATAACTGTATAAGGTAATTTGATGGGATGAGAACATCAGTATTTTAGAGGGAAAAGGTATAAGATTTATATACAATTAACAATTATCAACAGTGTATTCGGAAAAGGGAGAGATCACACAGTCAACTTGAGTGACTCCTACTGCCTCTGGGATGAATTGTGGACTCTGCTTTGGAGGTCTTCAAAATATGATTTCATAGGATGTTTCTAGTTTGATTGGATGTTGGTCCCCTCTTCTGCATACTGTGATCCAGCTAGGCTACCCTGGACTTGGTTCCCTGCAGACCACAGTCTAGCGATTCCACATAACTGGAATGTACCCTTTCTCTCCCTCCACTTCTTTCTTTCCTCTAGGACATAGGTCAAGAGACATCTTCTGCATGAGACCTTCCCAGAATTCCCCAGTTCCTGGCATTTGCCCTTTCCCCCAAACTACCTAGCATTTAACTGATTTGTATATATTTGTGTTAATCTCTTTTTATTTATACTATATACATGTGTATAGAGTACTATTTATCTTCTTCATCTGAATGTAAGCTTCTTGTGAATAGATTTTGTTTCATTCTTGTATGCTCAGTGCCTAACACATATTAGGTACTCAATAAATATTTGTTTACCACTACATAGTGTCACAGTGGATAGAGTGCCAGGCCCGAAGTCAGGAAGACTCTTGTTTCTGAGTTTAAACATGGTCTCAGACATTTACTAGCAGTTCCCTCATCTATAAAATGATCTGATGAAGAAAATGGCAAACCCCTCCAGTATCTTTGCCAAGAAGACTCAAAATGCAGTCACAAAGTGTCAGACATGACTAAAATAAGTGAATAATGACACAAGTATTTGCTGTTTGATTGATTATACCCAATTTCTCTCACTTTCATCTCAACTCATTGCAATCCTGACTTCCATTCTGGCCACCATTTAAAATAGTTTTTTCGGGGAGGAGCCAAGATTGTGGAATAGAAAGATTCACATATGCTAGCTCCGAACCCACAGCCCATGGATTTCCTGTAAAAAGAACTCCCAACAAATTCTGGAACAGTAGAAGCCACGCAGCAATGGAGTGAAGGAGATTTCCATTCTAGAGAGCCCAAAAAACTGATCCCAAAGGTCCGTCATGCACCAGACAGGAGCGGAGCCCAGCCCTTCCCTGGCCATGGGGCACCAAGTGGAGCAGATCCAAGCAGGCTTCAGGGACTGAATCTTTGGCAGCCACGAAGGTCCCTCCACCCACAGGCACTACAGGTCAGTGAGAGAGACTTCTGGACTGGTTGAGAGGGGAGCGGGGTGTCTCCATAACTCAGGCCCCCTCGGGAGGCAGTGGCAGAGGCAGTGGGACACCAGAGGCTCCCGGAGCAAGCAGGAGCTGGGGTCCACTACGGAAGGTCTCTGCTGACCAACCAGAATTCAAGGTCTTTACCCTAACATTCTAGATTGTCAATCTGGTACCACCATCTCTCCAACACTTTGTCAGGCTGAAGGCACCCCAACCACCAATCTTGGTGCTGTTGGGGGGATGTGAGGAGGAGAATGGCTCCATTTATTATGGAGTTTACAGTAATGCTTAGATATCAGGCTAGAAGATAACAGTTTATACAAAAATACTATTCCAAAGTGAAGTGTACCCTAAAAACTTGATTATGCAGATTCTTTCTCAAGCTTAAGTCAAAACAGAATTCCAAAGTAGCAGCCTTTGAAATTCTTCACAGAAGGATTTGTTGATTTATTTGCTAAAATTAGAGCATATTCTAGATGTATAATTCTCAATAAAAGTGACTTGCCTCAGATGGTAGAGCCAGGTTTTTGAAACCATTACAATTTCAATTGTAATTCATGGACCTGGTCTGAGAATAAGATGAGATAATTAGTATAAAGTGCTATATAAAAACTTGAAGGGCTATATAAACAGCATCTATTATTAAAAAAATCTGAATCATCAGAGAGACTCATTTATTTCCCCTGAGGCTCTGAATAGTTAAGTTTTACTCCGAATGTGTGAGATTGTGTCTAAAAATACATGAGAAAATATATCTCTATCTGGATACAGATATAGCAACCACTACCTTACAGAGGGGCTGTGGTTCAAAAATGTATTTGTAAGATGGAAAATCAAAGAAACAGAGTTGGAAAGAGCCTAAGAGGGTATCAGGTCTATCTGTACATGAAGAAATGTCCTTTATAATCACCCTATAAATGATCAATCTTTCAGGTTCTACTTTTTAAAGACTTTTTTAATACACATTGTTTTTCTCCATATTTCAGGAGGTAGGAGAAATTTTATTTTCATGCATCTTTAACAGAAAGAAAATTCTTCCTAATTTCAAACAAAATCTCCCTTCCCTAACTTCCACAAATAGCCAGCTCTTCTTGCTGGAGTTAAATTTTGCTCATACAATGTTTTCTCCAATAAAGCCCTATCCTGATGCTTTACTGTGGCCTGGTAACCTCGAAAACAGGCTCTCTTAGAGTGTCCATTATCTGAATCTGCCCAGCTTTCTCTTCCTTGACTATCACAAAATCGAAGTTGACATGGTTATGTTCCCCAGGATCCCTTCTTCACCAGCCAAATCCAACTTGTTTATGAGAACTAGGTAGAAAGATAATGTGTCCATCAGAACTCTATCTTGACCCCACGCCAATGTTTTAATCTTGTGGCAGGAAATCATCTAATTGCTTGATCTAGCCAGATGGTAACAAAAATGATGACGATGACAGCAAACCAGCATTTATGTGAGGCTTTAACATTTGCAAAGTGCTTGACAAATGTTATCTCATTTAATCCTACCAACAACCTGGGAAGGTAAGTATTATTATGGCCATGTTATGAATGAGGAACTGAAGAAGACAGAGCGTAAATAACTTGCCCATGGTCACACAATTAAAAGGGTCTGATTTGAACTCAGGTCTGACTATAAGCTCAGCTCTGTGCCACCTCGGTGGTGGCAATACATTCCCAATACAATATGATTTGTTCCTGTATCCTTTTATTCCATCCAAATCCTTTCTACTCTGGTTCTCTTCTCAGATGTGTGTATTAATACAGGTGGCTACGTTCACTGCCACTCTGTCACCTCTTAGCTAACAGTTGTTCAGTTGTCCTTGGGGATGGGGGAAAAGATGGGAGGGAGACAAAGTATTTTCTTTCTGTGATGTTTTTTATTCCTGAGTCTCATTCCATCCAATTTTCTTACTTGTAAGATCATATTTGCTTCCTCATGTTAATTCCAGTTAATAAATGAGTAACTGATAAAGTCACTCCATTTTCTGGTCTCATTTTCCTCATTATTAAAAATCAGGGATAAACTCTATCTGTAAATTTTCTTCTAGCAATGCAGTCATTTATCTAGCTATTGAACCTATGATACCTTTTCAGAATTGGGTAACGGATTCTCCCACATAAACAGTATTATATAAGGTAGTTAGGCTCCCAGGCCAGCCCACAAGAGTCAATTAATATAAGAATGCACCTAAAGTTTCAACTTGGATGGGAGTGGGAAGCCACATTTCCCCACAGCAGAAGGGCAGGAAAGTCCCCTTCCTTCTAACTAGCTGGCAATGGAAAGCATTGGTTTTCCTACTTCAAGTCATCATGCTTGGGTAGGTAGATCTTTGTTTCACAAGAATTACTACAGGTTACATGTAAAGTCAATGGAGAAATTTGAGACATTAACAAATTAAGTAATGAGTCACAGTATTAATTACTGAAAACTGGATTCCTTGAATACAGCTATTTTGGCAGCTGACAAAAATGTTCTGCTTAAGTGACAATCAAAAGGGCAGAGATGTCTCATATCTCTTCCTGATCTGTCATCACGAATTCTTTAAAATCTACGTATCTCAATTTCTTCCGAGCCTTTCATTCTCATATTATGCATAATAATCCCAACTAGTCCTTTGAGAGCATGCATAGGAAAGTCTAATTTGAAAGAGAACTAGAGGGTAGAAACATTAAGATCGTGTATGTGAATGTCACCACATCAAAGTCCGATGCTTTAATTAGAGTAGGAACTGCCTTCAGCCAACCTTCCATATTTATATGCTTCCAGAATTGCCCAGAGGCTTAGGAGGTTATATGTCTTGCTTAAGGTAAAAAACTAGTAGGTGCAAAGGCAAGTTTTGAATCCATGTCCCCATGACTCATTCTCCTTAGCAAATACAGTTAATTTGACATTTAATTAGCATATGTCTTAGGATAATAAGAAATATATATATTGTTATAGCAGATAAAGAACACATGTGGAAGCCAAGACTGAATTTCAAGTTCCACTTTCAATCACTACTGGCTGGGTGACCTTGGGCAAGTCACTTGACTTCTCAAGGCTCTAGACCAGGGGTGGGGAAGCTGTAGGTTCCCCACCTACAGCTAGACTGACAATATTTAAGTGAACAAATAGAAACACTTCTAGCCAGGTAATCCCCTTTCTTTGAGGAAAGAGAAGTAGCTATGACCCCAGCTTCCTGCTTTCCCTCCCTATAGGAATGAAAGTCTCCCTTGGAGAAGGGCAGAGGGAGAAAAAGTCAAAGATATCTACTCTGTCTCCCTTCAAGTCATATAATTAAAAAGCCCTCACCATCCAAGGGCCTCTCAACTCATTCCTCTACACATAAAACTAAATAAGTTATTTATTTAACAGATACATATTTAGATATATATTAGTAATAAAATTTCAAATTTATGCAATCTATTTTTCCTAACATAAAGGAAATACAAGGGTTTTTTTTAATATATGTCATTTTTATATACTATCAACTTTCCATATTAATTAAAAGTCTTAAATAATTTTATAGACTCAAAAGCCCTTATTACTTCTATATTGCATTTTAAACAAATAGTACCACCCAGGGTTACACATAGTATGTGCAATTAGTAAGCTAGTTTGGCTATTACAATGTATGTTAAGAGGTTGTTAAATAAAACTAGATGTGTTCTTAATATACAGTTTGAAACTATTAAAAAGATGACTCAGTAATTATTCTCCAGGAGGGAAACCAGTTTATAACGGACATTTAAAATATAGTTTTAAAGTTGCCTACAAAGTATGCCTAAAATTTAAAATGTAAGAACTGTTATAATTAAAAAAATACATTTTAATAAGTTTGTGAAGTCAGACAGTAACTGAAATAATATATTGAAAACTGAAACTATTACTATGTCAGAAAAAACCATTTATTTTCTTAAAGTCTTTTTTTCTAACAAGAAAGGGTTATTTTTTTTTTTGAGAGGATGGTGATAACCCAGAAATGAAAGATTGAAAAATAAAGGCATAAAAAGTTTAAGGATATAAACCCTACTATTAATAAGCCTCTAAGAATACATAGCTGTAGCAACAGGAAAGTTTAAAATGCAAAATTCTGACTTTCATCATTGATCATAAATACATTTAAATAGCACAGATGCTACAAACAAGGGACACATATTTTTAGATATGAAGACACAGAATTTTTTTTTTGTTTTCTTTCTTTGTTTCACTGAGAACCCTATAACTTGCATTTGGACTTGCTACAGAAGAAAGTCTATAACAGGACACTTTGCTAAAGAAATTATATTTAATAGATTTTTTAAATGAAAAAATTACTAAGCAAATTTTGAAGTTGTAAGTAAAAATTAAAAAAGAACTGGGCCATGCCAATATAATAATTAAAAAAACCCAAACCCTTAACAGTCAAAGTAACAAGGTAGTCTTTTAAATAGAATCAGATAAAATAATTGAAAAAATTCACTTGAAGGAAGTAAAGGTCTAGAAACTAAAGAGAAGTAATGAAAAAGATTAGGAATGCTAAAGATCCAAGCATTATTCCAAACTATATCAAAAAGCATCAATCATCAAAACAACTTGGTAATGTTTTTTTCAAATGGAGTCGTATGCAGTATTCCAGTGTTTGATAAACCCAAGAACACGAACTACTAAGGTGAAGAGTTCCTTATTCAACAATAACTGCACTGGAAATGAGAGAGCAGTTTATTAATTTTTTTTTTTTACATAACACATGTAACTAGGGCATAGCTAGGCATACCCAGGTGGTCTACCATTGGAGGCCTGTTTCCCCTACCACATGGATGGGGGTAGCCTCCTTTGATTGGTTGCTTGTGTCTTTAAAACTAGTAGACTGCTGCTCTTTTATTATTTGAATCTACAGGGTGAAGATTCCAGTTCACCACCAGTGAGGATACCATGAACTGAACCAGTGCACTGAAAAGTCTTTACTTCTCGATCTTTCCTTCCCTCTTTAACCCGGCTTCTAGAAATGGGCCTGGGGAATGTCTCCTTCTATTCTGTGCTGTTGATCTTCCTCAGTTTCTGGTGCCAGAGAAGATGCTTATGGGACCTGGGAGTTTGAGCCATAGCTACCTTAGAGCCAGGATTGCAGGAGTTGCAGGTTGGTGCAACCAGCCAGGCTAGCATGAAGGTTCCAGCCTTGAGAAGCCAGAGTGCTTGCGACCGGGTACTTGAAACTGGAACTGTGCCATATAGGAACCAAGTTAAGCTATGAACCTAATCACCTTCCCTTCCCCATAGAGAGAGGAAGTTGTAGATCAGGGGGAGGACTGTGCCTCCCATGGGAGGATGGGGGAAGGGAACAAGTGTGTATGTTTGTGACCATACCTTTTGGTGTAAATATTTCTGTGTAAAAGCTGGTTAAATGAAGCTGGAGCGTAGGGGAATGCAACACCCTCTGCACGGGGAATGCAACACCCTCTGCACCATCATCTACCACCTCCCACTCCCCCAATTCCCTTAATGGTACCTGAGAACCTTGGAAGGGAAAACTTCTCTGCCCAGGACTTATGGATCCTAGAAACCCTAGATTGGCAGATCCTAGAGGATTCTTTTGGGGGGGAAGGGATGGATTTGTGGGGAGTAAATGTGTAATTTTTATTTTCTAGTGAGTGTTCCCTCACAAGTCAGTTCTGTTGGCAAACTTTATATGTTGACTGCTCAACTGATACTTTTTGAATTACTGAACTCTAAATAAGGTTATGTTACTGATACCTTTGTATTACGGAGTCCTGTATAAGTACTGATATTAAGGTGGCTGTGAAAAATTTGGAATCACAAGATTGCTGTCTAGAAGAAATGCTCATTCTGCTCTTTTGCATTTAAAGGAAGCCTGCCTGTGAAAGCAAAATGTCTCATAGCTTCATGGAGTAAGAATGCTGATATCTTAAATCCAAAGGAAGCTCACATCCTTTGCTACTTCTCTAATTGAGCCAGTTTTCTTTGTGTCCTGTTGGGTGCTTTTTAATTCTACTTGGTTTATCTTAGCACCTGTAAGGATCCTGGGGGGAATTTTGTGGACCTGGAGTCAGGATTTGTAGGCAGGGTGGTGCAGCCAGTTAGCCCAGCATGAAGACCCCAAGAAAGCTAAGGGGCCTCAGATTCTATCTCAAGGAATGTTTTGGAGTGAGAACCAGGACTGTGTTCTACAGGAGCTGACCTATGCTATAAACCTGATTTCTACAAGAAGCACCAAATTAATATGAAATTTAAATATAAAAGGTCACATAATTTAAACAATTAGAGAATGGAAGGAGATTTCATACTTTTAAAACTATGACTATGGAGAAAATTCTTAAAACAAGAGAGAAAAAAGATCACAAAAAAACAAATGAGAAAATTTTGATTGCATAAAATGTTAAGTTTTGACATGGACCCAATCAATAAAGCTAAAGAGAAACAGATGATTGGAGGAAAGTTTTTGCATCAAATATCTGATACAAATCTGGCATCCAATATATGTAGGGAATTAATATACTAGGAATCATATCCCGATAGGCAAAATTTGGTCAAGATAACTACAGTTTTCAAAAAAAAATTGTAAACCTTATCTGTAAAAATAATCCATATCACTTAATCAGGAAAATTCAAATAAAACAACTCTAAGGTTCCACTTCACACTGAGCAAATGGCAAAGACTACAAGATTTAAAAAAAAATCAGTGTTGGGATCACTTATTTCCAAAGAAGGAAAGAATCCATGTTGGGTGGGATCTGGTAAAGAATGGCACATTATTGGAGAAGCTATGAATCAGTACAACCATTTGGGGAAAAAATTGAAATTATCCGAGAAAAATTTATGCTCTTTTATCCTATAATCCCACTATAGGTAATGTGTCCTAAGAATGTCAAAAGAAAGAAAAGTTCAGTATATCTCAATAAATCAACAAATACTGAATACCTACTAGGTGCTAGGCATTTGGGAATAAAAAATACAAAGAAATGAGACAATCCCTACACTTGAGAAGCTTACATTTTAATGGGGAAGACAATCTGTATATATGTGAATATATACAGAATAAATGTAAAATAAATATAAAGTAGGGAGAAAGAGCACAAGCTGATTGGAAAGGGCTTCATGTACAAGGTGTGCTTGGGGTTTTTTTTGAAGGAAGAAAGGGACTCTATGAGACAAAAATAAGAAGACAGTATAATCCAATCATACACTACTACTGATGGTGATGATTTCTAGCATTTCTAGAGCCTTTCAAGGGTGGCAAGCCTTTTAGAAATATTATGTCATTTGATCCTTTCAACAATCCTGGGAGGTAGATATTAATATTTCCTTTTCCAGATGAGGAAACTAAAACAAACATATATTAAGTGACTTGCCTGGGTTCTCATAGCTACTAAGTATCTAAGACCGAATTTCAACTGAAGGGCTTCTGACTCCACAGTGTTCTATGTAATGCCACATAACTCTATCTGGATACTAATACCAGAACAGTCATAGCTATTTTTCTGGTAGCAAATGAACTGGAAATAAAGCTACCTTTTATTCCTGGGGAATATTTTTTATGAGTATAATGTAACAGTACTGAGAAATGAGAAATGTGTGCAATGTAAGAAAATATGAGAAAATTTCTATGAACTGATAGAAAGTGATGTAAGGAAAAGTGAGAGAGCCATTTATAAACAAACCACAGTGAAACTGAAACTGATCTCTGAATGTTTGGACTGTAAAGACTAATCTTGTTCCCAGGAAAAAAGATAAATGAAGGGGAGTTTCTTCCTGCGGAAATTCCCTTTATTAATGATAAAGTCCTTATCCCTAAAAAAAAAAACCTTTAGAAAAAGGACATGGTTTAGCAAACACGTCAACTTTCAATTAATCTACCTAAAATATTAAATTTCTGTAAAATCACAAAAGGTCATTTTTATTGCAAAAACATTTTCTTGAAAACATACTTTTGATACAGCTCAACTTTTTCAGGGGTAGTTTTACACAAATTGCATAGTCATTTCCATGGAAAGTCACATAGAAGAAAAGTAAGGTAGGCTAGTGGATAGAGAAGTGCCCTTAAGTCAGGAAGACCCAGGTTTAGGGACCCACCTCTGACAAATAGTAGCTATATGACTATAGACAATTAACATGTCCATAGGTCAGGCAAATCTCTAAGACTGTTTCAGGGGAGGTGCTGGTCTATACTGGTAATCATTCAATAATCAATAAATGTTTATTAAGTACCTACTAAATTGCCAGGCACTGTGCTAAGCACTAAAGATTCAAAAAGAGGCAAAACACAGTCTTTACTCTCAAGGAGCTTACAATCTAATGGGGGAGACAATATGCCCATAGACATATATAGAAAGCAAGTTATATACAGAATTATTAGGAAAAAATTAACAGTGGGAAGATACTAGAATTAAGAGGCATTGGGATTGGCTTCCTGTAAAAAACAGGATTTTAGTTGAGATTTAATGGAAGTCATGCAAGCCAATAGGTAGAAATGAGAAGGAAAAGCATTCCAGACATGCTGAATAGCCAAGGAAAATGCCTCGACAATTAGAGAGAGAGTATCTTGTTCATGGAACAGCCAGGAGGCCAGTATCACTGGATTGAAAAGTATGTGGGTAAGAAGACTGAAAAGATAGGAGGGGGCTTTGAATGTCAAACAAAGATTTTTGTATTTGATCCTGGAGATGAGATGGAGCCAATGGAATTTACTGGGTATGGGTATGTAATTTACATAGTTGGACTTGCATTTTAAGAATACCACTTTGGTGACTAAATAACAGAAGGAGAGCCTTCATTAAAAGTTCCCTACACCAATGAAGTCACAGGTCCATACAGACATTTAATACAACTTTGTCAATGAATTGTGTTTACTATAAAGGATTAATTTGTCTTCAATTGCCCCCTCCTTTTCCCATGAAATTACACTAATTTTCCAAATTACTTTAAGTCAGAAAGCTATATTCATTCTCTTTAGAGGATTTTATTTAACCCGTATATATGTATTAATTGTTCTTTTCCTGACATTGTTTCACTCCTCCCTTTTCCAACATCTCCAATTTTTTATTCTAGGTAATACATATTAAGAAGTTCATTTTCCATGTTCTTTTATGTATCCTCATTCAAACAATAACTTGCATTTATGTAGTATTTGAAAGTTTGTAAAAATGCTTTCCAGAAAGTATTTTATTGGATATTCACAACAACCCTATGTGGGTAGTAATATGGGCTCTTCTCTCCTCATTTTATGAATGCAGAAACTGAAATTGAAGGAGGTATGTATTAGGCTGAGTTCAATTCAACTGTAGTGATCTACACCAGGGCATACAGCAAATAAGTCTGTGAAGTAAGACTCATGTCAGTTCTGATTTCAAACTACTTTGATGACTAATTTGAAAATTCATTCTGAAATCACCATTAATTCTTTGTCTTTTTAAGGAAGGTTCCCATCCTAACTGACAACCTCAGCGTCTCTGAGTACAAGCAAAACAATAGTCATTAAAAATGTAAACATGGAGAATTATTTCAAATCTACTTCTGTACACATATATTCTTGGTAGTTCCAAAATTAGGCATTCCAAAATTATCCCAGGTTCCAAAGCTTAAGTAAATCTGTGGTATCTCCACTGGATATTTTAAGGGTGTCAACAACACTGCAGATAATGCACCCAAGTTATTCTGAGAAACTGAGATAAACACTAGCCAAAGACACATTGTTTCCTTGTGTCCTTCCCTACATGGACAAAAGACTGAGCTGAAAATAAATTCCCAAGGATGATGGCACATGGTGACAGTCTTGCCAATGAATCAATGCCACATCTTTATTGATTTCCACAATCTGTCCAGATTAGAAAGCAATCAAAAGGCAGCATTAGTGACCAAGACAGGGGTCAACACAGTTAAAGGTGACCACCCCCAAGAAATTCAAGAGTAAGATATCTGTGTATCTCATTTTTGGGCGGGCAAATTCACATTCATGGGGCTTTCTGGGTGTTCCAAGAGGTGAAGGACTAAGATAGAGAAAAGAGAAATTCCAGTTTCATGACATGGCAAAGGCCAAACAAGGCGTGATATGATCATGAAGGGCTGGGGAACAGCAAAAGATGTCAAGAAAAGTGATAGAAGAAAAACAGAGAGGAGCACTGATGCCAACACTGCAATGACAGAGAAGCTAATAGATTAAATGGATTGAGTGTTTGGATTGGAAAGACCAATCTTGCCCCAAATGGTCACTGTCTGCATTCTTCTGGCTCTTTTTGGAATTCCTTTCCAAGACCAATTCTACAAACCTGGCTGATCCATTAAGAATGTGGCGAAAGAAACTTGGTGTTCTTCTATACAACATGACTAATGTGAAAATGTATTTAATAAGAATGTATATGTAGAGCCTATATTGGATTGCATGCCATCTTGGGGAGGGCAAGAGGGAGGGAGAGAAAATTTAAAACTTATGGAAGTAAATGTTGAAAATTATAAATAAACTTATAAACTTATTGATTACTGGCAAAAAAATAACAAAAGGAAAAATAAAAGAGGAAAAGGTGGGGAAAAAAGAAACTTGGTAAAATACAGAAACAAAGTGATAGCTTGAAGCAAACTTCTGCCAACAAGGTTTAGTCTAAAAGGAAGAAATATAAGACTGTGCAGATTAGAAATGTGAAGAGATGTCTGACTGAGTAGAGGGAGCAATTAAAGCTGCCTGGAAAAAGAAAGAAGGGGAAGATGAAGATAAATGAAATTTTACTGTGTGGTTTCCTTGTAAAAAGTATAAAGTATGGACATTGATGTTTCTTCCCCTTTGGAAGTATCAGAAACTCTTCACTGTCCCTTGTCCTTCATACCCAAGTAGTTACTAAATTTTAATCATTTTGGTTCCAAAGTATCTCTCCACTCTGGCTCCTTTGCTCCACTCACTAAACCAGAGGTGGGGAACCTGTTACCTCAAGGCCACATGTGACCTTCTAGGCCCTCAAGTGTGACTCTTGGATGGAACAGTTTGGGTTTGGTGAAAGTGCTGCACTTGAGGACCTAGAGGGCCACATGTGGCCTCGGGGCTGCAAGTTCTCCATCCCTGCACTGTAAACCCAGCCCAATCCTTACTTGTATTGCTGTAATAGCAGCTAGGTGGTACAGTGGACTGAGTGTTCGACCTGGAGTCAGGAAATTCTGAGTTTAACTCCAGCCTCACACAGTAATTGGCTAAGTAATGCTATCTGCCTCGGTTTCCTTATTTGTAAAATGGAGATAAAAATTAGCATCGAGCTCACAGGGTTGTTATGAGGGAGTAAATGAGACAATCTTTGTGAAGTGTTTTGCAAAACTAAAAAAACCACTATAAACAGTTATTATTAATTGTCTTTACCCTCTCCAATTCGTCTATTATACAACTGCCAAAATAATCTTCCTACAACACAAGTCTGACCTTGTCATGACTTTGCTGAAAAATCGTCTGAGGTTCCCTGCTGCCTCTAGGATAAAATACAAGCTTAATTGAAATCAAATGAACTGATTAAACCAACTTTTATTAAGTGTCCAAATAGCATGGCACTATTTGTGCAGGTTTGACAGGGGGTGGGGAACCTGTTGGCCTTGAAGCCATATGGACCCTCTAGGTCCTCATGAGTGGCCTTTTGACTGAATCCAAACAAATTTGTTCTGTGAAGTTTGGATTCAGCCAAAGGGCTGCGCTTGAGGACCTAGAAAGCAACAAGTGACCTTGAGACCTCAGGCTCCCCACTCCTGTTAATATAAGCACGGCTAAGTGAATATGAAAGCAAGAAAAAGTAATTTTAAGAGAGAGAGAGGGTGAAAACAGCTTAGATGAGGAAAGTCTCCCACAGGTGCTACATTTTGAAGGAAGCAAGGAAAATTAAGTCGAAGTGTTTTCCAGACAAGGTAAATGGCATTATAAAGGTAATCTAGTAGGGGAGGATGGAAGGTCCTGGCCCCCATGGGGTCACCAAGAAACAGACATGACTGAACCCAACTAGAAAATAACAATGCAGGATGCATCACTTTCACTTAAAATAATTTCTCATTTCCCCTGTTCTTGGCATCTGCTGCTTCGCTTCTCTCTATTTGTAATTATCCTTGTTGTTTCTGTTTCCTACGATTGCTTCTGTATTTCCCACTTTTCCCAGGAGTTCCTGTTCTTATTTAACTCAGTGAGACAGGCTTAGCTCTGGTAAGAACCACACATGCTGATATTCAAATGAATTCCATATATCTCACTTCCATTACTTAGAAAACGGGAAAAATATGGACAAAAAGGAAACTGACACTTTCAACTTACTAAATGTCCTAAAATATAACACAGTAAGGAAACTGTACTTTGTCATTCACAATTTCAATGAAGATGGGCACAGAAATTGACTCTGGACTAAATTAAGTGATTGACATTTTGCTTATGGAGAAAAAATGGTCCCAAAGTGTTGATTTTTAAAAATGTTAAAACTTCCTAATTTTAAGAATAACTCCTTACCTTTGATATTAAAATGTGTGTTTGAAATTTAAATAAACAAAGATCAAATTTCTTAATCACAAAGTGATTCTCAGTGAAATGACTTACTTAAACTTAGTTAACAGGAATAAGGACAAATAAATTCAAACCCACCAGACAGGAACTATTTATTTTGTTCAGCACCCAACCACTGAATAGAAATAACAAAATAAATAAAAGCCAGCTCTGTTTCCTGTCTGAGAAATATCATACAGAATTGGAAAACAATGCTCCTAAAAGAGAGCAATGACCTCAAAACTTAAGGAGATTATCTTCTTGGGACAAGATGTCAGAAGTTGAACAATTCTACAGTGATCCCGGGCAGCATTCTTTCTGGGAATTTGTTCTCTTTTGGTATGTGTGTCAGGCACTGGGTAATGCTTATGATTCATTTAAACACCCACACAATCAAACCAATGTATGTTGAGGCAGATACCACATGGTGATAAATCAAATACTACATCCTTAAGCCCATACCATATATGTACATGTTTAGTTAAAAAACAATGACACATAAAACTTCCAAAGCTTCCATCAGAACAGTTTAAAGCTACAAGGTACTAACAGCATTTAGCTGAGCCATCCTTGAAAAGAAAGTTTCCTAAAGACCTTCCACTTAGCCACTAGGGAACAGAAACCCACTGAGATTAAAGAGATGTCCAAAGGATAACTAATTTAACATTTGAATGAACTATAAGCATCCTCTAGTAACCTTTATCTACAAGTAAGAAGGAGATGGGGGAACCATGTATATAATACTTACTCTGTGCCAGAAATTATGCTAAGTACTTTACAAATATTATTTCCTTTGGAATATTATTTCATTTTGAAGAAAACGCTAGCCTTTGTTTGGGTTGGAGTAGCAGGAACTTCGACCTATGATTTCAGGAATATGGGAAACTTTCTGATGGTACAGAGTAGCCTGAGAAGTTAAGAACTTACTTGGACTCACAAAGCTGAAAGGAGTGTGTCCAAGGGGATACACTCCATAGGATTACAGCTTCCAGAGTGGGAGGGCAGATTTGACGCTTACTTTGTAGACAAGGAAACATCTCAGAGACATTCAGCAAACTTGCTCAAGATCACATGGAAAGGGAGAGGACACTGATGGCCCTCTGGTCACTGATGGTATCAGGGTCAAGGGTTTTCTTCTGATAAGAAAAAAGGAGTAAATGGGGCAGAAAAGGGACATGAGAAAAAGAGGCTTAAATGTAACAAGGTCTTGGAGGAAGAATCAGGCAGGTGATTAACTAGGGAAGGAGGAGTAATTCATCCTGAATCTTGTTCTATTCCACTTGACTCTACTAGTTAGTTGCATAATGTTAGGGAAGTTACTAAGACTTTAGTTTCCTCATCTATGAAAAGAAAGAAAGAAAGGAAAGGTTGGACCAGGTGAAGGCTAAATTCCCTTCCCCTCCAGAACATGGCGTCCATCCATGTGCTCCAGCTACAGTGGGTAGGACAAAGACCTCTTTTCAATAACAATGAATGTCTCTGGCAAAATTATCCAACCTTGCTTTGCCTCAATATTTTTACCTATAAAACAGAGAATATGTACATGAAAGTTACCATAGGGATTATTAACATAACGCCACCAAAATATTTGGTATACCTCTGTAGAAGTATAAAGCGTAAATAAGCTATTTCAAAAAACACAACCTCCTTGCTTATTTGGAGGGTATAACGTAACAGAGTCAATAATGTCAAACTGTTTATATTTCTAAATGAAAGATAATATTTGTAAGTCTTAAGAACTTTATTACTAATAAGGGCAATTAGAAGAAGCATACATAGACAGAGGGTGCAGGTGTGAAATGATTATGATGGGGTGATATGCAACCCCCCCAAAAAAATTAAAGGGTGAGAAAGAAGATTGCATTGGGAGAAAAGAGAGGGAGGAGGTAGAATGGGGTAAATTATCTCACATAAAATAAGTCTGAAAGAGCTAATCTATTACAATGGATAGGATTGTGGGATTCCATTCCTACAATGGAAGATAGGAGAGTGGCAGGGAAGGCTTGAATCTTACACACATCAGTATTAGCTCAAAGTCAGAATACTGTACACACTCAGTTGGATAGATATCTATTTTGCCTTACAGGGAGATATCTATTTTGCCTTACAGGGAAGTAAAAAGGAACTCCCACTGGAACAACTGATTAGTAGGTCATTGTTCAACTTCAAGAAAGTAGCTTCAGCAGAAGGGTGAGAATGGAAGCCACATTGCAAGGGTATGAGTAAGGAGTGGGTGGTGAGAATGAAAAGTCAGTGACTACAGAAACAGGTTGGCAGGGAAAGGAAGAGATGGAATGGCAGTGAGTGTGGGTGGGAGGTGAGGTAGAAGAAAGGAGTTTGTTGTGTCAACCAAACAAGGATCAAACAAAGCAGGTATATATATCTATAGAAAGGAACTAATGGAGAAAAGGATGAGGATGCAAAGAAAGAAAAGTGCCAAACTCTGGAGAAGATTGGAGGAAATTGGATCAAAGGTATAAACAGAGAAATTGAGTCTAGAAGGGAGGAAGACCCCTAGATCCTTTGGTATTGGGAAAGGCAGACAAGGATGGGTGAATATATTAAGTTTTGTGATGTGTAGTAAGAGAGGGAAGAAAATATCAAAGGTGTCATGAAGTCTACGCTGACCACTACAGACCACAAGTTCTCTTTTCAGATTTCTCATTATATTTCTATTTAGTAGCACAAAAAGCCATATTATCTTCATTAATTGTCTTGTTTATATTGGTTTCCCCTCCCAGACTACATTACAATTCTGTTGTAACCCTCATAAGCCTAGCTCTAAGTTGCACATCTAATAGGCACTTGACAAATATCTGATTGGCTGACATCTCAGGCATGTTCTAGCTGCTCAAATATTCCACAAAAGCATAAAGTTCTCCTATATTTGTCTCTATAAGGCAATTTCACAAAATGTTAGAATCAACGGAATTTTAGAATTGGAATCTAGTACACAAGAATCTACAGTATACAAGATAATGGTCATCCAACCTCTTCTTGAAGATTTCCAGTAGGGAAAGGGGAGTACGGAAGTGTTCTCTACAGCCTGAGGCAGAACCATTTCACTTAGGGATAGCTAAAATTATTAAGAAGAGTTTTTTTTTTCTGACCCAAAGCCTAAAGTTCTCCCTTTGCAACTTCTATCCCTACCCCTTGCTCCTGATTCTATCCTATGGAAACAAATGGAATAAAACCTAATCCTTCTCTTCTACATGACAAATATTCAAATAATTTAAGACAAATATGAGGCCTTGTAACCCCATTCCCTCTTACCACCTCCCCACCCATACCAGTTTTCACTAGTTCACATGAAACACTCCTGATTTCTTCAAACTATGCTTGGGTTGACTCAGGTCTCGTCACTTTCTTGGCTGTCTTTCTCTGGACACTCTAGTTTATTAATGTCCTTTCTAACACGTAGCATCCAGAACTGCACACCATACTCTAGGTGTGGTCTGACTGGGACAAAGGGCAGAAGAACGTTTACTTCCTTATTCTGAGAAGCTTTGCTTCAGGCAGCTCAGGAATCCCTTTCTAAGCAGGCTTTTATGCTGCATCACCAGAGATTCCTAATGCCTTTTCAAGCCACTAAAACCCACAAATCTTTACTTCAGATAAACTGCTAGCAATACCTGCCTCATTTTATGAGTTTATGAAGTTTTATTAGTTTATGAAGTTGATTATCTGAACCCAAGTATGGGACTTTATATTTATCCCCTTTGAGGCAGGTAGGTGGCTTAGTGGATAGAACCCTGGAGTCAGGAGGACCTGAGTACAAATTCAACCTCAGACATTTACTAGTTGTGTGATACTGGGCAAGTTACTTAACCCCAACTACCTCAGCCCTTCCCCCTCTAAAATCATCCTTTTTGAATTTTTCTTATTAGATTCAGCCCAATGTTCTAGACTAGCAAAATATTTTTGGATTCTGACTCCAAATAATTTTCTTCAGATCTTTAAAAGTCTCTATTTCCATAAATTATATACATATATTTCTACATATACATATATTACATATACATAATTGTGTTTTATATTGGCATATACAATATATACAGATATTTCTCTATACTTTATTTTCAAATAAGCCTTCTTATATCATGCCTCATCTTTTTAGACCTCATCACTAACCACACTGAAAATTATCCAGTATATTTTGGTTTTAAAATAAAAAGTAGGTTAAACAGGGTTGGACTCTATTTTTCTAATTTGCTTAGGTTTTTTGCAAACTGCTGCTTAGTGTGGCATATGGGTAAATAAAATAAAATATTAACCAAAGAAAAATGTCAAGACCAGCTAGAATGAATAATTACGGACTTCTGTTTCCTTGGTTCCTGGGAGAGCATTCCAAGGCATAGCAGTAGTTGTGTGGGTTGCATTTTTCCCTTCACTAAAGCTCTACAATAAAAAATGGATGTTCATCTGTCTAATATGGTTGAGAAGGGACTTTTCACCCATCAGTTCAATTAGATGGTAGCTTAACTTGCTTCCAATGCTTAGATTCTGTGTATCAGAGGATGAATGACTAAAGGGTACATGGATTTGCTCTTTGTCTTACTTATTTCTAAAGGGATTGAGATGGCATAATAGACTTTGGAGTAAGGCAAATTCTGCCTCAGACACTTAGTAGCTATCTGGTTTCAGGATAAATCATAAACACCTCAAATAAAATAAGGTATATGAAATCTTTGCCAAACTTAACACGCTAAATGAATGCTGGTTATTAGTAGTGATGTTTGTTTTGGGGAGATGTGTTTTAGAAAATGTGCCAAAAAATTAGATCTTTATCATTTTTTAAAGCCCACAGGGAAAAGATTATATAATCTATTTCCCTCTCATATGATTAATATTTTTCCTGTCCTGTGTCTACTTAGGGATTTGGATATTATTGTAAAATATTTAAAAAACTCAATTCCCATGCTTCTGCCAGCATTTGGAAGTCTCCTTTATAAAGACTTATTCATTCTGGAGCAATAAAAGTGAAAAAAAATCTATGTGTTTTTTTGACCTCCATAGAAAAATATAGTGAACATTTTTTAAGCATCACTGGAGCTGTGATTGTTGGTGCTGATAAGTGGTTATAAAACAGAAAATTCTTTTTTAACAAAATCACATAAAATTTCATAATATACATTAATTACTCTATTTGAAGTTAAGAATCTGCTTGTCAAACTTGACATTTAAACTAAATTAGATTGGGGAGGATGAGAAGAAAATTCTTTATTTATCTTTCTGGCTTTCTCCACAGTCAGACAGAATTATGGTTGAATTTCTTCTCCAGTGAAATCTCGAAAGGATTTGTAGAATAAACAAAGCTAGGTTTTTGTTAGTTTCACTTTGCTGTCACTGTTTTGCTGCCAGATAGGCCATATATTATTGGTAAGAGAATCATTTTCAACCAAGCCAACAGTGAGCAGTCAGTAATAAATCCATATTCCTTTAACTCTAGAAACTTTTTCTGAGGTGATCAAACTCATGCATACATGTTTCCCATTTGAACAGCATCTTTTCTAGCCTCCAGATGTTCGCAGCCAATTTCTTCCACTTTCTCTTTCCACTCCTATTCCATTGGAAAGTATAATATAGTTAAATGATCCTAGATGCAAGAAATTTTATTGTAGGCATCCAATTAATATTCACTTCTTAATTAAATATCATCTATTTAGTTTTTCTTCTCCCTTCCTTATATTCCACTGACTTTTCTCTTTTTTATAAACTTACAGACACCAAAAACACATATACTAATAGCTAAATAAGTAACTGAACAGAAAAGTCCTTATTGTAAATCCCCTAAACCTAACAACTGTTCTTCTACTTGAATTCCCTGGAATAACCTTTCTCATTGGCAGAGCAGGGCTAAGTATCCTTTTCTCCAACTCTTCAGGAGACAAAAATATCTAAAGAACTTTGAAATGAACATTATAAATCAAATTATGCACTT
This sequence comes from Potorous gilbertii, assembly GCA_028658325.1. Lineage (NCBI taxonomy): Eukaryota > Metazoa > Chordata > Mammalia > Diprotodontia > Potoroidae > Potorous > Potorous gilbertii. The sequence continues at coordinate 98,177,333 of CM053774.1, read as the reverse complement.
ATTTCCTCGGAAATTTTCCTCATAACCTTGGAATTGGCCCAACTGATGTATACCAACTTCACATAGAAACACATGGACCTAGTTACTTATTTTTAAGGTTTCAATCTACCTGAATAAGTATGGGAGCTTGCTCCAGCAAAGGAAATGGGATTTCATCTTTGACTTAGTAGAAGAATCCCAGGGAGTTGCCTGAGACAAATATAGAAGCCAAGGGACTTGCCCTAAGGATGTACAATTAGTGTACAAATGCTGTAGTATATTTAAACGTGACCAAGCAAGTTCATGGGAATCAGAGTTGGAAGGTCATCTAGTTCAAGGATTCTTAACTCAAGATCTGTGAAATTAAAAATAATAATACTATTAAGTATACTTCAACATGAGTTGCCTTTGTGAGTCTATATATTTTATTTTATGCATTTAAAAATATTATTCTGAAAAGACTCCAGAGACTTCCAACTGCCCAAGAGGTTCATGACTCAAAAGAAGTTAGGAGCCCCTGAAACGAGTTCAACATCCTTATTTTACAGATGATTAAAATGAGGCCCAGGCAGGGATTTGCCCAAGTTCAAACAGGTAGTGTGGTTATCCTTAAAATTTATTTGTCTCTGCTCTTCTAAAATTAAACTAGACATGTACAACAAGGCTTCTGTCTCACAATATATTAAGTACTGTTAAAGACTGTTCAGCAGAACCACAGTATATTTCAAGACTTCAAAGATCTGTGACTTTCTTCATGTGGGTTCTCCCTCCCCTTGGGGCAGACCACAACTGTTCCATGCTAGTAGATCAAGATTTTGTTCCAAATTCTGTGAGGCTGGTCCTCAGACAGAAGACACACAGTCTGTCATCAGGTTCACACTTGGAAGCCTTAAAAACCTGGCAGGCTCTGCCAGGGCTTGCACTTTGCAAGAATAACTTTAAAGGGCTTGCATATCACAACAAGTCATTAGAGTACGGTTTTAGTAGAGGGACCATGCTACATTGCATAGAATATCTCAAGTGTTACTCGTAGAAAATAAAGTTCCCTGAAAATCAGTGATTTATAAAAGAAAATGGAGAAACTTGCCCATACTAAGCATCCAGACTTGAACATGGAAATGCAGCAGCCAAGGGAGGCCAAAAGCTTCCCCAAGAAAGAAGAGTCATGTGATTTTCTGAGCAACAGATGGAACCAGAAGCATCTAGAAGTCATTCAAATAAAAGAGATTCCTCTGGTGGACAAAGACATCATTTGTGTAGTTCCTCCAACTATTTCACAGCTGCAGTTTTAATTTTCTCATTTCCTTCTCATGTTTCTGAAACCACAGGGTTTGAACTTGGAAAGAATGGTGTGGATAAAAGAAAAGTCTTTGTGGAAAGATGTCACCTCATCTTCCTGCCAGCTGTTTCTCCAGTTAGGTGCAGATCTGGTCTTACCCCACTGGGATCACAGGATCACAGATAAACAGCTGGAGGAACCTATCTCATCTAGCCTCCTCATTTGAGAAAAGAACAGAGGCCCAGGAAGAAAAGTGACTTGTACCAGGCCAAAGAGGCCATAAGAATCAAAGACAGAATTTGAATTCAGGGCCTCTCATTTCAGACTTGATGTTCTTTTCTTTTGTAGTAATAAAAGACCATGGTGATAGATTACATAAATTTTAAAATGCTTTAATCGTTTCTATTGATGTGGTCATAGATGGTAAATAAAACATCCATGAGGGAGTAAAGACAGTTAAGTCTACAGTCACCACATAAATGGTAACTAACAGGTGAGGGAGAAAGACAGGAGAGCTTAAAACAATGCTTTTTGATACTTTTAAGTATTTAATTCTTCCATTGTGGTCTTACAAGAAGGGCCTGTTTCACTCTTCTATTCCATCTAGGATTATCCCCACTTGACCCCATATGTATCTTGATTGTACACAATTGTTTACATGTCTCCCTACCTTAGACTGTAAGGGACGATCTTTTGTCTTTCTCTGTATCTCCAATACAGGTGATTCAACTTGACTTGCCCCCATTATCCTACTCCAAACCATAAAGGGACAAAGTCACTTTTTGTTGGTACTTGTTTCTTGTTTTCTGTGATTCTTTATCAAAAACTGACTCCAGAGTAATCTAGTTCCTACCTACCTTTCATGCCCCTGGTCTATTTTCACCTCCTTTGCTGAAAAATTCAAACCACAACATCTCTACCAAGAAAATTTCATGTCACTTAACTGTTTGTAGAATTCTTGAGTACATCTACACATATGTATATGTTTCCTGAAGAGGAAAAAGAAATGTTCACCTCTTTCCATGAGGGAAATAAGCACGGTAATAGCACTATCTATTCCCAATTCCCTACAAAGAATATATATGGCATAGTACAGGGTGGGGAACCTGTGTTCTCAAGGCCTCTAGGTCCTTAAGGGTTGCCCTTTGAATCAGAACAGATTTGTTCTGTGAAGCTTGGATTGAGTCCAAGGGATGCCCTTGAGGACCTACAGGAGCCTATGTGGCCTCAAGGTCATAAGTCCTTCCCCCTCCCTCCCACAGTAATTCAAGACTTTTATTAGTTGGGAAAGTGTGACTGAAGAACAATATTTTTTGCAGTTCCCATCCCTTGAAAGTTATAATTTCAAGAAAAGAATAATAACTCTAGAATGACATTTTTAATCAAACATTATCTTTTACTCTAATTTAAAGGCTCCTGACATTTTCTCCTTACAATTCTAATTTGGACGCTGAAACTTTGTAAACCTAACCCTGAAGTGAAGGTAGTGATCTATTAAAGAAAGAAAGGAAAAAGAAAAAAAGACAGCTAGAATTTTTAAGAACTTAAAAAGAAAAAGTAACAAAATAAATTGCACAAAATCATATTTCTTGGGAGGCCATGAATTGTAGGAGTAACCCCAGGCTCTGGTGGATTGGGGCAACTCCAAAGTATTATAATTAGTCATGGGAAGTATCTCAATCATCTTGCTTGCTACTGTGGATGAAGGAAGGAATAATTCTTGTCTTTCATCCCAGTTATCTCCTGCTTCCCTTTAAGGAGTAGGTGGACCTAGGATCAGCAGGGAAATACAGCGAGAATATTTAAAGTGAAAGGGAATAACATTAAAGAAGTCATAGAAATAAAAACAAAGATGGTAGAGGAAGGTGCTGTTGTTTATCCTTCTTTCAAAGAGGACCAGTGACTATATGAAGGTGATGTCATGACTTGCATGTGGATTGGATTTAAGCAAGGTTAAATTAAGTTTTAAGTTTTCTGCATTAAGTTGTCAGCCTCCTTCCTCCAGAGTGGAGGAGAGTAAAGTTGGAGGAGACTAGCCTGAATGGGCTAGATTATGAGAGGTGATGAAAGCCAGGAAGAGAAGGTTTAACTTGATAGAGTTAGCAATGAGAAGGAAGCAATATGATGAGAGCATTGTTTTATAATACGGCATTGTACTAAAAGAATTACTACATTGTACCTATTCACTGAGGCAGTTAGGTCAAAGACAGAGGGGGAAAATTCACATATTCAAGAATATTTAGAATCACCCTTCTCTGTGGTAGCAGAAGAATTGTACACAAAGCGAGTGCCCATCAACTGGGGAAAGAAGGAACCCATGGAGGTATATGAATATAATGAATAGAATAAGAAAAGATGAATATGAAGAATTTAAGGCCACTTAGAAAAACTTGTAAGAATTAAAGGAGAAAACTTATCAGTGTTTAATTATAAATTCAGAAACAATTTCTAGCTCCCCTCTCTTCTGCTCAAGGATTTCTCCCCAAAGTAATTCATAATTAAGGTGAGGACAGAAGCCAAAGACAAGAGGTCCTTGATTGATCTACGTGAGACCATGGCATTTCCTCAAGCCTTGCTCAGGTTAGGATAATAATCCTACTATGAAAAGGAAGAAGGTTGATTACTTTAGTTAATAGAAATGTCTCAAATTTACCTCTGAACAGGAAGAAAAGAGAACTCTTAAAGGAAACAGTCAATGAGAGATTGAATGCTTTTACAAAAATTATTCTCCAAGAAAGTGCCAAAAGTTAATTGACTGTTTGATGAATCAAAATGTTAACTGAACTTTATCTGGAGTTCTATTTTATCTCATTCTGCAATTTTATTTATTGTTTAGGAGTATCATACATTGTAACTGAAACTGGTTTGTCAGAGATTTTCAGTCATAGGGTAATTCTGCCTATCTCTGGTCATTTCTTTCTCTTTATACAGAAATGTTTGGATTAGATAAATATTAAATTATAAGAATTGTTTCCAGCTGGCTCAAGCCTAAAATACAGAGTCGATTTCTATCTGACCCAGGGATACCGTTATTGATCAAAAACTGAGGGAGAATTCCACTTTGAGTGGGCAAATACCAGAATCAAGAAGACCACCTGCTATCATCCAGGTACTAATGCAGATGACAAGGGACTAGATCGAAGCTGAAGCAGCAGGAAAGGGAGGAATGAAGGTTCATGTCTGAAATATACATTGAAGGGGAAAAAATGAACTTATCAGCTGGTGTTCTTATATCAGCTCTTGTGGTTTCAATGATAATCTCTAGTAAATACCTCCCATATCTATTTTTTCTGACCCCAATTATGAGTTTTAGTTCTGTATCACCAAGATCTCCTGAAGATATCTCAAATTTAACATATCAAAAAGAGAATTTATCATTTTTACTGCCAGACCCATCACTTTCCCTATCTTTCTTATTCTGTCATAAGCACTAATCCAGTTTCACAGTCATCCTTAACTTCTCACTCTCTCTCACCCTTACCTATTTTGTCAGTTGCCAAGCATTGTCAAGTGACTCTCTTGCATCCATCCATCCATCTCCTTCTCTCTAGTTCAAGCTCTTATTATCTCTGCCTGGGATGACTGCAAGAGTCTTCTAGATGGTTTCCCTGAATCTAGTCTCTGTCTCTCTGATCTTTCCTCCACAGTGCTGAAAAAAATGACATTTCTAACCAAGTCACTCCCTCATTCAAATAGCTCCAAAGGTTTTTTACTACTTTTTAGGATCACATGCAATTTCCTCTGTTTGGCATTTAAAGCCTTTCACAGTTTGGCTCAGACCTACCTATCCAGACTTATTAAACTTTATTTCCCTTTTATGCACCCTACATTCAAGCCAAAGAAACTTACTTGCTGTTCCTTACAAACATCATTCCACATTTGGTCTGCCATCTCGAATTTGGACAGGTTATATCCTTTGCCAGGAATGCTTTCTTCTTCCTCCCTTCTACATTTCAGGACCCCTTCAAATCCCTACTCAAAGACAGCTCCTATATGAGTTTTTTTTTCTAATTATTTTAGCTATGCAATCCATGACACTATTTTGGATTTACTTTATAGTTTGGATTTGAATGTGTACACATACATGGGGCAGCTAGGTGGTGAAGTAGGATAGAGCACTGGCTGGGCCTGGAGTCAAAAGGACTCATCTCTTTGTGTTCAAATCTGGCCCCAGACACTCACTAGCCATGTGATCCTGGGCAAGTCACTTATGTCTGTACACCTCAATTTCCTCATCTGTAAAATGAGCTAGAGAAGGAAATAGCAAACCATTCCAGGATCTCTTCCAAGAAAACCCCAAATGGGATCACAAAGGGTCAGACATGACTGAACACATACATATTGTTTACTGATACAATACAAATAGGGACTGCTTCATTTTTGTATTTTTATCCTAGCCCAGATGCTTGGAATACATAATAGCCAGCTGATATGTTGATTGATATGAAGATGATTGTTTAATTTCCTTGGTTAATACCAAATTTCCTTGAATTTCTTTATCCTCAAATTGCCTTAAATGAATACAATATTGGTAACAACTTAACACTGCTTAGAAAAAGGAATTTCTAAAGAATTTGATTAATTTAATTTAATGTAATTTTGATTACATTAAATAGCTGTAGACACTAAGCGCCTCTATATTTTCAATCTTTTAAGTGTCTTAAGGTCAGGAACATGGAGACAAGGTTAAACAATTTTCCTCAAGTCCGAAAAACAAGAGCTTGCTTAATTTTTAGTGTTTCAGTAGCCCAAAGGATCCTTTATTAGAGTCAGTACCAAATTACTTAAGTTGGCAATTCATCCAAAAAGGGCAACATCTGGTTTTCATCTGTTCTCATGGGAACCAGAGAAATGTTTTGATGGGAAAAATAAGATATTGGGTAGTAAAACAAGGGGCATGATGTAAAAGCAAACAGGCAGGTATGAACACATGATACATAGTCAAGGAAAAGAGCTTAAACCCAACATAAACTTTCAGTTTTAGAATAGGAGAAATAATCCATTATCATCTATTATTTAAACAAATCCCCCAATGACACTTCAAATGTGCAAAGACAGTTAAGTCTTGCCCTTTTGTGCCCAAAATTTCCCCTGGGGAATGAAGAATCCTATTAACCAAAATATCCATTTTAACGTAGGATTTTTAACAATCTACACTGTCACAATTCATTTTAGGGCTACAAATACCAAATATAAAAAGATATGCAAATTCAGATTGCTCTGGTTTTTTTTCTTCTTTAGAATGAAACAGTAACTGTTTTTTTCTTCTTTAGAATGAAATAGGAACTGGTTTTTTCCTTCTTTAGAATGAAACAATAACTTTTTTTTCTCCTTTAGATGAAACTAACTTTTTTCTTCTTTGGGATGAAACAGGAACTTTTCTTTTCTTTAGAATAAAACTGTAACTTACCTTTGCAGAGTCATGTTCAAAGAGCCTGTACAAGCCTTAATTTTGTTCTGGGCTTCCAGATGCGTCATTCCCTGAGCACTTATCCCATCGATGCTGAGAACAACGTCTCCTATTTTCACATGGGCTTGAGATGCTTTCCCACCATCTTTTAGCTGGAATAAACATATTGCAATATATTAGGTATGAGTAGCATTCTTCAACAAACTGAGAATAGTCTAAAGAAGGAAGAAATTACATTGACATGATTTAAAAGAAAGTAGGGTAAATTACTGTCCTCTAACACCCCAGTAAGAAACAAAAGTATCAGTAATGAAAAACAAACCTAGAACAATTAATTACACCATAAGACATCGGCATGTGAGTTACATCACATTTAATCACCATATAAACCTTTCAGAGAAAAGATGCTTAGTCCGCTACATAATGAAAGATAGTGAAATGACTAACAATAAACATGTCTTTGCCATGAAGCAGGTTTAGAAATACATATATGGAAAATTCAAATTTTAGCAGAAGAAAAAAGAACCATAAGGGAAATATTTTTATGCTCATATAAATAATGAAAAGTATTTCTTTAAACCATTGATCCCTAATAGGAGCTCTGTAAATTTATTTTTATTGTTTTCAAAACTATTTCCATATAATTGACTTCCTTTATAATCCTATGTATTATATTTTATACATTAAAAAACAGTTGTGAAAAGGGCTTCCAAACAGCCAAGTGATGCATGACAAAAAGGCTAAAAACCCCTGTTTCAAATACTTGTCTATTTATCTGAATTCAAAGAATAATAGCTTGAGAGTGTTCACATAATTTATGTTGAGAATCACAGTTCTGCTCATCACATTAAAAGGAGTTTTTTCCCCACTGCTTGGGAACTAAAATTTTATTTTTGATGTTGAGTGTTTCCTGTTTCAGGATCTCTCAGCAGGATAGGAAGGAAACTGTTTGTGATGACTGCCAGACATTACTGGGCATCACAGGTCCTTAATTCCCAAACCCTTCTTCCTTTACCCAATAAAATTTCCCTTGTGTTCATACTGTTTAGTTTGATCTGTTTCCATTTGACTATTACTTGGTGCCAAAAGAAGTGAACAGAAGTAATATCAAAATAAGGAGGTTGAAAAACAATGAAACTTTCACAAAGAAACAGACATGAAAGGCATCTAAGGCAGGAGAAACCCTTCTCCTAAAAAAAAAAGACAGTTTCAAAATTTAATAATACACATGAATAAGTCCAGTAAACAATGAAATGGTTTAGGAAGAAGTCATGAAGAAATAATACAATATATCCACTACTGTGTCAAAATTCTAATATTAATTATAACATTTATAAAAAGTATGATTATTTAATAATTTTTAGTTCAAAGAAAAAAGAAAATTTTTAAAAAGAACACATCATGGAAAGGATATCCAGACCAAAACATCTTATTGGTGTACATGTTGTATCCCTTTAGTGGAATGTATATCCTGAGGGCAGGGAGAGTATTGTTTGTGTCTTTTTATCTAAACTCTTGTACCCAGTAGGAAGCATACTAAATGCTTGTGGTATGCCTTTTCACATTGGTGAGATACCAGCACATCCCTTTGAACCATACAAATCCTTTGCTCTCACTTTGTCCACACCCTCTCCTCTTGCCCTTTTCAGATCATATATTTATTTATTGATTTTCTTTACACACCTTCTTCCATGTAGGTCATTCTTACAAATATAGTTTACTTATAATGCTTCTCTCAACTGACTTTTAAGTCACCTACAATGATTCTCTGAAGGTCACGGTGATATAATATTAACAACTATAGCATATCAATGGGATGTGTGTGTGCGTGTGTGTGCGTGTGTGTATATGTGTGTGCGCACGTACTTTTTGTTAAAGATGTTTTTTCTAAGTGAGCGACAGCTTGAAACCATTATGAGGACTAGAACATCTCCCAAATTTAATCCAATTCATATTCACATATTCAATATGGGATCAACTCATTGTCTACTTTCAGTGCTTATCCCAGATATAACAGTGCTTGAAGGCCAACTCAAGGTATTTTTATTTTATTTTTTCTTCTACATGCCATTGGGAGTCACTGAAACTTCTTTAGCGGGAAAGTGAGACAGTCAGATTTATTCTTCCGGAACATCAGTTTGGCAAATATGTAGAGATTGGATTACAGAGAGGAAGACCAGGAAGCAGGGAGACAAATTAGAGTGATTTTGCATTTAATAAATACTTTTTCATTCATTCATGCATTCATTTCAAGTACTAAGTTAATGAACTGGTCTTCCAAATGCATGCCACTGAGTGAATATCAGGTATGGATTGCTAGGCTGATCTATTTTGAATAATCACTCATAGAACTAGACTTGTAATGTTCTGGAGCTTGATGCCAAGCCTTATCAGAGAGATTAAGGAAGGAGAGGAATGCTCCAGAATAAATAAGTCTACAGTGAACTCCCAGGCAGCTGTATTCTACTTCAGTCAGGAGGTTTAGTAACTCTGAACTCTTAGCCTCCATCACTCCTAATTAGCCCTCAGCCAAAGGATGAAAGCTACACTGAGGTTGCTAGGTGGCACAGTGGATTGGGCTTGAAGTCTGGAAGACCAGAGTTCAATTTCAGTCTCAGACACTGCCTAGATAATGTGGGTCTGGGCAAGTCACTTAACTTTTATCTGCCTCAGTTTTCCCAAATGTAAAATGGTGGTGATACCATGAAATATACAAAGTAGAACCTTGTATTTTCTTCACTTTTCAATTCTGTGACCATAAAAATGTTATCTGATATAGAAAATAATTACAAAAGCCTACCTGTCCCTTTCTCACATTTTCATCAAGGTTTATTTTGAAGCATGGGTGGATCCCTCTCAGAAATTTTGTAAATATGTGAAAGTAGGTTTATTGCTGTTGTCATGAGTGTCTTTTTTTAGGCAGGAAGTACTGTCTGGGATTTTTTCCAATTCTTTTAGTATCTTCCCTTTCCTGAGATACTTAGTGAAATTAGCCCTTGCTAACTTGTAAGATTGTCTCACCACAACTATAAATCTGACTAGTTCATGTTTGTAGACATACATAAGAAGGTGGATTGATTAATCTGTCTTACCCATTTTATTTTCTACTGTTTAGTAGGAAATACTGCCTAAGTCAATGATTTACCACGGAGGAAGAGGAAGAGAATGTATGAACAAGGCATATATCAGAATAAGATTTATGGAAGGTTATTCTTTTGCAGCCATCTAGGACCTGTGGGAATAATTAAAGTCTTTTTACCTGTAGCTTAGAGCAGGCCTGCACAAGCTGCCTGAGCTACTGCTTGTAGTAGCAGACCAGTTCTTGTGAATGCAGCAAACAGAGATAGCTTCATGGCTTTGCCTTTTTATATAGAAAAGTTCAGTTGTCAAGGATCTTCCATCAATTTTACTCATTTCCCAGAATTCAAGGTCAGTGGCTGATTAGAGAAGCAAGCTGTTACCAGTTACCTCCACTACCAGATCTACACTTTGTAATCTCTGACCATTGTCAAGTAGTTAAGGGAATGAAAAAGAGAGGAAAAATGGGGGAAAGGGATGGTGGAGGTGACTAGCATCTGGTTGACTCCATGGTTCTCCTCACAAACTTTTAGGATGTGTTCTCATACATGCAGGGGTATGTTACTGGCTGAACTCTGTGAAACATTTATCTATTTCCCAGAGCTTAGGGAATCTATCACACAGGTAGCCATCAGCTCACAAGGAAATTCATAGCAAAACATAGAACAAAGATATCATAAGTTTGCTCATGGATTAAATTTCTGACTTGAATCAATCCTCTTGAGCAGGTCTCCATCTTTTAGATATGGCTACAGATGGCCAAAGTGCTCTGCTTGTTTCCCAGTATCTGATCTGCATCAGACAGACACGGGAACTTTAAGGTAATAAATGGGAACTCCAATCCCTAGAATTATTTGTTGTCTATTCAGCAAATGTACATTGCTAAGATGTGTTATACCTACTGTAAATATGGATCTTGATTTATCATCATGAAACAGAGATAAGTCATCTCAGTGAAGAAACCACTCTGGAACAGGATGGCAGTACTCAGCAAACTTGAGAGCTGGTCTCAAGAGAGGAGAGACCTTAACTTCTAATATCTGCTGTTTGAAAACAAGAGCATGACTGAACTTCTATTTGCTGTCCTCCTGCTGGCAAGCTTCTTTTATGAATATCATTCTTAGGATAATATGAATTAATAGTCTTAAGCTAAACTTCTACAGACTTGTTTTTGTCTCTACTGTTTTTTTTCTCTTTTATAATTCTAGTATATGTTTTATATATACATATATATTTTATAATTCCATTACATAATTATAATATAATTTATAAAGTGATGCTGTTAATAGCTTCAGAAATTCCACTCTGTAGCATTTTACAAATGAATTTTTATTTTAAAATGGAGTTTGCTTTGGCTGTCCATTCTCTCCTCTTGGCAAGGAGATAAAATGTAGACTGGCTAAGACAGTATTCTGGACTCTTCTGGTTTCCTTTTTGTCACAACTATTTTATGTTGGTAAAACTTCAGTAGGAAAAGGTGAAAATTAAGCTTGATAACTATTTTTTTTCATTTTCTCAATTTTTTGAACATAGTGACTTACTTGAATATTGAATAGGTCAGGTTAGAGGTGTTACAACCATCCAATATCTTTTTTTTCATCAATAACCTTTGTTCTAATTTGAGACTGCATTTTTACTTCTGCTCTAAACAGATGGTGGTCTAAGTGTACAGAGAATTGATTCTTATAGATTCCTTCAAGTAATTTCCTTTCTAGATCTGGATGTGTGTGTGTGTGTGTGTGTGTGTGTGCACGTGTGTGTGTGGGGGGGACAGGGTTTGTTCACCACTGTTGGTCTTTATTTGTCTGTTTATATTTTCTCTGTTTGTATTTTCCCTGAAGTTCAGGGTGCTCACTTTTCTCCTGAACTAGTAAATGTAATTTAAAAAGACTGTTGACCCTTTAAACAGTTATCTTTCCTAGTAAAGCATATCTAAGAAGCTGTGCTAGCAGCCGTCCTGCATATGCCAGTGTGGTTGCCTTTCCAGGTAGCAAAGAACTGGAAACTGAACATGTGAAGGTGTGTATGTGTGTGTGTATATATATATATATATATATATATATATATATATATATATATATATATATATATATGTATATACATAGATAGATGATAGATAGATAGATAGATGAAGCTTAAGCTTTACTAGGCATTAAGGACCTGTGCCCATCTTCTGGCCACTCATACTGCTGCCAGTCATAGCTCTTGGTCTCCCTAAGCCAACTTTCCTATTCCCAGGAGTAAGGGCAGGACTAACCTTGTTCCTTACCTGGAAGACCTTTTGAAGGTGTGAGGAAGCAATAGTGAAAATAGGATGTCATCTGTGTGAGCATTTCAGGCAAAGGAAACCTACAGAAGTATCTCTCACCAGAAACAAAAGTCTCTGAGAGAAAGAAAGGGGAACTCTAGCAGGGAAGGGTATACTTCCCTAAGAGGGAGATAAAAGTTCAAGTCAGGGCCTGGCAGTCAGTAGGCAATTCTATAATATAATGTATGAGACTGTAATCTTACAACCATGCCAACGTCTAAGTGGCTGATATAACTAGTACCTATGGTTTCCTGTAGGACACATGACTGTACTACTCATTCTACCTTAGGGTATTCCTCATGGTGAAGGCCAGGTGCTCAAGGTTAAGAAGTGAATACTTAGCCTGAGCAGAGGTTTTCTTGTATCCCATAGGATAAAGGGATAGGACCCATCAGGATTTCCCCAAAACAAAGGGAAGCTTTTCCAGGAGGAGTAGGTACTTAAGAATGAGACTTCCAGAAAAGACAGTAACTCTGCAGGGTCTGAAGCAAGAGATATCAAGTTATCACACCTTGACCAGATAGGTCTCACACACTCACACACACACACACACACACACACACACACACACACACACACACTTTGTCTTTATAGAATATCTCTCTCTGGGGAGAGATATAAACACAGAACAAAGTGCGCAGAAATAGTAATATTGTTGTGATGACCAAGTGTGAAAGACTTAACAACTCTGATTAACACAGCGATCCACATCAGTTCCAAAGGACTCATGAAAAAAAACTGCTCTTACCTACAGAGAACGAATGAACTCTTGAGAGCATATTGAGGAATATTTTTTCTCTTTATTTTTTCTTAACTTTTTTTGGAGGTGGCAACATGGCTAATGAGTGGGCAGCATATCACTTGCTTTCTCACCTCATTAGAGAGGGGTTGGAGGAAGAGAATTGAAAATAAAAATTTGAAAAACAAAAAAAGAAAAGAAAAAGGAATAACTCTCTCAAAAAGATGGCCGAATTCCACTTAATCATCTAGTTCAATGTTTTAAAACACTTGTTAGGGAAAGCTCCTTAACAATATCTAACCAAGATGCCTCCTGAATCAATTAAGGCTCATTTTTTGCATCCTTGGCAAAAATGGAGACAAGTCTGGCATTTCGATTTGCTTTAACCTGCTGGTACTGAACTATTTTTAGCCTTTCCTCATATGAAGTATTTCTCAACACTTTAATCATTTCCATTTCTTCATACACAAAGTTTTCCACTTGCCACAAAAAAGTTGAAGCATATAATATTGGAAACTAATAAAACTCTGGTAAAAATAGTAAATAGTAAAAAAAAAATAAATAAATAGTGGGAGCTACTGTGTTCACAGGAAAAGAAAAGCATGATGCCTTTTCTGAAAATGTAAGAAATTATTGGTGTTGCTTCTGGACTTTCAAGTTCAAGGACACCCCCCTCCTTTCTGTTAATAACCTATGAACATACCTTGTAAGGGATTTGTCTAAGTATTTATTGGGAAGTATCTCTAGTCTCAAAACAAAATATCTCAAAACTTTAATGTGTTTAAAAAAAAAGAAAACATAAAAAAATCTCACAAATATTAACACTGTCTCCATTTACCCATAGGAAGAATCTCCTTGTCCAACCACTGGAGCACAGAAAGAAAAATCCATTTCCATTTTCCTAATTGGGTACTAGACAGAATATAAATTCTTAACACTTTAGGAAAGACAGTGAGGTCACCATTTATTCACAGAGCTCATTTTTTACTTGGTTTTGCAAGTTTGAATAGAATGCATTTCTTTGAAGTAGCCACAATTTTCTGTCATCGATATGTCCAATACATATTATATGGCACCCGGTAACTGTGCATATATTTTACAAATGCAAACTACGTAGGAAAGCAGCTGTACAAGGAGGCTACTGGGTCAAGCTGAGCATAAATCATACTAATTACTAACATAAATGCTTCTCTCTTTCCCTCCTAGTACAGTACGCCAGTTTTCCACTGAATCAAATACCATGGTACTTTTTAAAAAAACCAAGCGTTACTGTATTCATTCTTCTCTCTAAGCTGCATGTGGACACAACCACCCATGACTTAAAATACCTTTATGCACAGTTTCTACTTCCTGGCACACAGTAGGACATCAACAGAGGCCACCCCAGGCAAATAAGGAATTTGGTATAGTTTGTCTCTAAAGTGAATTTGCTCCTAATTTCCATTTGTTGTATCCTTTATACTCCCCTTCCCATATAACTCTTTCCCTTCATGTATCCATGTAGTCTTTGAGCAAAATGTCTCTGGGTTATCTAAAAAAACAAAAGTAAAGCAACAAGCATTTATCAAATAATGTGTACCAGACACTGTGCATGAAGAATACGGTTTCAGTCATTTATAAATCTATTAAACCCAATTCATACCAATTTTACCTCTAAGACATCTACATTTAAACCCTCTAGCCAAACCTAGTTCTCCCCAATGTCATTATCACAATATGAACTTTTAACATCATCCCATAAGCAGGCAAACAGAATGGTCTGGAATTATTACTGTACCTGGAGTTGGGAGTGGTGAGAGGAGTACGGCATGGTGGGGATGGGTAAAAACGGGGCCGGGGGAGATGAATGGCAAGGACAGGAGAATATGAGGAGAAGTCCAGGAAGTCTCATTCATGAGGGGGAAAGGAGCAAATAGACAACTGGGGAATCTCTGTCTCAACTTGTGAAGGTGTATATATGTGATAAATATTAAGTTTTATTGTATATATATACATTATATATATGTATATATACATATAAAATGTGTATGTGTGTGTGTAGAGAGGAAGAAATGTGTGTGTGTGTGTGTGTGTGTGTGTGTTGAGAGACAGGAAAAAGGAAAGGCAGAGGGAGAGTAAGAAGAAAAGAGAGAGGGAAAGACAGAGAGAGAGAGAGAGAGAGAGAGAGAGAGAGAGAGAGAGAGAGCACTCGATATATCACACTGATTATATATAGATATGGGAAAACTATATAGATCAGTGAAACTGGCCTTCCTGCTATTCCTCATACGAAATACTCCATTTCTTGCCCCTCTGCCCATCTCTCACGCCTGGAACGCCCTCTCTTTTCATCTCTGCCTCTTCGAATCCTTTCCCTATGTTTTTGCCATTCAGTTATTTCAGACTCTTTGTGATCCCATTTGGGGTTGTCTTGGCAAAGAAACTATTTCTTTCTCCATCTTTTTCAGAGATGAGGAAAGTGAAGTGAACAGGGTTAAATGACATCCCAGGTTATACAGCTAGCAAGTGTCTGAGGCCAGATTTGAACTCAGAAAGATGAATCTTTCTGACTGCAGGCCTGGGGTTCTATCCATAAAGCCACCTAGCGGCAACCTCCCACCCCAATCCCTAGTTTCTTTCAAAATTCAGTTCAAATGCCATCTTCTATAGAAGGGCTTTCCTGATCACAAGATGTGAAAGCCTTTCCCCTTCCAAATTACCCTTGTATTTACTTTACATAGACCCACATAGGTACATGTTGTCTACTCAGAGACCATAAGCTTCTTGAGAACAGTGATTGTTTTATTTTTGTATCTCTGGTATCTCCACCATATGGAGTAAGTGCTTAATAAATACTTTTTCATTGATAAGTGAATAACTTTAATAAGAAATTAATTCCACTAGTTAACATAATGGTCACCTATGTGAAGGTATATTTCATGGTGAGTAGAGAGCTTCTGCAGCCAGGAAGACCTAGAAGCAGCCTCTAACCAAAGTAGAACCTTGGACAAGTCCCTGAATCTCTCAGTGTCTGGAGTAACTCTAAGGAAAGTAGAGAAGGGGCATATCTGCATTTGCCTCAGGCACTTGCTGCCTGTGTAAGCCTGGGCAAGTCCCTTTACTTCTCTTGGTCTGCCTTTCCTCATCAGTAAGATGGAAATCATAACAGAACCTACTTCATAGGGATTAAACAGGACAATCTATGAAAGTCTTCTGCACATCTTAAAGTGTAATGGACATACTAGTTAAAATTAATGTTATTAGTAATTATTTTTATGGCACCACCCCTCATCTCTATCCTATACTATCCCTCATGCCTAACTTTATAATTTTTGCCTGATAATAGCAAAGTATACAGTGAATATGTCCTCCATCAAACATATATTAACCTGGTTAATGAACATTTTTATTATAAATTTTTAGAGACAGCAAGGTGGGCAGGGGATAGAACACTGGATCTGGAGTCAGAAAGACCTGTGTTCAAATCCAGCTTCACACACATATTAGCTGTGTCACCTTGGTCAAGTCACTTAGCCTCCGCCTGTCTCAGTTTTCTCTACTATAAAAGGCGGATGACACACTATCACCCAGGATTGTTCTGAGAATGAAATGAGATAATATTTTTAAAACAGTGAGTACAGTGTTGGGCACATAATAAGTACTAAGTGTTAGCTAATAGTATTATAGTTACTATTAATATAACTACTGCTGATTTCAGCATTAAATTGTGCATCTCTGCTCATCTTCCATAGACATTTGTTGCTAAAAGACTCTCAAAACTAGAGGGAAAACTGACTGTATTCCTTTGTAAAATAACAAGTAAAGCATCAATGTGCAAAAATAGTATATCACTTAGATCTGAGCTTCTTAAAAAAACCCACTTGATAGAGGTTATAACTCATCTCCAAAGACAGAGTTCATAAACCAGCAGCTGCTGTGTCATCAGCTGTAACACTAATTTTCTTCTACAGTCTGCCTACACTGAGAAGACTTCAAAATCTCACCTGTAAAATGGACACAATTTTGTGGTTTTAGCTGTAAGAAAACAAAACTATAAACAACATAAATCAGTTTCAAAAAGTTAGCGATCCCTCAGAGACTTCATTAGAAATGATACTAAAATCTCATCAATCTGTCATAGGCATTCAAGTTGTGTTTCTCAGAATCATATTATTTTGTGAATATTATGGGAACTTAGAATGGAAGGTGGGATCTTAGAAATCACTTAGTCCTAAGAAACTCAATTTTAAAAATTATTTAGATCTTTTGTTTTGATATTTACTTTATTTCCAAAAAAATCTTGTTCAGCCTTTCCTTACCCAGAAAAAACAAAGAATAAAAAAGGAAAAGAAGAGGGAATTCAGCAAAACTAACTAACCATGATATTCATTGAGTCTGAAAACATGTGCAATATTTGTTGTTCAATCATTTTCAGTCATGTCTGATTCTTTGTGACCCCATTTACAGTTTTCTTAGCAAAGATCTTGAAGTGGTTTGTTATTTCCTTCTCTGGCTCACTTTACAGATGAAGAAACAGAGGCAAGCAGGGTTAAGTGAGTTGCCCAAGGTCCACAGTTAGTAAGTGTCTGAGTTCGGATTTGAACTCACGAAAATGAGACTTCCTGCCTCTATGTCCTGGACCCTATCCACTTTATCATCTCATTGCCTCATATGCAATACTATATACCCATAAAAGAACCTCACCTCTGAAAAGGGAAGGAGATCATCACAGCATCACAGATTTAGATCTAGAAGGACCCTTGCAGGTCATTAAGTCTGACATTTACAGAGGTGAAATGATTTGCCCAGGGTCACACAGGTAATGGTTGAGACAAGATTTGAACTCAGCTCTTTCTGACTCCAAGTCCAGTTGCCAAGCTTTATTTTCTCATCTCTTCTCTGGGGCCAAGCTTGGTCACTATAATTATATAGTATCCAGTTTTATTCTTTTTTTAACCACACTATTCATAACAACCCTGAGAGATTAGAAGAGATAAAGAAACTGGGACCCAGGAAGTCCCTATAGTGAGTTAATAGAAAATCTGGGATTAGAATCCCACTTCCTGACCAAGTGATATCACTGGATACCTTTCTTATTGTCTCAATTCACCACAGGCAGAGTATAGATGTGTAGATAGAGAAAATAAGGAACAATGTTGGAATTGAGGGGAAGGGAAGAGTGAACTCGCAAGGAAAGCAAGGGAAGGAGTGCAGGGGCTGGCCTTTCCCATGTCAGAATGTTGTCTGCTCTGACGGCTTCCAAGGAAATTCCCTGGTGAGACTTTCCTTCCCCCAGACAGCGGATGGCCAGGTATGGATATTTTAAAAACAACCTTTTTTGATGAATTTTCAGGCTCAAAGTGGATGGTGGAAGCTTAGAAAATTCTTTTGTCATGGGAAGTCAACCAAAAAAGTGGTTTTTTTAACTGCGGTAACAAATACAAAAAAAGCAAGGGCTAGGAAATTCTAATGGCCAATTATTCTTCAGTTGTTTTCCAGTTGTGTCCGACTCTTCATGACCCCTTTTGGATTTTTCTTGGCAAAGGTACTGGAGTGATTTGCCCTTTCCTTCTTCAGCTCATTTTACAGATGAGAAAACAGGCAAAGAGGGTTAAAAGACTTGCACAGGGGCACACAGGAAGTGTCTGAGGTTACATTTGACCTCAGGTCCTTCCGAGTCCAGGCAGGGCACTCTATACACTGTGCCACCAAGGTGCCAAGCTGGACCCCAAAGAAGAGATGTGAGACTGTGTCTCCTTCCCTTCTTTTCAAAGATAGGGATTTTGGATACTGTGGGGTCCCAACTGTTAAAAGTCATAACAAGGTCACAGTGACCGATATAAGGCCTTGTGTGTCTAGACATCTACCCAACAGCACTGGCCTTGATGCCTGGAGTTCTGGACTCAAATCCAGTACTAAGCAGTAAATCAAACATTAGCTAAACCATGATTATATATGTAATGATGCTCTGTGACTCCTTTCTGTTTGACTTCTATAATTTCCAAGGGGTCTTTTTTTTGGTGGGGAGGGAGTCTTTCCTGGGATCCATGGATTCATCTGGTCACCACCCCAGAGGGATGATTGTTAAATTCTTGGCAGGGATTCATCATTATGCCCTTATTATATGATTAAATGAATAAAATAAATTATATCATATGATTAAATAACCTTCTCATAATCATACTGGAGCTCCTGGACTCATTCTTTGGTATTAAACTTGTCCCACTGTTGGCAGGCATGGAGGACTGTGAATATTCCTGTGCAGGGGAACTCTGAACCCTACAGGCTCTCCATCAAAAGCACATTATGTAGGATATGTGTTTCGTTTGAATGATCTGAGTTTTTTTCCCCTCTTTTCAATTTTTTTATGTAAATGTAGATTCTAGGGGAGGGGACAGAGAGGGAATATATTGGGAAAAGGATGTGACATAACAACAAAATATTTCAATTTTCAAAAACCTCTGGTTTATCTCCCCATTGTTCCAAGGATAAGCTACTCTATGATGGCTACTTTAAATAAACAAATGCAAAAGAGGAATGTCCCTGTCCTCAAAGACAAGAGAGCCATTTATTCCCTATATTGGTCTTCTGGTCTGTTCACTAGAGCCATAGCCATCTGGATGACTCAAATCCATCACCCTCTTCTCTTCTGAGTAACTTGATTTCCCCCAGTTATAATGCAATGACATGTAAAAAAATACAGAACCTGGCAGGCTGATACAGAGGAAAAGGGCCCAGAATTTGAAGCCTGAAAATGTAGGTCCAAATGCTGGTTCTGCCACTGACTACTAGTATGACCTTGAGTAGATTACTGGACCTCTCAGGGCCTTAGATTTCTTATCTGTAAAATGAGCAGATTGGACCAGACGGTACTCCAGCTTTTGATTCTGTGGTCCAAATACTGGCGGTCTAAGGAAGTATACAAACAGGGATGTGTCAATTATAATACAGTAAATATCCTTCTCATGAGTTTATTGGGAGGATCAAATGATACAATGCTTATAAAATACTTTACAAACTATAAGCACTATAATTGTTAACCCAATTAGAATGTGAAAAGTACTCTGTCCCATAATTAGGATATTATATATCTTTTCCCTGGGGGAGGCAAATTCACAGCGGAGAAACTTCCTCCGTCATTACCTACCAGGGACTGTGCTACAAGTCTCAAGGAGTTGTCTGTGGGACTGAGAATTTAGGGATTTACCAAAAGTCACTGAAAAGAAGTTTGAGATTCAAATTTCAAGTTACCAAAAGGAAGGACCTGAACCCAGATGCTAAGGCTGGCTCTATATCTACCATGGCCTACACAAAGGGCAAGTCCAAGTCCTTTTATTAAGGGGATTTCTTCTGGGAAGTTTAGATTCAATCAAAGGGCTGCACTTGAGGACCTAGAGGGCCATATGTGACCTTCAGGCTACAGGTTCCCCACCCCTTCACTACACACACACACACCCACACACACACCATGTTTTCCTAAATTACAGTACTAATAGGATTTTTCCAAGGACACCAAAACATCATTTAAGTGTTTTTTTCTATAGGAAAAAGAATTGTCCCAATTCAAGATAATTAAGACTTAACTCCAATTTTCAACTCTCTTGGAAGCGATATTAATAGAGGTGCGTTCACTCAGAAGGTTGAATTATATACTACCGGTAAGAAACAACAAAGAAAATCCTTTAAAGGGGAAATGCTTTAGGACTGTAGATATTTTAACTGCTCTCCTAGGATTTTTTAAAATTCAAATTCTACCCTCTAAAGATGTAAGATAATCAATTTGCACAAGTAAAATGTATCTAGCTTTGAGAGGCAATGCAGTTTAATAATGGACTTGACATCAGCAGAGTCCTGAGCTAGAGCCCCACTTTCCACACTTACTAGCTGTGTGACTATAAGCAAGTCACTTAACCTCTCTGGGGGCCAATTTTTTCATTTGTTAATGTGAAAATAACCACACCGGCAAAGCTGAACAGAGGGCTGCTGTGAACATCAAATGAAAAAGTGTACGCAAAGAACTTGGAAAGCCTTAAAACTTTTGTAAATATAAGCTATTACTGTTAGTTACGATTAACAACAAAACCTATATCCAGCAGTCATAAACCTTAGAGAAAAATAGAAATATACAATAAAAATATGACTTTTACAAGCTAAAGAAGCCTTAAATAATCAAATATTTCTTAAAAGGGACACTTTGAGTTAGATCAGCCCATGCATGAAGGTGGGCTTGGACAGCTGTGCTGTGCTGTAAACCCAGGCACTACGGAACTGCTAATATGAAACACAATCATCACCCTGTACATTTAATCACTGCAGGTGCAAATTTACAACTTTCCTGCACATTCTCTGCAAGTTTGGGGAGCTTAGAACTAGATTACCCTAGCGCTGGTTATGACAAGAATGTCAGCAGGCCATGGTCAATGCAAGGGGCACAAACAGAATAGTTAGGGGAAACACTGCCTGGAATTTCCCATGTCAAAAATGATGGGAAAAAACTACCGTAATGGGAAAAAGAATAGCTTATTCCTTTCCCTGACACTATTACCAAAATTGGTTAGAGACTTGTGCAATTGAATTGAAACTGACCATTGGGATTTGCCTGGAGGCACAGAGGGATTCAGAGAAAAGTATCTCGTGTCACTGAGCAAAGTGGTATCTCTAACTGTTTGAGTACTTGTTGGTACCTTTTGCAAGGGGAAGGGAAAAAATAAACTTAGACAAATAAGCAAAAATCTGCAAATTTCTAGATGACTGGCCACCATATCTCCCAAAATTATATTAAGTGACCAGGATCATGGCTTTGTGCCAACTCTGTTTGCCTCAGTTTCCTCATCTGTAAAATAAGTTGGAGAAGGAAATGGCAAACTACTCCAGTGCCTTTGCCAAGAAATCCCCAAATGGGATCATGAAGAGTCAGAAATGACTGAAACAACTCAACAACAACACACTATAATAGGTAAAAACTTTCAAGGGCCCACACTCTTCTCTAGGGGATTAAAAAGAAGCATTTTACCCTGGATCTTTAAGAGTGCAAAGGTACTGGAGAGATCAGCTTATCACCAGCCTCATTTCTCTACATACTTCTCTCTCTGAACATTAAATGCAAGGTCTAAGGAATTCTTTTTAGTCATTTTAATGGAAGACATGTATATGTTTAATTTGATCAACTCATTTTACTCTCACAACTGTCAACATGCTCTGGAAAGCTAGGGCAACCCAGATTTGCTTGTAACCCTCTTGTAAGATGTTTCCCTGTACAGGTCCAGAGATTTATTAGCTAACTATTATCAAATACAATAATTAGAATTAGAATTTAAGGCCATCTGTGAAGCCAGGAAATGTGAAGAGAGGTGACTGTGAAGTCATTTTTCAAACTTGTCTTCTAAAGTAGAGGTATCAAACACTGAGGCTGTGGGCTGCCCACAACACACCCAAGAGTTCCCACAAGTAGATCAAGATGTCACTGGGAAATGTTTAACAAAATAAATAAAAGTACAATAAAACATAGACAATGTTTGTTTGTGATTTTCCAAGTCAATATGTAGCCTGCAGGGAACTGCTTCTATTTGAGTGATACCACTGCCCTAACAGTTGTACCTTAAAGGTAGAGGAAATTGATAACCTTATATGCCAACAATCACTGGGAGTCCCACTAAGTGCAGCATCAGATCACAGAATCTGAAGATTGGAATGGTCCCTGGAGGTCATCCACTCCACCCCAATTTCCTCACTTTATAGAGGAGGAAACAAACTAACTAACTTTTAAGTAGCACCTTCAAGAGGAACAGCCAGAGCTAGAACCCAGTTCTTTTGACCTACAGAACAGAAAACTTTTTAATCTATGCCAAACAATTTAATAACTGTCTTCTTTCTCTTAAAATTTGCTACTGAATCACTTCATTAGTTTTCTCTCTCAAACCAGACAGCCAAGTTTGTAAAGTATAGGAAACTGTGAACTACATAAAGTACAGTTTGTCATTAAATTAAAATTATTGTTATAAATATTATTCAGTTAATCAACAAATAACTATTAAGCACCAACTACGTGTCTGGTACTTGCTAAGTGCAATCTTGATAGTGATAATGTACATTAATACTGTCATCTGTTTAAAAATGTCTTTTAAAATATAAATTTCTTCAAACAGTTTATTTCTCTTTTAAAACTATTTGAAGATTTGGGTTTTTTTAGGTGGGAGAGGGTAGCCTTACTTTCATAGTTACAAGATTTTTCGTACTCCCCCTATAAATGCTCACTGACTTCTCATGTAACCTCTCTCAGCCTGTTTCCTCATTTGTAAAATGGAAGTAATGTCACCACCTACTTCAAAGAACTAATGTAAGGCTCAAAGGAGATAACTGTAAACTGCCTGCAAATCTTAAAGCACTGCATAAACATAAGCTATTTAGTTATATGGTTCTTACCTCTATCTTCCTATAATCCTCCATAGATGAGAATTAACAAGTAAATTCAGCAAGCACTGAAGTGCTTACTACGTTCCAGGCATTGTGCTAAGCAATTGGGATACAAAGAAAGGGAAAAAACAGTCTTTTCCTTGAAAGATATCACATTTCAGTGGGAGAAAATAACATGCAAACAACAATATACATACAAGACACAGGATATTTGGAAATAAGGGTGATAAAAACCCCAAAGATTGCAAAAAAAGAGGTCTGTTGCAATAGTTCTAGGTAAGGGTCTAAGCTTTGTTGGTGTTTGTGTGGGGGTAAAGAAAGGCACAGATGTGAGAGATGTGGATGCAGAATTGACAAGACTTGGCAAATAACTCAATTTGGGGGTGAGGGAGCAAAAACGACTCAAGGATGACTGCAAGGTTGAGAATGTGGGTGACCAGAAGGGTGGTGATCTAAGAAGCTGGCATGCATAATGTAAAGGGGCTTACACAAAGCCTACACAGACAGATGCATTGAGGATTTTGGTCTAATAGTGATAGAACCTTTAACATCAGACACACCAGCATGCCAAGATAACAGGGAATTTCTGGAAGAAAAGATGAGAATGAAATATCAACACAGTTGCAGAAGCACAAAAAGCTTCCTATGACAAAAATATGGATAAGACTAGAGAAAAGGCTTTCTATTGGAATATATGATATCACTGGGATATCACTGCAGAAAATGGAGTATGGATAGAACTGGATACACATCAAAGATTTGAGGCAACACCTCACTAAATTGCCAGATATGAAATCATGGAAAATGATGGATTGCTGGTGAGGAGAGCTGATACTCAAGTCTCTCTTCTGCTCCTAAAGCACTGTGACTTTGTACTAATCACTTGACATCTTTGAACCACAGAGACCTCATCTCAAAAATGGCTAGGTTAGGTGACCTTTAGAATGGTTGTCTTTCCCTGTTAGAATGTAAACTCTTTGGTTTCAAGGACTATCTTTTTTTTTTAATTGCATTTGTATCCCTAGTACTTGGCACTTAATAAATATTTACTGACTGTCTTCCAGTTCTGACATTCCATGACTCTTATCTTTTCTGTACATGCCAGGCAAAGTAATCCCTCGCTTAATCAGAGAATCTAGGGCATTGGTAATTTCTGCATTCTCAACCGGTAAGACAAAGGAGGCAGAGATTACAACTTTGCCTACCCTTCCACTGTCTTCTTGCAATATGTGGATCCTATGTAAAACCCAACAAACGCCTCTCATCTCATTCATTCTATGCAATATTTCCAACTAGACTATAAGTTACTTTGGGTAGAAAAAACACCATATTCTCCTATATCATAATGTCTAACAGTTCTCAACCAATGGTAGTTTTATAAGATTTGTTAATAAAAGTATTCTCGGATGTATATTTTTCACAAAAATATCAAATATGGGGTTAAAATTGATTAAATAGAATGACTTTAATCAAGTCTACATGAGAAACAAAATAACAAAAGATCAACTAACTGACTTTTCAGTATACTGAAAGATTGCCAAATCAGAGTTCAAATCATGGTTCCACAATCAATGATGTGACCTTGAGCAAGTCACTTTACTTTTATGGGTCTAAATTTTCTCATCTGTAAAATGGGGAGGTGTAGACCAAGGTCCCTTACTACTCTCTACATCTGTAACTTCTTCCTTCCTGGTCATGGAATAGTCAAGACTTGTTAAACTTGTTAAATGTTTTCTCATTTTAAAATGAATTGGTCCTGCATAAACTTGTACAGAGAGAAGTAAAAAGGAAGACATACAGAATAACTACATCAGTGGAAAGAATGGAAGGTACAAAAGACTGAAAACTCAATTCTGCAATTTATGATACAACTCAGCCTCCAAGCTGTAGTGAGACAATATGGCTCCCCCCTTCTTCTCTGGGGCTTGGGAAGGGGAAAGGGGTGCATTTGTGTATAGCAGCAGCTTACTTTTATATGGGGCTTTAAGGTATATTGAGGTAAATTGATTCAGAAGGTCCACTGGTTAGTTTTACTTAGCTGCTTTTGTCAGGAATCCACACATATGGAACAGTTTTTTGACTAGGAGAGATATCTATTGGCAATAAAGGTCACATAAAAACTAAAGACATTAACGAAAGTTAAAAACAAAAACAAAACTGCTGCAAAACTTTTACTTAGAGAGAGAGGAAGTCCAGTTTAGCTGAAGGTGCTGAGTGGGAGTCAAGAGCACTGGGTTCAAATCCTACCCTTAACAAATTCATTACTTACAACCTTTTAAAGGCAAGTCACTGAACCTTCAAGTCTGTCTCCTTTCCATAAAATGAGGATAACAGTTACCTGCACCCCACACCTCCTAGGATTATGCTTTGCAAACACCAAGGCAGTCTCTAAACATGAAGTATTATATATAGAGCAGTTAGGGGGCACAGAGGATAGAGTGCCAGGCCTGAAGTCAGGAAGACTCCTCTTCCTGAGTTCAGATCTGGCCTCAGACACTTCTAGCTGTGTGACCCTGAGCAAGTCACTTAACCCTGTTTGCCTCAGTTTCCTTATCTGGAAAATGAACTGGAGAAGGAAATGGCAAATCACTCCCATACCTTTGTCAAGAAATCCCCAAATGGGGTCATAAAGAGTCAGAACACAACTCAAATCACTGAAAAAGAGCAAGAATATTATTATAATATTTCCTGTAACAGAAAAAAATTACACCAGAGGCTGCTTTACTACTCAACATGATGAATCACTAGTATGACTTTAACACCTAGTCAACAGCGGTATTTTTCAAACATATTATGCTTTATGCCCTGGACTTTATCAGCAAAGTCTTCTGTTACTAGGTATTAAAAAGCATGGGAGAAGGATTCAGAAATTGCTGGGCTCTGCTTTTCTCCCCTCTCTAAATAATTTTTTGACTCTGATCTGTGGTTTCATGAATGTAGGAAACTCTCTCCAATTTGACAACTAAACTGTGATTGACAATTTTTAGAGGGTTATCTGGGGCTTGTTGAGATTACCCAGCAGCCTCAGTCAGTTAATATAAGGAACAGGATTTGATTCATTATCCCAGGCAATCTCTTTAAAAATCAATCTCAATCAAAATGCATGGTATGTTCGGTGGTGCAGAGTTTAAACTATAAACTCTTTCCTGAAGAACATATGGAAATATGTTTTTCAAGCATATATGCTTTGCTTTCTCCCCAGAAATGCTACATGCAATCAAATGGCAAATGAAAATAATCTTACATCCATTCCATTTTTCCATACCACCATATTATTCTAGCATAGTAGGCAAAAATAACACTATTATATATTATATATCATTCTTGCTCATCCGGTGCAACGTGGATCATGTGCTTTCTGAGCTCAGGATGGTGTTGGATTTGGCCAGGCAAGAAAACTGGCAGCAACCAGGGAAAAGTCTGTTAAGAAGAAAGTAATGAGATCACAGCCTCGAACATCACCACAACTTCCTAATTCTTTCACATTTAGGAGAGTGAGCCTATGATTCTGTTCATAGGAAGTTTTTATAGTTAACCCTCCCTCCCTCTCTGCTTCATCTGTACCAATCTGGACCCACTGCATCTTGGTCATATCTGCCTAGCAACAGTGAAGACAATACATTTCACTGTGATATCAAGGTCAAAAATCATGTTTTGATTGACAAGGGATATTTAAAAGCTAATTTAAAGCACTTCAGGGTTGACAACTGTGCTTTTTATGAAGCTAAAATTCTTAAAGGGCATCAGCAACTTTTAATGAACCACTGCCATGAAGAAATAACATTGGACAGGGGTAGAAAGAGTCCTAGATCTGTAGCTGGATGATCTGGGGCCAAATCGTGGCTCTGACTTTCATGACCTTGGGTAAGTCACTCTTCCACATAAGTCTCATCTACAGAGCAAATGGATTGGTCCAGATGAGCATGGAGACTGCTTCTGCCTTTAAGTCTATCATCAATGATATAACAGATAATTTTTCGGAAGACAAAAAAAAACCCAAGGAATCTCTTCCTCATACCCTAAAGGAAAAAAGATCTTTATTCCCAGATAACTTCTAGTAGCACTAAAATATTTTCACAGACCCTCTAATCACATCTTGGGCATTACCAAGGTTTCAAAGAAAACAGTTTAAAGAACATGTTCAAAATACTTCATGGTTAAAGTTGAGATAACAAAAGTAGCAGAAGGGAAAATGTTGCAGGAAAAAAGATCATTGCACAGAATAGAAAATAATTTGGAATATATGAAATTGAAAAGCTTTTGCACAAACAAAATCAATACAACTAGGAAAAAAAGGGAAGCTGTTGATTGGGGTAATCTTTGCTAAGGGTCTGATAAGCAAAATATATAAAACTTAAGAGCCATTCTCCAATGGAGAAGGGATCAAAGGATACGAATGAATAGTTCTCCAGAGAAAGATAAGTTACTGACACTTGCTGAATGCATATTACCCTCATCTCACCACCATCAAATTAACTGGCAAGTCCTGTCTTTTCAATTCCACTGCACCTGTTTAATTCCTCATCTCTCCTTGTCTTTGGGTGTTATAAAAGATCAGTCAGGACTTCCTGCCTCCTTTACATTATTATAAGGGATCTTTCCTTTATAAGCTACTTGAGCAATCTTCCTAAAACATAATTCGGATCATGTCATCCCTCTATTCATAACCCATCACAATGGCTCCCCAGTGCTTATCGAATAAAGTAGACCTGTCATTTCCTAGGCCTGTCATTCAAGGCTTTGTCCAATGTGTTTCCAAGATACCATTATGGTAAAATTATTTTTAAAATTATAAAATACACAATAATATTAAATCATATATTAATTAATATTAAATACAATAATATTAAAATATTATACATACATAGTCAAACTAGACTATGCTGAATATTTACATCTCAGCATCTCTTATCCCTAAATCATGGTTCACATAGTCCCTCATATCCTCCATCTCTGTCAACTGAAGTCCCTCCCTTTCTTCAAGGTCCATCTCTGGTACCACTTATTCTATTAAATCTTTTGTAAATTCCTTCCAGTTTCCATAGCTTGCTGTCCACACCAGCTGCCTTATACTCCTGAAGATGATTTCACCCAAAAGTATCTCAATGATTGGTTGGGTTCTTGCCTAGAACTGCTGTATCATTAGAAATCTGTCTTATGGCTCACTCTCCCAACTAGCTGCTTTGCCTTGACATCGGTACCCCCTTTTATGCTTTTCATCTCCTCTGTTTATGTTCTGTTCCCCCACCATCTATGTGCCTTGTTTTCTACAGTCCCAGTGCTCATCACAGCACCTAGCACGTAATGAGCACTTAATAAATGTTTTATCTACCTATTTTTCTTCTTTCTCCTCACCTCCACTGGGTGATTCTCAAATTTCTTGTAACTCTTCGCCTAGATCTTTCATTTTTGCTAATTTCACTCTCCTGTATGTTGTTTGTGGAGCTCTTTCCACACTCTTACTGTGGTCTGTGGCACATTCATCTTTGTATTCTCTTGCATCAGGACTTTAACACTTAATTCCTCATTTCTTACAGTCTTGGGATAAATTTATTTCATGTGGCCAAGAAGGGGTGTTGCTGCATGGCACTCTCTCCCTCAACCACCATTCAGACTATCCAGTTAATACTGAATTTGATTTCCATTTCATTTAGAACCTACCTTCTTCCCTTCAATAATTTAATTCCGCAGACCAAAAATAGGCAAAGAGTCATTGCTATTTTAGTGACACACACAACAAATGTATTCTGACAACCTCAGTCATTGTCTTCAGAGTAGGCTCATCTCAAATGCCACAACCTTCTCTGGGAAATCTTTCCTGATCTTTCTCCTCCTCTGAGATGACATCACAAGCTAGAAAAGCCCCCAGAAGTCATCTACTTCTTTCTACTTTGCAAATGAGGAGACTGAGAAGGGAAATAGCTTGCCTAGCACCAAACAGGGTAATAAAAAGAAGAAATGAGACTTGATAGGCATGCTTGCAAATGGCGGAGTGGAGCTAGGAGCTGGAAAGCAACTCTTGAACCTAGCCTTCTAGGTCTATAACACCACAGAGATCAAGATCAAGACACACAAAAATGTTTTTAACAGTTCTTTTAGTAGTGGCAAAAAAACCCCAAAAACCTCCTGGAAAACCATAAACAAATTATGACTGTAACAAAATATTATAAATGTAATAGCATATGAATTCAATAGAATATTATTGTGCCATAAGAAATGACAAATTGGATAGTTTGAAAGGAAATTGGAAAAACCTCTATGAACTCTCCCTCTCTTAAGAAAAAAAAGTCTTTGTGAACTGATGCAGAGAAAAGTGAACAGAACTGGAAGAATTTATACAATAATAGCATAAGACAAAAAAATAACTTTGAAAAACTTCAGAATTGTGATCAAAGCAATGATAAACTATATGTCTAAATGACTGGAGATAAAACACTCTACCTGTCTCTTGCCAGAAAGGTGGGACTTAACGAGACACAAATTTTGGGCATGGCCTACGTAGGGATTTGTTTTACTAAATTATGCATATTTGTTATTAGGTGGGGGGTCTTTGTCCTTTTAAAAAAAATTGTTCAATTAGGGTAAAGTTGGATGGGAGAATTGATAAATGTTTGCAGATAGATATGGATCTCTGTGTATGTGTGTACACACACAGATATGTATATATTATGTATGCATACAAACACGTGTGTATTTATATGTGTATATGTAAGTGTATACTTACACATATATACATACCTGTACATATATATGTATTTTAAGAACTGAAATTTGAACCCAATCTACACCCTTTTAACTTGTACACACTGTGTTCTCTCAATTGAACATAAGTTCCATGAAGGCAGAGACTGTTTCAATTGTGTTTTTGTATCCCAGCACCTTATATGTGTACATGATAAAGGCTTGATACTCATTTAGCCGAACAGAATGTTTCCACAATCAGGATCCCAAATGTGTTTCCAGCCTTAGTTCTCATTATTCACCTTCATGTATTCATATTCAAGTCAAACTAGTCAATTAACTATTCCCAGAACTCTACCTTCCACCTCCCATCTCTGCCTTTTGCTATGGCTCTCCTGTTTTCCTACTAACAATCCCCCACAAAAAATGTTCTCCATATTCATCTTTTCCTCTTAAAATTCCTAGCTTGTCTTAAAACTCAGCTCAGGTGTGACCTCCTACACACAATCCTTCCTAATGTGGTTAGCGTTTCTCTTCAAATTAGCATCCATCAATTTATCTATACGTATGCATTAAGCTCCTGGAAAACAAGGTAATTCTCTTGTCCTTCTACCCCCAACACCTAACATAGCACCTTGCTCCTGGAAAGCACTAAAGAGATGTTTGTGAGGCTGAATCTTATCCTTTTTTGTGTCCCACATGCTAAATAAAATATGTAAGATAACAACCTCACTATGTTTTAGAATTGGATTTAAATTTTTTAATGTATCCTTCAAATAAATCTTAATGTAGATAGAATAGGATGGCTGTTAATAAAAACTCAAAACATTCCTGCACCATGGATAAGAGGAATATTAAAATTCTTCCCCTATATAGCAAACTTATTTTGGCAATACATCATACAACACAAATATGAGCCCACGAGTAATCCTGCACTGGACAACCAAAACCACAAGCTCATGTGGGGATCTCACAATCTATCAGAATGTAATAAAAGCCTGGAGGTAAGTCAAATTGTATTTCCTTATCAGCTCAAGTTACCAGAGTTAGATATGTCAGTAACCATGCTTTTTTGAAAGATATTGTAATATACATATTTGAGTCTAATGGTGGCCGTCTCCAGGTGGGGGAAGGAGGGGAAAAATAGAAAAAATGCACGGCAGAGAATAAAACAAAATTTAGAAGGTAGCATAGAAAGCAGAGTAGTTTTGAAAATAATGTATAATACTTATTATATAGTTTTCCAAAAAAGTAAACTGTGAAATGTTTTCATATGGTTTTAAAGTGAATTTTCTTTTTAAGTTGTGCTATGTACATGGAAATGTTCTTTTTTGTCCTTATGTATTTATATTCAAAATGAATTTTTAAAAATATAGTGGAATACCAAATTCAAATGTCACAGGGTCTTGGTGTCAGGCTATGATCAGATGCAGTGTGCAATCATTCCACAGACGGCAAACAACAGATGGACAGTCTTCAACACTGAACACTTGTCAGAAACCAAATGCTAGACGACGTATGTTTCTGTTCCTAGGAAAAACATTTTCACTGCAAACGTAAAATAATTTTTAAGAAAATAAAGCATTTGCATAATTTGTACAAAAATATGCTAAATTAAGATTCTATTATTGATTCAATTCAGAATAAAAAAATTAATTTTTTAAAAAGAGCATCACTAAGATGGAACTTCCTTACCTAATATCCTTTCTATCAATGAAGTCACTGATCTGGATAAAAAGAAGGCTGGTCACAAAGGGGTACATTAATATAATGAAATATTTCTGTTCAGTCATGTTTGATTCTTCATTATTTCATCTGGAATTTTCTTGGCTTGAGATACCACAGTGGTTTTTCATTTCCTTCTTCAGCTCATTTTACAGATGAGGAAACTGAGGCAAACAGGGTGACTTTCCCGGTCACACAGATAGTAGCTATCTGAAGCCAGATTTGAACTCAGGAAGATGAGTCTTCCTGATTCTAGGACTGGCACTCCAGCCATACAGTTAATAATGTGGTACCAGAGTTCAGAAGACAAACTAGGGCTGGTCATATGTCTTTGGTTGTTGTTTAATTTTTTTTTTCAGTCACATTCATCTCTTTAGGACTCTATTCAAGATTTTCTTGGCAAAGCTACTGGCATGGCTTGCCATTTCTTCTCTGGCTCATTTTACAAAGAAGTAAAGTTAAGAAACTAGTGTGATAGCTACTGCCTGTGTCCAGATTTGAACTCATGATGATGAGTCTTTGTGAGTCCAGACCCAGTGTTCTGTCCACTGCATCATCTAGCTGCTCAATCTTTTGAAACATTACTGTGTGATAATAAATGTTGAGAGATAGAATGGTACAGTGCACAGAAGGCTAGGCTTGGATTCAGGAAGATATACTGTCAAGACCTAACTATAATATTTTAGCTGTATACCCCAGACAACTCTCTAAGACTGGAGTATTTTAGACATGTTGAGTTTGAGCTGCCTATGGAATATCCAATTGAAGATATGCAATAGGCAGCTGGGGATGTGGACCTTAGGAAAGAGGGTATGGCTGGATATATATAAATCTAAGAGCCACGATAAGAAATAATAGCTAAGCCTCTAGAAAGTTTTGGCTTTAACCTGTTTAAAGTCTCATTTTATACAACTTCTATTTCTATAGTCCAGTTAAATTGGCCTTTTTTTTTTCTCAAACATAGTATTCCTTTTCCCTTACAGCTCTGGCGTATCCCTACTGGGATCCCTACCTTCTCACAGTGGAAACATAACCTTCCTAGCTCTCACATCCAAGATTTCCTTTCTGTGACTGGTAGACCACAAAACCATTTCCTATTTCATGAGGTGAGGATATTGAATGATGTGAATAATTCTTGTTTGAAACATGAACAGGATATCCTAGATTATTAACAGTGACCTTGCTCAAGCTCCTGTATTGTTAGAATTCACAGAACTTTATGAGCTAAAAGTGACCTTACAAAGTGACTAGTTCAAGCACCTCTGTCTGAGGAAACAGATCCCGCAATGGTTAGGTATTTCAAAATGAAATTTTTTAAATTCAGCTAAAAAAAATCACAAAACCCCAAATCTGAAGGCGCACAGTGGATATAAATAGGATACAGTGCATTAGATATGATGACATGCTCAAGAAGTGCATGACAAACATTTTTCAGTACATATAGTGGTCAGTAATGGAACCATCTGAAGGCTATCCAAGTACTCATAAGATGCTAAAAATACCAGAAAGTCTTTGTGCAATGCAGAGATATTCTACGGAAAATAAAAAGAAATGAAAACCAAAATGTATAGAGGGAAGGCAGATTGTCTCACATTTGTACTTAGTACAAATGCATGGCACACAGTAGGCACTTAAATGCTCACTGAGCACTAAGCCATCTGCTTGTTTCTTTTCAACGGGTCTTTCCTGAAACATCCCCTTTTTCTCCTCTGACACAGCCACCACCCTGGTTCAGGCCCTTAACACTTCACATGGGTGACTATGGCAATAGCTGCTGGTGACTCTACCTGTCTCAGGTATCTCTCTTCCTAACCCATCTTCTACCCAGCTGCCAAGGGGATTGTCTAACCATGTCAGTCCTCCACCCTCATTCAATAAACCTGAGGGACTCACAATTACCTCCAAGTATAATCCACTGGTTGGCTTTTAAAGTCTTTTCGCAATCTAGCCCCCTTTTTAACCTTTCTAATCTTACACTTTACTCCATGTATCCTATGACTCAGTGACATGTTCATTGCACGCAATACTCTATCTTTCCATTTGGTGCCTTTTCACATTTTGGGCCTTTTGCAGTGTGGAATGTTCTCCCTCCTAGTATCTGCCTCCTGTCTTCCCTGGCTGCCTTTGAGACTCAGCTCAAATTCCACCTTCTGCAAGAGATCTCTAGGTCAGGGGTGAGGAACCTGTCACCTCAAAGCCACATGTGGCCTTCTAGGTCCTCAAGTGTAGCCCTTTGACTGAACCCAAATTTCACAAAACAAATCCTCCCTTAATAAAAGAATTTTTTCTGTAAAATTTGCATTCAGTTTTTCTTTCTCTACCCCCGTCTGATTTTAAAGTTAATACCTTCCTTTTGATAAGGATCCATTAAATGACTGAACATTTCCAGGAGTAAAATGAAAATTAGTCATTAGCCTTGAGTTGTTAAAAGTAGAATATTTGTGTGTGAGTGGTAAAAACCTAATGTTTCCCTACCTAAAAAATAATGAATGAAGAGACTTTACAAAGAAACTTCACCCACAATTTACCAGACAACAAAATACATTAATTCCACTAAATCACATAGCTAGCTACACCCTTCCTTTGAAGCATTTGAGTGTACTGTAATTCTCAAAAGAAAAGAACAGTATGCAAAGGGACTTTTTTTTTAAAGCGCTCACACCCGAAAGTATTTACAAATAATTCAAAAGTCACTGAGCCCTAAAACAATGTGGGGTCAACCTGGTAGTTTCATCTGTAAAATCTCCAATCAAGAAGTGAGAATCCTGGGGATGGTTAATTTATCATCATCTCTGGATACTTATAATGTAACAAAACTAACTCAAATCAAAAGAAATCTTAGTATTGTGGAACTGAGTGAATTTGTGGTTAGTTTTGTTTCACCTCTATTAAGTTGCTTCGAGATGAAGTCAGATATTGCCTGAAATTGCCAGATTGTAAACTATTAGAGATGGTTGTTTAGATGCTGTTTATATAATAGACATCTGGTAATTTATCAAGTAACTCCTGGGGTCACCAATGCCAGAATAAACATCAAAGGACCCAAATGTGTTGTCCATCCTTCGTTTCCAAAGAGAACCAAAGACATCCTAATGTTGGGCTGATCAGCCCAATATGAGTGCGGAAGGCTCTACAGCTTCTCAGGAGTAGTCCAGTAGCACATTTGGGATGGAGATGTCTCTGGATTTGCACAGTTCACATTTCCTTTGTGTTACCGAGACTGTTCTGCTCATGGAGTATGGCACCTTTTCTGATGTGGGCACACATGTTGGGTGGTTCTGTACCATCATCTCCTATGTGTTACAATTCATACTAAAGTTTATTTATACACACACACACACACACACAGTAGTTTATTTTGTCCCAATTACACATAAAGACAATTTTTAACATTCATTGTTTAAAAAATTTGAACTCCAAATTTTCTCCGTATCTCACCTTCCCCCTCCCTAAGACTGTAAACAATCTGATATAGGCTATAGATATGCAATCATGTAAAGCATACTTTCATATTAGTTATATCATGAAAGAAGAAACATACCAAATTTAAAAAAACAAACAAAAAAAATAAAGTGAAAAATGGGATGCTTTGATCTGCATTCAGACTCCATTAGTTCTTTCTCTGGATGGGGATAGCATTTTAATCATGTGTCCTTTGGAATTGTGTGAGTCATTGTATTGGTGAGAATAGCAAAGTTATTCATAGCTGGTCATCATACAGTATTATTGTTGCTATGTACAATATTCTTCTGGTTCCACTCACTTCACTTTGCATCAGTTCATGTAAGTCTTTTCAGGTTTTTCTGAAATCAGCCTGCTTGTCATTCAGTATTGCATTACATTCATAAACTACAACATGTTCAGCCATTCCCAAATCGATATCCCCTTAATTTTTAATTCTTTGACACCACAAAAAGAGGTACTAAAAGTATCTTTCCTCCTTCCCTTTTTTAAAAACTCGCTTTGGGATATAGATCTCGTAGTGGTATTGCTGGATCAAAGGGTGTATACAATTAGATTGACCTGTGGTCATAGCTCCACATTGTTCTACAGAATGGATACTATAGTTCTTCAGAAAGACCTTAAGAGTGTCCTTGTATCACTTCTTCTGGCCACCCTGTGAGCGCTTGCCTTGTGTGAGTTCTTCGTAAAAGAGTATTTTAGGTAAATGTATGTTTGCCCTTCAGGCATTTCCTTTGAGCTTCCTAACAGACTCATGAAGAAGGTGCATGATTAACCCCATTTTACAGATGAAGAGCCTGAGACTAAATGATGTACCCACACTGTCATACAGTTATTAGGTGTGGAGGGTGGGATTCAAACCAGTCTTCTGACTTGTAATACATCATTCTATTCTATCCGCTCTGCTACACTGCCTGAATTTTTAATAATAAAACATCTAAAAATTAAAAAAAGGTATAGATAAGCAGATTTTCTGAAGCCTTCCTCTTATAGTAGACTAAAAAACATCTGATTCATATCCTCTATAAGGAGAGATGATAAAGTAATCATTCATCCCACTAATGCTGAGGGGAATAAATAGACCAGTTACTATTTTGCAGTCGCAAAGGTTGTGAACCTTGGCTGCAATTTTAGAACTTCCAGAGGCTTGCAGAAATAGTAATGTGCTCCTGATGCATTGGAACAGCTCTGCTGCACGCTGAACATGCATTCCAAAGAGTCCATTTGGTGTTCAGTTGGGTCACAGGCCACAAGGAAGAGGAAAAGTGCCCCAAGATTCAAGCGTATATGAAAAATAGTAACATAACCTCCCTGACTTCCCTTCCCAAACATTTATTTATTAAGGGTTAACTTTGTGCAAGGGAGAGGGAATATGAAGATGTCAGATGTCTTGCCAGGGCTCCGAATGACATATGAGGCAGTGTGTGGCAAAGTGCTCTAGAACAATTTCAGGGGTACCTTCAGGGAGGTGAAGGCACCTGATACGAACTTTGACAAAGAGGATTATTTTAACAGGTAGAGGCTAGACACCGCAGGTCTAGATCATGGAGCTAATCTACAATCCAGTTTGACAGGAATGTAGAGTACAGGTATGAGGGTGAGTAATGTGATAGACGGCTGGAGAAGTAGAATGGGGCCAGATCACAGAGAGCCTTGAATGTCAAGCATGTGCATTTGGATTTTATCCCATAGATTTAGGGTAAAATGGCATATAAGTATAACATATGCCAGAACAAGCATTTCAAGGAAGGTGATCACTTAATTACCCAACTGTAAAAACCAAGAAAAGGCTAATTAGAATAGGTAATTTTCTGATTCTTTCATGCAAAAACTGACAACACCCAAAATTTATTCCACATCAGGAGCAAGTTTAGAGGCCTCTGGCATCTGTCCTTAAATAAACTGGTGTCCTATATATAGTTTCCACACTTGGAAAGATTACCACACCCCACAATCAATCTATCAAAACTGTCAGTATCAGAAAAGGTGGTCAAGATGTTGGTGTAAAAAATTTTCACCTTGAATAGCAACAGTGTGTGTATGTATATAAATATATGTTGTGTATATACACACATATATGTACACACACTGTATATGTACACACACAATATACATATGCATATATATACACATATATAAGCACACATATATTTTGCATCATGCTACTGCAGTTTTCCTTTTCTTTGTGCCCCCTTGATAGTATGCCTGGTACATAGAAAGCACTTAATAAGTACTTGCTGACTGATTTATAAACAGAGGTGTGGCCCAATAGGAGAATCTCCAAGCTCTGGTCCATTAAAATAGACAACACTCAATAAATGAATTAAGTCTTTATGAAATATTTATTATATATGAAGCACAGTGGTAAAGCTGAGGGGGAAAATAAAAGGCAATCTGTGCCCTTAAAGACCCTTCCATTCACTGTAAGGGAGAGATGGGGATAGGCCAGAAACGGGCACTCTGGCCAGAAAAGTAGCAGAAATGGTGAGTGGGGCCATGGGGTCCAAGTCAATTGACACACACTTTGTAGAAAGAAGGATGGAGTTATCGTCCTTTATCTCTTCTACACTTTGTAGCTAAACTCAAAAAACACATCTCCTGGAGATTCCTCCACTTTCTCTCCTCTCATACTCTACTTAATGCCTTACAGTATGACTTCTGACTTTGTGGTTCCACTGAAACTGCCCTCTCCAAAGTTACTAATGATCCTAGCTGCCAAATCCAATGACCTTTTCTCAGTCCTCATTCTCCTTGACCTCTCTGCAGCCTTTGATACTACCCATCACTCTCCTTCCTACTCCCTTCTCTCTAGGCTATGGGCTAAGACTCTCTCTCGGTTCTCCTCCTAATATTTGACTTCTCCTTCTCTGTCTCCTTTATTGGATGGTCTTCTTGACCACTAGGTGTGCTCTAACCACAGCTGTCCCTCAGAGTTCTGTCCTGGGCTCTCTCCTTCCTCTCTCCTACTTCACCTGGAGATTTCATCAGTTGCCAAAGTTTTAATGACCATCTCTATGCTGACAATTCTCAGATCTACCTATCCTGCCCGTCTTCTCTGCTGACCTCCTAGCTCACATCTCCAACTGCCTTTCAAACATCTCAAACTGGAGGTCCAGTAGGTATCTTAAATTCAATGTGTCCAAAAATGGAACTCATTATCTTTCCTCCTAAACTGTCTTTGCTTCCTATATTCCCTATTACTGTAGAGGACAAAATGCTGTGTTTGGCATTCACCTACCAGTGAATAATCTACCTATCCAGTTTTCTTATACTTTACTCCCTGACACAAACTCTTGGATGTGGTGACACTGGCTTACTGGCTTCCAGGAACAAGATGCTCCATTTCTCACCTTGTTGCATTCTCTCTGGCTGTCCCCTGTGCCTGGTACCCTCTCCCTGCTTCACTCCAACTACTGAGTTCCCTGACTTCCTTTAAGTCCCAACTAAAATGCCACCTTTTACAGGAAGCCTCCAACTCCTCTTAATTCCCATGCCTTCCTTCTGTTAATTATTTCCTATTTATCCCCTATATAGCTTGTTTCTTATATATTTCCTTCCATGTTGTCTTCCCCATTAGACTGTAAGTTCCTTGAGAGCTTTTGCCTCTTTTTTTTGTCCCCAGTTCTTGGCACAGGACCTGGCACATAGCAGGTGTTTTATAAATCTTACTGATTGATTCTCCCACTGAATATAAACATTCTCCCATTTCTTCTTTCACAAAATGTTCAGATGTTTAGTCATTTTTTTCAGTTATGTCCAAGTCTTCCCTGATCCCATCTGGGATTGGTTTGCCATTTCCTTCTCCAGCTGATTTAACAGATGAGGAAACACGAGGCAAACAGGGTTAGGTGTCTTGCTCAAGGTCACACAGTTAGTAAGTGTCTAAGGCCAGATTTGAACTCAGGAAGACGAGTCTTCCTGATTCCAGACACAGCAGTATCTCCACTGTGCCACCTAGCTGCAGAACATAGAGTTAAATCTTTGGCTTACACAAAAGAGATACACAAGAGCTGTACATAATGTCAATACTTTTGTATTGGTAAACTGTTAAATAATGCAGAAGGAAGGAAGCACAAAAAAGCAGGGCAGTTTTGAAAACAACGTATAGCATTTATCACATGGTTTAAAAAACTAAGTCTACAATGGAAATTCATAGTTTTGTATTGAATCCTCTATGCTGTACTATGCAGATGGCAATGTCCTTTTTTGGGACTTTTTTGTATTTAAGTTCAAATGAATAAAAAATTAAAATAAAAAAATAAACAAGCATAATCAAGGAAAACAATTTAAAAAAACAATACATAAGTCTTCTATTTTACTTGTTATCAAGAAATGAGAAATTCAGATGTGTGGAACTTAAAAAAAAAAATCCCACCTGTGATGTTACTTTATTTCACACTGACTAAAAACAAGACCTAACACTGAAAGAAACATTCCTTCCTAAACTGCCTCTGATGGAACAGATTAAATTTCTTCCACTAAAAATATTCTTTTAAGCTATGGCCTGGACTTGTGATTTCATTGTATAGGGAACTCCCTGGTGAGGAAACTCCTCCTCCCAATGTAGGCTGGCACACTCTTGGCCTACTTTTAGTCAAAGAGTTGTGCATAAAACACTGAGAGACTAACTGATTTTTTCCAAGGTCATATTGCCAGTACATGCCAGAGGTCTTAAACCAAGGTCTTCCTAGTGCCAAGGCCATCTTGCTGTCCACTACATCATGCTGCCTATCCAACTTCAGGTGGAATTTTTAAAAATGAAATATACAAGTGATTTATTCTAAATCTCACAAAGACCATCTTTTCACTTTACTTTTAACTATCATTTATAATATGTGTGAATTTAATGGTGTGCTTTGGTCATAAGCATGTACTCCTACATATTTTGAGGCAATGGGGGTTAAATGACAGCTACTAAGTGTCTGAGGCAGAATTTGAACTCAGATCCTCCTGACTCTGGAGCTGGTGCTCTATCCACTGCACTATCTAACTGCCCCATATTTACATTTTAAATGTATTAAAAAATTAATGAAAATTTCAAAAGGAAATTAAGAATTCTTCATCCTTAAGCCTTTACTCTCTCTAGGGACTGAATTAAGCACTACTTTTGGCCACAAATTTTATAGACTAAAGAAAGATTTTGGAACCTAAGTTAACTCTTTAAACACACATACACATGTTTATTGTGTGTATATATATATATATATATATATATATAATATATATATAGTATGTGTACATATAGATAGTATGTGTGTATGTGTTTATATATAGTATATATAGATAGTATGTGTATGTGTGTGTGTATATATATATAGTGTGTACATATACATATATAGTGTGTATATAGTGTATGTATGTGTGTATATAGTATGTGTGTAAACATGTATAGTATGTATATTTTGTATATATGTGCATATATTACACACACATTTTATATATATATATATATATATTCATGTACCTAGCTAGTTAGCTATCTCTGTCTCCTAGGAATTGTAAGGTATGTAACCTAAGCTGATGAGACATTCCAGCTTAGCTAGGACAGTACCAGAAGCAAGGACAGTTTGTCCTAAGCTGACGTAGGTTAGCTTCACAGCTGTTTGGACAGCTCCATGTTTTAGTTCCCTTGCCTGTTCTCTATAACTAAAGAACACCCACCTATTCTCTGAGACTGAAAAGCTGCCAAGTCTTCTGGAGCTGCTTGTGTTTCATCAACAGAAGAAAACAAACACTCTATGACAATTCCAAAATGGGTCATCTTTCAGAAGTCCCATCTTTAGTGGGCCACGTACGAAGAGCATCAAACCATTTGTCATATGGCAGCACCACCTTCCATAAATGGAACTGGGCTGAACTGTCTGTTGGCCACAGTTACTCAGGCCTCTTATTCCACCTTACTCATGGAGAAATAATTGTGCTGAAGGCAAATCCTCTCCTCTGCTTATGTGAGAGGCAAAACATTTTGCAGAGTCCAACAGATATGGGAAAAAGAAACCTAAGCCACATGCTCTACCATGAATTCTTTCAGAATACACTATTTAATGAAATCATATTTCCTGAGAGGTATGCCAGATCTCCATTTTAAAAATAACTGCCTTTCTTTTTAAATGTGTGCAAATTCTCACGCTCTCAGAAGGGCATGCTGCTTTGAGGAGTCTACTGCGACCAGATTACTTTGTGTCAAACAGGAATACAAATTGGGAACCATCACGACCCACATGCCTCTTGCTTAAGAAGACATGATTTGCAAATGGCATGCTAGTGTTAGAACTATTCCAATATACAAATAACTTTTATAGCTTTGAGAATCTAACTTAGAAAACTTTTCTTTTTCTTGCATTTACATTTTAGAAGAGCTATGGGAACAATAGAATGATGAAGGAATGAAGAGAATAGGAAAATATTTCTCCAAGAAAAAAAAAACAAACGAGTTAATAGCACTTTGCAGAAAACCTGAACATTAAACTGGGAGGTCAAATAAACATGACTAAAATAAAAACAGCTGGCTGGCTGTTTGTCAATACAATTCTCCATCACTGACAGAAACAATCATATATGCTTCAATGGGCCTTTGGGATCAGGAAAGACTGCCCTTGTCTGAGAACAGTAGTGGGTTTTAGAATACACAGCCAGACTACGTGGCTTGGCTATTAATAAAACCAGCCAGAAAAAAAGGAATAGAGGTGAAAATGCAATACTGGAAGGCCTAAAATGCTGGAAAGCAAGAGAATAGATTGGTCCAGATAAAATTATAGGCTGGAACATTCCATTAAAAGGTATTTTCTTCAATATAAGATGTCAGGTAAAATCAACAAAGTCGAGGGCATCCATAGCATCCTTAATTCCACTCTGGCAGTCACAAAATCTTTTCAGCAGTCTGGAAGTTCGTCTTCAGAGTTAACCAATAATGAAATTTGCATAAAATACAAAAATTCCAAACAATGATGCAAACAAAATGACTTGCGGTCTTGAAGTGTTCCACTCTGGGATTAGAAGAATCTGTAGAAACTCCAAAGAGGCCTTCACCTTCAGCACAGAGTTGGACATGTTCCTGGGAGTTAAACAGGAATACACTAACAACAACTATCCCCAACTGTCTGAATAGTGGGTCAGAGTGGTGAAGTGGAAAGAGTGCTGAATCAAGAATCCCAGAACTCACATTTCAATCCTAGCTCTGCAGTTTACCAGAAATAGGATCTCAGCGAAGTAAATAATCTCAGTTTCCGATAAAATGAGTAAGTTTTGCTAGAAAACCTCCAAGACAGAGGTTCTTAACCTTTTTAATGTGATGGATACATTTGGCAGGCTGGCAAAACCTATGAATCTCTTCTCAGAATGTTTTAAATGCATAAAATAAAATACATAGGAATATAAAGAAAACCAATTATACTGAAACACAGTTATCAATAGGTACATATATACTTCATATGTTTTTGTATGGGTGTGTATATGAATGTATATATGTGTGCCTATACACACATGCTTTTTTTTTTTTTTTTACAAACAAGTAAATAGAACTCAGATTAGGAATCCCTCCTCTGAGGACCCTTTCAACTCCTATAATTCTTTACCCAAAGGCAATTCTAAATACTTTCAAATATATGGGTCTCAAGTCCCATAATTCCAGATCTCTAAGGCTGTGTAGTTCCAGGAAGCATTAAAGAGAAATCTAGGATCTCCAAGACTGCCCCTACATGACAGCTTCAAGGGCTAGAACCTTTCTGGCTGAGGGATATATCTTTGGCTTCTATTCCCTTCTCTCCTAATCACACAGAGGCTCCCTTAGTCTCTACCCCATTTCAGGCCCTCATCAACTCTTGATTGATTTCATCCCTAACTCTCCTCTTCTCCGATTCATCTTCTGCAGAGCAGCCAAATCGCTTTTGCTAAAATACCTATCTGACCATGTCAGCACCCTACTCAAATATCTTTGTGGGTTCTTTGCTGTCTCAAAGATAAAATGATTCAGCTACACTGACTATTCTAAGGAACCCATGGCATCCTATCTCTTGACCCTGACCTGCACTAACTGCCTCCCATGCCTGTAAGTTTCTCCCTACTCACCTTTGACTCCTAACTTTTCCTTTAAGACATCTCAAATCTCACCTTCTGCAGGAGGACCTTCTCTTCCTGTTTTTCTCTTTGAGATTATCTTTGATTTAAATAATATATATTTTATATGCACACAGTAATTTGCTTAGTTTCCTCCACTAAAATGCTATCTCCTTGAGCGCTTTGCACAGTATCTAGCACATAGTAGGGGTTTAATAAGATGCTAATTGATGGACTGACCGACTCTGGCATTTAAAACCTTCTAGTATGTGGCACCAATCTGCCCACTCTAATATTATTTCCTATTATACTCCTTCTTATACTCTCTATGGCCCTTTCCAAGGCAAATGAGTAGGCAAATTCCTACACAATATTCCATCTTCCATCTCCCTGCCTTTGCCTAGGTGCTGCCCTCTGGCTGGAATGCCATCCTTCCTAACCTCTGCTTCTAACAATTCTAGCTTCTTTCAAAATTCCCTAATTTTCTCCAGCTGTTAGTGCTCTCCTCATTTTGAAGTT
This sequence comes from Potorous gilbertii, assembly GCA_028658325.1. NCBI lineage: Eukaryota > Metazoa > Chordata > Mammalia > Diprotodontia > Potoroidae > Potorous > Potorous gilbertii. The sequence goes on along the minus strand of CM053774.1, from coordinate 98,133,706 downwards.
ACTTTGCATATTTGCTTAATATTCACCTATAATATTCACCCCATGTTTTATCCCCTAGATAGAATCTAAATCCTTAGAGGGTGAGGGCTCTTTCATTTTCTTCTTTGAAACTCCAGTTCCTAGCATTGCACCTAGAAGACAGTAGGCACTTAATAAATACTTGTTGAATAGAATCTCTATTGCTCGTGTCTCAAATAGAGATTGAAGGAGTTCAGCTATTTTAAGGAGAGCAATCACTAATTATTCATGGTAAAAAAAAAAAGCAGATCTCAAACTGGAGAAATGGCTTGTGAACTAAATCTGGATATAGTAGAAAGTCCATTAGATTTAGAGCAACAGAATTTGTGTTAAAATCCCAGTTCTGCTATACATGGCAGAGAATAAAAAGCAGTACAACTCTATAATCCAATGTGTGATATACCTTAAAAGAGAAATCACTTGGGAAAGAATTCTCTACTTGACAAGAACTGCTGAAAGAATGGGAAAATGCTCTGGCAGAAATAAGGCTTAGAATGACATCTTACAATAGATACAAATTTTAAATGGATACATGATTTGAATACTAAAAGTCATACCATGAAAAATTAGAACAGAAGCAGATCATATTCCTCCCACAGTTATGGGTTTTTGTTGGTACTTTTTAGTCATGTCCAACTCTTTTCAACTCTTTGCAAAGATACTGGAGCAGTTTGCCATTTTCTTCTCCAGTGGATTAAAGCAAACCGAAGTTGTGATTTGTCTAGGGTCACAGAGCGACTAAGTGTCTGAGATCAAATTTGAACTCAGGTCTTCCTTACTTCTGGCCTGGCACTCTATCCATTGAGCTACCTAGGTGCTTCTGCAGCTATGGGTAGGAGATCAATGCTTAAACAAAGAAATAGAGGCAGTTAGGTGGCTCAGTGGATAAAGGGCTTCAAGAATCTTGAAGACACAGGTTTAAATTCTGTCTCATAGACTTTTATTTAGTTGTGTGTCACTGGGCCAAATCCAAATTGCATAGTGGATACTTCTCCAGTCTCAATTTCCTCATTTTTAAAATAAGGCTAAGAATAGCACCCATTTCTTGGATTGTTGTAAAGATCCAACTAGAAAACATGGGAAACATTTTGCAAATATTAAAATGCTATATTAATACTAGGTGTTTCATCATCATCATCATCAAGGCAATTATAAAACAGACCATTTTGACTACATGAAATTGAAAAGCTTCTGCACAAATATAGTTCATGTATTTAGGATAATATGGAAAGCAGTCAAATAAGGAGGAAGAAAATCTTTGTATCAAATCGCTCTGATAAGAGTTTGATATCCAAAATCTAAATACAACTGGGAGAGAAGCACTATCCTAACCTTAGACCCTCATGCAAGTTAGGCTAGTTTTTCCTTAAAAGGTATTGAGACATTCCTAGAGAATCAGTTGGTTCAGAGGATTAAGGGATCATATTATAGTGGTTACTTCCCCACTAAAGGATGTAAAGCAGCTGGGGGGTGGGGTGGGGTGGGGGAGGATTTCATGGGCTTGGTTGGTGAACCATGATGGTCTTCAATACCTATCATGTTTAATATTATTCTCCCGTTATAGTTAAATAAATCTCCATATGCATGTGCGTGCATGTGTGTGTGTATGTGTGTGTGTGTGTGAACCTATGAATGTTTCATTGTGTTCCAATATCAAACCTAAACTACCATGGTTCATCCCCTCTATGCTTGGACTCAGTAAGTATAGACAAATACTACTTCAACCCCAACCCCTTAAATATACAGAAGTATGGGAATACACATTCAATATCCCACTTACATGGTGAAGTAGAAATTTAGAAAACATAGCTGAGACCCCTATTCTCCTGATTTATACTATAAATTAGTAATGGAATACTTATATTTAAATTTTTCTGCTTTTTCTGCTCTACGTTCCCAAATATATAAAAACTAGAAACAAATTTAGTACACATTCTGTTTTAGAATTTATATCACTAAGATAAAATTATACTATCATACTGGACTTTATTCCATTACCCAATATATCAAGTGTTGGACACCCTGTACCCTTGAAACTATAACAGGAACATACTGCTCCTCACAGCCTTTCTGACCAGACTCTAAGCAGTACCCTTTTCCACTCAAGCCCTGTCCCTATCCTCTTACTCGACCCATTTAGGAAAAGCTTTCTTTCTGGTTCCTAAATTTGATGGGTTCTTGGGAACCAATTAGTCCTGGGGTTCATAACCTGGAATTTAGGAACTTGCTTTTAAAAATATATTCTGATAACTATATTTCAATATAATTCGCTTCCTTTGTAATCCTATGCATTACATTTTCTGCATTTAAAAACATTTTTGAGGCCATCCCAGAATGCCAAAAGTCAAGGAACCCCTGCAATCTAGTTGAACTCTCTCACTTTTCAAATGTGAAAATTGAGACCCAGGAGGAATAGAACTCGTCCACCCATCATACAAATTAGTGGCCAAGCCAAGACAGAGCAGAACTCAAGTTATCTGTAATACTTTCCACTGGGTCTGATGTGCACATATGAAGAGATTATTGGCTTTCTGTCCACTTGAGAGCAGATCCCTGGCTTACTATGCTATTTATCATTCCAAAAATCTCCCCTTTACTGATTCCCCTGGGTTCCATCAGCTAAATTGATGAAATATGGACGACTACACATGTTTAACCTTAGACATTCAATGTAGAATAAAAATACTGATTTCAGGGTTCACAGTCTCATAGATTTCTAGCTGGAAGGGAACTTAAAGGTTGTCTAATCAACCAACCGCAAAGGTCTGTCTTTCACCATCTGACTAAAGTAGCATCTGCTAAGAATTTGAATCCTCAGATCTACAAGATGTAGAAAATGCCAATTGTATCTAACTTTCTAAGAAAAGAGAGTATAACTTTTCTGAGGGGGGAGAAGCAAGGGTGCTGAAGTTTGCGTTACCAAATTGGCTTGAGGTTAAGTGGTCTCCGTCTTCCCCCCCTTCAAGGTTTACTGTGGGCAAGAAACTAGGCAAGTTTGAAATTTGAAAAGACTGAATACAATCAGCCATAGGGGTCTCTCTTATAGAAAAACCACAGTGGTGGAGAAGGGAAAGGATAGAGGAGGAAAGGGGGAGAAGGAAAGTCAAAGACAAACTACTGGGAATATAAGAAGTTTAAAGGATAAAAAGTTCAAGAGGAAAAGGGAGGACAAAGAACCCAGCTCCCCAAAAGATAAACTAATAAGACTCATGAAATTTCATGAGATTCTTAAAAAGGAAAAAAAATTGTTAAGGAATTTTAAAAGGACATAACTCATTGGTAAGAACTAGATAAATCTAACAAAAAAAAAAGGAAAATATAGAACTGTATAGACTGCTGAGAATTGAGATTAAGGTATCAATCAAGATAGGTAGGCCTGGAGTCAGGAAGACCTGAGTTCAAATCCAGCCTCAGACATTTGCTAGGTGACCCTAGGAAAGTCATTTACCTTTGGTCTGCCTCAGATTCCTCATCTGTAAAATGGAATAATAATAGCACTGACCTCATGGGGCTATTGTGAAAATCAAATAAGATAGTTAGAAAGCACTTAGCACAGTACCTGGCACATAGTAAGCACTATATAAATGTAAGGTATTATTGTACCTCCTAAATGGGGCTATTAAGGAATACACATATTCTCAATATCACATGGTACCTTAACAAAAATGTGGACACAGATAATTGATAAAGAAATATTTCAAAAACATCTCCCAGTAGAAAGTATGCTCCTTAAAGAGATACTGCTTCACCTTTGTCTTTTATCTTTAATGCCTAGAATAGTGCCTAGCAAATAGAAGGCACTTAATAAATATGTATTGAATAAAGAAAGATCCCTAGATAATCTAAGATCTGCTTCCAGTTCTTAACACTTCAAAGATTCTACGACCATTAGTAATGTGTCCACTACAAATCTGTCAGATGATAGCCACTGGTCCCTCACTGGTGCTTGTTAATCTTCACACCTTGCTGATTAACTCACTATTCCACTCCTTAGCAGCTCTTGTCAAACACTGTCATCCTTCCTCAAGCTTCCCATGATTCCCCCTCTTTTCATATCCTCAACAGAGAATATTACTTCAAATTTTACTGAAAAAAGTTGAGGCCATTCCCTGAGAGTTCCTTCTTCCTCTTCCTTATCTCAAATAGGTACTTTCTACCAAGATCTCCTTCAGAATACTGTCTCAGACAAAGAAGTAGCATTTCTCCTTACCAAGCGTAATCCTTCTACGTACATCAGTGATTCCATTTTGTCCCATCTTTTACAACAGATTGTCCCCTGTATTCTCCCGTCTCTCTCACTTATCTTCAAACTCTCCTTATCCACAGGCTGTTTCCCTAATGCGTATCAACATGCCCATGTCTTTCTCATCTTCTCATTCTCTTAACTCTCTAGTCTGTAGAAAGTAGAATATCTAGCTTTCCCTCAAATTACTCCTTCTTAGCTGTTGAGTGTTCAATTCCAAAACAAACTTCATCCAACAGAGAAGCTATCTCAAGTCTCACTTAATTCCAAACACTAACTACCACATTGCAAACCACAAGATTAAATAACAAGCAATTAGCAGAGGCCTATTTTTTTCTCCTCTTTGAAACAAAATGACATATATAGTGGAATTTGAACTCGAAAGATAAAAATGCTTAGCTGAGTAGACTGATCTCAGATGGGTAATATCCCTTGTAAAGAAATTAATGAAACTAAATGTTAGACACTCTGTTCTGTGTTTTGTGAGATGCTCAAGAAATCTGAGATTTAAAATTGGTTGTCTCTTAGGGTGTAAGATTGGTTTTAATGCTAGAGTGGAGAGGTTGGACATGAAAGTGAACCATTTCACTAATTTTTAAAAACATCTAAATTTCATTGCAACTAAACTGTTCCCCAAGAAGTATAGAGGAACTTCATATTGACATTTATTAAAGTAATTAGTATTAATTAAATCTGTTAGCTATGATATTTCCAATACGCTCTGAAGACATTAAGGTCCTGAAGGGGATACCTGTTGCTTCTTTCTGTATCAGGATGTTAGCACTACAACATCATACATTTCTTTCCAATTGCATAAATATTGTTAATCTAAGTTTCTGTGGATTCTTATATTTGCATAAATTCAGTTCTGATCTTTTTAATGCAAATGCTTGAAATTGCTCTGTCATTAAAGGCCTATTTTTTTAAAAAAAAAATTCCCCTTTAAGATTATATTCAGCATTCCAGGGAGAGTCATTTTTGGTTGTAATCATTTCATTGGCCTTTTAGGAAATCATATTCCAAGATCTCCTCTTGTTTCAGTAGATGCTATCAGATTTTGTATGATTTTGACTGTAGCTTCTTGGTAATTGGAAGGCTTCTTTCAGGAAGCTTACAGGACTTTTAATTTGACACGAGAGTTGTTAATTTTGACTTAGAATATTCCTAGGACTTTTCCCTTTGGAGTTTCTTTCCAAGAGGTAATTGGGGAATTCTACCTTCATTTTGCCTTCTGTTTCTAATATATCTGGGCAATTCCCACTAACTGCTGAATCATCTTCCATTGTGTGCAGAATCTAAATGCTTAATTTTAAGGAATTCAAATAAAAGTTCTTAAGTTTATCACTTTAAAATGTACAGAAACATGGCCTTCATTAAGCTCTTGGCAATGAACAATAAGTGGAAATTGCCAAAGGTCAAAGAGGAAACACTTCCTAACAATCAGTTTTTCCCTCAATGAAATTCTTCATACAGTAGGTAGCTGAATGGCCACTCACTGGGTATGTTATATGGAGAATGTTACATTCCTTTCAGATATGGGTGGGACTAGGCACCTGATCCCTTCCAACCCTAAAATTCTGTCATTCTTATAAAGTGAAGTAAGTAGAACCAGGAGAACATTGCACACAGTAACAGCAATACTGTATGATTCTCAACAGTGAATGACTTAGCTATTCTCAGCAATACAGTGATGCAAGACAGTTCCAGAGGATTCATGATGGAAAGTGCTATCTACCTCCAAAGAAAGAATCAATAGAGTCTGAAAACAGATCCAAGTATACTAATTTTCACTTCGTTGTCTTTTTAAAAATTTTGGTCTGTTTCTTCTTATTTTTTTGTGTATTTTTGTCTGTGTTTTCTTTCATAACAGGACTAATGTAGAAATATATTTTGCATGATTGTACATGTATAACCTATGTCAAATTGCTTACCATCTCAGGGAGAGAGGAGGGATGAATTTAGAACTCAAAATTTTAGGCAATGAAATGTTTAAAACTGTTTTTACAAATAACTGGGGAAAAACGAATATGATTCAAAATAAAATAAAATTTTGTTATTCTATAACTACCACAAAAGAATAACTTAGATATCTCAGCTAAGATTCTCTTGATGGTAATTATTAGATCATATATAGAGAGCCAGAAGAAACATTAGAGGTTATCAAATTTAATATCAAAGTGAAGATCCAAATAATCTAGGTGACCCGAAAAGTAGCAGAGCCAGGACCCAACCCAGTTCCTCTGATTTCAAGTCTAGTACCTCTTTCCTAGGTGATGCAGTGATGGATTTGGAGTCAGTAAGATCTGAGCGCAAATTCTGACTCAGATGCTCACCAGTTAAAAGTCGCTTAACTTCTTGCAACTTATTTCTTCATCTGTAAAATGGGGATGAATTTAATAATACCTACTTCCTAGAGCTAAAACGTGTGAAGTATAAATGTGCAAAACCTTCAATGTAATACATATTGGGACTTTTATTCACGACCATCATTAACAATAATATAGTTGGCTAATAATTGAATGTGAAAGAAGGTAAAAATGTTGAGAAACAGCCTGTTTAAATTTTGTAGGATAGTAGATGATTTAAAGCTCTATCCTAAAGCCCCACCTCAAGAAATTTCAACAAATAGTCTTACATTCTGAAATGTCATCACAGCTTGATAAGGATACATCTTCTCCTAAAATTTGATACAGCTCTGATATTAACTTGTACCCATAATGTACTAAATTGGACCCTTCAATCTTCACAAGTTAATCTGCCTCCCTACATATCTGAATCGCTATCATAATTTAGTCTTACAAGGAAATTAGTACCAAAATCAAATATCATTTTAAATGTTCATTAATCAAAGAAACAAACTTATAAGACATAGATCAGAGTGATGAACAGCATTAGAACATCCAAGAGATAGCTTTATAAAAACCAATAGTCAAAACAACACAAAAGGCATCTTAAATGTGTTTTAAATGCCCAAATCTCTTCCAGCTTATAAATTCATTTTTTCCTTAATTTTACTTTGTTAAAAATTACGCATACCTTAAAATGAAAATAAGGATATGGTTAACAAAAGTGCTATTTCTTCCCATATCCAAGTCTTTTTATCTCTAGCTAAAGATGTCAAAAACAGTCCATTTCCAAAAAAGGAAGTTTCTCTGAGATAACTTAGGCCACTTTTAATGCCTGAAGAATGCTTAAATACACAAACCAAAAATGCTGAGCAAGGTTACAGAGTGCATCTTCAATCATTCCCTGGACTTAAGGACATGCCCCACTAATTGATAATGACCTTAGAGTTTTTAACTGGCACTAGATCTGGGGAATATTGCAAAGAATTTCTTCTAATTCTGTTATATAGCTGTACATAGTCAAAAGGTCATTGAATTGAGGCCAAAGGGGATGTAATCAGAACATGTATAGCTGCCAGGAATAATTCTATGCACGGGTGGTCATATCCCAATACCCCTGTAAAACATATGCTCACATATGTTCATGCACACACATAAAAAGACCATGTATAAAACCTAGAGGAGGAAAAAACCCTTGTCTATAAGACCTCATATTATTGGGGAGAGGGAAGATGGAGATACTCCTCTGGCTTTATGTGTTGGCAAATATCTTTCCTTTTGGCTTTCTGCAATGAATCCTTCCTCACCAGTGCTACTTCCTGCCTCCAACTTCACTATGTTTGACGTAAGAAACACAAGCGTAGAATAGAATTACTATTCGCAGTGAAAACAAAAAACCCTTTAATTAAAAGGAATTTCCAGAGTATATACTTCTAAATATGGGGAGAGGGGAAAGAGGAAAATGGGGCATTAAAAGGATTTTCCAGAGTGTATACTTCTAAATGGAGGAAGGAAAGAAGAAAAGTGGGGTTTTTGGGTTACACTGTTACAGAAGATATTACTTACGTGGTTTATAAGATGAAAAATAAATCCTGAATCATGTAATTTTTGAGCTAGAAGGGAAGTTAAAGATCACAGATTCAGAGATAGAAGGTCCTCAGAGGCCATCTGCATGTGCTTCTCCCTCCCCACCCTTCATCTTGAAAAATTAAATAACCCGCCTTAGATTACACAGATAGTGAGACCAGTTTGTGGCAGAACAACGCCCCCAACCCGACTCCTCAAAGTCCCAGAGGTGTCAGTGAAAAGGGCAAATGGAATCCACTGTTCCTTCATGTTAACAAATAGATAACTTCCTGTATGGACTTGTGATTCCAGACCTCCACTGAACATCTGGAGAAATAGGATGAAATATGTTCAACAGACTTAGTAAATTATGACCTCTTTCCATGCAAAGTACCAGAGATAGTGTGACACATTCCGTTTACAGAAAATTACACATTTTATTTCCAGTTAAAACACAGAGAAGACATTTTAAATGTCAAAAAGCAGAAGTAACTTGCCTCTGTGATAACAACATCTAACATCAAAATGTTCCAATACCATTCATTATTAAAAGGAAGATGCAAATCATTTTAATGCAAAAATTAAGTTTGAGAACTATTAAAGCATGAAAACCAGTAAACAATCTTTCAAGACAGTGACAATTATACTGAGTGGAAAGACAAAAAGAAAAGAATGACATTTTTAGAAGTTCACCAGGTTCCATCTATAGTTTAAATAGATGTAAAATATCAAAATTTTAATTTGATATACATTTATTTTTGTTCAGATACCACCTAAATACAATCATCCAACACAAGAAAAATTATCTAGCTTTTCTGTGGGTTTGTAGGGTAGGCAAAGAAGCATGAAAGGAAATGGCATGAGATGGTAATGAAAAAAATATTTGAAATTCCAGGTTTATAAGCTATTTGCTTTCCTATTTGCCAAAAAAAAGATTAAATTCCCATCCTATCATCATATCTTTCTAGCATTTTAAAAGTTTTATTCATAATTGGTTTTTGGATTTGTGCTTAATTTAAAATAAGTATCTATCTACACAGTTATACATATACCTACATATATATTTATTTATTGAGATACAACAAAGAAATCCAATTTAGACTTGGAAAATTAGTCAACTGAATTTACAAAAACAAGGATTATGGAAAGACAAACAAATCCAACAACTTATTTAAACAAATTGCTGAGTCATCTTCCGGTCTACAGAATCTAAAGGCTTAATTTTAACAACTGCATATAAAAGTTTTTAAATTTAGTCCTTAAGAAGTTTACCCAAAAAAAGTATTAAGCACTGAAAAATGCAATGCTACTGAGATAACTAACTTTATGAAGACCAGGATTCTAACTATCCTTTCCTAACTGATACCAGGATGTTTTCAGAGGCTCACAAACCAAATGGTTTGATGTTGCTTAAGTTTCCTGTCTCAGAGCATTCTGTTTAACAGCCCTCTGAACAAAAACACCTGAAGTTCCATAAACTGGAAAAAGAGTTTCATAATCTTTTTGACCAAATAATGTAGACAGTTAATCACAGAAAAGGAAAACTAAAGACTTAAATAATGCTTTATATTGATAGGAGCACCGCCCCCCCCCCGTAAAACACTGGAAAGGTCTGGTTAGTTTTGGGGACAGTCAATTTTTGCTTAATTTTTAAAAATTTCCAATCCAGACAGAATCTAATGGTTGTAACAGAGAAGAAACATATAAAGAGGTTCATTTTCAAATGCCAAATGAATGATGATCCCCCTCTTACCAGTCTATCAGTAGGTCATCTGACTCTGAACTTCATTCAGCCCAGACATAAAAGCAAAAGTTTCCTGTAGGCCACTAGCAGTTACTGGGGAAAAATCTTTCATAAGTCATTTACAAAAGCTTAAAAAATAAATCTTTTAATATCATTTGCCAGAAGGAATCCATGTTCCAAGTACTTTTTCTTTAAGAATATATTAATAGAATTATGTATGTATATAATATACATATATATTGGTGTACATACACATATGAAAACACACATGTGGATATGTATATGTGTGTGGATAGACAGATAAACACGCAAACATAAATAGACAGATATCTTCCAATATCTGACATATGGCAAATTTGGGGTCTCAGTTTCTCTTTTTGTAAAATGAGAATAATCCATATGGCTTATAGGAAAGGCAAAATGACAAATGAAGGAATATTGAAAAATTCCTATGCAAACATAAAATAGTGGTATGTCCTTATTTAATTTTCCCACTTCATTATGAAGGAAAACAAATATTTCCTATTTTAATACATCTCCCAGGACATTCTAAGGCCCTTTCTTCACTGTAAATGAAACTTCTAATACTGTGAGAGTTAACATAACAAAATTGATATTTTTAATTACATAAAAATGTAATACACTAAACATACATCTGTTTAATTGAAGAGATCAAATAATTCTTTCTGTGGAATTTACTCAGAATACTAAAAGTGAAGTCAGCTTCAATATGCAAACCTGTTCAAAACTTGCCCTTAATTTACTTAATACAATTAATAAGTAGGTAGATGTAAACACAATTCAATACATACAGACAGCTAATAGATGGTAACATTCCACAACCAAAATGGTTTAAAACTCAGTCAGGAAATTCCAAGTAAGAGGAAGAGAAGAGGACCTATCAATTCACAAGAACCAAATCTGACTTGCAAGTCATCGACAACATTCCTTCCCCAAATGCACAAGGGGGAAAACTGCCCTTTTGCTACATGCCCTCTGACCTTCTACTGGCCTAATCCTCCTTCCTGACCCCCAGCAATGCTCCTTCTCAATTTACTGTTTTACTAGGGGCACAAAGAGAACCAGTGTCATGGCTAGCAATGTTTATACCAAAGGTGGGGTTAGAGGGCCACTCACCTGAGAAGCTGGTAAGCAGGTAAGGGAAGCCCATCTTGAAAAATTTTAACATTTCTAGGCTGCTTAAGAATAGGTCTGGCTTAAAGTAGGGAGGTGAAGGGGGGGGGCGGAGAAGGGGAGAGGAGCTGCCAAGGACACAGTGAAGTTTCTGAGCTTCTGAAAAGAGCAGGAATCAGAAGGCAGAAGGAGTCACCACTCCCAGGGGACTAGGTAAGGACCAGCAAGGCTAGGGGCACAGGTGTGGGGAAAAGGGAGGAAGACTATGGATGATGTGGCAGGGCTCTCGGAATTCCACTCCCTGGAGCAAAGTTGGGGCTGTGCCTGGAATGGTCCATCAGCCACTCTAGTACAACTAGCAGATGGGGCAATGTGTTTTAATTTAAGGAGCATTGGAAGCCTATCCCAGCTCCCAATGACCTGTTGTGTTATAGTAATTATTTTTTGTTCTGTGCCAAACATTATTTTCCCAAGAGTTTACGTTTAAAATTTGTACACACACACACACACACACACACACACACACACACACACACACACGCTCCTGAAAAGTTACTGTAAACAAGGTTTCAGATGACTTTCCTCTAACTCAGATTCTTAACTGGGATCCTTGTAGGGTAGGCAAAGATACATTGGTTTACTTTGTAATCCTGTGTATTTTCATTTTATGCACTTAAAAAGATTATTCTGAGAAGGAGACTATAGGCTTCCCCAGAATGACTGGGGGGACCATGACACAGAAAAGGTTTAAAAGTCATGCAGACCAAAGAGACCTAGGTCAGTACAATGATACCAAGAACAGGGACAGGAAGAGGAGGGGAGAAGGGACAAAGAGTGCTTTAAAAAATAGGTAATGGAAACTAAAAACAAATTTTAGCCACAATTTTCCTGAGGATGGGCTCTGCCAAAAGAATTCTGGTCAGCAGTGGCCACAAACCTCAGCCCTCTTGGATGGCTGAATCCTGAACTAATGTTTAAGCAAAGCCACATTTCAGCAGCACGTCCATTTCATCCATCAATTAATCAAAAGGCTTTAATGGATGAATGAATGTAAAGCATTTAGTAAGCACAATGTCAAGCGTTATTGAGAATGCAAGTGGAAAAAGAAGATAGTCTCTGCTCTCAGAGAGCTCTCTTTCTAAATAAGGAAGTTAACTCATGTGGGAGAATTCAACTGTAGGGGAGAAGAAAAAGCCTGGGAGACCTGAGGGTACACCAGGAATAGTCTACCACCATGAGAAAGTTGGGAGAAAGTGTACAGGTCAGAGTGGAGAGGGCTCTACTATGTGCCATGCACTGTGTTGGGTGCTGAGACACAAAGACAAATACTAAAGTCATCATCATCATTGCTAGCCATTTACATTGTACTTTGAGACATGTGAAAGGTTTTACAAATACTATCTCATCTTATCCTCACAATAATTCTGGGAACAAGTGCTTTTACTGTCCCCATTTTACAGATGAGGCATGGGGATGGTTAAGTGTCTTGCCCTGGGTCACAAATCTAGGTTAATTATCTGAGGCTGAATTTGAAGTCAGGTCTTCTTGATTCCAAGTGCACACTACATACTGTGCCACCTATCTGCCTAAATATATCTGCAAGTACTTTACAAATATCTCATTTTATCCCTCCTATTTTGTGCTTTCAAAGATTCAAAAATTTCCACATTCTCCTTCATAAACATAGAAATCATAGATTTCAATAAGCCAAACCTCTGCCCACTGGAGATAACCAGAAACAGTATCCCAGTAAAGATGTGGAAAGCAGGAAAATGCCATGTATCATTCTACTCATTTGACAGTAGAAAAATGGATCTCAAGAGAGAAAACGTTGCACCAAAAGTCTACTGAAAGAATAGGTAATTAAATATGTCCAGCATCCAATTCATTAAAATATTGTATGTGTATGTATTTCAAAAACTTTGAGCAGACTAGGGTTACGTAACAGAAAGTTACCAATCCCCAAATATCTTCAGTTGGCCAGAGAAATGAGAATTACAACCATCAACTCCATATGCAACCAAAACTTAGCCATATATGTCAAAACAAACTCTAAAGTAGTGAAAAATTGCATCATGCTAAAGTATGACAGGTGGAAGAAACCAGAGATTTTTGCTATGAATAAATAAGAGACTATTTTCCAGGAACCAGCCTTACTAAACATAAATAGGCTCATTTCCAAAAGGTTAGCTACTAAATGATGAATTTTTTGGCCAGAACAATCCATGTAACTACTTCCTAAGATGTGAAGGGCTTTAGATCCATGTTATTGGAATAAGGATCCCCATGGATGAAATAGCAGATCTCTTGAATTATTGTGGCATAACATTTTCAAGAAAATAGAATATTTGAGAAAAGGAAAAAATATAAAATTTCTAACTACATTTTCATAAATGCATAAAATATTTTTCAAATATTTCATTTCCTAATTGTTAGAACATCCTTAAAGATAAAGTAGTTCTAATTTACCTAGAGATTAGGAAATTATTGGAGAAAATCACTCATGCCATTCTGGAAAAGATAAAGATTTAGGTTATGTGACAATACAAGGAAACAGTTTCAGATCTAGCTGAATGACAAGTCACAAGGCATAAGCATTAATGTTTCTCTATCAGCTTGAAAGAAGGTCTTCACTGAAATGATGAGGAGGCAGCTGTGCTTGGCTCTGTAATGTGTGTTAATCCTTTGTTGCTGAAGACCATGCCATCAGAGAAATAATGACATGACTTGCACTTGACTTTGTTTTGAGTGAGGGAGGACTGCGCAGATCACCAGCCTCACTTCTCCTCCAGAACCATCTGAATCCAGTAACCATAGATATTCATCAGAATGACTAGAGATGACCCAGGATGAGGCAATTGGGGTTAAGTGACTTGCCCAAGGTCACACAGCTAGTGGGTGTCAAGTGTCTGAGGTGAGATCTGAACTCAGGTTCTCCTGACTCCCACACTGGTGCTCTATCCACTGCACCATCTAGTTGCCCCTTGGCTCTGTAATAGGTATCAAAGGAATGCCTACCAATTTTGCAAATGAATTAAGAGGTCAAATTTAATAAAATGAAATTTAATAAGGATACAGGTGAGGTCCAAACAATGAAATCCACAAGTATGAGAAGAAGTTGTGGCTGGACTAGACCCATTTGCTAAAAAGCCAGGGGATTCAGTGAACTGCAAGCTCACATAAGTTAACAGTGTGAAATAGCAGCCAAGAAAAGGAAAGGTCTTAAATTGCATGAATAGAGACAGTGGCCAGACCTCGGGGAGATTCTGTGTAGACCACCTCACAAATAATGTGGTCAATTCTGGGCACTCCATTTTAGGAAGGATGTTGATAAGGAGGAGAATGTCCAGAATAAGGCAACTAGGCTGAAGGACTTCCAGTCCATGCCATAGGAAGACCCAATGAAGGAACAACAGATATTTATCCTGGAGAAGACAAACTTTCACAATCTTCAAGCATTTAAAGGACTTCCTTGTGGAATGAGTGGATAAAAAAAAAAAAGCATTGATCTACCATCTTGGCCCCAGACAGCAGGGGCAATAGACCACTTCCTACATAAGGCCTTTTCTGATGCCCCCAGCTTCTACTGTCTCCTCTAAAAGTACCTGGTATAGATTTTTTTTTCTTCTTGTATGTGCCTATGTTGTATCTCCCTATGGAATGTAAACTCCTGTGTATCCACAGAGTACACACTTTGTATCTACAGAGTATAAAATTTGTATCTGCAGAATATATCCTTTGTATCCACAGAGTATACATAGTACACACTTAATAAATGTTCACTGGTTAAGGTTATAAAGAACCAAATTGAGACTTTATGTCAGGAAATAAAAAAACAAAATTCCTTAAATGGGACTCTCCAAAATTTGTTTCCCTTTACCTGATGTCTTCAAATGATCATTTCTCAGATTTGTAGCAACAAGGATTCTTGCTCAGCTCTGAGCCATTGGAATAGAGAGTCTTTGAGGTCTATTTTCACTCAGACTCTGGGCATGAAAGGAACTTTCTAAAAATAGAATTTGATGATATAAAATGTGTAGCTTCCATTTTTAAAAGTTTACAGTGTGCCAAAAAGTGTTCCAAAGGATGCCAGTATAGTTATTTATGTCTATTTTGTGCTTTCAACATGATAGGAAAAATAATCCATGGGAAATTATATTCAAAACATTCTAATCTAGAGATTATCAATTCTGATTCTCTGATACTCATTTTTGAGGGAGCAACATGAAGAAGTACTACAAGGAGAAAAAAGGAGATTGAATAGACAGAGAATATGTCTTTTATAGGCTAATAATGTTCTAATGGGCTTCTGACACAACATATTTGTAATCTGATTTAATACATGCTCTGTAATAGATTGGAATTTAACAACAATTATATATAATATATAATATTATATATAATATATTATATATAATATATGCATGTGTGTACATGTGTATATGTATGTATGTATGAATATATAAAAAACTTTTTAAACTTATGAATGCTTAGATCTTTTCCATCCATGTGAGTATAAATGGAAATAAGCTAAAGGAAAAGAGATAGTTAAGTTTTCTGTTACTATTTAAAAGGTAACTAATCTTTTAAAGGTGGGGAAGTAGACATATATGAAAATGTACATCAACCTAAATTCTTAATTTACTGACTAGGTAGAATAGTAGTAAAATAAAGAAAAACAAGAGAAAATATTTTTGATGCCCACAGAGAACAGAAGGAAGTTTGGAAAGAAACAGAGACAAACAAGCAAGATGGTTTTGAAAGTAAAGTAAAATTTGAATATGTGTGTGTGTGTGTGTGTGTGTGTGTGTGTGTGTATTTTAAAAAGCAAGTGGTATAAAACAGAGATTCATGCTTTTATACCTCACAGGGTCGTAGGGATCAAATGATATAACTATGTTTTTAAAAAAAAAAACAGCGTAGTGCTTGGCAAAAGTAGGTAATGTGTGTACACACATATACATGTATGTAAATGTATGTGCGTATGTATATATTTATTCCCCCTTCATCTAGAAGCCTCTTTTTGTGTTCTATGATGTGTATGCTTTTGTATAGGTGTGCTTTATTTCAAAATAAAACATTTAATTTGATTTTTAAAAAATTAAGATACCAAGGGACTACTGCACTGCAGAAGTCTACTAAAACTTTTGGGTCTAAAGAACCTTTCATGTGCCCTCACCTGATCCTTCCATCTCTACTAACTTCCATCCTCTATTTCTTCTATCTTTTGTGATAAACTCCTTGAAAAGGCCATCTCTGATAGGTGCCTTCACTTTTCTCTTCTCCATCTCCTCTTAACCCCTTATAATCTGACTGCTGAAACTTCTTTCTCCAAAGTTTTGACTTAACAGCCAGATCCAGCAGGCTTTTCTCAGCCTCCATTCTCCTTGACCTTTACACTATTGCTCCTGCTCTTCCCCTTGATCCTCTGGAGTCTCTCTAGGTTTTTAGAATGCTGCTGTCTCCTGGTCCTCCTCCTACCTATTAGACTACTCCTTATGTTTCTCTGCTAGATCTTGTTCCAGACTATTACTGTGATAGGTAGCCTTCAGGGTTCTGCCCTAAGCTTGTTCTCATCTCCCTCTATATTACTTCATTTGGTTTCATCAGTGCCTATGGATTTAATTGCCCTCACTATGATGATGATGCTTCCCAAATCCACCTATCCAGCCCTAACCTCTCTGCTGCCCTCCAATCTTACATCTTTAATTGCCTTTCTGACATGTCCAGAAGACATCTGAAAACTCAGTCTGTCCAAAATGGAACTTGTTATCTTTCCTCCCAAAGCTTCCCTCTCTCCTAAGTTCTCTATTGCACTAGAAGGCAACACCACCTTCCTCGTCCCCCAAACTCCTAACCGAAGGACTCCTCTTTATCTCTTATCACCCTTAACCAATCTCTTATCAAGGCCTGTTCATTTCACCTTTCCAACATCTTTCAAACAGACCTCTTCTCTCCTCTGATAATACTACCACTCTGGTGCAAGCCCTCATCATCTTATGCTTGGACTCTTGCAATAACCTGCCTCAAGTCTCTCCCCACTCCAATCCATCCTCCATTCAGCCATTGAAGTGAATTTCCTAATGCACAAGTCCAACCATGTCATCTGCCTTCCTTGATAAACTTCAGTTCCTCCTGGATCAAATACAAAATTCATTCAAATCCCTTCATAACCTAACTTTCCAATCTTACACTTTGTTGTTGCTCAGGTGGTTTCTAGTCATGTCCAGGTCTTCGTGACCCCATTTGGGGTTTTTTTGGCAAAGATACTGGAGTTGTTTGCCATTTTCTTTTCCAGCTCATTTTACAAATGAGAAAACTGAAGCAAACAGGGTTAAGTGACTTGTCCAGAGTCACAGAGCTACTCAGTGTCTGAGTCTGGATTTGCAATTAGGAAGATGAGTCTTCCTGACTCCAGATTTGGCTCTCTATCCACTGTGCCACCCAGCTGCCATTCTTCCCCTTTATTTGTCCACATACTCTTCAGTCTAGTACCACTGGCCTCCTGGTTGTTCCAGGAACAAATCCCTCCATCTCTGTTCCAGGCATTTTCTTTGGCTATGCCCCATGCCTGGAATGCTCTCCCTTCTCATCTCTGCCTACTGGCTTCCCTGACTTCCTTTAAGTCCCAACTAAAACCCCATATTCAACAGGCTGCCTTTCCCAACCCCTCTGAATTTGAGTACCTTCCTTCTTTTCCTTACTTTCTGTTTTTCCTCTATGCTGCTTGTCCATACATATTGGTTTGCTTATTTTCTCCTCCATCAATGCTGAGTTTCTCAAGGGTAAGGACCTTCTTTGCATCTTTTCAGTATCACTTGCATTTATCACAGCACATAGCACATACCCATGGCTTGGAGTGAGGAAACATTTGGAATTTAATCCTGACTACTTTTTTCTGGCTGTGTGACCACTTGCCAAGTCACTTAACCTCTCTCAGACTCAATTTCCTCATCTCTGAAAGAGAGGTAATACCACTTCACCAAAGGACTGTTGTAAAGATCCAATGAGAATATGAATGAAGCATTTGGTAAACCTTAAAGCACTATATAAATTCTAGCTCTTGTATTGAGCTTAAAAGATAAGTAGAAATTCAACAGGTTAAGGGAGGGCAATCCAAGCATAAGAAATATAGTAAGCAGACATGCAAATGTAAGTTAGAAACTAGGATAGTGGAATAGTCTACAAAACTTCACAAAATTTTCTAGAGGTAAGAGCACGTATTTTATACTTTCTTGTATGAGCAGTTCTTAGGCCAGTTCTACAAGTCAGTCAACAAGCATTCACAGAGCACAGAGTAGGTGCTCTTACTATGTGCTAGGCACTACTCTACGTGCTGGGGACACAAAGAAAGACCAAAGATAGTCATTGCTTTCAAGAAGCTCACTTTTTAATGGAGGATGCATACAATGTATACATATAACTACGTACAAATTATATAGATGATAAATTGCAGATTATGAAGCCAGAGAGAGCCCTATTAACATTGAGGGGTATCAGGAAAGGCTTTTTTGTAGAAAGTGGGATTTTAGATGGGCCTTGAAGGAAGCCAGGGAAGGCAGAAGGCAGAGATGAGGAGGGAGAACATTCCAGTCCTGGGGAATGGACAGTGAAAATTCACAAATTCACAGTGCACATAGGACATGCTCAATACTATTTGCTGAATGAATGAGGACATAGTAATATGCTCTCTGGTTCCTTCCTACCCTTTATGATGAACCAACACACAGTTATAACACCCTAAGAAATACACTGACAGTAACCGTCTATTCTACATGGGCCAATAAGGGGAAGAAGGGAAAAACTTGGGATAAAAGGTACCTTTTCACCTCTTGCACTATTTACCCTACAAAGGAGGGCCTCGGTTTATGATAGAACATTCTCTGTATAGACTAAAAAGTCGGTCAGTTTGACTTTAGAATCCAAACCTGATCTGGCTCTTACCTAATAAGACTTTTTTCTAAATTGATCAAGAATCAGGAAGTTCTTTTAATAAACCCAAAGAACGGTAGTCTTGAAGCATCTTGCACAACAGGATCATCAGAAAATCTTAAATCACAATTTTCAACCTTAGTACACTTCATTTTAGCAAGTAAGTATATACAAATGTATAATCCTTATGGTAATTTCATCATGTGGAATATCAAATTATGCCCAAAATGTGGCTTTGGATTTTGCAACTAGTCTTCCAGTTCTCCTTATAAAATATGTTGGCAAAGACCATAAACCTTACAGACTACAATGAAACCCATCTCCACATTCCATGGCTTTAGGGCAATTCCAAGACTATGGGGTCATAAAAAGACAGACCTCAAACTCCTTCGGCCAAGCAGTCATTTCAAGGATAGGAAACTGGAGACGATAACATTTCATCATGCTGTTATAGTTATCTGAGGACTCATTAGAAAAAGTCTACAGAGCTTCCTATTCTTAAGAATTAATTCAAGAAATGATGTATGAAAGTTACATACCAAGGAAAAAATGTCCAAAGTCATATGGAATGTCAATATTTTACATATTTTAAGACATAATTTAAAATGTTACAACCAAATCTCTATAAAAGAAAAATGTTTACAAATCCTAAAAAACAGAACATGTATCTGCTTCAATACAATTCTAGTGCAACCAAAAAATGAGTGAAGTTTCAAGTATCAGAATCTGACTGACAAGTACACAATCATTTTTGTGAAGAAGAGTTATATGGGTTTGGATTTAACAAAATAGAAATAATAAAAAAAATAATTACTACATTTCCTACAAATATGTAGACGCAAAGTATCAAGGCCTCTAAATTTTTGTTCATTTCAATTTAAACTGAGATTGAATTGGGTGGATAGTTTTAATTTTAGATCATATGATGATACTGAGAATTAGGGCATCTGCTCACTGAAATTTTTCATACTAATCTGGCACAAGTGACCTATTAAAATGGGTTATAAAAACGAATTTTTATATAAGGGAGTAATATATAACAGCTTGATACATCTCAAATACTATAATGTAACAATGCAACATAACAAATTTTGTGACACATTACAAATTTGCTTATCAGACAAATAAGTACATTATTTTTTTACTTGACTATCACAGATCATATTTAACTTAAATCACAAAGGGTTAACAATCATTACAAGGTGCTGTCACAGCCCAGCACAGTAGAACCCACATTCTCAGCTTCCCTCCATTCTCCCCTCCCCCCCATCCCAAAATGAACTGCATGCCCCAATGCACAATGCTGGAGAAGGTCACAAGAGATTGCAGAGACTTTTGTAATAGAACAGAAATAACTCAGCTGCTTTCTTGCCATATTCTCTTTTAATCAGCATGTTTGAAAACCTTTAATTAGCACTCTGGCCACAAAAGGAAAGCATTTCTAATTTGCCAGGAGAAAAGAGGGGTAGGGAACCCACATATGTACACAATGTTTAGTTGTATCAGGATCACAACATGGGACTTTTAAAATGATCAGCCCAGGAGGCTGAAAAACATTAAAAAGAAAACAAGCTACCAACATCTTATACAGACATCTCTTGTTAACAGATCAAAACAAAAAACAATCAACTTGTTTATTAATGAAAGCAACTAGAGTAGAGTGTCCACAAACAAGGAAGTACCTTAATCTTGTTTTTTTTTAGCCCACTGCAGAAAAAAAAAGTTTGAGTGCAATGTTTAATATAGAATAATACTTCCAAAACAAAACATCATCTTCAAGCATCTTTACTCATCAAAATTATTCAATAGCAGAAAAGCTACTATACCGAAAACAAGCATAAATCATTAACAAGTAACTTCCACATGGATACTTCATATCCACAGTTTCATCAGACTTTGAAAGGGATTTAAACTGAAAAAGGCAACATCCAAATTGATCTCCCTTGGAACACTTCATGAACAAGGGGAAAGGGACAAAAATTGATCAAAAATACAAACATGATTTATTTAGCTCTCTCACAAAAATGCACAGTAATATATCACATGTAATAGTTTATAAACAACTAGGTCATGTAAGTAGTAGAGATACTATCACCATTTTATGAATGAAAGAAATTGACTCAAACAAGTCAAGTGAGTTGTCCAAGGTCACACAGCTAGTAGTGAGAATTTGGAGGGAGAATTCCAACTGAAATTCTTTAGAAGTCCTTTCTTCTTTCTCTTCTTAGAATGGTTTTCATATCACTTAAAAATCAGATGAATGAGGGGCAGGTAGGTGGAGCAGTGGCATATCAGCCCTGGAGTTATGAGGACCTTAGCTCAAATCTCATCTCAGGCACTTATCAGCTGTGTGACTCTGGGAAAATCACTTAACCCTGATTGTCTCAAAAAAAAAATTAAATGAATGGAGGATGTGAATTATTCTTAAACTGTAAAAATCAATTAATCTGCACAATTTACCAAATCAATTAACAGGAGTATCTAATGCGGGTAGCAATGGATAAAAACACAGTATGTACTTAGAATGGAATATTCTCTCAAAAATATGTAACCAAAGTATATTTTAAAAAATATACATCTATATAATAAGAAAATACAGTCAATTTTTAGAATAGTGCCTGAGTTTTAGTCATTTCACTGTTTACTATCATCTCCACCAGGATGAGAGGAGATATACTACAGTGAAATGAGCTACTGTTTCCCCATCTATAAAATGAGAGGGGTCAGACTTTATAGGGTCCCTTTCTAGCTCCAAAATTCTAGGATTCCCTAGGTGATCAGCATGGTATTTTGAGAGCATAAAGGGATCTCACAAAACATCTCATTCAACCAATGTCTCATTTTACAGATGAGGATACTGAGGGACAGAGACTGACTCATCAAAGTCATATGAATAATTAGTGACAAAGTTGGGGATAGAACTCAAGTTTTCAGCCTAGTGTCTTTCCTACTGTGTAAAGTAGCACTTTTGCCTCAGATAAGATGTTTGGGGACAAAAATTGAAATTGATCACTAAAAATGGTGACTTGGTGAAATCTGTCTATTTCTCTACCCTCATCATTCTTTCTGGATAGCTAATAACTTGTATATCCACGTCATGAGAGACAAACCTTCTACAGTACGAATGGTGGGTATATTCAATACATGGTTTCATTTAGAGAAAGACTTCTTTCTACCAATCAAGTACCATATGATGCAATTAACATTTGTTTAAAAGCTGTAAAAATATGCTTACACTAGAGATGGTCAAAGGCATGTTGAAGTCCTTGCCACCTTGAAGTCGAAAGCCCCAAGGAGCTGGGCCAACCAAGGATACGCTGTAGTTGCTCATGGTTCTTGTGGTTCAAAGTTTACTTTTGGGTAATAAAAGCACCTGTGAAGGATAATTAAATAACTATTTAAAAGGCTTGTTGAAAAACCTAAGTCATCTTTAAGTAGTCTATTTAAAAACAACATCATAATGTTTAGGAGTATGTGTGTGTGGGTGTGTACGTGTGTGTGTATGTATGTATGTGTGTGTGTAAAATGGGAGCTATATTAAACGCTCATAAATTTCCATCTAAGAAAAGGGATCCAAGAGTTTAAATGTAATTACTACAGGTCTGCCAGTTTCCATCATATGAAAATTCCATCCCAGAATATATTTCTAGACACGAACATTTTTTTACAACTTGCTGAAATCCAATTTTATTCCATGTGGCTTCTTTTGTAAAATTGTAACTCAAAAGTACTTTGCAGTCTTCTTTTAATGCATATTTGAAAAGAGAAAGACTATTTCAGACTTAATTTCGGATGATCTCCTAACACACACCCACCTCATTCTTTTGACTATAGTTGTCAAGAAGCCTTCAGTTTGACATGATTCTGCATTCCCCATAACACATATGAGGATACTACAGCCTGTAAATCTGAGGGATTCAGTACCCTGCTTTTCAAATACTCAATTCTTTCAAATTGTTTTCCATTAAAAAACAATTATCACACTATATGATGCAATCCATTGTGTTTTCAGGATTTTGCTGTCAAAGTCTACCGCAATTTTCCCCCCAAATAGGCAATGCTGTGTGACATTTTAGTCAGGGTCTTGGAAGGGAGGGGGAAGAGAGAAAGTGAGAGGGAATGCAAATCTTTGGAAAGGTTAAGAGAGCAACCCAATCTACCACAAGCTAGAAGACTGGCTTCAAATACAAGCTCCGCTATTTACTGCTGTGTGCATAAAGTGGACAAGTCACTTAACTCCTTTGGGCCTCAGTTTCCTCATTTGTAAGGTGGGGGAGGAGAGCACGAGGTTTGCACAGTGCACCCGCCCTGGTGTAAGGAGGACCTGAGTTCAAATCTGAACTCAGACAGTTGACACTTACTAGCTGTGGTGACCCTAGGCAAGTCACTTAACCCCAACTGTCTTGGGGGGGGGGGGAGTAGGGTGAAGGCTTAGACTTGATGACCTTGAAGATCTTGTCACTTCCATGATCCTATAAAACAGATACCAGATGCTTAATAAGGAAATTACGGGAGATTCATAACCTATAAGCTAAAATGCTTTCAGGTGTGCCCCTGTTTAAACCAATATTAGCCCAATGTTGCATTTGAATTTACAAAAACAAAGTCTGAACATTCATATGATTATTTGGGAGTAGGGAAAGGTTTAAGCCACATTGTTGTTGTTTTTAAAGCAACCATTGAAACTTTTAAAAATGAGAGGAAAAAATATGTGTGTGAATGTGTGTGTATATATGTATGTACATACATATATACATATACATGTGTATATATACATATATCTATATCTAGATAGATAGGTAGATGATAGTCACTTCCCTTGTAGTGATGACTGCTGATCAATTTTAAGCATTTACAATATTTCTGACAGTCACTTCTAAAATACTTTTCCAGGACCTCAAGATATCTAAATTTCTGTATCAGTGATATCATATTCATAATCACAATTACAAATATGAACCACTGAGGGTCCTAAAACAAAAAACTGCCTATCTACCTCATACTAGTTTCTGCTTTCCATAAAGGAAAAGAGAGCAGAAAATACAAAAAAATCTTGGAAGATGCCCAGCCATGGATCAAAGTTAAGTAGATGAAACTAGGTTACAGATTACAGGATTTTAGACTACTTTTCCCCCCAGGTAAGTAATGCTGAATTAATGCCTAAATGGTTAAAGAGCAGGTTCCCTATATAACGAAGAATTTCTAGCACATATGAGAATATTACCTAACCGCAAAAAGCAGTAAGCAGTGCTACATAACTTGTGTTTTCCCCTTTCTAAAAAATTCTTTGCATTGATTAAAGAAAGATTACAATGCCAATTCAGAAACCACGTACTGATGTCTTTCCCCACCACGTAAAAAATTGACTCCGTATTTTATAGGCACAAATAGCTCCAGTTGGTTCAAATTCCTCTGACCTCTAATATTCTTTGCATGAAAACTCATGTAATGTGAATATAAATATATACAATTAGTTAACCTAAGGTTTTCTTTCTTCCTCCTTCACTGCTAAATACTTTGTACCAGCAATGTCAAAGAAGATATGCTTTGTACTTTTATTTTCTGTATTTTCCTCCATATTTTGCTCACCTTAAAATATAATATTTGTCTTATTATTATTGGAATTTCTCAAAGTATCATGAAAACCATCATATGACAACTCCCCCAAAACTTAACATACCCAGTAGAAAGGAACTTAAATTTAGAAATGTAAAAAATGTTGGATTTTGTATGGATCTAGATTCTTTGGGAAGTCAAAACAATCTGTAAAGTGGCTGCAGCCTGTAAGGAACAATACACACACAGGAAGCTTAGTATCTGTCCCACACACAGAATTCCAGCTGTCTTTTAAGAAGAAAAAAAAAAAAGTCTCCCATTTACCAGTAGGTAATGAAAATAAACAACAATTTAAACAGAAAAACTCATTGCTCTACCAAAACACCTCCTAGGACAGGTAGAGAGTTAAGAGCACGGGAGGTTACAGCTGAAGGGCTAAAATGCAACAGGCACAGGATAAAAGAGGTCGGCCAGGCAGCTTTCCATTAGGCAGGATCCCGCTTCGCCCTGTTGGCCAAATAAGGCGCAGGAGCTGGCTGGTTTCAGACGCCTTGACAGTCAGGAAGCTTGAACCCGAGGATCAGATAGAGCGATCACACCCTAAACCTGCCCAACCCAGCTTAGCTATGAGTTTGTTTCCTAAGCATTTATTTCTTCCCGGCTTCGTTCTACCCTTTTATTTTCTCCACTTGTTGTCAAAGACAAAATCTTAAAAAGAAATAACTAATACTTAAAAAAAAAAGCATTTGTAGCTCAGGCTAGTGCAAAAAGCATTTATTAAATGCTAGGCACTCTGTCTGGCCCTGGGAATAGAGAGAAAACTGAACGGCTCTGACCTCAAGGAGCTTCCTTACTAGCTTGTATTTTTAAAATTTATTAATGAGGATTTACTTTATTGCCAGTTCAACTGGAACTGGCCACACACAGGTTACACAACTGAAAATATTTCGCTTTTGCCAAAGAAAAGCTATTCTCGGAGACAGATTTCTGTGCATGTGTATTTCAAAGGAAAGGAAATAAACAACCTCCTCCTCTCCCCACCCCCCACCCCCAAGAAGAGAAATAGCCACTAAAATAATCAGCTAAAAGTTTAAATGAAGAGTGCCCAGGAGCCAATCGCCGCGGGCGGGCTGACAGGCTGACCGGCTGGCAGAGCCGAGCGGGGGAGGCTTCTGGGGCTCTGCCCGGAGGCTCTTTCCGCTTCGGGAAGGCTGGGCAGGGCTGGGCAGGGCTGGGCAGGGCTGGGTAGGCTAAGGTGCCGCCGCCGCCGCTCGCCCGCCTGCCCGGGCTCCCGCTCCCTAGCAGGCTCCCACCGAGCCTTCCCCACGGTAGCCGCCGGCCCCTCCCTCTCCGCCCCCGGGCCCCGCAGCCCTCCCGGCCGGCGATCGCGCCAGCGCCCCGCGCTCCCTCCGCGGCCAGCTGGGGCGCGATGCGCCCCGGAGGGCACCAGGCTCTCCCCGGGCGCCGGAGCCGGGCTGAGCACCTGAGGACCCCGCGCCCGTCGCGCCGCCGTCCTCCTCCACGCCCTCCCCTTTCTCTTGCCTCCTCACTTGCAGCGCTCTTCCCCGCTAGCCCTCCCGGGAGCCGGGCTCGGGCACTCACCCAGAGGGCAGGAGCTGCGCTGTCTCAGGCGCGGGGCAGCGCTGACAAGTGACGGGCTCCCAAGGCGGCTGAGCCAGGCTCCTAGCGGGCACTTCCGCCTCCACTTTCTCCCGCGGCTCCTCCCACGTCCCGGCCCAGGGGGAAGTCCTCGGCCCTGCTGGCTCCCGGGGCCACTCCCCTCCAGGGATCGGGAAGTGTGTCTCCAGTGTGAGGAAGATGGACAGGGAAAATAGCTGCGCTAGGAGAAAGGCTTCCAGGAGGGGAAAGGTGGCCAGGGGCATCTGAAGGCAACCAGAGTGGCACATCGCAGATTCCCTTTTCCTCTGCAGCTCTGTTTCTTTCTCTGTATGTCTTGCATTTATAAAGTCATCAGATTTCTACTAAAATGGAAATGCCGATGGCTAAGATTTCCCCAGCCATGCGAGTTCAGGGAATTCCCTCCTATATCGTAGGGGAGATTCCAGTGTGCTCATAGAACTTTGGTACAATCAGCATCTTTTCAATGAAGGAAAATGTCAGGAATCCCATACTTCAGATGAAGAAAGGGTCACAGTCCCCCTCTTCCCCTCACCCTCCCCCAGGAGTGAAGAAATCTGGGAGAATAACGCTCGCTGGTTTTTGAATCCCACTGGATAGCTTGGAAAGGGTCTCGCATCATTTATGGAAAATACGTAAGATTATATTACGAATACATATACTCCCTAGATATGAGAAGTAGTGAGTTGATGAGGGAAGACCTGGTCGGCATCTAGTCCGGCCTTTGACCCTTGGCCAAGCGCTTAGATTTTCAGACAATAACAGTCAATAAACATTTATTAATCATTCACCATGTGCTAGGCACTGTGCGAAGCTCTGGAGAATAAAAAGAGGCAGAAAAAAATAGTGCCAGTTCTCTAGGGGCTCAACGGGGGAGAAAAGCAAACAAATATGTACTAACGAGTTATATAGGATAAGTGAGAACTAAGAAGGGAGGACGCTAGAATTGAGACGCTGGCGAAGACTTCCTGTAGAAGGTGGGAAGATGGGGTCTAAATTGGGACTAAAGGGAAGCCAGAGCGGCCAGTAGGCAGAGATGAAGAGGGAGAACATTTCAGGCATGAAGGATGACCAGAGAAAATGCTAGAGATCTGGTTCTGGAACAGCAGTGCCAGTGGATGAAGAGATAAGTGAATGGTGGGAAGGGGTAAGGTGTAATAGGACTGAAAGGAGGGCAGCCAGGTGGCTTAGTAGATAGAGCACTAGCCCCAGAGGGAGAAAAACACCTGAGTTCAAATCCAGTCTCAGATGCTTAATGGTTCAGAGATGTATGACTCAAGGCAAGTCAATTTTGATTGTCTCACTAGAAAGAACAGAAGAAGAAAACTGGAAAGGGTTTTTTTGGGGAGGAAGGGGAAGAAGGATTTAGTTATGAAGGTCTTTGAATGCCAGACAGGATTCTGGATTTAATCCTGGAGGTGAAAACGATCCACTGAAGTTTATTGAATAGAAGGGGTGACATCCTGGGACCTGTGCTTTGGGGAAATTCACTGTAGTGGCTGAATGGAGGATTGATAGGAATGGAGAAAGACAGGCAGACCCACCAGCAGTCTGCTGCAAAAGTCCAGGCAGGAGGTAATCAGGGTCTGCACTGGAGTGGTGACAGTAAGAAGAGAGAAGAATATTTGAGAGATGAAATTCACAGGCCTTGGCAAAATATTGGATATGAAGGGGTGAGAGTGAGAAGTGGAGGATGACTCCTAGGTTTGGAGGTGTTTCTCAGGGTTGTAAATTCCATAAAAGGTGCTAACCTGAAACAACAGAGGGAATTACCTTACCTTACTCATGAAATAACATGCCAGTCCCTCTTCTTATATCTACATATAGAAAGACACTTTACTTTTCTCTTAACACACACATACACAAGACTGACATGCATCCTTGGAAGGAATGAGATCACAGATCCATCATAGTATGGAAAGAACTTTGCTGATCTTCAAAGGGGCAAAATATAAATTTCCTTTGTTGATTTATGGGTGGATAGCAATATAGTCTCCCCTAGCAGAGTGTAAACTCCCTGAGAGCAAATATTGCTTCGCTTTTGAGTCTGCTGAGTATCCCAGTGCTAGCAGTAGGTACTCAATACAATCTTTTTTATTGGGTCTATCCTTGGAGTCTCAGGAAAGCCCTGTGAGTTAGATACTACAAGCATTACTATTTCAGTTTTAGACACGAGAAGTCTAAGAATACACAGCTGGTAGGAATCAGAGGCAGGCTTGGTGGTCTCTCTTGGTGCTATACTCAAGTCACTAATTCCTCCCTTTGTCTGAATTACTTATTTCCCAGCTTCTATAAGGATATTTATTTAATGCTGCCAAATATCTAGCCAAAGAGCAACCTGTGTCTATATGTGTGAATAAGTGTGACTAATGCCCAAACAATTTGGCATTTGGACATTTTGATATGTTACTGAAGGACTTGGAATCAGAAGACCTCAGCATCACTTAAACTGTAAATTTCCTAACCTGTAAAATGGAAGTCAAAATACTTGTACTCTATATGTCAGTGAGCTGTTGGGAGAAAAGCACTTTGCAGAGACCTTAAAGCCATCTGTAGATGTACGGTTAAATTACATAGTCTTAATGCAATTCATTCATTCAAGAAGCACTGAGCAGCTACTATAGGCCAGATCCTTTGAGAGGGACTGGGGGTGCAGAGACAAAAATGAAACAGTTCTTGAACTATATTCAATTGAAGGGATTCAACATATACATAGGTAAAGAAATATAAATATGAAAAAAATTATAAAATAGTGTCTAGGAGGAAGGCAGAACAAAAGGGGGTGGAGTCAGGATGGACCCTAGTTTAGGAACTGTCACTTGAGCTGAACCTTGAAGGAAGCTAGACATCTTAACAGATAGGGGTGAGGAGGTAGTGTGCAAACCCAGCCTGGGCACAGCCTGGGCAAATGCAGAGTAGTCCAACTGAGCAGGAACCTAGAATAAGTGAAGGAGAGTTTGGAGAATGAAAATGGAAGGTGGATTAAAGCCAGATTGTGAATTATTTTAAAAGCCAGAGGAGTTTTATTTCATCCTATAAGTAAGAGGGAGATACTGGTGCTTTTTGAGAAGGGGAGTCACATGCTTGGAACTTGGCTTTGGGAATATGACTTTGGCATCGATGTGGAAGATGGATTAGAGATAGGAGAGAATGGAGGTAGGAAGCAATTGCAATAGCCCAAGTGAGAACTGATGGAAGATCTGAAAGAAGGTAAAGATTGTGATGTGAACAATGCTGTATATGTGGAATTGACAAGATTCAACAACTGTTTGGATATGCAGACTAGGAAAGAGTGATTTGTGGAGGATAATAGAGAGGTTGGGCTCCTGAGTGATTAGAAGAGGAAGGAGACAGGATGGTATTGTGGACTAGGGTACTGGACTTGTAATCAGAAAGATCTGGATTCAAATCTTGACTCAGATAACATACCTGATGTTTGACTACACATATATATCATATCATATTATATCAAATCATATTATATCATGTCATACTATACTGTATTATATTATGACATTATATTATTAAATTATATTTAATCTATATTTAACATATATAATATATTTAATATTATATAATTATAATTTTATATCATATATTTTATTACATTATATATTTATATTACATATAAGATATTTATGTTATATATAATTATATTATTTATAATCATTGATTATAATTATAAATATATAATACTATATTATATATAAAGATAATATATTAAACTGTTATATTATACTACGTTATGTTACATTAAATTTATTATGTTGTTATATTGTATTGTATTATATTACATGTGTGTATACACACATATCTATATCTATATCTATCTATCTGTGTAACTATCCAGTCTCCTTAACCTCCCTGTGTTTCAGTTTCCTCATCTATAAAATAAGGGTTTGGGCTACCTTTAAGGTCCCTTTCAGTTTTAAATCTATGTTACTACTATGGTATTGTTGAAAGAAAAAGAGAAGTTAGGAGGAAGGGGGAGGAGAAGGAGAAATGATCAGTTCTGTTTTGGATGTGACTTTGGGGCAGATACCCAATAAGAAATGCCTGATATACGTTGGGTGATGTTGGACTCTAAAGACTGAGGTTTATATTTGTCCATTTGTTGATTGGGAGTCATGTGCATAGAGATGCTCACTGAATACATGGGAGCTAATGAGATCACTTAGAGAAAGACTAAATAGTGAAAGAAAAAAAAAGAACCTAGGATGTGGTCTTGGGGAATAGTCATAGTTAATGAGCAGGAAAAAGAGGATCATTCTAGCAAAGGAAAGCCATCTTCCTGTTAAGTTAAGAAAATGTGAAAAGTGAGGACCCCTAAAACAGAAAAGGAATGCAGGCAAAAAGGTAGGCTGAAATTAATGGATCTGTCCATGGGGTAGGGCTGAGGTGAAGAGGCACAGAAGTATAGAGAAAGAGAAGAGACAGGACAGTTTTTGCCTCAGTGTTTGCTGATCCTGAAGCACAGAAATGGGAGTATTAGAATCTGGGAATGTGTCTACCATAGAAGGGCCAGTTGCAATGGACCCCTCCCTTCTAGGGGTATGGTGGCTGAGCATAGAAGAAGTGAAGACTCCCTGCCTCTCACTCTCAGAGGGTCAATATCTTTAATAGTTCTGAGATTCTGGTGCCTGAGGAAAATAAAAATATTGGGTCTCTAGGTAATAACTTGGGCTCTGTATACAAATACAGCACTTCCATATAGGAGTTTCTCTACACATAGGACAGACATTCAGTGCTTGATTCCACTCCCAATCCCATCCTCACACAGTGAGTATCTTTTTTTATTTTATTAAAAAAACCAATCAGTAAAAATAATCAATGCCTAGGGAAAATTTGACATGTATATAATTTTCTAGACCTATGGACACTGCCCCCCCACTGTATCCATGTGGCATTTTTAATGATTCAGAGATATTTCTGAAACAAAAGCCTATCTTTTAAAATAATATTCAAGTGATGTCACATAACTGTGAGTCATGGAATATCAAAGTCTCCGAAGAATAAAAGTTGAGGGTCCACCCAATGGCAAGGGAGAGGTGCATGGTAGATGAGAATAGGCCACAAACCTTTACCAATCAAGAATTTCTCTAGAGAAGCATTACTGAAGATGAAATCAGAGAGATGTATGATCTGAAAAGGTGAGTTCGTCATGAGGCAAGATGGGGGACCATTGATAGACCATGTGCTCCACTGGTAGCCACACAATATTAAGAGATCCAGAAGAAGGTTCTAGTATGTTGGGTGGACTCTCTGTAGGTGATTAACAGGAGAAATCAATCAATATCTTAGGGTTCAGGGTCTGAAATTTCTTTGAGTCCCCTTACAGAGAAGATATTATAATACCACTTTCCAATCCTATTCCTGTTTAGACTTGCTAAATAGGGAAAATCTGTTAGACTTCATAGGGTGTATAAACAATTGGAATTCCCCACCATCAGTTACAGTCTTTAACATATTCTTACACTTTCACCACCCTGTGATCACCTGGCAGAAAGCAGACACTTTTGTGTCTGTACTTGGTAGTACTTGGTAGAAGCCAGGTATGGTGGTGCTAGTAACTTGGCTGAAAAGCTTCACAAGGATACAGTGGTGTGTGATGCCATGGGCAGAGTGCTGAATTTGGTGTTGTGTTCAAATCCCTGGTTTGCCACTTAACTACCTGTGTGACATTAGACAATTAACTAACCTCTCAGTGTGATAACAGAAAGAGTGATAACTCTAGAGTCCTATTTTCATGCTTACTAACTGCATGACCTTGGACAAGTCACTTATCATCTCTGTGCCTCAGTTTACTCACCTTCCTGCCTTAAATGAATGATTCTATCATGTCTCTGTCTCAAATCTTTCATCTGTAAAGGGATATGTTTGACTAGATAATCTATAGATGACCTGTAGGGTTGCTTTCCACTCTACATCTACGATACTAAACTCTGTGTCCCCTAGAACCTAGCAAAGTGCTCTGCACAAAGCAAAGGATTAATATTTGTTGTTTGAGTACATGTTTGTTGAATGAATTCAATGAATGAATAGAAATCAAACTAGTTCCATCTTCTTTATTTCCATGCTCTTACTAAATAATCAATCAAACCACAAATACAACTAAAATAACACTTCCCAGTGGATCCTAATGAGTTCACTGGTGTGGACACTCCCTCCAACAGTGCAGATGGCAAACCAGTGAACTTCATTGAAGTCCTTAAAATTTACCACACAAATCTGGAAAAACTCAAATAACAGAAAGTATTCCCTATAGACTAACTAGGTTAACAAGAATATATTTTAAGAGTATTTTTTACCTAAAAACAATGTTTTTATAAGAATGCAAATGTTTGCTCTAACATTTTATTATTTTATGCATGACTCAAAATTCTCCTGTGGCAACTACAAAAATAACAGGAATGTTTAATTATGAGAAGAAAAGACTTCAGTGAGTGTTTACAATTGCATTTAATAATAGGGCTGAACTGGTCTATGAAAGGTGGGAGTGAGAAGGGGACTGTCCTTGAAGCATTCACAGATATTCCTTGCCTGGTTTCAGTTGGAGCAACCATGTGGAAATATAGGAAGAACAGGATTCTAGCCATGACTAGCTGAAGGGCTAATGCTATGTGATGACAAAGTCCTCTAATTGGCTGCAGAACCAGACAGACTGATGACTCACAAGTTACTGAGCCAGGGCAGAGTGCATACAAAAGTGAGACCTACCCATCTCTTAGTCCTTTTTCCTTAGTGACTGCAAATAAGGAGGGTTATTTTGGCCTGAAGGTGGGTGAGGGTAGGGAAAACAGCATAAAGTGTGGCTGCCCTATCTCCCACTTACCCATCATGTATCTGTGAACACATGGTACCTCTGTTTCTTTTGTGTTTATCTTTTCCCTAACATAGGCTAATTAGTATTCCAAGATGGGAAATGCCAGATGACATGATGAGTTCAAGAGACCTGCAAGTTCTGTGTAGGATCTCACTGGTGACTGGAGTTGGTGGTAGAATCCATTGGATACAGGGTGGTAGAGATCAACGACAGAGCATGAACCTAAAAACAGATGTGGACACAGTAACTGGAGGATAGCAGAAACTGAAGGGACTGTGACCCTTTATGATGGATGAGTTGTTAATTATGACCTCTAGAACAGCACTGATATTCAGAGCCCTGCAGTAGACTATACTTGTGGACACTTGCATGAAACCTCCATTAAGGGAGAAAATACAGTCCAGATCCAGGAATTACCCTTTGCTACATATGTTCTCTACATATGCTTCAGGTTTAAGTCTATTCTCCCTCTCCAGCACGAAGAGAATGAAAAGAAAGAGTACCCCTGGAGTTGTGGAGGAGGAAGAAGAGGAAGAGGAAGATGAAGATGATTTGTGCCAATTATTAATCCTGTATGATTGTAGAGAGAAACACCATCTTTCCAGTCCCTCAGACTCAAGACCTAGGTGCCATCTTGGATTCTTTACCATAGCTCACCCCCATATCTAAGCTTTTGCTAAGGCCTTTTGATTTTGCCTTTGCAACCTCTCCCTTAAATGCCCTTCTCTCCTCTGATACTGAAACCAGTGCAGATCCTTATCATCTTGACTGCTGCCATAGCCTGCTGGTAGGTCTGCCTGCCTCAAGTCTCTCCCCACTCCAATCCATTCTCCACTTGGCCATGAAAGTGATTTTCTTAAAATACAAATCAGATCATGTTACCCCCTTCCTCCCACCCAAACAGTGTCTCCCTCTTGTCTCCAGAAGCAAATACAAAATGCTTTGTTTGGCTTTCATAAGCTAGCCCCCTCCTACCTTTCCAGTCTTTTTACACCTTATTCTCCCACATATTCTTGGATCCAGTGACCCTGGTCTTTGGGCTGTTCCACAAACAAGAGACTCCATCTCTCCAGTTCTGGGCATTCTCTCTGATTATCTCTCATGCCCGTAATGCTGTCCCTCCTCCAGTCTGATTACTGAGCTCCCTGGTTTCCTTTATGTCCCCACTAAAATCTCATGTCCTATCAGAAGCCTTCCCCAACCCTTCTTAATTCCAGTGCCTTCTCTCTATTATTTCCTACTTTTTCTGTATGTATGTATGTATACTTTGTATATTTGTTTGCATGTTATTTCCGCCATTAGTCTCTATGTTCCATGAGGGTAAGGGACTGTCTTTTGCTTCTTTTTGTATCCCCGCATTAACACAGTTAATAGTTAAGAAATGCTTAATCAACTGAATTCACTTGTTCTTGCTATAAACATTCTCAGTAAGTACCTTTTCTCAATGCTAATGAAGTGCAACTGGTTGATTGAGGATGGAGAGCTCACTGCTAGGGGCTTGTGAAACTCACTAGAAACTTTGCTTTTCAAGATTACCAGTAGAACTCCAAGGGTAGGAATAATAAGCAACCCTCTGAAGGAGAAGCAGCCCATAGGAGAAGAGGGCTTCAGACCTAAGTTCTAGCCTGGGGCTTCTTGTATGACATCATACTACTCACAGTTCATAGGAATTTAGAAGAAGGAAGGAATCACTGAAAAAGGAAAGACTTACCAAAGAGGAGAAATTTGAGGTCTGTCTCAAAGTCTAGGGAACAATTGGATAAGATAATAGAATTATAGAGTTAGAAGGAACCTCAAAGATGATCTAATCCATTCCCTTTATTTTTCAGATGAGCAAACTGAGACCCTAGATAGTTATGGTTATTATGAGTAGTAGGAGTAGAAACAACAATGATATTGAACATTTATTTACTACTTCATGGTTTGCAAAGCACTTTACAAATGCTATTTCATTTTATCCTCACAACATCACTGAGAGGTCAGTATTGTCTTTATTTTGCAGATGTGGAAACTGAGGCAAGCAGAGGTTAAGTGACTTACCCAGGGTCATACAACAAGCAAGTTACTGAGGTTGGATTTGAATTCAGGTCTTCCTGATTCCAGCTTTTGTGATCTCTCAATTCCATCATCTAACTGTCTCTAAATTAAAAGACTTTATCTAAGTCAGTCAGGGCACATTCACTTTCTTATTCTGGTAGTGTCCTTGAGTAAATGACTCAGTTACTCACAGCAGGGCCACCATGTTGTAAACTAGTTATAGAAAGGCCACCTTCTTCCTCTTAGGCTCTGTGGTTCAAGAAATAGGTTTAAGATATTTTTTTCAGTTCTAGGAGAAGGAAGAAAGGTATTGGACTCAGGAGTCGGACCCATGGAAACCTTGGAGTCTAGCGTTCTAAGTCAAAATTCTAGGTTTCCCAGGGAGAAAGCCCAGAATGGGTTTGGATTTGGAACTTTATGGGACTAATGCTATGTAGGAATCGAGTTAAATTGTAAACTTAATCACTCTCCTCTCTCCAGGGAATGAAGTAGTGTATGAAGGGGGTTATATGCCCAGGTATTGAGAGGGGGGTGTTTATAGATTACTTTTTAGTATACTATTGAAGTAAATATTCTTCAGTAAAAAGCTAATCTAACTGTTAAATGGTTATATGGAACTGGGGTGCTTGGACTCCCTAAAATTTGAGGAACACAAACAATGGTGCCTTGATCCATTTGTAGAGATAAGAGACCTTCCAACCCCTCAAGGGTACTTGAGAAGTCTGGGGAAATTGAGGGGGGAATGTAAAACTCCTGGTCCCTAGACAATGGGAGGCAGACTAATCACTGTTACACTTGACTTAGCCTAAAGCTGGAATTTTAAAAATCATACATTTTTGGTTCAGAAGACTGGATCACTAACTTCCTTAAGTACTAAGCTACAATTCTGATATCAAGGCAATTCTTGATCCTGTCCACATTTGATATTTCTCATGAAATGCCATACATCTTCTCACACTGCATGCCTGGTTAGGAAGCCAAGAAAACTGTGAGAAAAGAAAGTGAACAAACAGGGATATTCATAGGAGTGGCATTTCATGACTTGAAAGGGTCTCTGGGAAAATCTAACCTTAGCTCACTTTGTCAACTAATAGTAAATCTGTACACTCTCCACTGCCACTAAAAAGAGTAATTCTGTCAAGCCTTTCTAAAAAAAAAAAAAATCTACGTATGTGCCTTGGGAAAAGTATTACTATGGATAGAAATAGCCCACAATATGTACTTACAATGGAATGCATTGAGACATATCATTCCTAGCCAAAATGTGAGTGATGGGTTAATTTATCATAAACTTAGAACAAAATTTATTTACAAAAGAAGGTATGATTGGAAGATATAGATAAAGAAGCATTTCACAAACCATTGATAGATAATATTGATCCCAACTCTAATTTTTCCCACCTGGGCAACATGCATATACCTATTGACCTTTACTTCATTTAAATGCTCTGGGAAACTTCCCCAAAGTCAGTCACCAAAAATATTTGGCAGCTATGAGGAAAAGGAGAAGAAAATAAACATGACAAATTTTGATCTGAGAAATATGCAACTGGAATCTTTAAATATTTTCATGATCTGATTATTCCACACCACAAAATATTTTTAAAAACTATTCTTTAGCCAAAGATTAGTGCTTGCTTCTCCACAAGATTTAGCAGCATTAACAAAACACTTTTTGTTATGTCTAAATGAAGGCATCTCATCGTTCTTTAAATCTAAAGCTTCGGAGAAAACCAAATCTCTAAATATATAATATTGTTAAATTCTTTTGTGGCAACTTTTGGAATTCCCAAAGACACAAAGCAACTCTTTGAAGATCTCTGGAATTTTCTTTCTATGGTAATTGAATTCAGTCAGACAGCATACAAGATGCTAAATCATGAAACACTTTTCAGTCAACCTGTGGTCACCATGACAAGGAAGTTTGGCTAGATGGTCTACCCA
The DNA here is from genome assembly GCA_028658325.1 of Potorous gilbertii. Classification (NCBI taxonomy): domain Eukaryota; kingdom Metazoa; phylum Chordata; class Mammalia; order Diprotodontia; family Potoroidae; genus Potorous; species Potorous gilbertii. The sequence goes on along the minus strand of CM053774.1, from coordinate 98,096,726 downwards.
AAGGCAGGCAGAGTGAGAACGAAAGACAAGTGAAGATTGCTAGATGAGTTCCCAGAAGTCATCAGAAAGAAAATTCTCCATTCCAAATATAAATGTATTTACCTTTTTTTTTTACTTTAAATAACATTTTATTTTTCCCCATAATTACATATCAAGAAAATTTTTAGCATTCATTTTTAACAAGATTTTGAGTTCCAGATTTCTTTCCCTCCTTCCACTCCCCTGTTTTTTAACATGAAATCTTTAGGGATTGACCAACCAACAACATTCAACATTACCTACAGAATGAGACCAATTAAAACATTTAAAAATTAAATTGAAACAAAAATGTGAGCTAAAATCAACACTGAAAATTCATTTCATTCTCATTCACTTCTTTCAGGGAGGGGGAAAGAGTGAGGGCAAATAAAGAGAGTTAAATTTTATCCAGCCATTGTCAAAGATAAAGGTAAAACCTGAAAAATATGGCCAACTCTCCAGAAATGTCTTCAGGATGCCAAGGATTCAGATATTTGGAAATATCTCAAAGACTTAGCTAAATGTTTCCTTTTCGTCCAAATGCTAAACATACTGTAGACAAAGCTTTAATCAAAGTATTTGTAAAGGAAAACTTTTCTTATTTTTTGCTATAAATTACTGAAGTATTGGTAACATAATTTTATAGAAGTTATAATTAAGATAGAAATGAATGATTCAGGGTTAAAAAAAAGAGAGAATATTTTAAAATGGTTATTCATAGTATAAGGGGGCAGTGACTTGGCTCTACCTGAAGGAAAGCAAGCCAAAAGGAGCCATCTCTGCCTGCCTGCCTGCCCCTTCAGGGTTATTAAGTTCCTCTTGGAACCTGTTGGATCTCCAGGGTAATTTGCATAACCCTGTACTAGCTGCCAGAATGTGATGGGACTTAAAAGGAATTCCTTCCTCCTAACTGAAATTTTAAATGAATCTGAGGAGAATTCCCACCGAGTCCAAGGAACAAGTGGGAATTGGTAAAAAATTTTTGAAAAATCTTGACCTGATTTTTTAATCTCAACTAAAATAAAAAGACTCTCTTCTGTGATCATTGAGTATTGATATGCATGTGATTCCCTGCTTCTCACCTCACAAAAATCTGAAAATTTATCTATAGCATAGGTTAATTTTCCAAAATAGCAATAAATCTCTCTTTGAGGAAGCCCTAGAGACAAGATTTCTCAAATGGAATTTTAAGGGGGTTTGGGGGGTGTCTGTGAACTTGAATGGGAGAAAAATTACATCTTCGTAACACTCTGCATTTATCTTATGGCCTTAAAAACACAACTCTGAGAAGTACATTGCCTTCACTAGGTGATCAAAGGGGTCCATGACACACAGAAAGTCTAAAAGGTCCCATCCTATGAGCCAAAGATAGCTTTAGCAGCTGACAGCAGCTCAATGAAGGAGAAGATGCCTCAAAGCAGATGACAGCAGCAGCTCTGCAGAGAAGTGGCCACATTAGGGATGGAAACGAGTGATCACCGGAAAAGTGGAAAGAAACATGGTCAGTTACTGGGAGATGGACACATGAGAGGCATTCCAGCTAGGACAAAACTGGGGAGGAGTGGAAATTATCCAGGACAGTGCTTGGTGGGGTAATGAGTGGAAAATTGTCATCCTTTGTATATGGGAGCTTTCCTCTTGTTATTTACTTACCTATTCGTTCCTAATTAAAAGTTTTGCTATTTTATTTACGGTTCCTATTCTGTTAATAGAGAATGTGCTTGAACCATATGTTTATAGTGTCACTATAAGCATGCCACATTGAACTTGGAGGCAGTGACCCTTGCTTCAATGAATTACTATTAAATATGCTGATGAACATAATTCTTTGGGCTTGCAAATCTCTGTATAGTTTAATTTTTATAGGAGAAAGTAAAAAACTTATCTGAAGTTTTCTTCCTGTCTCACTAATGAGATAATTTGCCAAATTGTAGATGGTCTCCCTGGGTTCATGAAGGTAACTGATAAATAGATCTATGTGTCAGCTTTGGAAAACTGCAACTCAATAACACTAGTGTTTCTGGCCCAAAGACAGTGACATATATAAATTATGAATAAGAGAGCCTCTAAATAGAGACTTCTGGAATGCCAGGAGAACTTCCAGCTCTTTCATCAAGAGGGCAGATATATCCCCTGGGGAAACATAATCCTTCTGCTTTATAGACATGAAAATATGCAGAAAAGGGACAGAGCAAAAGTCAACCTCCCATAGAAATTGTGTGTTGTTTTAATACAACTCAGACCAAAGTATTAAATGTTATACATAAATCCAAATATAGAGCAGCTTGGCAAAGCACCACACACATGAGGGGTTAGAGAAGGTGGATATCTGATAGCATTCCTTGAGTAGCCTGAGCTACAAGTTTTGCTTGTTGTGGAGACAAATCCACTGACAATCTAAGCAGGAGAGAAAAAAACATACCACCTCAAATTTCACAAAGATTTTATTTTGAAGATGGGCATTCAATCTCATGGTACGATTTTAAATGAAGCAAAAAAAAAAATGTTCCTGAGCTTTGCCTAAACTTGTTCAGAATGTGGTTTCTGGTTCATTTGTGGATCATTAAAATGCACATTGTAACCAAAACCAAATCCAGATTTTTCTTCTGCTTTACAAGCGTTTAAGAGGATGAGGTCTAGCTTTGTGAGACAGTTAACTATCTGAAGATGGCCACTACCACCCAAACTCTGGAATAATGCAAAGACTCCAACTTTCCATGCAGGAAAAGATCATGTGAACTAGCAATTTTCTTTCCTTTCTGGTGGTTCTGATGCCATACATACCTCACAGCTGATTTGGGATTTCTCCTTTCATATTTGCATATTCAATGCAACTTTGGGATATTAATCTTTTCCTACCACATTTGAGATTAGATAGTCTTCTGCATTCTTCTGAGATTTCTCTTTCTCTTACTGTCATTTTATTCAATGCCAACTTCACTTAAAGAAAAGAAGGCAACTCAGTAGGAGCCTTAGGCAATAGTGCCTGTGATTTCATGGCTTCCTCTGTTTGTTCTAAGCTGCTTCCTTTCTGACCCAATCTGAGACCAATCTGTAAGAATTAAGTCAAGCATTCTATCCATTGATATGAGCTCCTGAAACATAATTTTCTAAAATCTAAGGTATAAAAATAGTACAGTTCTACTCAACTTGATTTCCCACACTGAATTCTGACAATGAGCAAATTATCTCTCCATTGGTGGCAAGTGGTGTAACATCTGAGAGGCAATGTGGTGTGAGAGAGAGGGCACCATCCTTAGAATTAGGAGATGGCTTAATGGGCAGGCTGGGCCTGAAGTCAGGAAGACCTGGGTTCATAGCCTTCCTATCTTTGACACTAACTTTGTGACCCTAACCGAAGACTTAGACTGTTACCTCTAAATCTATCAGCCTGCAATCCTGTGACTCCTCTCTTAAACGCCTACCTTTTGTGCATAGTACAGTAGAAAGAGCATTGGCTCTGTCATACTGGAGTCAGAGGACCAGGGTTTATAATCCATCATTGATGCTTACTATCCCCATGACCTTGGTCAAGTCTCTTTATCTCCTTAGGTCTCAGTTTCTTAATTTGTGAAGTCTGGGGGTTGAATTAGATGGCATCTAAAAATCTATGCTTCTTTGACTGTAGTTAAATGATTTAATATCTCAGAGCTAGTATTAAAATTGTATCTTGTTCCGGTCGCCTTAACCCTCACCTCTCCCTTTCTGGTTCATGTAGTAAGTATATAAGTAACTGGTGTAAGGTGGCAAGAGCAGGGAGTAGCCTAGACGTCACACACAAAAGGGCCCAAAGATCAAAGGAGTGTAATTTACAAATTTTATCATCCAAAAATCATGTCCTTAATTAGGGGGTGCCATCTAGGCTTTGCTGTTGGGGCCTTTTGGTCCCATGATATATTATACATCTTAGACAAATATCAGACCTCTCCAGTAAAGACTAGCAGATCACCAAGTGGTGTTGATAATTTTGAGATGATGTGGCCATATTAACTTCAAAGGTTTACTGACAACTTTGAAATGATTTGGAAAGGTGAACGAACAAATTTCAAGGTAACACAGATAAGAGTTAGTCTGTCCTCCCCCCAAAACCCTATAAAATGAGACCTTGAACTTCTGCTTCTCTTCTCCAACCAGAGCACTCTTTCATGTCCATGGGGTCCCTGTGCTAAGTGCTCCCTCCTCTAATCCATGGTTGAGCTACTTTTTGTCTCTCCTCCTTCCCATCCTCTTCCCCATCACTTCCACATTCCCTGACCACCCCATCCTCTGTCTCTTGGCTGACTGCCTCTATATCACCCCTGTCACCATTTGTCTATACTTTCTGTGTCTTTTCTCCCCACACCCTCTATGCCTTATTAAAATACGGTCACAGCATTATTCCCCATTGCCACTGTGATCTTTGCCAGTGAATGCACAAAGAACTGGGCATGCCTGCCCCATTTCATAATTTCATAAATTAATCATCAATTCAATCAGTATTTTGTGCAGAGTTGCTCCATGGGAAATAATGTTGGCCAGTTAATTAACCAAGCAGGTCAAACTATTTGGAATTTTAGCTTCAGAGCCTCAGTTCCCTCATGTGTAAAATGATGGCTCTAATACTATCTACCTTACAAGGTCGGTGTAAGGAAAATGCTTTTAGATCCATAAAGTTCCATACAATTTGAATAATTACTATTTTTCTTGAGCAGCTAAAACTCATCACAGAGTACTGAGATAAATAGCGGTAATTTTTCCTGGAACTTCTAGATATTCAAATTCCTCCTGAAATTGTCAATTGGACTATTTACTGGCTAACAACAAAATAATTCACTTCCTATTTCAGCTAACTCTTCCGCAATGTTGGCTCCCATGATCTTGATTCTCTCCCTACCTCCCTAAATGTTCTTTCCTTACCCTTTACCTCTTTCACAATTTCATCCTCCTACTCCTGGCTCATCCTCCACCCCGCCTGGCAAGTATGGGTAGGTTAGGTCTGAGAGGAAGCTACTTGAAACAAAGAAAGGAAGTCCTGGAATCTTTGGCTCAGCTGGTTAAAATGGGCCTTTTTTTCCACAGAAAGAAAACCAAGGTATGAAATCTCAACTCCCAAGCTCTTTCTTCAGCCCTAAGTACATCATTTCTTCCTTTCTGATGAAAAATAAGACTCTCCATAAAGCTAGATGGGTGCAAATGTTGGCAGTCTACAAGCAAAGAACTCATGTTTTCTGCTTGTATCTTTTCCATTCCAATTCTACCAAATTATGGGAAAAAGTTATTTCATCAATTGTTTCAAACTCCTACATCTTGATCCCTAATAATAGGTACCCACTGGGATTTTGTGGCTATGGAGCTAATCCATTGCTTGATATATATATTTTCCTTTTGTGCTCTATCAATCACTTATTAAAGGGGAAACAAAATTTATATGACTTCAGAAATGTTATAAATGCTTTTTCCCCCTTTGTTTTGCCTACAAGTGCGAAGGGAAGCAAGAGAGGTGATAAGAGAGAATAGGGTGTAAAGTAAGAAGGAGGGAGACTAAGGCAGCAGGAAACAGGAGATGCCATACTTGATACCACCAAATAGTGTTAGCATAGGGATGGGGCACTGTGACCTCAAGGCCACATGTGGCCCTCTAGGTTCTCAAGTGTGATCCTTCGACTGATTCAGCCACTTGAAGACCTTATGTAAAATTTGGATTCAATCAAAGGGCTACACTTGAGGACCTAGAAGGCCATATGTAGCCTTGAGGCCACAGATTCCCCACCCCTCTGTTAGTCTGTCATGTGCAATAGCTTACAAAATTTTCCTGGGGAAGCTGGCACATATGCCATTTGGGGAAAACAATTTAAAAATTAAAATGTTACCTGTTACAGAGCTGGCTATTTAAAAAATCAGACATACTGAGGACCCAGTGCCTTTTCAAGGTCATTCTTCATTTTTGGGGAAGGTTGCTTTCTTTCACTATTATGGTATTTGGGATTTGGCAGGCAAATGTATGTGTCTTATTTTTGATTCATTGAAAGTTGTTTTTTTTTTTTTGCTCCACTGTCTGTATCTGCAAAGACCAACAGTTAAGCAGAAAACACATTAAAGGAATATTTTAAGTTGTCAAACTATATGCTGTAAATACACTGAAATCTCACCATGATACAGTTTGGGGTTCATGGCATGTACCAGTTTTATAGATAAAGATACGTAATAAGATTTTTTTAAGGTACTTTAGTATCTAAGTGGAAAGTCCACTCTAGGTTCTGAGATCAGAGGACTTGAATTCAGCTCTCACATCTGACATTTACTATGTGTGTAGTTTTGGATAAGTCACTTAACCTCCCTGGGTTCCAGTCAGTTCTTTATGTTGAAATCTGCTCAGTAATGAAGGACATTAAAGTACTCTTCCAGTCTGTTGTGTAATGTGCAAACCATTCATAATAACTAATGTTTATTCATATTCTTTGGCCTAGAGATTCTATTGTTAGACAGATACTCTAAGGAGGGTAATGATGAAAAAGACTTTTATAAGAACATTTTTGTAGTAGTAAAGAACGGAAAACAAAAAGCATCTGCCCATGGATTGCAGAATGGCTAAACAAGCTTTGGTACCTGGATGCAATGCAGTATTACTGTGCTGTAAGAAACAAAGACCATGATGACTACTGGAGCATGGGAAGACTTAGATGAACTCATGCAAAGTGATGTAAGAAGAAACCAGTGAAGTATACACAAGGTCTAAAACAATGTAAAGGAAAACAAAAACCACAAAGTAACTGAAACGAGAAGCTGTGAAATCATAATAATCAAATTTAGCCCCAAAGAAGAGAACTGAGAAGCGCAGCATTACAGAATTAAGGGACTATGAACATACAACATGATGTGTTGATAAATTTTGTTGGACAGTTTTCCCCCCTCTCTTTTATTCTTGGTTTTAGGGGATAGATCTCTGGGAAGGATCCAAATGGATATGTAGGTAATGTAAAAAAAAGAAGTTGTCAATAAAATGTTTATTTTTTTTAACATGGTTATATTCCCATTGGGTAATTCTTATAGTATTTTGGGCAGCCAAAATCACCCAAAGGTTAAATTACTCATATTTTTAGATGGTGAAAGAAAGATATAATAAAGCATGGGCTGAGTATGGCCACCATCAAGTGCCTTTTAATTTTTAACACTAGGTCTTTGGTGTGATAAAATTTTTTTCAGAATAAAGAAAAAAATTAATAATCGATCCACTATTTATTGCGAAATATAGAATTCAATATGGGAACACTTGAGCATGCATTTCAATTCCCTCTCAGTTTCGAGCTTTCCTTTGAGGGCAGCCCCAGAATTAAATCTAAGTAGATAGCACAAGGGAGTGCTCTGTGTATTGAACTGTCTTAGCAGGAAAAATCACAAGTCACTGAATAGCAGGAACCTGTTTAAAGAGAGATAACACCCTAAAGGAAATACTAGTTTGAATTAAAAAAAAATTAAGGGTATTTATTTTGGCTAAGACTAGGAGTTCTTTGTTGTTGTTGTTCAACTTATTTCTGTTCTTTAAAATGATATTACTAAGGCTATTCATTTATGCATTTTACTCCATTTTGCCTTTTCTCCTTTTTTTGTTATAGCATTTTTCCAAATGGAAATCTGCTCAATTTCATGGCACAATGTTTGCTATTCCAAAATACCATGATGTGCTATCATCATTAAGAGTAAGCCTTTTGGCACCAATGACCAAACAAGAGGCACTGGGGGAAAGCAAGAAGGAATCAATAATTATTTATTTCATATTGACTATGTACTTACTGCAAGGGATTGTACCTAATTTTGTCCTACTCTTCTAGTTATGGATGTCAAGATATCTAGAAAGAAGTCCCTACTGGACCTCCTGAGATAGATTCACTGGATGACACGGACAAGAGATGTGCAAGATGGTAAGGAATGAATGGGTTTAATCTGCATTGCTGGAGGTTGTATCTACATTGTGATGACAGATCCATTGAAGCACTGGAGAATTGCCCTTTCCCCAACATTGATACTATAAAGGTGTTCCACTTTATTTCCAACTCTGAGAAAAGAAGTCTGAAGCCCAGATTATCTAGGCATAGGTTCCCAAAGTAGGTGATACCACTCTCTGGGGGGAGCTAGAATGACCCAGGGAGGAAGTAATAGCTTTGGGTACAATTGAGGGGCATTGAATAAAAATAAGGGGACAGTGGAAGCATAAGGAAAAAAGAGAAGAAAATTTTGAAAAACCATTTGTACATGTTTCGTCTACCGTGGAATAGATTTAAAGTCATAGTGATTATATTATTTTCCAGATAAACACACAAAGTGAAAGTTATAACTCATCAGTGGTCAAGTCTGCCAACAGGTCTTAACGAGCAAGTATTGGCAGGCAAATATGTTATGTATTGTCCAGAAGTCCAGCATATACATCAGTAGGAACATGTGTGTGTAATGACTTATTTACAACATAATAATATGATACAATATTACATCATCAACATTTCAATGCAGGAAAAACTCCACAAATTTACAATAAATTATTACATTTAAAATGTTCATGGTTTTAAAAAAATTTATATTTTTTTGAATTGTTGCAAACTTCAAAAAAATGTTAAAAGGTTAAGAAAGCAGATTTCCAGGGGGGAACGGAGTAATTTTTTTGCAAAGAGGATAGTAGGCCAAATAAGTTTGGGAACCTCTGATCTAGAGCTATTTATCAACACATCAACTTCTCTGTTCCCAGATTTTTGCCATATACTTTTAAAATCTGTCATACAAATCAAAATTGGAGTACTAGATTTCAATACAGTTATAGTTTGAAAGAAGGAATTACCTATGTATTATTAATTAGAAATAATTTATAATTTATTACTACATTTTATCTAGTGTTAGGACTTGTTAAGTAAGTATGAAAAATCATGAAGAGAACCACTCAATCAAGCCAAGTCAACAAGCATTTATTAATGCCTCTTATGTGTCTAGTACTATATTAAAATTAGAGATACAAAGAAAGGAAAAAAGTTTCTGCTCTCAAGGAGCTCAGTCTAATGAGGGAGACAATATGCAAACAACTATATATTTAAAAAGATACATACATGATAAATTGACAATAATTTGAGAAGGGAGGCATTAAAATTTAGAACTTAGAAAGCCATCCAGCAGAAGGTGGGACTTTAACTTCACTGTTTGCCTGCCAACACTTGCTTGTTAAGACCTGTTGGCAGACTTGACCACTGATTGGTTATAACTTGCATTTTGTGTGTTTATTTGGAAAATAATGTAATTACTATGACTTTAACTCTGTTACACAACAGACAAAACATGTACAACAGGGAAGTAAGACAGAAATGAGGAATGGGGAACAATTGTGTGAGAAACAGCAAGGAAATCAGTGTCCACTGAATCATAGAGTACATGAGGAAGTAGGGAGCAAAATGTCAGAAAAATGAGAAGATAGGGAGGATCTGAGTTATGGAGGTCTCTGAATGCCAAAAAGAATATTTTAGATTTTATCCCAGAGGTAACAAACACTGGAGTTTTTCAAATAGGAGGTAACATGGTCAGACTTGCTCTTTAGGAAGATAGTGCAGTTGACTAGAATGGGGAAAGACTTGAAACAGAAAGACTAATCAATAGGCTATTGAAGTGGTTTAGGCATGAGATGGATGGTGAGGGTGGTGGCAGTGCCAGAAGAGAGAAAGAGGTTTATAGAAGAGATGTAGAAATCACAAGATTTGGCAACAGATTGGATATGGTGGGGGAGGGTGCGTATACAAAAAATGCCCAAAAGTAACCTTGCTTCTTGCTTCAGCTCAAGCCTGGGGTGATCTGAAGGCCTTGCACTTTGTATGTGTTGGATGATGTGACTCCTGAGAGATTGCTGACCCGCAAAGCAGAGTGAGTGAAGAAGAAATTTCAGTTTGTTGGCTACATTTTGAGAGTTGACCCTGAAGGAGAAAGAAAGAAAGAGAGGGAGAGAGAGACAGAGACAGAGAGACAGAGAGACACAGAGAGAGAGACAGAGAAAGAGAAAGAGACAGACACCGACACAGAGAGAAACAGAGAGACAGACACAGAGACAGAGACATAGACACAGAGAGACAGACACAGAGACAGAGACATAGAGACACAGAGAGACAGATATAGACAGAGTCACAGACTCTCAGAGAGACTGAGAGACAGACAGACAGAGAATTTAATAATGACCATTATCTGATTTGAATGGGAGACTGGAGCTTCAGACCCACAAACATGTAGGGAAAGTTCTCTCACCTCTCCCATCATGTTCATTAATTTCCAGAACTGACAGCCCTAGAGACTAGTGAAATCGGTACAGTGATTCTTTCCCTGGTTTGAGATGAAGTCTTATCTTACTCTCAGCTGACAAAATCATTTGCCCTGGTGTGTTCTTTGGTGTATTCTAGTCTATTTACTGCTTTATTTAATAAAGAGATTTATCAGCTAGTCTTGATGGTCTTTTATGTAGCCATTGTTTGGAAGGAAGAGACCAAGCTGGCAAATGTAAACTAAAGGCTACCTTGAGAGCAATCAGGAAAATGGCTTTTGTTCTAAATTATTTAGACTCATACACCTCAATTAGAGATATTTGAGTCATGCTAGATAGATATGTCTAACCTAGACATGCCTCCTATGTTGGGGATAGGAGACATTGACCAACCTTAGTGGTTCTATATTCTGCCTGCTTCTCTCCTTAAACAAGCTTATGATGTCTCTGGTGGACCACATTCCACATTATAGGTATCTATGCCACTCTTGAGCTACATCGTGTATTTACTCAGATATTCCTAAAGTGAATGTGCAGGCGCGTGCCCACACACACACACACACACACACACACACGCACGCACACATGCACACACACACACCTCTTTCATAAAGCAAATACAGAGTAATTTTGAAAGGAGCAACTGCTTCTATTAGACATTTAAAGACATTTTGTAAAGGAAATACTAGAGTGGAGTTCAAGGGTCTTTGTATTTCAGGGGAAGCCCTTGAATGGAGTGATAATTACCTTTTATTGACTTCTGTGTTTGATTAAAATTGTAGTATCTCCAAAGCACCTTTACCTCTTTCAGAAACCACTGAAAATCAGAAGTGATAACGCCCATACATTATAGGGTTACTACATTGTGTAGCCTCTTGCCAAATGATTATGAGGTCAACATAATATATTAAACTAACAGACAGCCTGGGAGAATACTAGGATATTTTAGGGAAATGATTTCATTTTAATTTAGTTTGTTAAAAATAGGGATGGAAGAGAAAAGATGAATATTTCCTATTTTAGAATTCGGAAATCCATGTGGATTTGAGTAGACTCAGATCTTTTATTAGCTATGTTGTTTGCAGTCAAGAAAAGATCACACTCCTTTCAGGAAGAATGCTACACAGCAAACTCCAAGGGGAAAACAAACCCACCCTGCGATTTTAAAAAGGCCTTTGAAGATGTCCATAAGCCTTGGCAGTGGTTCACACCAGATAGTTGGGAGTGATCAGGTTTAGTAAGGAATTTTGCTAGTTTGGGAGTTTGTAGAAGTTGGGAGGCAAAGAAAACCAGCTATATTCTCATGGCTGATAATACAAAATTCTGTTCCCTGTTTGACAAGGAATCCTGAAAATTCTGAAAACAAGAAGATCCAATAAATGGTCACTAGCTTAGAGATCTTGAGTATTTAACTGAATAATCAAACAGTTTTTCCCATTATGATACAACCTCCTCTTCCCTCTCCTCCTCCCCACCCCCAGACATGTGCTCCTAGTTCATCTTTCAGGCACCGCCCTGGAACATCTGTTGAGTAGTGCAGTGAAAAGAACACTTCCAGAGATAGATGCTGAACCCAAATCAGGTACTAGTATAAAAGTTTGGTGTTTACTAAGGCTTGTTACCAACTTGGCTACAAGGATATGAATTTCTCAACCATAACAACTCTCGAACCTCATCTGCTTAGCTAAAGAGGGTTTGTGATCCATAACACTGGAAGCAGTAACTCATCCTCATGAAATCACAGCTCTTCACAGCACAAAAATGTGAACTGAAAATAGCTATTTAAAAGTCTTTTTGTCCGAGGCAGCATGGTGTAGTGGAAAAGATAACAGGTCCCTGAGCCAGGGGCTCTTGTCCCGCTCTGACACATACTAGCTATCACTCAGTCACGTCAACAAGTATTTGTTAAGCATTTACTATATAGACCAGGCACTGTGCTAAGCACTAGAACAAAGAAAAGCAAAACAGTCTTTTCTCTTAGAAGCTCACTTGTTGATGGGAAAGACAACATGTAAATAACTGTTGCTGTGCTTAAGTAATTTTTCAGTCAGGTCCGACTCTCCGTGACCCCATTTGGGGTTTCCTTGGCAGAGATGCTGGAGTGGTTTGGCATTTCCTTCTCCAGCTCACTTTACAGATGAGGAAACTGAGGCATAGAGGCTTAGGTGACTTGCCCAGGGTGACAGAGCTAGTAAGTGTCAGGCTGTATTTCAACTCAGAAAGATGAATCTTCCTGACTCTAAGTTCAACATTCTATCCACTGCTCCACCTGGTTGCTCCATGTAAATAACTAGGGTTGTATCAATTAAATACTGAGTTGCAGAAGGTAATCTCTGAAGGGAAGGCACTAGCACTTCCTGGGGAGATGAGGAAAGGTCCTCTGATGAACTGTAGAGGGAGGAATTTGAACTAGATTTGGGAAAAAAAAGTCAAAGAAGTTAAGGAAACCAGGATAAAAACATGACAAAGGGATATGGAGTGCCATGTCAGCCAATGTTGTTAGACAACATGAAGAGTGGAAAAGTAAGAAGGGAGGGGCTTGGAGGGCTTTAAATGCCACACATTTGATCCCAGAGATAATCAAGATCCACTGGAGTTTATTGAGCAGAGAGTTGACACAATCAGACCTTATGCTTTAGAAAAATGGAGTGGATTGAAGTAGTGAATCAAGAACACCAGATAGAAGGGGCTATTGCAATAGCACCAGTGAGAGGAGTGGGGAACCCTACACTAGCAGGGAGGCTGTGTGAGAGGATAGAAGACATATATGAAAGATAATGTGAAGGTAGAAATCATAAAATTTGGTGATAGCCTGAATATCTGGCATGAATGCAAGTGAGACTGAGTCACCCCGGGCATGTCAATTAATAGTTCAACTCCCCATTCAAATCTCCCGACTCTAAGTTACAGAAAATCTGCAAATATGCTTTGGTAGATGGGAATTCCTCACAGTGAGTACTCCCATCTAATAAAAAATAAATTTTTGAACGAAGTACTATTCAAATATTTGTTAACCAATATATATAAAAATACATGAAAAAGTAGAGCATTATAAAAATATGGGAGGCTATTATTATTTATTATTAATTTGTTACCTCAGATTTTGAACAAATTATTTTTATGTTGGAATTAATAATGGATAAAAGTCATCCAAAGGCAATGTGAAAGAGGAAAAGTGAAAATGAGAGAGGATATATTTAAAAACTGAGTAAATGTATATTTGAAATGACTTGCGAGGAATTTTCAGGGAGGATGAGCTGTATTCTACCTGACATGTCAGATTTCATGCTTTCCAAACAGGATTAAAAACCAGAACTGTCAGTTTATTTTAGGAATAGGTTGCTATTTTTCTGGTTCCCAATTCTCACTTGAAGATGGAAATTAACTTAAGTTTCTTTCTGCTACTCTTCTGCCCACACCCTTATCTTGCCACACATGCAGCATGATATCCCTTTGTGTTGGAGTCCAGAATGTTTATACACGTCTAGCTCCAGAACATTTGTCATCATTCCCTAATCCCATGAATGTTAATACAGAAACAATTTGGCATTGATTAGTTAAATGAGGCCTGTTTATTTGCCCTCTGAAGCGAGGTAGCAAACCCAAGGACGCCCCAAGTTGCCATGTTACCTGCTGCTTTCAACATGAAATCAGCCAGTATGAGAATGGTAATGAAGTCACTTTCTGTTTTGATAAGAGAGTGGCCAAAGATCTCAGGCATGGAAGGCATTTTAACAGAGTCCTTATAGAGGAGCGACTGTGCTCTCTATTAATAAACCCAGTCTCCATGTTCTCTGGAGCACAGGGACCATTTGACTGCTCTGGATTCCTAATATTCTAACATACTACTTTCACTCTTCTCATATTTATTTCAATGGAATTCTGATTGCTATAATAACATTTGAGCACACAAACTGTCTCCAATTAATGTCAATAAGCTTGATATCAAATAAGAGTTGAGGAAATATTCCTCTATTGTTTCTTTACAGGGGACCAGGAATACTGTACATATTATCAGTCATAGTTGATGTGTTGGGTTGGTTTTTCTGAATAATTTTTTCCCTCTCTTTCCTTTGTTATCTTTATAAGGTGTGGATCAATAGATGGGGGAAGGAGAAAAATATATTTGGAAATGAAGGTCATACTTAAAACAATCAAATATTAAATATCAAAAAAATTACTAAAAATATAAAATTAGGTCAAATCATCAGTTTCTTATCATAATGAAATACTCTAGGGAAAGCTATAATTTGGGGGGTAACTACCAGAATAGACTATAAAGACTGGTGTTTTCATTCTATACTAAGTAAATCTCCAGAGTAGTGCAAGCTGTCAGGACCATGATGAAAATTGAAAGATATATAGGCTAATGGAACTAAGATGGTAGAATAGTGGGAAGACGTATAGCCATGCTCCTCTTTGAAACTCCAAACAGATCTAGAGAATATACTGGGCTGAGTTCTGATGGGGACATCTAAGGAGAAAAAATTACAATGAGTTATTTTTCAGTTCAGGTAGGCATAGGAAGACTGACAAACACTGGGGATTAAGTCTATTGAGAAAATGCCATGGGGGACATTCCAGTGCAGGGAGAATTTGTGCACCAGGCCAAGAAATCTCAGATCTAGCACAGACAGAACTGACTTTATGCAGGATCTTGGAATAGACACTACCTGGCAACTCTATCTCTCACTACTCAATTCTGGGTCACAAATACAGGGTGTCCTTAGGAGGAGACCTCCACTTAGGAGTGGTATTCTAGCATGAGGAGTGGTCACGGGTCTTAGGCCACTGACTAGGCAAGGAGTAAATTTAGAATCAAGCAAAGACTATGGTTCAGACCCAGGAGTGGAATGGGTTCTTACTTGTAGCTTCTAGCCCAATATGAAGCTTGCAGTAGGATAATCAGGACAGGAATCCCATACCAAAGGGAATCTCAAAGTTCTGTCACTTTGAATTAGAAGTCTTCCAGTTGACTGACAGTGGGCAAGTCCAGTAGCAGTCTACTGGAATTCCAACTGGAGCAAACCCATAGGCTCAGACATAAACTCAGGTCAGGAACTTAAAAAACAGGCTAGGATAGCAGAAATTAGAGTTCTCCCTGAATCAGACTACTTTTGAAGCACTGGAAGCTTGCAGATCCCCTGCCTGAGCTGTCCCAGAGATCCTGGCATAATGTAACATTCACTCTCCTCACTACCTCAAGAAAGCATAAACAAAATCAAACCCGGAATGGTCTGGTGAGACCATTCCCACCAGAAGGATACGGTGGACCCTGATATGAAGTCTGAAGTCAGGAAGTAGTCTAGAAGAATAAGAAATTTTTTTAAAAAAATTTTTCATCATAAAAAGCAGCTAAGGTAACAGGGACACTCAAGATAGACACCCAAAAGAAAACTGACTCCAAAACATCTATAAGAAAAGCTTCAAAGGAAAACACAGCTTGGACACAAATTTGATTAGGATTCCTGGAAGAAAAGAAATGAGTTTAAATGTTTTTGTAAATTAAATAATAGTGGTAGAGGAAGACATGGATAAGAAATGAGAGCTATGGGAGAAAAGTTAGAAAGGGAATTAAGAGTCTAGAGGTACAAAACTAAATTTCCTGAAAAGAGTGAAGCTTACTTTCATTGGCTTTGGCTGAAGGAGGGAATAACATACACACTCAATTGGGTATGGAAATCTATCTAACCCAACAGAAAAGTAAGGGAACTAGTAGGGAAGGCAGATTAGAGGACAGGGTAATCAGAAGCAAACACTTTTGAGTAGGGACAGGGTCAAAGGAGAGAAGAGAAAAAATGGGGGTGGTATAGGATGGAGGGAAATATAGTTAGTCTTTCACAATATGGTGGTTATGGAAGTGTTTTGCATGACTACATCTGTATAACCTATGTGAAGTTGCTTGCCTTCTCAATGAGGGTGGGCAGAGAAGGAGGAGGGGAGAGAATTTGGAACCCAAAGTTTTAAAAGTGAATATTAAAAATTGTTTTGACATGCAACTGGGAAATAAGCCATATAGGCAATGGGGTATAGAAATCTATTTTGCCCTCTAAGAAAATAGAAGAGTATAAGAAAAGGGAGGGTGATAGAAGGGAGGGCAGATTGAGGGAAGGGGTAATCAGAATGCACGCTGTCTTGGGGTGGGAGAAGGGGAGAGATGGGGAGAAAATTTGGAACTCAAAATCTTGTGAAAGTGAATGTTGAAAACTAGTAAGTAATTAATGAAAAAAGGAGATAATGACTTTATGTGATAACACAAAACATTAAACAAAGTTGAGACAAAAGAATAGAAGAAAATATTAGGCATCTTATAGCGAATACAACTGACATAGAAAAGAGACTGAGGAAAAACAATTTAATCATAAGTCACAAACAAGAAAATAATCTAGACAGCATATTTAAAGAAATCATAAAACAAAACAATCTACATCTCTGAGAACCAGGAGACAAAGTGGAAATAGAAAGAATCCACTGGTCACCTCCTGAACAAAACTCTGAAATGAAAACTCCCAGAAATAGTGTAACCAAAATTCAGAGCTTTCATGTCAAAGAGAAAATACTGCAAGGAGCCAGAAAGAAAGAATTCAAGTATGACAAGTCATAGTCAGAATCATACACAATTTAGCATCCACTATCATGAAGGAGTGAAGTATGGAATGTAATATTCCAGAAGGCAAAGGATATAGACTAAGAATCAAGAATAGCTTACGCAGCAAAATTGAGTATAATCCTACAGGATTATGGACCTATAATGAAACAAATGAAGGCAAAATATATAGGTTTACAACCAAGAATAACTTACTTAGTAAAATAGTATCATGTTAGAGGGATTCATCATATGTCTTTGCTGAATTGAACAAACTGATTCCCTTCCAAGAGGTTGGAGGGGCACAGGACCATATGCCTTACTGAAGATGAGGCAGTATTTCTGTATAACGTTGCTCTTTGATGCCTATCAGAAAACCCACCTCTGAAAGATCAGTGTGGCACAATCTCAAGATAGAAGATAGGGAGTTACAGTGCTACTGAAGTCTACCTTGCAGCAGTGACTGTTAAAGCTCTCACTGAACACACACTTCACCTTTCTGGGTCTCCCTGTGCTCATGCATTACCCCTCATCAGAGTTCCCATTTCACTGTATTTGTCAGATCCTGTATCATTCTCTTTCAGCCAGCATGGTTGAACACGGGAATGAGTGCTCGAAACAACTTCCTCATCGTGCCCCTGACTACTGCGGTTGTGTATTCTACCTCCCAGAAATTGATTTGTCTGTGATAAAACACAACGCTAAGAAGGAGAATTCTCCAGTCCCATAGTTTCTTGGAGCAGCCTTCCACAAAACTTCACCTTTTAAGAACAATCTATTTGAAGCACAACCCTGGTTGTTCCTCTTTGAACTTTCCTTATTCCATCTCTTATTTGGGATCAGATGGACCCTGAAGTTCCTATTCCCCTAAGTGGCTCCATATTCCTCTGACCTGTTTTAATTGTGTGTGTGGTAGGAATAATTAATAACGACCAGGCATCCTGACATGTAGGCTGGGCTAGTTTTTCCCTAAAAACCAGAGAAGTCATCCATGGGATATTTGTTATTCAGAGCTTGAGCTATGGACATGATGTTTTTGTTGTCTAGGACAGTTGTTGTAATTCATCTTTCATTCTAAAAGAGGACCAGTGATATAAGGAGGGTGGTGTCTGGACTTGAACTGGATTTAATTGAGGCAGGGCTGTGCAAAGTCACCAGCCTCACTCACTCTCTCCTCCAGAATCATTAGATATAAAAAGCCTAAACGATGAGGATCCAGGACCTCTCAGACTTAATGGATGTCCCACTACTGTGAAAGTCAATATACTCTGCTGACCATATATATTTCAGAATGGGGGGGGGGCAGCTAGGTGGTGCAGTGGGTAGAGCACCAGTGCAGGAGTCAGGAGGACCTGAGTTCAAATCTCACCTCAGGCACTTAACACTCACTAGTTGGGTGACCTTGAGCACCCAGCTGCCTCATCCTGGGTTATCTCCAGTCATCCTGATGAATATCCGGTCCCTGGATTCAGGTGGCTCAGGAGGAGAAGTGAGGCTGGTGACCTGCACAGCCCTCCCTCACTCAAAACAAAGTCAAGTGCAAGTCATGTCATCATTTCTCTGATGGCATAATCTTCTTCGGCAACGAAGGACGAATACCCAACAGATTTCAGAATGGAGATAGAAAGGGCAATGTTTACCTGAAGCAGTGCTGTATCCTTGATGTGTGTCCTCTACAAACTATCTTTAAGTACACTTATTTCTCTTGATTGTTAGTTGGCCTGTAAGTGCTTCATTTTATTTTAGACCCAGGCCTGGGCAGCTCAACCTGACCTGAGACAGGCCTGGCTAAGAACCAGAGGAGGTAACATGTTCTGATTAAATATAATATTAGTAGCCTAGTGACACATCTCTCTTTTCTGTTAATAATCAATGATCCGTTGTATAGGGGTGTTTTGGGGGGAGAGTCTCTGTTGGAAAATTTTTATTGTATTAAAATAAGATTTATCCATATAATGTAAAAAGTAATAGTGAAAAACATTACAAAATAAAAGATGACTTATTATTAAGGATTTATTAAGTACTTACCATCTACAAGGCACTATGCTAAGTGCCCAATCCACTAAGCATTGTGGATAGAAATAAAGGCAAATAACACAATCCTTACCCTCAAGGTGCTTATGGGGATGTTATTCAGTCATGTCAGACCCTATTATGGACCATTGCACACCAATATTGTTCAAAGAATTTTCTTGGCAAAGCTACTGGAATCACTTGCCATTTCCTTCTCCAGTGGATTAAGGCACAAGTTAGGTGACTACTCAGGTCATATAACTAATAAGTGTCTGAGGTGGGATTTGAACTCCAGGCTATATCCGCTGCCCCTCTATGTGACAACACAGAAAGGATTTAGAAGGTTGAGAAGAAAAGTATCACTGACTCCCCTGACCCCCACTGCCTGCAAGCTGGATAAATTACCTTTCATCCCTGCCCCAGGATTTTCCAGTGTACTTAAGGGACTTCAGGGTATGTGTGTAGGCTATGGTCTTCTCTCAAGCATTGAGGTGGTCCCTTGCACTTCAGTCCCATTTAACCAGTAACAGTTGGGTTAGATTTTCCAAAGGAATATTTACTTCCAAAAACATAATCACAAATACTCACTTACTTCACAAATACTCACTTACTTATGGGAAGCATAATCCCGTTTCCCCCCCCACTCTTGAGTGCCTGGGGAAGGCAAGGGGATTTCGTTAATAGTTTAGTTTGGTTCCTATAGTGTACCTGGTCTCAATTGCAGATCCAATACCAGCTTCTGGATCATCCTCCAGTCACCCTAGCTCCTCTGGGCTTTCTTGCAATATACTCAACTGCAATCCTGGCTCCAAGATCACCATGGCTCAAATTCCCAAGTCTGGTGACAATCACCAATGGCACCTGAAACTAAGTAGGAACAAGACAGAACAGAAGCAATTTCTCTGAGCAGGGTAAAAGAGAGGGAGAACAAGGGAAGGAATAAGTCCTTCCTCTCTCACTGGATCAGTCCCTGGGACATGTGCTGTGGATGAGCTAGCATGGGCACCCTCTGGAAGCAGTAAGAAAGAGTCCACAGGGGAAAGAGCACAGGAAAGAGAATGACTGTCTCAGTCTTGCCAGTTTTAAAGAAGACGCAGCCTTTCCCCAATACAGAGCTAATAAAGACATGCTTCTAAAGCCCTGAGGGTATCTCTATATTAGGATATCTGGGCAAGTTCAGTCAAGTCCAGTTATAGACTAGAGATAAACATGTCAGGGAACGGCTGGAGATATCCAGAAAGTGGGAAAAGAGGTCTAGAATGGAGAAAGATAAGGTCAATATAGGTGTGCCAAAGCCCAAGGTGGCTCAGGGTGGTGGCATAGTTGTCCAGATCTAGGAAGTGAGAGGAGAGCCCTGGAATAGAGAAAGATAAGGTCAAGGTAGGTGGAGTCCCAGGTGGGGAGGGTGGAGATAATTCCTGTGGAATGGTATGGGATAAAGAAAACAATGCTAGAAAGGAAAATAACTGAATTTGATATATTGCTTTCATATTTACAAATCATTTTACAAAAATTATTTCCATTGAATCTCATACTAACCTTGTGAAAGCAGGCACTGTGTGTTTGACCACCATTTTGCAGATAAGAAAATTATGACAGTCTAAATATCTAATTCATTGACGTGCAGCTGGTAAATGTTAGGGGAATTAGAAACAAATCTTCCTGAATCCAAATCCAGAAGTACAGCCACTAATACCATACTGCCTTTAAAATAGATGGTCTTGGGGTAGCAGCACTATCTTAACCCATCCCCCCGTGCAGGTTAAACTAGTTTTTCCTTCAAAGGTATTGAGACATTCCTAGAGACTTAGTTGGCTCAGGGAACCAAGGCCTCAGGTTGCTGCTGTCAGTTCCTTATTGCTAGAGTACAAAATAGCCATAGGAACTTCAGGGGCCTCCTGATGCTTCACTGGTGGATCTTTATGTAGATGTGACAAGGGAGCTTCCTCAGCTGAATCAGCTCCAGGTGTCCTCAATATCTTTGTTAAATAGCCTTCTTTAGTGAGGGTGAAAGAAATCTTTTGTTAACTATTGAATGACTTATGAGTGTCTCAGGTTGTTCCTGTATTGAATACCATTTACCAGGGCACTTCTGAGTCATCCCAGAACAGCTGTTCAGTGCTTTTTACATATATGCAAATCTGCATATAAAAATGAAGATCCTATTATGTTTTAAAAGGTATTAATGTTTTATTCAGTAAAGAAACATTACTACAACAGTTATTATAGGATAATGTAGTGCTACTAATTGAGAGTTAATGGAAAGGATTTAATTGCTAACCATTCTGGTTTTTCATTCTCATTTTATCCCTGGGAATTTTGTTCGAATTATTGTCAATCAGCCAAAAGTATGTTATTTGTTGAGCACCTACCATGAGCAAAATGCCATGCAAAGTGTTCTGAAGGATGAAGAAAGTATTTTAAGGTACGTACAGCTTAGTCTGAGAGAAAAGACATAAAAGTGTGTAGAGTCAACTGAAAATACAAAGACATATAAATGGTACTGAGCCCAAAGCCCAAGGTGGCTCAGGGTGGTGGCATGGTGGTCCAGATCTAGGAACTGAGAGAAGAGCCCTGGAATAGAGAAAGATAAGGTCAAGGTAGGTGGAGTCCCAGGTGGGGAGGGTGGAGATGATAATTCCTGTGGAACGGTATGGGAAAAAGAAAAGAAAACTGAGTTTAGAGGGTTGACACTTGGACTACCCATATTTAGGGTATAAGGAATAAGGATACAACAAAGGAGACTGAGGGAGAAAAACTCGAGTTAGGAAAGTCAAATAGTGGGCTATTGTAAATAATCCAGGACAGAGGGTAAGAGGAACCTGAGCTAAGATGGGGGTTGTGTGTATGGAAAGAAGGATTCCCATGTGAGAACGTGAGGAAGAAGCGACAATTTGTAAATTAATTCGATAAAACAGAAACATCATCTTTACTTTTATAAATAGCAACAGCTAGATGCTGTAGTAGATAGAGTGCTGGGTCTGGCATCATCAAGATCTAAGTTCAAATCCAGCCTCAGACACTTACTAGCTGTGTGACTCTGGGTAATTCGTTTTTTGCCGTTTGTCTGACAGTTGGAGTCACATATCTGAAAACATAGAATGCATTTTTGAAAATGCTCTATTTGTGACCAAACTCTTGACCATGACTCTGCTAGATTAGTAGTCAAGAATAGCCAACTGAATTGATACAGGTTTTAACTCCTTTCTCATAAGCTCTCTTAAAATGAGGAGTATTATTTGGTTCACTTTGTCTACATAGCAAAAGGCTATTTTTCTCATCCATAGATTCTTTGCTCTCAGGAAAGGCTAGATCACTTGAACTTAGTCAAATGTATTTATTCCAACTATTTCCCCTTTTTTCTCTCCTGATTACTACATAATTGGGGAGACATCTTCAGAATCAGGAAGACCTGTATTCAAGACCTGCCCTTATCCTATATTGCCTATATTACACTGGGCAAGAGTGCCCCCTGGCAAGATGATTACAGAATATTTGCTTAAGTGGAAGATGATGTTTCCTCATCGGGACTTTTCTACTATAACAATGAATTCACAGTTCTGTATTTGAAAAAAATAATAATATTAATCACAGTTCCATATTAAAAATAACAATCACACAACTGAAGGAATTTATATAATAGACAAAAGATTTTAATATATCATCTAGATCTATTCCTGGTTTCTTACATTTGCACAGTGATGAGCACATAGTAGGTACTTTAAAATACTTGACTGATTGGTTGCTACTGAAAAACAAACAAATCTCACTCTTCTGATTAGAGAAAACTGACCTAAAAAATTTACTAGACAGCAAAGAAGTCAATTATTTGGAATGACTCTAATTAGAGCAAGGGTTTTTAATCTGAGATCCATGAATTTGCTTTTTCAGTATTTGATAACTATTTCAATATAATTTTTTGGTAAACTGATATACTTTATTTTATGCATTTAAAATATTATTCTGAGGATGGGTCCATAGATTGCACTAGATTGCCCAAAGGTCCATGACACCAAAAAGGTAAAGAACCCCTACTCTAAAGAAAAGGGCAACAATTTTTCAGGGTATGTTTCTCATTGAAAACAAAGAGAATGAAAAAGAATTAGTATAAATGATGAGTACTGAGTTTCTAATGGATATAACTGCTAGGTGACATAGTGAAGAGAATGCTGGACTTGGAATCAGGAGGACATGAGTTCAAATTCTGCTTCAGAAACTTACTAGCTTCATGACCCTAGGTAAGTCACTTATAATTTTTCTTTCTTCCACAGTTTCCTCATCTATAAAATGGAGCTAAGAACAGTGTCTACCTATAGGATTGTTGTGTAGAGCAAATGAAATAACATGTAGAATACTATGCAAAACTTAAATTTTTATATATAAATACTAACTACTATTATTAATAATAGCAATATCACCTGAAAAAGTTACTTCCTACAAAGGAAAGAGAAAAGACTTATGATGAAAGGGTCCTTAATGTTGGTCACAATATTTCTTTGCTGAATGCAAATGTGAAATGTTGAACTAGTCACCTGGTAAAAATACTTAGTTTGGATTCTTTTGACATATAAACTGACGGCTGAGACTTCCTATGAGTTATTCATTTTTTTTTTCACAACGCATTCCACAAAAATTTGTTAAGTTTCTTCTATGTGCTAAACAGTGGGTTAGCTAATGGGGATTTGAAACAATTTGAACAATTCTGTTTGAAAGAAAGAAAAAATGAAAATTTGTGGAGGAACAGAATACTTAAATGCAGATATATATATATATATATATATATATATATATATATATATATATATATATGTATACATAGATAGATAGATAGATAGATAGATATACACACTGTAAAAGTAATTTGGGGGTGAAAAGGTGGTGGTGCTGAGATCATTAGCAACTGGGGGAATTATATTAGGTGTCATATTGCCATTTGTCTTTTGGTTCTCCAAGAGGACCATGATATGTGGGAGATGATGTCATGAATTGGATTAAGTGAGGGAGGGAGTGCTGTGCAAAGTCACCAGCCTCATTCTCTCCTCCAGAGCCATCTGGGTCCAATGGCCAGATATAGATCCGGACAACTGGCCCTGGGGGATGCAATGGGAGACCTTGGCATTTTCAAGTTAAGGTCTTTAAAAGATCTCAGTTTGACTGAGGCCTCACAGAAAAGTCAAAGAAAGCTAGAGATTTTGGTGTAGTTTACCTAAGCTCTCATTGTCCTTATCCAAACTCCAACTTTCGTAGACAAATGTCAGATCCCAGAACAGGGGCAGGAAACATGTGGCCTCATGGCCACATGTGGCCTTCTAGGTCCTTGCGTATGGCCATTTGAGTGAATTCAAGTTTTACAGAATAAATCTTTTTATTATGGGGATTTGTTCTGTGAAGTTTGGATTTAGTCAAAGGGCCACACTTGAGGACCTAGTGGGCCACATATAGCCTTGAGGCCACAAGTTCCCCACCCCTGTCCTAGAACAAGGCTATTTTTTCCCTGCCTAAGGGTACCCTTGAGGGGTTAGAGGTGACTCTCTAATACCATTGGAACATGCTTATATTGGTATGCGTTTGTCTGAAATTATCAGTTCAGAATCACTGTAATCAGTCAACTTAAAGTATCTTTTAGAAAGAGGTATTTACTAAGGTGGTTACAGTAAGAATAGTTGGTTTAAAAACACACATACACACACACAAACACCCTCCAAACATTGGTGACAAACTTACCTATTGGTATATAAAAAGTCTGAGGGAAAACTTAGTAGAGAGCACATGTGGCAAAGGGGAAACTCAGAACTGTGTACTGCCAGAAGTCCTGTTCTCCCATTTGTGGGATCCTTAAGAGGCTCCACATAAGTATGGTATAGTTTTCTATGTCCTAACCTAAGTACTTTCTTAGGTTCCAATGCCAAAATGAACCGGGGGTACAAATAGGACACCTATGAGAAGTATAATATCTTGAATGCTCTGAAGCCCTAAAGGGACATCTCCAGTCAAAGACAAGGGAGAAGGGAAAGAGACTTAGTAGAAGGCCAAAGTTGAAACCTCTCTCCCCCGCAGGATGTTCTTCCTCAGGGATTTTACTGGAGCACTTCAAATCTGGTCCCTTTTTAATTTGACTGAGAATATATAGGTGAGCCCTAGGTATGATCAAATTTCTTTGGCTTATCTGACCATAATTCCTTTTCAAAGTCACTCCAGTTATAGGAACTTTTTGTACTTAGTGTAAAACCTATGGTTGATTGATTGATTGAAACAAAGTCCATGATTGCAATTGAGTGATCTAAGAATCAGCTCATATTATCACTTATTTTAAATGGGGTATGGTGACGTGCCTGACTAAATCAATCAACCCCACCATTACCTTAAGAAACAGAAATGAGAACACCTCCTAGGCCTGGAGGACAGCTCGTAAGAACATGTGGAGGCAGGAATTTGAAAGTTATGCACAAGGAGAAGAAAATAGGCCATTTTGGGTGAAACATAGAGCAAGTAAAAGACAATACCATGTAAGCCTGTAAAAAGGCAGAATGGACCTCGATTGTGAAAAGCTTTAAATGCTAAGCAGAGGAGCTTATATTTTGTCTTTGAGACAACAGATACCATTGACTCTTCTTATCAGGGGAATGACATTGTCAGAATTGTGCCCTAGGAATATCAGTTTTGTACCTACATGAGAGGGGAAAGAGACTTGAGGTAGGGAAGAGCATTTAGGGGGCTTTTTGTGAACAATCTGGTGAAATACGCTGAAGATATGACCTAGAGGATTTGTGGGCATGTGAGTGGAGAGAAGAAGATGCAGGAGATGTAGAGGCATGAGCCTAATTAGATGAGGAGGATGAGGGAAAGGAAAGAATCAAGGAGAACCCCAAGGGTGGGGACCTGAATGAATGGAATAAGTTGGTAGCTTCTAAAGAAATACGAAGATTAAAGGGAGGATTTTTTTCCTTAGGAAAGATAAAGTCAACATGTTGACTTTAAAATGCTCGTGGACTTTCTAGTTGGAAATGTTCAAAAACAGTTGGCGATTTCAAACTGGAGCTTAGAGATGTCCTAATGTGATTAATTGTTACTTGAGACCTCAGCACAAAAATATTTGAGAAATACTTAACTAAACAGCAGTTGAATGACAAAGCTCTTGGGTTGCCGTATTCATTGCGGGCAGTGATTACCCTTGTGTCTGATGTGTGTTTCAACTGTTACATCCACTGATGGCTATGAATGGTACTGACTTTCACCTGGTGAATCAGGTAGGAAAATAAACTCTAAAGACCTCTAGGGCTGATCTATCTAAGCATCCTATAATCATCTAGGTGATGGAAATTTGGAAATCAGTGTGTGTGTGTGTGTGTGTGTGTGTGTGTGTGTGTGTGTGTGTAGCTTAGGAAGAAGCAGGGATGAAACTATCTAAGAATATGAAACAGAAATCTAGAATAGAGGAAAAAATAAACTAGAGAGTATAAAAATATTACGTGCCAAAGTTACACAGATTTCCTTAATCAGTTGCATAAATCATATGTTCCTATGAGTTTTAGGATAAGAACCACTTATGTAAACTTTAAATTATTTTTCAGTGCCATTGGCAAGTATTCCATGAGGGAATATAATTTTTCTTTCAATATATATTTCAGTTTCAGTGACACCATATTAAATTACTTTATAATCATAAGCTTAAGGCAAGAGTAACTTAGAAGGCCATAACCATTTAGAATAATGTAAATCTTAGGTCCGATGCTCCCGCTTGACATGTAGTGTATGGGATATACTTTGTGGGACTTTTCACTTCACTGGTTCTTGTATCCATTCAGAGATATAGAGGGGAAACTTGGCTAGATAGTAGTTGGTATTTAAAAAAAAAACCTGGGGGTCTTAACTATGTAATATGACAAAGAGGCTAATATAATTATAGGCTGCATTTAGGAAGATACAGTACTCTGAAAAGGAAGGATATAGTTCCACTATACTTTTCTCCAGTCATACCAGAAATGGAAGCATTGCAACCAGTTGAAGAAGTCACATCTTAGAAAGGAGACTGACAATGTGGAGTGACCAGGATGATGAAGAAAATTCAGTTAATGTCTTGGGAGGTTCACCTTACAAAAGGTCCAAGTAAGGACACAGTCACTGCCTTTGAGTATGTGAAGAGAATCACTTCTTGGAAGTTAGGAGAAATTTTCTAACCATGGGAGCCCTATTAAAGTAGAATGCTGATAGCTTCAGGACATAGCATTTTCCCCTTCAATGAAAATCTGCAATTGGATGCTGGATGACCACTTGCCAGGGACTTTATATTGAGAGAATTTTTTTGTTCTATTACTAATTAGATTAAATGGCCACTGAGAAGCCTTCCCATTCCAAGAATGTGTGATACTGATCGGTCTCTTTTTCTTTCAGTACTTTTAGGTTTTATGCAATTTTTTTTAACTGATAAAAAAATTTCTTGGAGAAGCAAACCAGCAAATAAAAAAGAAATCATGCTTTTTTATAATTCAGGTTTTAGGATCCAAAACATGCAAATGACATTTTTCTATGTTAAAATTTTCACTTGGAATCATTTAATGACCTAAATTACAAATTGGATTGAAATTCAGAAGCCCTTTCCCTGCTAGATGTACATAAATTTCAGCTTTAATAGCTTACACCTACCCTAAGACTTTTGGGACGTTCTGTACATGCCATCAAGTTAATGTATGACTTCATACTCTCTGAAGGCATGTCAACAGCTTCACCAACTTAGCAGAGTTGATGAGACACTTTAAAAAGAAAAAAATGAAAGCAGAAAAAAGTATGTGGATGGTGCTGAGACTTGCTTGAAAAAAAAATTTATTGTTAAAAACCAAGAACAAAAACAGGTTCGAGAAAATGTGGTTAAAATTTTTGGATGTTTAAAAGCATAATGCTTTTCTAAAAGAAAATTGTATAGCTCATTTTTATTATATTGGAATATTACTATACATGCCAATGTTGCTACCCATTATTACACATACTACAAAGACTGATGTTAATGGTGAGTTTATCAGGGAAGGAGAACCTATGGCCTCGAGGTCACATGAGGCTTTCTGGATCCTCAAGGGTGGTCCTTTAACTGTACCCAAACTTCGCAGAACAAATCCCCTTAATAAAAAGGATTTATTCTATAAAATTTGAACTCAGAGGATCACATCCTAGGACCTAGAAGGCCACATGTGGTCTTGAGGCCACAGGTTCCTCACTCCTGCAGGTAATTAGGTGGCACAACAGAGCATTGGACCTGGAGTCAGGAAAACTTGAGTTAAAATCTAGCTTCTGCACTTACTGTCTATGTGACTTTGAACAAATAATTTAATCTGCGTGGTTCAGTTTCCTCAACTGTAAAATGCAGAATATAATAGCATAAACCTCACTGGATGTTTTGAGGGTCAAAGAAGACATTTGTAGAACACTTAGCAGTGCTGGCACATGGTAGGCACTTTTCAAATAAAAACTATTACTGCTATTGTGTATGTAACATTTTCTTTGCTACATAATTAGATTCATGCCATGAAATCAATAAAAAAATAATCATGAAAAGAAGCAAATTAGAATTATTTATTTGGACTTTATTCATAGCATTTATAAGTCAAGAAAAATACATTATTGGGTAATGTACTTTTTTCCTTAAATATGAGCAAATTAAATCCCAATGCAGTGTTATCCTAATCTAGCTTATGAAAAAACTCAGAATTAAGGAGAGAACCTAGGTGATATAAAATAGGTTGGAGATATTAAAATGAGTCTGATGATGCTTAATTTTCTGCTTTAGCTGATATCCCTGCCACTTCATGATTATAATTAAAGCCTCAAAGAAATACCTGCTTTAAGGGTTTTCCTGTATTACACTAAAATTTTTGAGGTCTTATGTAAAATTTTCCATTTCTATGAAGAGCAGCTTTTCCTACTAATTTTGACAGATTAAAAAAAAATTAAGACCCATAGAGGTTCATTGGCCTGTTCAAGGTCACATAGGTAGTAAATATCAGAGGTAAGAACCCAGGTTCTCTGATTTCAAATCTATTTCTCTTTCTACAAACTGTACCTGTGTCAATAGTGAAGTCTCAAAGCCTCTTATTAACAGTTGTAAACAGAAGGTACAATGCTTAAACTTGGCCAGGTGTGCCTTTGCCAAACACTTTGCCCTGCATCTGGGTAGAAGTGATCAGAAACTGGATTTTGGCTTCCTAGAAGAACTTTCTAATAAGTAAAGTGGGGGCCATTTCCAGTGGTCCTGATGTGTATCTGGTCACTGGATGCAGATGGCTCTGAAGGAGAAAGTGAGGCTGGTGACTTTTAAGTGAAGAAATGTCAAACATTGGAGTCATTTGGGTTTGTTCGTGGATAATGAGAGAAGAAAGAAGAAACGAAGGGGATCATGACAGTCATTCAGGACCAAGGTATTGCCAAAAGAAAAATAGATATAGTAAATAAACAAATAAAAGTGAAAAGAATTATCCTCAAGGAGTCCAGATTTAATGATAAAACAGATTATCAAAGAAATGAAAATTTTGTGCAGGCTGAAAATACTTGGCACCTATTGTATGCTTAACAGGATATGCTCTGATTGGCTAAATTATATACCAGAAGCTCTTTACCTTTTATTGGCAATAAATTCTATTCATTCAATTACAGATCTCAAAATATCTTTAAAAATTTAACCAATAAATTATATTGGAATTGGAACTTTAGCACAGAATAAAATGATGCTCTCAGTTACCCAGATGAAACAATGATTCAAAAAATTTAAGAATAACATCTTTAGTAACTATGGCCATTGATATTTATAATCTCCAAGGCACGTGAAATGAAAATCTCAATACTCATAATCTCCAAGATACAGTAAATGAAAATCTTTCAAAACAGAGGTTTACAAGAAGTAAAAATCTTCAGAATTTTGATGTATAGAATGAATACATGTTATCCTACTGGAGTTGTGACAAGGATCCTCTTCTTGGATAATCCAAAGAGGATGAACTTAGACCCTAATATTTACATTCAGCTAGAAAAAAGCAGTTATTTTATCTATTTGGGCAATAGCCCAAATGGAATTAAATACAACAGAATAATAGCGGTATTGCGATTTGGCCCAGCATCATTTCTATCTGAAATCCATCAGGAAAAAATGAGAACAAGAAATCTACTACAAATAATAACTCCTATTTTGTATGCTCTCCCTTTATGATACTACTTCATTGCGTAATTTAGTGGTAATAGGGACAGGAAAAGAATGAAATCAGATTAATTCTAGGTGAACATTTTGATGCCTAAAAAGAATAGGAAAAGAACTTTGTCTTAATAGAAGTGGTAAAATATGTGCATATTGGTGACTGGCCAATGAGGCTTAAGGTCTTTAATTCATGGCTATATACTCTTGTTAGCTGGCAACCCATGTGGAGGCCCAGTGAGTCTTCTTTTGGAAGTGCATGAGGGAGGATCTGTTTACCTCTATGATTTGGAGTATGCATAAGTATTCTATGACTATTTCCTGCTGGCCTACTGCATGGTGATGAAAAGTCTTTTAACTAACCACCACTCTGGAACAGAATGAAGAACTCTTTCTTCTCTGACTACTGTCTAGTGACAAGAAGAAATGCTGTTAGCTTCTGGGTGGGGAAGAGGTAAGTAGCTAGTGCATCAGCCTACTGCTGGCAGCCAACTCTCCTTACCTGGCTGCCATATAGTTGTGAACACCTGTGATGTCTCTGTTATGTTTATTCTGTCCTGAGCTTAGGTGAATGGATGGGCTAGATCATGACCTTGTGAGCTTTGGGCTGTCACATATAACTTATCCCATTTGAGTCATATGACAACCATGTGATATAGAACCCATAGGTACTCTAATCATCATTTTATGGATGAAGTAAGAGAGTCAGAGAAGTAAATAACTTACCTAATTTCACACATCTAGTAAGTATAGAGAGTAAAACAGCATTTACACCCAAGTCTTCTACCATATTAACTACACTGATAGACATATTGGTAATGCCATTAAGAGGGAGGGACCAACAGATTAAGAGTTGTGCATTACAGAAATTGATGAAAAACGTTCTATTTATGCCATGTGAAGATTCAAAGGAAGAAGAACATACTGTTGACAGTAAGTGCTTTGGTAATTAAAGCAAGCATGATGTTTTTGAACATCAGCACTTAGTTTCTTCTCCTTTAAAATAAACAGTTGGACCACATAATTTCTGAAGTCTCTTCTAGCTGTAAATCCTGTGATCATTCCTAAACAAATAGTAAATGAAACACAAACATTCAATCTGTCAATGAATGCTTAGCAGTAGGCATCAATGGGAGTGAAAGAGGAATAAGAAGTTATTTCGGTCTTGATGCTATAAAGCACCTCAGTAGAACAAAGTGAAAAAGAATGCAATAAATAGTATCAGATCGGGAGTCAATGTGAACATGTACAATCACTTTTTCTAATTTTATAAAGGGCTTTGTATAATTTTCTGGAAAATAAATGATGGTACTGATAATTTCAGAAAGGACTTTAATAAATCTCCTTTACTCCACAAGGTTCCCACCTTTCTTTTAGAGTACCGAGAAAGTGAGCAAACCTGCCTTAAATCACAGTTTCTCAGACGCAGGACTTAAATTCAGGTCTTATTGAAGCAATATTTTTTTATTTAATATTTTTAGAAAGGGATTTTCAGAAAGGTACATTATCATCAAGTATTTATCCAGAGGAGAAAGTGAGGCTGGTGACTTTGTATAGTTTTCCCTCACTTCAATTCACTTGCAAGTCATGGCATCAGCTTCCTGATGTCATGGTCCTCTTCGAGAATGAAGGACAAAACCCCGCAACCATCCACTATCACATGCTACCTCTTGCTGAAAGATTTCTCTCCACACAGACACACACAAAGAGGCAAGAGAATGGATCAAGGCTTGACCCATACTTGGGATGGTGGTATAGGAAGTCGAGTGCTGAAATTGGAGTAAAAAGGACAGGGATTTGAATGCCACCTTAGACTCTTATTAGGTGTGTGAGATCATGACCACACTCCAGTTTCCTCTTCTATAAATGCTGTTATTTTTGAGCAGCATTTTGTATGTTAAAATTCTAAAGGATTTTCAAGCCCTTTAACCTTTGCCTGCCACACTATTATTTTCTAGAATTCTAGCCAAAAGCAGATTTCAAGGATGCAAAAATGATTGAGAGAGTTTTCCTGTTTCTCATGTAATTTGCACAACCTAAATGTGCTGGGAAAATTAAAAGAATAAAACAAGCTTTTTGAACCTGGTGATTTCCCCCTTTTTTTTCCTTCCTTCCCTTCTCCCTTAAAAATAGAGCTCAGTGATTTATCAAATATGTCCCAGGACACTTACCACTTTGTTTTGAAATGGCATTAATCAACATCAAATTCATAGGTCAAAGAAACTGATTAAAGCATGTTTCATTAGAACAAGGGTCTAAAAAATATTCTGAATCTGATTCTTCACATCACTGAATTTCGTTCCCAGTTGCAAAATGTTGAATTAGGTTCCAGAGGTGATGTAACTTATCCAAATTAAATCTGTCTCCCATGACCATCTTACACATAATACAGATTTCATAAATCTTTATTGAATGAATTGATGATACCTAGACATGCCCTTAGGACCTGGAGGGGCCCTAAAACTATTCCATTAGTGTTATCAGAATTGAGTTTTTTCCCCTTGTTGATACTAAAGTTCCCAATTATTAGTAAAATCTGGAACTTGCGCAAAGTAACTCAAATTGTTAAAAGACTGAAAACACACTTTTGTAATGCTTCTTTTTTTGTAGAAAACATGAAAGGGCAGAGTGGGAGGTTTGGTGACATTTAACTTTCCTTCTCCTCCTCCTCTAATTCCTCATTCTCCTTCTTTCTCTTCTCCTTCATTTCAGAAGTAGCATCAGATCCAGATTATTACGAGGGCTCAGATCATTGGTTGTGGAATGGATATTTTCATGAGAAAAATGTTTCCCTCAAACTGCCCTCCATCACAATAGAACAGCTCTATATGATCATTCAGACATTAGGCCAAGGGAGAAGAGGTATACAGAAACTTGTTTAGCATTGTGGCTCTTGTTTTTAAATTGGCTTTCTGATTTCCGTTGTGGAATTCCAGTGAAGAAATTGCTTCTCCCAATATGTATCTTCATCTTTATGCCTTTACAGCAGGAGTTCTTAATTTTTTGTGTGTCCTCGAACTCTTTAGCAGTCCAGTGAAACCCATGAACTCCTCAGAATAATATTTTTTAAAATATAAAATAAAATCTACAAGACTATAAAAAACATGGATTATACTGATGTGAAATTATCAGAATCTTTTCTTAAAAAGTTAGGTCATGGACCCTAGATTAAGAAGTACTGGAGATTTAGAGTGTCTTGAGGACACTGAGGGGTTAATCAACTTGCTTAGTGGAACAAAGCTGGGAATCATGGATACAAGATGTGAATTCAGGTGCTCGTGAAGGCCGGGTCAACCTTCTGTCTACTATACCACACTATATTTAAATTAAAATTTATTGTTAATATTAAGTATTATAAATAAATATTTAAAATATTAAAAGTCTACTCCAGTGCTTCTATGTGGTACAGAAATGACCCTGGCTTCTCAGAGGCATGGAGAGAGATAGAAGACAAGAATACTGGCCTTGGGCATGGAGCCTCCTTAACAGCTGGTAGCAAAGACCTTTATAAACCAATGTAAGGTATGACTATGATTACCTATAGAATGAGATTCTGATTTTGAACTAGTACTTCCCAGAAGTGTTGTAAGATACCACATAAAGAAGAACTAACTGTGATGATACTAATTTATTACACGATTAGGAATCTGGTGGATTCTTTGGTAGGTCATGAAATCTTACAGCTCCATACTTGCTATCATTTGAATATCCCATAAAAATCTCAAACTTAAACATGAATAATGTGGAAGTATACTTAATATAATTGCACATGTATAGTCTATATCAGATTGTTTGCCATCTTAGGGGGGAAAGGAGGGAGAAAAAAATTGGAACTCAAAACCTTACAAAAATGATTATTTTTTTCTGTGATAGCAGTTGTTATTTTCTTTTAAAAAAATTTTTTTTAAATTTATTTTTAGATTTCGACATTCATTGCCACAAAATTTTGAGTCCCTATCTCTCCCCCTCCTCCCACCCCATAACACCTTGCATTCTGATTACCCCTTCCCTTAATGGACCCTTCCTTCTATCACACCCCACCCTTCCCTTATCGCCATCTTGTCTCTTTTCTTGTAGGACAAGATAAATTTCTATACCCCATTACCTGTATTTCTTATTTCCCAGTTATATACAATAATAATTCTCAACATTCATTTCTAGTACTTTGAATTCCAACTTCTCTCCCTCTCTCCTTCCCCACCCATCTCCACTGAGAAGGCAAGCAATTCCATACAAACTATATACGCATCGTTTTGAAAAAGACTTCCATAATATTCATGTTGTGTAGGACTAACTATATTGCCCTCCATGCTACCCTGTCCCCCCCTTTTTTCTTTTGTCTCATTTGAACTTGTCCCTTCCCAAAAATGTTTACTTCTAGTTACTCCCTTCTCCTGTTTGCCCTCCCTTCTATCATCCCCCTCACCCCACTTATCCCCTTCTCCACTACTTTCCTGTAGTGTAAGATAAATTTTCATACCAAATTTAGTGAGCATGTTATTCCCTCCTTAAGCCATATATGAAGAGAGTAAGCTTCACTTTTCCTCTCTCACCTCCTCCCTTTTCTCCTCCATTGAAAAAATTTTTCTTATCTCTTTTATGAATGATAGTCTGCCCCATTCCATTTCTCCTTTTCTCTTCCCAATACTTTCCTCTCTCACCTCTTAATTTAATTTTTTTTTATGGATATCATCTCTTCTGATTAAACTCAACCTGTACTCTGTGTGTGTATAATCCCTCCACCTACCTAAATACTGAGAAAAGTCTCAAGAGTTACAAATATTATCTTTTCATGTGGGAATGTAGACAGTTCAGCATTAAAAAATCCTTGATGATTTCTCTTTCCTGTTTACCTTTCCATACTTCTCTTGATTCTTGTGTTTGAAAGTCAAATTTTCTATTCAGTTCTGGTCTTTTCATCATGAATGCTTGAAAGTCTTCTATATCATTGAATGACCATTTTTCCCTTGAAGTATTATATTCAGTTTTGTTGGATAGGTGATTCTTGGTTTTAATCTCAGTTTTTTTGACTTCTGGAATATCCTATTCCAAGCCCTTCAATCCCTTAATGTAGAAACTGCCAGATCCTGTGTTATCCTGATGTATTTCCACAGTATTAAAATTGTTTCTTTCTAACTGCTTGCAATATCTTCTCCTTGACCTGGGAACTCTGAAATTTGACCACAATATTCCTAGGAGTTTCTCTTTTAGGGTCTCTTTCAGGGGGTGATCAGTTGATTCTTTCAATATTTATTTTGCCCTCTGGTTCTAGAATATCAGGGCAGTTTTCCTTGATAATTTCATGAAAGATAATGTCTAGGCTCTTTTTTTGATCATGGTTTTCAGGTAGTCCCATAATTTTTAGATTGTCTCTCTTGGATCTATTTTCCAGGTCAGTTGTTTTTCTAATGAGATGTTTCACATTATCTTCTATTTTTTCTATCTTTTGGTTTTGTTTTGTGACTTCTTGGTTTATTGTATAGTCATTAGCTTCCCTGAACTCGATTCTGTCTTTTAAAGAACTATTTTGTTCAGTGAGCTTTTGAATCTCCTTTTCCATTTGGCTAATTCTGCTTATTAAAACTTCCTTCTCCTCACTGGCTTTTTGAATCTCTTTTTCCAATTGGGTTAGCCTCTTTTTAAAGATGTTATTTTCCTCAGCATTTTTTGGGTTTTTCTTCAGCAAGCTACTGACTTGATTTTCAAGCTGTTCTATTGACTGGGACCATTTCCTATTCATTCTGGAGGTACTGTAGGAGGAAACCTTGACTTCCTCTGACAGTATGCCTTGTTCTTCCTCATCTGAAAGGATGGAAGGAGACATCTGCTCACCAAGGAAGTAATCTTCTACGGTCTTATTTTTTCCCCTTTTTTGGGCATTTTCCCAGCCATTTACTTGACTTCTGAATCCTTTGTCAAGAGGAGGGTCCTAGTGCTCCTCCTCCCTCCTGGACCAGGCTCAGGGCTGAGATTCATATCAGCTACTCAATTCCCCCAGGGGCTTTGTGTGGGGGCAGGGCTGCCACTCAGGACTGAGGTTCAGATCCCCTGCTCAATTCCTCCAGAGGCTTTAAGCTGAGCCACTGAGAGGATGGACCCAGGCTGCTTCTGTGGCCTGTCTGTTGCTGCTGCTGCTGCTGCTACCTCTGCCACCACTGGGGGCCAATGCTTGGAGACCCCTGGTCCCCTCTCATCCAGCTAGAAAGGCCCTCCCACACTGACCTTTGGAGCTTTCTTTGTTGCTCTTGGGTTGAAGGATCTGGGAATTCTGACCCAGAGAACCATTCTAGTCCTGTTCCTCCCCATGCTGCATGGCCAGGGCTGGGCTCTGCTCTGCCCAGCGTCCCATAGGATAGACCTTCCTGTCAGCCTTCTAGGTTCCCTTTGGCTGGAAAACTCTTTCACTCTGTCATTCTGTGGCTTCTGCTGCTCTAGGATTTTTTGAGTCATTTTTTATAGGCATTTTGTGGGCTGTGGGGGTAATGCTGGAGTATATATGTCTTTCTACTCCACTGTCTTGGCTCTGCTCTCTATAAAATGGAATATTGAAAACTATCTTTACATGTAATTAGAAAAAATAAAATACCATTAAGTGGGAAAATATTTTTAAAAATAAATAGAAATTAAAAAGTAAAAAATATAAAAAAATTTCAAACTTAATATGTCCAAATCACAATACATATTTTCTCAGAGTCAATCTATTTCCTAATTCCCCTGTTAAGGACACAACCAACCTCAATGTTAACAAGGTTAACCTTGGAATCATTCTTTATTCCTCTTTCCCTCTAAAGGCTAGTGGGTTCTACCTCCTCAACAATTCTCCTAGCTATCACCTGTCTACTTACCTGGGCATCATCAAGACTCAGACCCCCATCACCTCTCTCTTAGACTACTAAATAGGCCAAATATTTGGTCTGTGTTTTGCAGTTTCCTCTCACGTTAATTTGTAAGGAGACATTACTGAATCTTATCTGGACAATATGGGTAGGCTATAAACCCATGATTGTCTACAATGCAGAATCTACTGTGCTTTGTGAATTGTTAAGACTCTTGCTTGTTACTAAGGTGGTGAAAAAAATGGAAAGCCCTTTCCATCCCCATTCTTTTTTAGCCTTTGGCTTGTGTACTCAAAGATTTTCCCTTGTTGCATAAAAGATCAAAGACAGACAAAGGAGAAATATAGATAACTATCTCAGTACAGATGGAGGAGAGGTCTTTATGTTTTCCCTTTCATTTTGATTTTATGTAAATTAAAGCTGTAGTGGAATATATATTGCATGTCAATGACAATGCAGAGGAAAGAAAAATGAAAAAGTGAATTAATTCCATAAAAGGTGAAAGCCTAAGGCAGTAAGAGTAGGGATTTACATAGTTTAGTACTAGATTTAGAGGTTAACTGGTGGCTCAATAGATAAAATGCCAACCCTGGAGATAGGAAAATCCAAGTTCAAATCTAGCCAGATAAGCTGTGTGATTGTGCAAGTCACCTCTGTTTGTCTCAGTTTCCTCAATTGTAATAGTAAACCTACCTCCCAGGTTGTTTTAAGCATCAAATGAGATAGTACTTGTAAAAACACTTAGTATATTGCCTGGCACAGAGTAGATTCCATATAGATGCTTATTCCTTTTCATATTTTATCTCCTAGATCAAAACTCATGAGAGGAGAGGTAAAGCTGTTTTCCCATGGCCCATGAAAATGAAATCAACAGCATTATGAGGGAGGTGGAAGGGATGGAGAGGAAATGTTTTAGTTCTTTTGGGCTTTGATCATCTCTTAGTGGCCAGAGGAGATATTGGATTTTGCTACAAGGTTGACAGTTCTGTGCATGTACAATGCATCCAGAGAGAACTGTTTAGAGTGGCGCCTCGTACACCCGAGTTATTCTAACTCCTATTTAACTGGAAATTTTTATGTGATGGCACAAAGGAGTCAAAACCAATCACCATATCCCATTTCATTTCACACTTTATATTTCCTCATCTGAATAGATGCTGCCTTCCTTTAGAAGGTAAGTTCGTT
This sequence comes from Potorous gilbertii, assembly GCA_028658325.1. Lineage (NCBI taxonomy): Eukaryota > Metazoa > Chordata > Mammalia > Diprotodontia > Potoroidae > Potorous > Potorous gilbertii. The sequence goes on along the minus strand of CM053774.1, from coordinate 98,058,657 downwards.
GAAGACAGGCATTTTACTTTTTTCTTTGTCTCCCCACGATACCTAGTACGCAATTGGCAATTAAATAAATACTTTAAATAAATAAATTGACTATATTAGTGACTCAGAGGAATGAAGAGGAAGAGGAATAGCCACACTGATGGAATCAAAGAACCTTTGAAATATTGAGGCACCTAGGGCTATACAGGCCTATTATCTCTTACGGTTTTGGAGGAAATAATCTGAGATTAAAGGAATTCCAAAGGATGGAACCTTCAAAATCAAAGGAAAAGACTCACATGGAATAGTTGTACATAGTGGCACAAATATAGTATAATCTCTTCTATTGGCAAAAATCTATTCTATTGATAAGATCCGATTAGTCTCATTCCCAGACCATCTATCCTTTCTCTAATCTGATGCCCATTCTGAACTCTAACCACCTCACTCCTTGTTCCCTACCTTGACCTAACTCCAGTCTGAGAACTTCACCTAACTTATTTCAAGTTGACTGAATACATAATATAAATTTATAAACAGAAACCCGAGAAAATACAGGTCTAATCTACCTTAAGCTTCCCTAGAACGAATGAGAATTTAAATGTTGCAGGAGATTATAATCGAGTAAAAAGATGGAATTAAAAAAGTTTAAAGTACGTTGGAGAAAAGAATCCAACTACTTTATTTTTAAAGTCAGTATTTACTCACTACCTTTAATACATGTTGCCTCCATAATAAACAATAGAAGATTGCAATAAGCAATAGAATAGCTAATAAGCTATTAATAATTAATAAGCAATTTAATAATAAGTAATAAGCAATAGAAGATCCTTGAGAAAGGGGACAGTTACATTCATGTATTTTTATCCTGAGCACTAAGCCCAACATCTGGATCATAGTGGTTGGTTGATGTCCATTCTTGCAGAAGACCAAAATGATACACTTTGTTGGAGTCAAGTTACAATGTATCAGTTACTGTGCTTGATCAGAGCAGTCCGTGCTCAGGATACTCTACCACAGGTTGGGCACAAATAGACATGTGAACATTGGGAGTGGATTCTCTAAATTTGCCTGTCTCCAGTTTCTGTTGTGCTACTTCGATTCTGCTTTGCTCATAGAGTACAGCACCTTCTCTGATGAGGACACGCCATGCTGGGCAGTCCTGTCTCTTGCATCATGCAATCAATTCCAAAATTTTTCAGAGGGACCTTGAGGGTGTTCTTGTATTGTTTCTTCTGGCCTCCTTCCGAACACTTGCCTTGTGTGAGTTCTCTGTAATGCAAGCATACCTAAAGGACATTTGCCTGGCTCTGGTAAATGCTTATTGATGAATTGATTAATAAATTATAACCTGTTTTTAAAAAGTTTTATTGTTGTATTTTGTTTGCACATAACAAACATTTGCAGGCCACTCCCACTTCGTAAGAGCTCTCTTATAATAAAGTAAAACAGTAAAATAAATATAATAATAGAGTGACATTATCTGAAAGTGTTGTATATGGAATACCCCCTTCCTCTCCTGCTCCTCTTTATTTAAAAAAAAATTTTCTTCTCTTTCTAAAATGCTGTCCACAAGATTCTTAGTTCAGGATCTTTAAAATTAACCTGAGAGGAGGTTGTAGTCAAAGAGGAGAGAACACCCTCTCCACCCCACCCCAGTATTATAGATGCTTTTGGATTATGTAGAGAGACCTAACATAATTCTCCACCTGCTGTGACTCGTGATCCTTCCTATTCCTTATATAGACTGGAAAATGGTATTGATTTCAAGATCTATGCAAGTCTGTAGTTGGTGGCATTGAAGTAGCACAGAGCCTGCCGCTCCCCGAGGAAGCAGACTGTGAGATTTCACATACCTGAGTAATAGTTAAAGACCACAGCTGCCAAGTGAGAAGTTGTGGTAGAATGCTGATGATTGACGACTACAAAAATTCTTAATGTAATGAAGAAAGGTTTAATAATATGATTTCCCAGTGCAAATTCAAGTTAGTATCTTCTATTTAAAGAGAAATAAGAAAATTTGGAAAATGAAAAAATCAATAAAGGATACACAGTTGAAAATCTTTAATTTACCACATAGATGATGTCTAGTTGCCTGTGTTTTGAAAGAGTTAAGTAAGCACGATAAGTTATACATATACACCGGACAATGTATATGTATTCCTGTTTTCCTGAACAACTTAAGTTCTTGGCTAGACTTCTTAAGAGTTATTACTGAAAGTTTTCCCAGGTCTGCCTATAAAAATACATCCCTGAAATATTTTTAATAGTGAGGTCTATATAGGAAACTCTACCTCCCAACCAAGTCAGAGAAGTCAGCTAAGAAACAGTCTCACTGGTGACCCCTAGTGTTTTCTCCAGGTGCAAAGGGTGGTATAATTTTTTTAATTCTACAGTCAGTATGACAGAATTTTAGAACTCAAAGATACCTCAGCAACCATCTAGTCTAACCCATACACTAAAGGACTATACCTTTAAGACACCTGACAAATTGTCATCTCTCCCTTCCTTTAAAGACTTCTAGGAAGGGTCAGCCCACCACCTCTCAAGGCAACCAACTTTTGGATAGCTCTAATCATTAATAAGTTTTCGTCAATATCAAACCTTAATTTCCCTCTTGGCAGTTTCCAATCATTTTTCCTAGTTCTAACCTCTTGGACCAAGTAGAACAAATCTAATCTCTCTCCCACATGAAACTCCTTTCATACTTGAAAACTGCTATCCTGTCTCCTTTTTCCCCAACCCTCCCTCCAGTCTTCTCTTCTCTCGGCTAAGCATGCCTGGGTCCTTCAGCTGATCCACACATGACTTGGACTCAAGGTCCTTCCTATATGAGTTGCTTTCTTTTGGACACTCCCTACTCATAGAACACTTCTTAAACTATAATGAACCCCAATCTATCAGATATTCTCAGACTGGGGCATAACACAGAGGAATGATCACCTATCTATTCCTGGAAGCTATGCTTCTCTTAATACAGCCCAGGCTGGCATTGGAATTTTGGCTGCCATGTCACACTGGTGACTCATGTTAAACTGATGGTACACTAAAACCCTAGGTTTTTTTTTAATGCCATGTGCATATGCTTGATATATTTCATGCCACGTTAGGCATTTTTCATAACTTGTAGAAACTATTTCTTTTAATGTCCAGATGACTCTATGAAAAGCCAATTGGATTTTCTGTTGTTTATTCTATGCTATCCAAATCAGCTGTGGAGAACAATGTTCTCTAGGTGATTATCTATTAGGGATGACTAAACAAATTGTGGCACATAAATAAACTATTACTGTACCATAATATCTAACAAATGTGAAGAATTCAGAGAAGCATGGAAAACTTTTATAAAATGATGAGATTGAAGTGGAACCAAGAAAATAATATACAAAATGACGACAATGTAAACGGAAAGAACAAGAAAAACTGAATATGGAATGCTGGGTCATTTTAATGACAAAACTTTGCCCTGGAGAAGAGTTGAAAAATGAACTTTCCTCCCTCGTTTCAGAAGCGAGGGACTCTGGATGTGCAAGGTAGTATATTCTGTCACGTATGATTCTTGGTTTTGCTAAACAACTTTTATTTTTTGGTATTTATTATAAAGGATGTAAGGTGGTGCAGTGGATAGACTGCCAAGCCTGGAGTCAGAAAATCTGAGTTCAAATATGTTCTTAGATACGTCCTAGATGTGTGACCTTGGGCAAGTCACTTAACTTCTTTTAGTTTCAGTTTTCTCAACTATAAAATGGGGATAATAATACCACTTACCTCCCAGGGCTGTTATGGAGATTAAATGAGATTGTAATAGTAAAGTGCTTGTCATAGTGCCTGGAACATAGTCAATACTATATAAATTTAGCTACTATTATTGTTAACATTGTTATCAGAGGAATGGAAAGGTTATATGAGGAAATGAAGTTGGCTGAAAAACAAAAGGTGTCAATAAAATATATGTTATTAAAAGAATGACTATCTTCTCCTCCTTCTTCTTCTTCCTCCATGGTGGTATGCGAATAATCCTAACTAAAGAAAAGGAAAATGTATGTCAAGGAGAATGGCTTTATTTGGAATAAAAAAAGAGGAAAAAAATGCACTGCTTATCTTTTTATTTTATAGCAATCAATAATAGCCAGCATTGATATAACACTTTAAATCTTTACATATTAACTTGTTTGATCTTTACAGCAATGCTGTAGACGTAGATGCTATTTCATTCTCCTTTTATAGATGAGGAAACAGGCTGAGAGAGGTTAAGTCATTGACCCAGGGTCAAACAGTCAAGTCTCATGTCAAAACTCTATCCAATGCACAACTTTGCCCAGTCCTGCATAACACTGAGAAGTAGTCTAAGTTTGTCTGGGGCATCCTACTACCTCCTTTCATCATGCCATGTTTTCTCTTCCCCTGCACTCATCTTACCCCCTTTACACCTCCCTTGCCCTCAGCTTGGTTTTGGGTCTTATTTCTTTGTCTGTTACTTATCAAATTGAAAAGTAACCCCTTGCCAAAATTTTGGCTGATGACATAAGGTCTTACTCTCTTAGGAGAGGCTTAAGAGTTTCTGGATAGCAAAAAACCTTCAGACACTAATCAGTAGAATTTCAGACATCAGTGGAGAAAATATTGAGGAGAGAGTGTCGCACTATGTGGGTGGCCACATACTCAGTCAACTTTTAAGACCAGCCCTGCAGAACTACAGCAGACGGATGTTTTATTATACCCAAAGAAGGAAGTGTTCATCATCCCAAAGAAGGAATTGTTCATCATCACCCAATCTATCATTTCTGTGTGACTGATGGCACAACTTTCCAGAACCTTCCAAGAGAAGACCATATAAAGTACTTTAACTTGCTTTCCAGCATAGATGTTCATGTGTTACTGCCCAGCAGACAAAATTAGAGAGATGGAGATAAACCTTAAACGGTCATAAAATATACCCTTCCACCTCCTAGAAGGACCTTTGATCCTTACAGCAATGCTGTAGATGTAGATGCTATTTCATTCTCCTTTTATAGATGAGGAAACAGGCTGAGAGAGGTTAAGTCATTTACCCAGGGTCAAACAGTCAAGTCCCATGTCAAAACTCTATCCAATGCACAACTTTGCCCAGTCCTGCATAACACTGAGAAGTAGTCTAGGTTTGTCTGGGGCATCCTACTACCTCCTTTCATCATGCCATGTTTCCTCTTCCCCTGCACTCATCTCAGGACCTAGAAGACTCAAGCCATCTAGACAAATGGGTATATGTCTCATGTCTAAAGACCTTTATTGACAGTGATTCTTAAAACTCCATCAATAAGGCATTTCAGGATTTAGTCATGGGAAAACGGGCAGAGAAAGTTAAAATTCATACCCCAAGTCCCTCTTAATGCTGTAATTTAATACCATTTCTTCTTAAAGAAGAGAAATAGTTAGTCAGTAAATTTGCTACTTAGAGACTCAAAATCCTTGGCATTACCATTTCCAGTATAACCTAAATTGGTTTAACTATAACCCAAGTTCTAGGCTTACATAGACTTCAACCTTGAAAGGGCTTCTCATAAATCGCTCTTTGACTTTGGTTCAAGATATTATAAATTCCCTGAAGGCAGGAGTGATGGGTTTTTTGGAGTTTTGGGGGGTTTGTACCCTGAGAGTTTAGAACAGTGCCTGGCACATAGTTAGCATTCAGTAAATATTTGTTGAATGCTCCCAGGCATGATTCTAGGAATATCAGAATAGATCTCATCTGGGCCTTACCCCGTGTAAATAAGATCCCTTACATGGGGCCTTAGCTCCTATGTAAGCACTCGTTAGCAATATATGAATCAAATACAGGACAAGATTTATTTTGCCCCCAAAAGAACACAAAAACCCTAAACTACTTAAAAGAATCTATGAAAATACAAGACATTTTTCCTTCCCTCAAGTTACTCCCTCCTTTTGACAGGCATCTTAGCACCAACTTGTACTTCGTTCTTTTCCCCAGGAGAAACATATACTTGGGGTTGCTAGACATATAATTCTTCATCCTCAGCAAACATTTTTTCCCATCATTACCAATACAACCCCTTAGATGCATTTTGCTCTCCTGACATTTTAGAATCCCTGGGAAGAGAATTTTATACATATATCAGATTGCTAGAGAGTCAGCTCTATAACCAGTTGAGTTGCATAGTTCCAATAACTATCTTATAAATAGTGGAGAAGATTTTGAGATTTTGCTTGCTTGTCTTTCCCCCTACTTTAACTGTGTTGTTCCCCAAGCATTTGGAGAGCTTCCTAGATAACATGCTTGCTTTCCTTCTCTCTAAGGGGCCAGAGCCAGGGAATCAAGTAGAAGTACTCTTTTTTTTTTCCAAGGCTAGATCCAGGATTTATGGTACTCCGCCCTGTCTCTGGCTGCTGCCCTTTTGTAGAATTAGAGTTCACTACTCTTCTGGGAGCATAGGCTTCCCATCTCCATGGCTACCATCTCTGTAGCCAAGAGGGAACTTGAAACCAGAACATTTTCACTTTGAGACCAGTCTTTATATCCTACATCATGCTGTCTATGATTTGTTTTGAGGTTCTCATCTTTTGTATTTTCTATATTTCTGCCTTAGAATATATGTAGATCTAAACTCATTTAAAGCATGTGCTTTAGTGGCATGTCAGATATACTATCAGATGATCTTTTGGAGTATCAGTATTAACTGCTAGACCTGGAATCAGGAAGACTCATCTTCCTGAATTCAAATCTGGCCTCAAACGCCTACTAGCTGTGTGATGCTGGGCAAGTCACTTCACCCTGTTTGCCCCAGTTTCCTCACCCGTAAAATGAACTGGAGAAGGAAATGGCAAACCACTCCAGTATCATTGCTAAAAAAAACCCTAATGGGGTCATGAAGAGTCAGGCACCACTGAAACAACTGAACAACAACTCCATGTATACCATGTCTGGGACTGAGGGGTTCCCTAGGCAGGGCTGAATAGATAATCAGACTCTCCTTCTTCATGGATCCAGTTTCTGTCTATGGCCAGCTCCCTCTTCATTTTTTTCACCTTTTCTTCTTCTCATAGGCCCAAATTATGGGTTGTAGACAAAACTCAGAGTGCTGATCAACTCTACACTAGCCACCAACCAATCAAACAATATCATAATGTCAATGTTGCTCAACCAACCATCCTCAATGAAATCAACCATCACCCATGCCGAGGGAGCTTCCCATACCTTTAAAAGGATGTGATCAAAGTTACCAATGAAAAATCTTTAGGGATGTTTGCACTTATGAAAGAGACTTACTATTGTGAAAAACAAATGGCGATTTTCAAATTAATTAGAATGAGCAAAGTGGGGGAAATTATCTCATAGTTTTATCTGAGGCAAAAAACAACCAGAACAAAAATTCCAAGAATGCCATACTACTAGGTACTGGAATTCTTAACCTGGGGTCTAAACGTTTTTGGTAATATTTTGACAACTTTATTTCAATATAATTGGCTGCCTTTGACATTCTGCGCATTTTATTTTAGATATTTAAAAACATTCTGAGAAAAGATCCATGAGCTTTATCAGACCACCAGAGGTATTCATGGCACACAAAACGATTAAGATCCTCTGTAATTAGAGTAACGTAATTGACTTGTAACTTGTCTACTCCCCTACACTGATTTGATTTCCATATTGTAGTACAAAAACAATACCTGAACTTTTTCTTATCCACTATATAAAGAAGGTAGTATTAAAACCCATTCTGGTCTCCTTCTACTCCAAACATTCCAATTGGATGATGTCTCCTGTGTATAAGTGCCACTTTTACCAACTCTTGGATATCTAGACTCTCAAACAGAAGTTTTTCATCTTTTTGTGCGTCATGGACCCGTGGAGTGGTGTGGTGAAGCCCATGAACCCTTTCTCAGAAAAAAAATTTAAATTTTAAAAAGTCACATACATAGGATACCAAAGGAAGCAAATTAAGTTGAATGACAGCTATCAACATATTAAAACAAAACAAAAACCCCAACAAGCTCATAGAACCCATAATAAGAACATCATCTATAGATTCTGGTTGTTAGAACTTTGGTATTTGCCTGATAATTATTTTTTTTAATTATTATTTTATTTATTTTTAGTGTTCTACAATCACTTCCATATAACTTAGATATTTTTCCCTTCCTCCACTTCCGTCCCCCCTACCTCTCCAATCCTTCCCTGAGAAGACATACAATTTTATATAGGTTCTACACATACATTCCTATTAAATACATTTTCGCCTTAGTCGTGTTGCAAAAAAGAATTAAAATGAATTTGAGTCAGTTCTTTATATATTTTAGAAATGAGGCTGTTAGACAAAAATTACTGGGAAAACTGGATAACAGTATGGCAGAAACTAGACATAGACCAATGCCTGACACCATACACAAAAATAAAGTCCAAATGAGTACATGATTTAGGTATAGAGACTGATACTACAAATAAGTTAGTGGAGGAAGGAATAATGTATTTATCAGATTTATGGAGAAATTTTGTTTTGACTAAATAAGAAATAGAAAACGTAAGTGCAAAATGGATAATTTTGATTACATTTAATTGAAAAGTTTTTGCACAAACAAACCCAATGAAACTAAGATTAGGAGAGAAGCAGAAAACTAGGAAAGAATTTTTGCAACTAGTATCTGTGATAAAGGCCTTATTTCTAAAGTATGTAGAGAATTAAGTTAAATGTACAAGAATACAAGTCATTCCCTAATTGATCAATGATCCAAGGATATGAACAGGCAGTTTTCAGAGGAAAAATCAAAACAATCTATAATAGCATGAAAAAATGCTCTAAATCACTACTGACTAGAGAGATCCAAATCAAAACAACTCTGAGGTACCACATCACACCTATCAGATTGACTAACATGACAAAACAGGAAGATGATAAATGTTGGAGAAGATGTGGGAGAGTTGGAACACTAATTCATTGTTGGTGGAGCTGTGAACTGATCCAATCATTCTGGAGAGCAATTTGGAACTATTCCTGAAGCGTTACAAATGTGTGCATACTCTTTGACCCAGAAATACCACTTCTAGGACTGTATCCCCAAGAGATCATATAAATGGGAAAGGGTCCCACATGTACCAAAATATTTATAGTAGTTCTCTTTGTGGTGGCCAAGAACTGGAAAACAAGGGGATGCCCATCAATTGGGGAATGACTGGATAAACTGTGGTATATGAATGTAATGGAATACTATTGTGCTATAAGAAATAATGAACAGAAAGACTTCAGAGAGGCCTGGAAAGGCTTATATGAACTGATGCTGAGTGAAAGGAGCGAGCCAGGAGAACTTTGTACATAGCAACAACCACAGTGTACAAGAAGTTTTTCTGGTAGACTTCGAACTTCATTGTAATGCAAAGACTTAAAATATTCTCAATGGTTTCTTAAGGCAAAATGCCTTCCACATCCAGGGAAAGAACTATGGAATTTGATTGCAGGATGAAGAAGATCATTTTCTTTTGTATTACATTTTGGTTTGTTTTATGATTTCTCCCACTCATTTTAATTCTTCTATGCAACATGACTAAGGTGAAAATATATTTAATAGGAATGTATGTGTAGTACCTATATAAAATTGTATACCAACTCGGGGAGGGAGGGGGAAAAATATAAGTTATATGGAAGTGATTGTAGAACATTGAAAACATATAAAATAATAAAAAAAAGAAATGAGGCCTTTATCACAGATATTAGGTGCAAAAATTCTTTCCCAGTTTTCTACTTCCCTCCTAATCTTGGTTGCATTGGATTTGGTTGTGCAAAAACTTTTCAATTTAATGTAATCAAAATTATCCATTTTGCATCTCATAATACTTTCTATCTCTTGTTTAGTAAAAAATTCTTCCCTTCTCCATAAATCTGATAAATACACTATTCCTTGCTCCACTAACTTGTTTATAGTATCACTCTTTATACCTAGATCATGTACCCATTTGGACTTCACTCTTTTGTATGGTGTCAGGCATTGGTCTATACCTAGTTTCCACCACACTGTTACCCAGTTTATTTTTTAAGTATTAGGGTCCAAGGCATTATATACAAGATCTTGGGATCCTAAACACAGCCCTGCTTTCAGGAATAAAAATCTATTGGAATGGCATGGGGAAGGGAGGGGCAGCAGAGAGAATTATGCTATTTCTTGGAGACAGCTAGGTGGTACAGTAAGTAGAGTTCAAATTCAGCCTCAGATACTTGCTAACTACATGACCCTGGGCAAGTCTTTAATTCTGTTTGCCTCAGTTTCCTCAACTGGAAAATTAAAATTAAAAAAAGCATTTCCAATGTTGTTGGAAGGCTCCAATAAGTTGTAAACTGCTTAGCAGAGTTCCAGGCACATAATAGGTGATTTACAAATGCTTTTTCCCCCCTCTTAACATTTTAATACCAAATTTATCTGTGATACAATGTAGGATGTGATAGGGGCAAAGCCTCTGAGAAAATCAGCAGAGAAATCACTTTCAGCTGAGGGAATTACTACACTAGCCTTCTGTCTGAAAGGAGTGTGATAACTCCTCGCTGAGCCAGAGACTGGTGGTGAAGGAATAACTTAAAGGAGCCTGGAAATCAGCTCAAGAGATCTTCATGCCCTGTGAAGAGCCCAGTTGGCCCAGTCTAGTGGTGGCCCAGAGACCTTTCTTACTGACCCACTTCAGCAGGGGTCATGCCCAATAGTGGAGCTGCCTGCCCAGGCCAGCTCAGCAGTGAAAGTTCAGAAGTCCAACGTCCTGAACCTCCCAGGAGTGAATTGAATTATCGAACAAAGATTCTGCTTCAACTAAGCCACACATTCAATAGAGCTATGGGGAGTCTGCTCTGCCTAGAAATGGGGCAACTTTAGTCATCATCAACATTGGCACACTGCCTCAAAGTGAACTTTGGGGGACTGTCTGGACAAAGAAATGACTTGAAGACCCTGCAGAGTTGTGAGTTGATTTTTCCCTAAGTATTCCTTACAAAGTAAGCCTCAATTCCATTGTACTTTTAGTTTGTATTCTCTTACATATCCCTTCTTCAATCTTGGGTGTTTTTGTGGGAGAATATACCCCTGGTTTTTTGGGGGGGTGAATGCTTTCTAATTACTGTTCTTGCTTTAGTATTTGAGTAAATTACTTTTTCTACAGGCTTATCGAGCTTTTAACCGATTGTTAAAGGTAAGTGAACTGGTGGTAACTCATGAATGAACTATAGTGATAGGAGCAGTCACTGGTAGGGAGTACCCTCTAGAAACCAGCCTAAACTGTCAATACCAGTATAGACTAGTGGAGTGAAACCAAAGAGTGAGCTCCTTGTGAAATGATGATCTCATGACACTTAAAAGAAAAGGCATGATTGAGTATAGTGAATTTCATCTTATACCCGAAATGTACAAGGTGGAAGGAAAGAGGGAAAGGAAATGAGAAGATAAGCATTTCTTAATTGTCTACTGCATGTTTTACAAATTTCTTTTTTTTTTTTACCTTCAGAACAACTTTAAAATAAAGATGCTTTATCTCCATTTCATAATTAGGGAAAGGGAGACAGAAAAAAATTTAATTGACTTGCCACTTACAGATAGTTTTTCAGACTTTCCAAGTGTTGACTCCAAGCCCCAAGTTCTATGCCCCCTAGTTGCTTCTGCACCAGCAAGTGTATTCCTTTAATTTACCCAAGAACACGCTATGAAGATTAGCTGGTTTAGAAATTAAATCCCGGCATCCTGATTCTTGACCATGTGTCTTCTGTGGTGCAGGTTGTTTTCTTCCTATTATATCTGATAGCTCCATATAATGAACACTTGTATAGATGTGGTTACAAACCTAATTTAATTGGATTTTATTCTTCATTAAACATGACAATAAATGGTGAATCCCAATGGACACTGAAATTAAGTATATAGTAAAATACTTATGTAAAAGTTTTCATTTAATACTTCTCAGAATTCCGGGATGGCATTCCCCTCTCAGGTTATGTGAGTTAAGGGATCTTGGCTCCTGTCACAGTTACATGGTGTCAGATACTATTTTAATGGAGTTAGATGTTTCATCCATCCATGACATCAGAACTCCCAGGACATATGAGCTGAGGATCCCTATCATATATAGAGCAGAGCATCAAAAAAGGTCACTCAAACTACGCACGCAAAGTCCTTGCATTTGATATTACGTCTTTGGAAAATATTTTGAGTCACAGGATCAATGATCCATCGATATTTTTAAAAAAAACTTCAACTCAAGTAAAGCATAACTTAACAACCATTAATATTAAATGTATTAATTAATGGATGCTCTCCTCCCCAATGAGCATTTTCTTTCTTTTTTTTTGCAACCATGTAAAACATTTCCATATTAATTGTTTTGTACACGAAGACTCAAATGAAAGAAAAAGGATGAAAGAAAAATAGCATGCTTTGGTCTATATTCAAATAATATCAACTTTCGCTGGAGGCAGATAGTATATACTTCATCATTAGTCCCTAGAGAGAATTTTTAATTAAATGCAAGATGATCTGAATTTAGGATTTTAAAGCTTTTACAAATTCTAATATAGAAATTATATCTTGAAGACCAATTGTGAAATAGCGATTTGTTATTTTCAAAAATGTTATACTGACCCTTTACTGTGGTACTATGGCTAGTGGATTAAGAGTTGCCCACAAGCATTTTTGTTATTTCTTTCCCCAGCATTTAGCACAATGCCTGGCATATAGCAGACTCTGCATAAATGTTTATTGGATTGGATCGGATTGGATCAGGGTCAGTAAGAATGGCATTTAAGTCCTGCCTCAGACACTCAGATACAGACACTGCCTGTGTGCACTTGACCTGAGTGCCTCTGGCAACACTCCAGGACCATAAATTACAAAACAGTTACTGATCTGCGCTGATAAAGAAAGTTCTCTGCATCAATGAAATCACAAGTTCCTGAAGTCAAAATTTGAAAACTGAATCTTTTTTATTTAGTAGCAGGTAGGTTGATCAGAGAGCCCCAACTGCCAAGAAATCTGGTAAGATCACACTAGATCTAGATAAAAATGTAGAGCTAGAAAACTGTCTCAAGGATCCTTCCACCTCCCCTTCCTTCAACCATCTCTCTCTGCCTTTCCAACAACTGTGTTGATTTGGGGCACCTATTGTGGCTCCTTACCTGGCTCACACTATCATTCTCCCTCTAATAGAATTCTTTTCCCTCAGTGCCCACTGTTCATTATTAAGGAAAGGGATTGGGATGGGAAAAATTAATTTACCTCAAAGGTATGAATTTCTGTTACCTTACTTAATGTGTTAACTTTACTGAGGGGGGAAAGGGAAGAAAATACAGTTACCCCTTCCACATTGTGGGGGATAGGGGGTGTAGCACCCCCATAATCTGGAAAATCTGTGTAAAAAATTTTGGCCCTCCCATCGTACCAGAGAAGAAGGCTGAATTATTATTGTATTAAGAGATAAAATTTGTTGATATTGTACAAAGCTATACATATATTTTATGCAATTCTGAGTTTTTGATTGTTTTCTGTGTTGTTTGCTAACCTTTCTTTGCATGTCATCTGCAGCTTCCGCAAAAAATCCCCCCAAATTTCCATTTAGTTTCTTGTGGCTACTCATCATCAAAACCATGATGGGGAAAGGAAGGGGTAAGTATAGTTGTATTCTATTCAGCTACTTGGAGAGGAAATACTTTACACTGAAGGAACGAATAGATAATGGTTGAATTTCAGGCACTTTAAACTTTCTAGTGAAGAAAATGTGTGTGTGTGTGTGTGTGTGTGTGTGTGTGTGTGTGTGTGTTGAGGGGAAGTTGTATAAAGCTAGTAAACTATTTATTGTACCATTGTGTAAAGCCAGACTTATAAATGACTTAGTAGAATAGGATCTTACTTATCAGGGAAAGCAGTGAGGAGGGTTCTGATGTCCAGAGAATGATAGCACATGGAAGGGGAAAGAAAGTGACTAGGGACAGACCAGGAACATGGAATATTGGAAAGTGATCAGGAAAACAGACCCAGAAGAGACAGGAATTACAGTCTGAGGTATGTTCTTAAGAAACCTTAGTGGAGTACTATGGCATGACACTTTAAACAAGGTAAATGGTCTAGCTAGGGAACTATAAGAGGAAGCGGAAGATGAAATGTGAAAAACCACAAAAACCACTTGACTTAAAAAAACCTTCCTCAAAGAACGCCCCCAAACTCAGTTCCTTCCCCCTCCTTTATATGTTGTTGTTCAGTCATGTTGACTCTTTGTGACTCAATGGACCATTTCATACCAAGCACAGTCTCCTGAAGTCTGCCCAAGTTTATGTACATTGTTTCCATGACATTATGTATCCATCTCATCCTCTGCCACTGCCTTTTCCTTTTGCCTCCAATCTTGCCCCAAATCAGGGTGTTTTCCACTGAGTCCTATCTTCTCATTGTGGCCAAACTGTTTAAGCATTAGCTTCAGTATTTGACCTTCAAGTGACTAGTCTGAATTAATTGCTTTAAGTATTGACTGATTTGACCTCCTTGCTGTCCAAGGGACTCTCAAAAAGTCTTCTCCAATACTACAATTCAAAAGCATCAATTCTGAACAATTCCAAAGAACACATGATGGAAAATGCCATCCACAACCAGAGAAAGAACTATGGATCCTGAATGAAGTTTTAATATTGTTTAATATCAGTTCTAACCTGTTTAAAATACTTGAAAAGTATTTTTTGGAAGTGGTGACTTTGATCCGATATTGGAATACCCTCATAATCTGTACCTCCTGGGTCAAAGTTTACAGGATGATAGATGACTTTGCTGAAGACTGGATCAAAACAGAACCTAACCTTGCAGCTCAAGAAGGAAATTTGACTTTGGAGACTCTACAATAACTAAGGACTGTAAAAACCATTAGAATAAGCACAGTGGAAGAGTAGTGTTCCCACTGTATGAGTAGGATATGGGTTTACCTGAGGTACAATGAACACAATCCACTTCGGTGATCTTGAACTTTTCTAGGTCTATCTTATAAAACCCTCCTTTTAATTGTGCAGGATCTCAGTAACAACATGAAGAATGTTTTAATCCACCATGTCACCATGGACTCATCTGGTCCCTATGTTTCACACACAGTGATTGAATGGAAAAATTATCCTTCTTTGAGTGAGAGCCCTAAGGAAGATGGATATATCATGGCAAGGGTACTGAATGCCTTGGGATCCTTGTGATTGATGCTTGTGATTTTCAGAGCTTAGCATCATCAAGGGTCTAAAATAGAAGTAGGTAAGGACATTATAGTCTTTATCTGTCCAGTGGAATTCTAATGGTTTCATTGTGAGTCAACAAGCATTCACCCACTATGTGCTAGACACTATGCTAAGATCTAGAGATTGGAAAAAAGGTGAGAATAAGTCTGGCCTTCTAAGAGTTCATTTTCAAAAGAAAGAAATAACACAAAACAACCATATGTGCAAGATATATATATATGTGTATATATATATATATATATATATACACATATATATGTATATATACAGTAAGGGGTCTGGAACTCTCAGGTTATCAGGGTCATGATGCCCTTGGGAGAAATCTCTTGAGATGACATGTCCTTGCATGACTTACATGATGGACCACCCCTATGCAATTACCAACCTTCACAATTATCTTGAGCAAGAATAACAACAGCCAAGCACATAAGCTCAGCACACAGTGTTTACAAACTTCTTGCATGTATGGAAGTAGAATGCCTATATATACTCTGAGCTAGCAGAGAATAAACGGAGTGCATACCATCCTTGCTCCTGCCTCATTCATTTGTGCCAGAAGAAAGATGTCATGCAGGCATGAGATCTTTGGGAACTTAACAATATATATATATATGTATGTAAATTGAAGGTAATCTCAGAGACAAGGGACTAGAGTTAAGAGGGAATAGGAACCTTAAAGGAAGTATGATTTTAACTGAAACTTAAAATAAGCTGGGGAATACAGGAAGCAGAGATGAGGAGGGAGAGCATACAGAGTCAGGATATTAAACCTCTTGTTTGAGGTAGTGAAAGGAGTCACTAGATGGTAGAACATGTGAAAAAGGGAGGAAGGAACAAGGTTATGAAGAATTTCAAAAGCCAAATAGAAGGTTTTTCTATTTGATCCTGGAGGTGAATTAGTGGAATTTACTATGTAGGGGGAGATATGATCTATTAAATTTGCCATTAAGGGATCACTGTTATTACAACTTGTTTCAGTACTGGAGTTCTTGTCTTCAAGGTGGAGTCTCCCTAATAAGTTCTTATGTTGTGTACAAAGAACTTGATTCTAAAAAGAGTTAGAAAACAATATTCCCACAACTGCTAAATCAGATGTGTCACCAGAAAGTGATAATAGTGTCACTACGGTTTTACCGGTTAGGAAGAAAAACATGATGCTGATCCCTATCCCATAAGTCTCAGTCACTGGAAAACTTTTTGATCACTATAGAAGAAGTAAAAATGATCCCTTATATGCCGGGAGGGCTCCTACTATAACAAAGGACAGGTGAAAGTCTGAGGTCCTCAACTGGAGAGTACTATCAGGAGTAATCAATATTGTAACACGGGACCAACGATTCCTACAACAGTTATACTTGGATGATTTGAAATGAGGGCAGCAACAGAACAGGGGTCTGAGAAGTGATACGAGTCAAGAAAAGGGGACATGCTCCTCATAGACTCCTGCTTAACTCCTTTGGGAGAATGATCTGATTGAGAAGCAGGAGGAAATTTATATGCCATATAATAACTAACCCATTACATGGTATATGAAGGTAGTTGATACTTCCCAAAGCCTACTGATGCAAGACCATAAAAACATTCCACCATGTTTTGGAAACTGGGATTACAAGACAACTCCATAGCCAATATGAAAACAGATTTTCAGAGGCTAAGAGGGCACCACATGTATATAGGAAGTATGATACTTGTATCTGATATGTTCAAAGGAAAGGGCTATCAACTCATATTGTTTACATGAAGAACATAAGTATGAGAAAGCCATTAGAGCTTGTAAATTTTATGTTACTGGCAGGAGCTAGAAAGGACATAAGCAGTTAGGGAGACAGGATATTTCACAATGTGTTTTGTTCTGACCTGGTTTAGGTCAGGCCCCCAAATGAGATACTCTTAGGTCATTCAATAGTCAACAAAACAAGAATAAGGTTTACTTACTTTTAGCAATAGAGGGACATTTAACATTGAGGACTCTGAATTGATTAAGTTGAGTGAAGATCCTTCTACCTGAGTTGCCAATGGTGGTCTGCCACCCAAGTGTCAGAGCATGCCTGGAGCTCCTTGGGGTTATTTTTCACTCTGGAGACCAGCAAATGACATGAATATTCTGAGCTTTTAATCTCCTGGTTTCAAAAGCTTTCAGGAAAAAAACTAGCCTAATTTGTATGGGGCTAGAAGTCAGAATATTGTTCCCCCCACATTAAGGATAGGCAAAAATGCCTAGCTAGAAATCAAAATGGTTCTATTGTAGCCATGGTATTATAGGAGAAATATTTCTTTATAAGGCTGTTTGAGTGAGACCTACTCTGAGTCAACTAAAAGTTTTTGAGAGCATGCTACTCCAAGAAGTGTTAGCCTTGACAAGAATTTTTTTAAAAACATTAACATTGCAAAGAAGACCTATAGAGAAAGTGAAAGAGTAACTAATTTATAATAAGGCTGGAAAGATAGGTTGTAGCTAGGTGGTGAAATGGTAGGACATTTTTGTTGTTGTTGCTAGGAAGATCTGAGTTCAATTCCTCCCTCTCACAGTTAGAGTTATATCACCATGGAAAAGTAATTCAGGCTCCTTGAATCCCATATAGCTCTGTAAGACAACACATTATAAATGGGATGTGGTCACCATTTGCCCTAGGATTTCCAGTTCCAGCAAGATGACAGGTCTTTGATATATTGATAAGTGCAGGGAGCTATGCTAGCTACAAAGGTCAGTCAGTTAGTAACTTATGAAGCACTTACCCTGTGTCAGGTACTATGCTAAGTGCTGGAGATACAGAGAGAGGCAAATGACAGTCTTTGCCCTCAAGAAGTTTGTAATCTCGTAGGGGAAACCCAAAAGCAAACAAATATGGACAAAAAAACTGTCAGGATAAATAGGAAATAATTAAAAGAGGGAGGGCATTAAAATGAAAAAGGGTTAGGAAAGCCAATGAGTATGGGGCCAGGGGACATGGTCCTGTTGATGGGTACAAGGGAAGGACCTAGTATTCAGACAGATTGGAGACAAGTACCAGAGTGGGACTGACAGAGGGGACAATCTATCTGTTGAAGAAAATGGAATAAAATGGGATGACTTTTGTTGGTAGAGGCATTTGCTCTTTCTGGGAGCCAGATGAAGGAGGAGAGAGTGGCAAAGGGCATCTGTCTGAGTGACGTGAGATGAGAAAGACAGGAGACGAAGGAACCCACCATGTATGGTCTCAATTTTTTCATGAAAATAGGAGGCAAAGTTCTCAGCTGAGAGGGCAGGAGGATCAAAATGTTTGGAAGAGTTGTAGGGGGAAGTGAAGGAGAATGGCGTAGCAGCGGTGAGGGCCCAACTGACGTTGTGTTACAAATTGGAGGTGGACCCAGTGGTGTGACTTTCTCTACTTTGGTTTAGCAGGTTGTCTGTGTGTGAGTGTGTGTGTGTGCGTGTGTGTGTGTGTGTGAGGGTGAGTGTATGTGTGTGAGTGAGTGTGTGTGAGTGAGTATGAGTGAGTGTGAGTGTGTGAGTGTGTGTGAGTGAGTGTGTGAGTGTGAGTGTGTGTGAGTGAGTGTGTGTGAGTGAGTGAGTGTGAGTGTGTGTGTGAGTGAATGAGTGTGAGTGAAGGTGGTAGATGGCAGGAGTGAACCCAGGTCAATGCCTGGTAGGTTACTATCTGTGATATGATAAGGGGGTCAAAGACTTAAGAGAATAGAACACTGTAGAGTTGAATTAGTTTGGCAAAGGGGTCAAGCTGGGCAAAGAAGGAGAGTGTGGCAAGTGCCGTTAAGATGGTTTGGGAGAGAACGGACAGGTCAAAAGATAGGAGGATATTATATGTACAAAGAGTAACATATGGTAAGGGAAAGCAGAGGGAGAGGTGGAAAGCCAATAGATGATAGTCGAATAAAGACATTTAGTAGTCTTTCCTAGTAGCTTTCCTTCAGGAAGACTGAAGGTAAGTGGTCAAATGGTCTGACCAGAGGTTTAAAATGAATGGGTTGCAAACAATTCCTGCCCTTAAAGAGTTTATATTCTACAAGGCATACAACACACAAAGATAAATTGAGGAGAGAAATAGCACCAACAAGGAAGATTTTGTGTAGAAGCTGGCATCTAACTGGAGCCTTGAATGGAGCTACAGATTCTAAGAGTTGGAGATGAGGGAATACATGTCAGCTGTGAGGAACAGCTTGTGCCCTAATGCAAAGGCAGCAGATGGAATGCTGAGTACAGGGGAATACTAGTAGGCCAGTTTGGCTGGAACACAAAGTCCAAGAAGGGCGGTAACATGAAGGAAGTCTAGAATGGCAAGCTGGAGCCAGACTCTGATGGGTTTTGAAAGGCAGATTGGGGAATGTGTATTTTATTCTAGAGGTGAAAGCAAACTACAGAAGATTTTTTTAAAAATTATTTTATTTGTTTTCAGTGTTCTACAATCACTTCCATATATCTTAGATTTTTTTCCCTCCCTCCCCCTCCTTCCCCCTACCTCCCCGCTCTCTCCCTGAGATGGAGTACAATCTTATATAGGTTCTACACATACATTTCTATTAAATGCATTTTCACCTTAGTCAAGTTGCATAGAAGAATTAAAATGAATGGAAGAAATCATAAAACAAAACATAATACAAAAAAATGATCTACTTCATTCTGCGATCAAATTCCATAGTTCTTTCTCCGGATGTGGAAGGCATTTTGCTTTAAGAGATCATTGGGAATTATTTAAGTCCTTGCATTGCAATGAAGTAGTAAGTCTACCAGAAAAACTCCTTGCACACTGTGGTTGTTGCTGTGTACAAAATTCTCCTGGTTCTGCTCCTTTCACTCAGCATCAGTTCATATAAATCTTTCCAGGCCTCTCTGAAGTCTTTCTGTTCATTATTTCTTATAGCACAATAGTATTCCATTACATTCATATACCACAGTTTATTCAGTCATTCCCCAATTGATGGGCATCCTCTTGATTTCCAGTTTTTGGCCACCACAAAGAGTGCTGCTATAAATATTTTTGTACATGTGGGACCCTTTCCCATTTATATGATCTCTTGGGGATACAGTCCTAGAAGTGGTATTTCTGGGTCAAAGGGTATGCACACATTTGTAGCCCTTCAGGCATAGTTCCAAATTGCTCTTCAGAATGGTTAGATCAGTTCACAGCTCCACCAACAATGAATTAGTGTTCCAACTCTCCCACATCTTCTCCAACATATATCATTATCCTGTTTTGTCATGTTATCCAATCTGATAGGTGTGATGTGGTACCTCAGAGTTGTTTTGACTTGCATCTTTCTAATCAATAGTGATTTAGAGCATTTTTTCATATGACTATAGATAGCTTTAATTTCTTCCTCTGAAAACTGCCTGTTCATATCCTTTGACCATTTACCAGTTGGGGAACTACAGAAGATTTTTTTTAGCAAGGGAATGCTATGGTAGGGTCAGATTTGAGCTTTATATTATTTTGGCAGCTGTGTGGAAGATGGATGTGAGAAACGAGAAGCTGGAAGTAGAGAGACTAATTAAGAGACAATAACAAAATCCTAATTTCCAAGTGATGAGGGTGTATACATGGTGTATCCACATGAATGAAAGGAAGGGAATGGATGAGAAATGTCATGAAGTTGGAGATGATAAGATTTGGTAACTGATGAAATATGGGGGAGGAGAGGTGAAGGAGAATGAAATTCAAGGATAACTCTAAAGTTGTAAAGATAACTCTAATTTGGTGGTGGTTTCTCTCAATAGAAATGAAGAATTTTGGAAGGAATGGTGAGCTTAGGAGAAAAGAGACTTAATTCCATTTTCAACTAATTTTCTTCTATCTTGTTTACAACCTCATCATTCAATTTGTGACATTTAAAAAGCCCAAGAGAGACATGGTTTCTGGGTAATTGGTCATTTTATTAATGATACTAGCATTTTTATCAATAAAAGAAGTCAGTGGCACTCTCAAATGCCAAAGACCTTCACAGTGGCAGGCTCACAATTCATTTGCCCTTGGAAAAGTAGATGTTCCTGAGGATAGCAATCAACTCTAATTGATCAACAATTAATGAGAAAATGAGTATTATAATGAGATGTGGACTCCTTTTAATGAGGGTCTTGGCAGTATGTAACTTGGATCACACAAGTCTTGGTCAAAGAGATTTATCAATTTTCATATTACCCTTCTGAGAGAAAAAGCCTCCATATTTTCCCAGACCTGTCTGAGTAAATGCAGTGAGCTGGAATCCACCCATTCACCTAAACTTAAAGTTTCTTTTACTGTCTTTGATTAGATCTTAGCCTGGGTAAGTCTTGGCCCAAGATTTCCTACACTGCTTGATTTCTGGATAAGAAAGTAGAAAAAGGGAAAAACCTTGATGCTGATTCAACAAGAATTTATTACATACACTAGAGAAATAATCATTTCTCTCAAACTGAAACTGCTCTCTCCAAAGTTACCAAAGATCTTGTAGCCTTTTCTTAATCTTTTTCTTGTTTTCTATGTAGTCTTTACTTCATTGTCATTGGTCATCTTCCTGACACTTTCTTCTCCCTAGGTTTTTTTTTTATTTATTCTGTCCTAATTGACTCCTTTTCTTTTGCTAAATCTTTTTCCAGGTTACTCTCACTCTCAGTGTCCTCTAATCTAATTCCTGGCTCCTTCTTTTCTTTTCCCTCTTTACTGTTCCACTTGGTGATCTCACTAGTTCTCATGGATTCAATGTCATCTCTATGCAGATGACTCTCAGATCTATTTATATAACCCTAACTTCTCTTTTTATCTTCAGTGTCATAGGTCCAATTGCCTATTGGATATTCTGAGCTGGAAGTCTCATATTCAGTTTAACATAACTCAACACGTTCAAAACTGAACTCATTACTTTTCTCCGCACCCCTCCCCTTTTCCTAACTTCTTTATGAAGGGTACCATTACCCTTCTAGCCATCCAAGCTTGCTCGCAACCTAGGTGTCATCATCAATTCCTCATTCTCTCAGTTCCAATTAGTCACAAATTCCTGGTGATTCTACTTTCATAACATTTCTTGCATAGGCTCCCTTCTCTCTTCAGACACTGCCACCACTCTGGTGTAGGCTTCATAACCCAGGTCTGTATCTCTTGCAGTAACCTGTTGGTTGCTTTCCCTGCCTCAAATATCTCTCAATTCCGGTCGATCATCTGCTCAATTATCAAACTAATATTCATAAAGCACAAGTCTGACAATATTATTCTCCATTAAACAAACTCCAGTGGCTCCCTATCACCTCCAGGATCAATTATAAAATCTGCTATTCGAATCTTAAAGCTCTTCATAACCTGGTCACTTTCTTTCCTTTCCTTTTTTAATTTTTTACACCTTACTTCCCTCCATGTGACTTTCTTCTGTATTGCAACTAATATCACTCCATCCCTCCCTAGTCTTTTGGACATTTTCTTCCCTTCACAACCTTGACCTTGTCAACAACTTTAACTATAGATAGCCATCTTCCCTGAATTTGTGTTCTACAACATTGACCTCCTTGTTATTCCTTGAATAAGACATTCCACTTCCTAGTGTTGTATATTTTCATTGACTGCCCTCCCATGTTGGAAAGCTTTCTCCTTCTTATCTAGATCTAGACTTCTCTGGCTTCCTTCAAGCCTCAGATATAATTTCTCCTGCTAATAACCTTTCCCCTTATATTATCTCCATTTTCCATATATATATATATATATATATATATATATATATATATATATATATATATGTATATATCTGGTTTGTATGTGGTTGTTTGTATCTTTTTCTGTGAACTCCTTGAGAGAAGAGTCTAGTTTGGTCTTTATATCTCCATTGTTTGGTATAGTAGTGTTCAATAATTACATGTTGACTTAAATTGCTAATGGGATATCCAGCTGGAGATATCTAATAGATAATTGGCAATATGGAATTGTAGTTCTGGAGAGAAATTGGGCCTACTGTGATGTATAGATTTGTAGAGAGATCTCTTCATAGAAATAGTCATTGAACCTATTAGAACCAATGAGAACACCAAGTGAATGTAGAAAGAGAAAAAGAGAATATGCTTAGTGTACCAGAGATGGATGATGATCCCACAGACAACTGAGAAAGAGCAGTGAGAAAGGTGAGAGAAAAATTAAAAGATATCATTGTCAAGGAGAAAGATAACATCCAGGGGCATAAGGGTAGCTGACAGTGTCAAAAGCTGCAGAAAGATCAAGAAGGATGGCAACTTAAAAGGGCCATCTTATTGGATAATTATGAAATCACTGATAATCTTGGTAATAACTTCACCCAAATGGTGGAATTGAAAGCCAGATAGCAAGAGGCTGCAAAGTGAGAGCTAGACAAGGTAGTGGAAACATTGAATGTAGATGACTTTTTCTAGTTGTTTGACTCTAAAAGGGAGAAAAGATCTAGGATAATAGCTTGAGGGTCAAAGAAGAATTTTTTAAGAATGGAAAAAGATCCTGGCATGTTCATTGGCAGTAGAGAAAGAAGGATAAGGATTAGATAGAGAGACGTGGAACCTGCCAAAGGACATATATAGGGAATAGGTCAAAAGTCCAAGTAAGGAAAAGAGTTGCTCTTAGGAAGGAACAAGAGATTAGAGAAGGTAGAGAGAATCTGAGGTGTGAAACAGGGAAGAGGAAGTCAACAGGTGGTCTGAATTTTCTTGGTAAGGCAGGAGTAGGAAATAACAGGGGGTTTGAGGAGAGAAGAGTTGCTATAAAAGTCATGTCGGAGAACCAATAACGATAAAATAAATGGTGTGCTATGGAGCAGTCATATTTTTGTTGAAATAAGATAACATAAATTTGTAATAGATCCAATAGACATGGCTGCATGACCTTCTCCTTTGCCATTCAAAACACAGAGCAGGGTAACCTAAGGTTGGATTTGGGTAGAGGAATATGGGGGAAGTGAGGAGGGAAGTATGTGAACCTCATCCTCATCAGAATTGGCTCAAAGAGAGAATTACACTTGTACTCAGTTGGGTAGACATCTATCTTACAAGGAAAGTAGGAGGGGAAAGGGATAATAGAAGGTGAGGATGCTGATAGAAGGGGAGACAGATGGGGGAGGCAGTAGTTAGACAAAAAATTTTTGAAGGCAAATGGGGTGAAAGGAGAGGAGAATAGAGCAAATATAAAAGCAAATTTCTTTGATAACAATATCATCTCTCAAATACGTAGAAAACGGAGACAAATTTATAGAAATAAGAGTCATTGCTTAGTTGATAGATGGTCAAAGGATATAAACAGGCAAAGTAATCAAAGTTATCTATAGTCATATAAAAATGTTCTAAATCACTATTGAGTAAAAGTGCAAATTAAAACAACTCTGAGCTACAACCACATACCTATCAGATTGGCTAATATATTGTTGTTGTATTTGTCCTTCGTTGCCAAAGAAGACCATGCCATCAGAGAAGCGATGACATGACTTGTATTTGACTTTGTTTTGAGTGAGGGAGAGCTGTGCAGGTCACCAGCCTCACTTCTCCTCCAGAGCCACCTGAATCCAGTGACCAGATATTCATCAGGATGACTGGAGATGACCAAGGAGATGACACTGGGAGACCTTGGCCCCTT
Source organism: Potorous gilbertii (assembly GCA_028658325.1). Taxonomy (NCBI): domain Eukaryota; kingdom Metazoa; phylum Chordata; class Mammalia; order Diprotodontia; family Potoroidae; genus Potorous; species Potorous gilbertii. The sequence continues at coordinate 98,033,912 of CM053774.1, read as the reverse complement.
CAGGCCAAGGTCTACGCAGGTACCCACTTAGGGTGAGAAAACGCCCGTTCATTGAATAGGCCTCTTTAAGAAGCAGTCAGGGCATGGCTCTTTTAATGAGGCAATGAAAAGAAAGACTTCAGGCTGGGAGGGAAACAGAAACAGTTACTATTGGTAATTACTCTGAAGACAGGAGGGTCCAGAAGAGAGCCCTTAGGCAGGGGGCAGTAGGAGAGAATGGAACATACAAGTGTACAAGTGTTACAAGTATGTTCTGAAGAACCTTTGAGTTCAGGATGAACTATGAAAATATGAGTTTAACCATACAGGACAAAATATAGATATTAATAATCAAGAAGAATTTGAAACATTTTTAGAAAGAAAACCAGAACTGAAGAGATTATTTGCTTCTCAAATACCCCCAAACCACAGAAATGCAGGAGGAGTGAATAAATGCAACAGGCAAGGAAAGCAAAAGCAAGAGTGATAACAGAAAGAACGGTAAAAGACTTTATTATAAATGTACACCAGGAGACAGGGATGAAGGCAAGAATCTAGTAGTGTTAGAAGTGAGGAAAAAACAGAAACAAACCTTCAAACAACAAAAAGGGATAAACAAGGAAACTATATTATGTTGGAAGAAACCATAGACAACGAATTAATATCAATATTAACATTTTCCAAATGCCTATCAACCAAATTCGTAAAGGAAACTTTCTGAGCTTCAAGAAGACATATAGCAACACAATAGTTACAGGAGACTTCAATATCCCTTGTCATTTTTTGATAAGTCTAACAGAAAGGTAAACAAAAAGGAAATTATGAAACTGAACACATTTCTGGAGAAACTAGAGGTAAAAGGCTACTGACATATTCTAATGGGACAGCAAAAGAATATACATATTTTTCTGTACCACATAGAACTTTTACAAAAATTGACCATGTAATAGGGCACAGAGATAATATGAGCAAATTAAAAAAGACAGAAATACTCAATACACCTTTAAAAGACTAATGAATAGTAAATGGTTCAGGGACCACAAAGAAAGCTATAGACTCAAATGGAGATTTAACAAAGAAATCCTAAATAATGAGTAGGTCAAAAAACAAGTCATGGAAACAATGAAAAGTCATGTAAAAGAAAGTGATAATGATGAACAACATATCAAAATTTCTGGGATGCAACTAAAACTGTCTTCAGAGGGAAAATCATATTCTCACAATAACGCATTAATGAAATAGAAAAAAATGAGGATTAATGAACTGAATATGCATTAATTAGAAATTCAAGAAACTTAAAACAGATGAGATATACAAAAAAGAGATATTAAAAATTAGAGGGGAAATAAATTAGAAACAAAACCTCCCAAAGAAATGATCAAGAAAACTAAAAAGTAGTTCTTTGAGAAGACTAATAAAATTGATAGACCCTTTGCTAGCATGATTAAAAAGAAGAAAGCAGAAAATTAAAAAAAAATAGAAAATGAGCAAAGTGAAATCAGGGCAAAACCAGAAGAAATGAAAAGAATAATCAGAATGTAGGCACACCTCAGAGATATTGCAAGTTTGGTTGGCTAATATGACAGAAAAGGAAAATGACAAATGTTGGGGGGAATGTGGGGAAATTAAAACATGAATGTATTGACGGTGAAGTCAAATATTCATTTCTGGACAGCAATTTGGAACTCTACCCAAAGGTCTATAAAACTATGCATACCCTTTGACTAAGCAGTACTACTGTGCAGTCTTTATCCTGAGGAGATAAAAAACAAAAAGGAAAAGAACCTATAGGTGCAAAAATATTCACAGCAGCTTTTTTTATGGTGACAAAGAATTGGAAATTGAGGGATTATCCTTCAATTGGGGATGAACAAGCTGTATCATATGACTGTGGTTAAATACTATTGTATTATAAGAAACAATGAGCAGGATGATTTCAGAAAAGCCTGGAAAACTTTACATGAACTGATGCAAAGTGAGATGAATAAAATTAGGAGAACATTGTACATAATGACCACAATGGTGTATGATGATCTACTGTGAATAGTTTAATTATTCTCAGCAACACAATGATCTAAGATAATTCTAAAGGACTCATGATGAAAAGTGCTATCTCCAGATAAAGAACTAGTAGAGTCTGAATGCAGATCAAAGATGTTTCCTTTATTTTTCTTGGGGGTTTTTCTATCTATTTGAGAGATGAGGTTGTTTTTCTGTCACAGTATTATTTGCATGGAATTTACATGAAATCCCACTATGCGGTTGAAAGACAAAAAAGGTACAAAATGTACAAAAACATCGGCAAAGATGATTCCACTCACCATTGGTACACGGAACTTGTGCACACTAATAGACAACCCAAAATCCAATTACTGAAGTTGGAACTGGATACACCTTTTTTTCTGGAGTGGGTGCAGTGAAGAGGAGTGCCATGAAGCTGGCATGGGTTTTGCAATCAAAACTAATCTAATCAGCAAGCTGGTATGCCTGCAAAAAGGAATAAATGGCAGGCTCATGAAAATGTGATTGACACTCACAGGAAAACATCATGCCACCATCATCAGTGCCTGTGCTCTCACCATGACAAACCCTGATGAAGTCAAAGAAAAATTTTATGAAGACCTAGAGACCATTATCCTCAATGTGCCAAAAGAGGAGAAGTTTATAATTCTGGGAGATTTTAATGCTAGAGTAGGTTCAGACTACCAGTCTTGGCAAGGAGTCTTAGGTAGGAATGAAGTTGGAAACAGCAACAGCAATGGTCATTTACTGCTGAAGACTTACACATCCCATGACCTTTTCATCACCAACTCTGTTTTCCATTTACCTAAATGCAATAAAACTTCATGGATGCACCCTCACAGCATCTAATAGACTATGTGATTGTAAGGAGAAGAGACAGACAAGATGTGAGAGTGACAAAGGCAGTGTGTGGTGCAGTGTGCTGGACTGATCATAGACTTATCCTTTTGAAGCTAAATATTTGCATTCATCAAAAGCACCCCTCCAAGGCAAACTGACTACCAGAAGAATTAATGTCAACAAATTAGAGCTCTTCTCTGAGTGTGAACAGTTTGTTGCTGACTTGGAGGGAAAGTTGAACCAACACACAGTTGGCAATAGTGGGGTAGAAAAGGAGTGGGCAACTTTCAGAGATTTGGTGTACGGTACTGCGTTTGCTCACCTGGGTCAGAACACTCGCAAACACCAAGACTGGTATGATGAAAATGATGGGGAAATTCAGAAGCTGCTAAAAGAAAAACAAGAACTCCACAGGATTTATCAGCAGGATAGTTCACCCAGCTCTAAGAAGGCAGCATTTAATTCTATCAAAAGCAAAGTACAATCAAACTTAGAGAAATGCAGGATTCCTGGCTTAGTAAGAAGGCGATGAAATTCAGTTTTATGCTGATAGTAACAATCCAAAGTGCTTTTATGATTCCCTGAAAGCTATTTATGGACCAAAAACCTATGGTGTCTCACAACTACTCAGTGCTGATGGAGCCATATTGATTAGTGATAAGGACATGATCCTAGAGAGATGGACTGAACACTTCCATTGTGTTCTCAACATACCATCATCAATCAATGCTGAGGCCACTGATCATTTACCTCAGGTTGAAGTCAATCCCTCCTTAGCTGAACTTCCAACTGAAGAGGAGGTTTTGAGGGCCATTAGGCTCCTTTCATGTGGCAAAACACCTGGTGCTGATTCTATTCCAGCTGAGATTTACAAGGTAGGGGAACCATTGCTCATACAAATGCTGATTGAATTTTCTAGGTTATATGGCAAGAGGAGGTTATCCCCCAGGAGTTCAAGGATGCCTCCATTGTCCATTTCTATAAAGGCAAAGGGACTAGATTGTCCTGCAACAATCACAAGGGGATCTCTCTTTTAGTCATTGCTGGCAAAGTTCTTGCTAGACTCTTAATAGGCTAATCCTTCACCTGGAACATGGTCATATACCTAAGAGCCAGTGTGGCTTCAGAAAGGACCAAGGAACAGCGAATATGGTGTTTGCTACCCAACAACTCCAAGAAAAATACCAGGAGCAGAACAGAGGTCTGTACACTATGTTTGTAGGTCTGACAAAGGACTTTGACACTGTTAGTCATGAGGGTTTATGGAAAATTATGTCAAAATTTGATTGTCCAGAGAAGTTCTTCAACATTGTACATCAATTTCATGATAGCATGTTTGTCCAGATTCTAGATAATGGACAATGCTCTTGTGTCTTCCCAGTCACCAATGGAGCCAAACAGGGCTGTGTGCTTGCTCCCATGCTTTTTAGCATGATGTTTTCAGCCATGTTGACAAGTGCTTTCAATGAGGATGAGCACAGCATTAAGGTCAACTACAGTACTGATGGCAAGTTCTTCAATTTGAAGAGGCTACAAGCCAAGCCAAGAGCAAAGGGGAGGGAGTGTTGGTGCACGATTTTCTGTTTGCAGATGATTGTGCACGCAATGCAACCTCTGGAGCTGAGATGCAACAAAGTATGGATCAGTTCTCTGCTGCCTGTGCTAATTTTGGTCTAATAATTAACACCAAGAAAATACAGGTGCTCCATCAGCCACCACCACACCATTCATATGTGGAACCATCAGTTACAATAAATAGAGTTTTGAATGTTGCAGATAAATTCACTTACCTTGGTAGTATACTTTCCAGGGTTATACACATTGACAATGAGGTTGAAGAATGCATTGCCAGAGCTAGCGCAGTGTTTGGGAGGCTCCAAAGAAAAGTTTGGGAGAAAAGTGGTATTAGACTGACTACCAAATTGAAGGTCTACTGAGCTGTTGTGCTGACCTCATTGTACTATGCTTGCGAAACACGGACAGTCTACCAGCGCCATTCCAAGAAACAGAATCGCTTCCATTTGAGTTGTCTTAGAAAGATTCTGTGGATCATCTGGCAGGATAAGGTACCAGACACTGAAGTCCTTGCTCAAGCTGAACTGCCAGGTATTCAAACTATGCTTCAGAGAGTGCAACACCAATGGGCTGGCCACATTGTTCGAATGCAAAATGTACGCTTGCTGAAAAAGACTGTTTTATGGAGAACTTGCATGGGATACGTGATCACATGGTGACCAGAAGAAGCAGTACAAGGACACTCTCAAGGTCTCTCTTAAGAACTTTAGATTTGACTGTGTAACATGGGAGACACTGGCACAGGACTGCTTAGTATGGCGTGCCCACATCGGAAAGGGTGCTGTGCTCTTTGAGCAAAGCAGAATTGAGACAGCACAAAGTAGATGCAGGATGTACAAGTCTGGGATATCCACCTCAAATATTCACATGGACTATCTGTGCCCAACCTGTGGTAGAGCATTCTGAGCTCGTATTGGCCTAATCAGCCATAGTTGGACACACTTTATCATGATGACGCCATTTTGGTCATCTTCAAAGATGAAGGACAATAACCTTCATTTACATGGAAAAGTGTTTTGCATGACTACATATGTACAACCTAGAAGGGAGAGAGGGAAAGAATTTGAACTAAAAATCTGAAAAAAAAGAATGTTAAAATTGTTTTTACTTGTGATTGAGTGAAACATAAAATATTTAACTAAAAAAGAAGAAAAGAATAAGATGACTTTTCTACCCTCATGACTTCATGAACTATACCTAGGAGTCAGAGTTAGTTAACCAACTGTTAAATGAATCCTAGACCTGTTTGGAACTAGAGAGATCATCTAATCTTGACACCTCCAGGATCATTTATAGAAGTTATCTATTCCAATAGACCCATTTTATGATGAGGAAACTGAGGTCCAGAAAAGGTAAGAGGTAAGGCATGAACTTTGAATAGCATCTTGGAAACCTCCTCTTGACCACGAGGGGAAAGCCAGCTCTATAACAGGTCCCTGATGCCAAAGTCCCTGAAATGCCAGAGACTGCTAAGAATGGACTTTGTGGGTAAGATTGCAATTAAGTGGGGATTTTACTTTTTTCCTAAGATCCCATTTACTCTCATGTATTCTATTGTCATACTAATCTGTATAATTTCCCTTAATTTCTGTTTCTCTGCTTGCTTGAGAAATATATTTACTTACCATCAATGCTTTTTTTCTGTGTGTAACAAATGCTTGGGTAAGAGAAAGAGAGTAATCTGACTTAGAGAAAGCTAACTCTAGCTCTCATAGGCTACTGGAATTACTTCCTGCTTGGAGTTATCAGGGATTGTGGCTTTTATAATGAACTTTTAAAAATCATTGTAAACTTAAATTGGAAATATCTGATGTATAATAGATACACAGTGATTCTCATCATTTACAGAAATTATGCTCTATAAACTCATATATATCCATACATATGTATATACTCTAGAATATCTTTATAGATATTCAGTGTGGACACTGAATTAGCTGATATTGAATCATTGTTCCTAGAAGAAATAATGGGTGAACTTCCTGTGGACCTCTGTTCAAAACATTTGCTTTAACTTTCTGGAATGAGTTCATGAACAGATCAGTGAATTTCCTATTCCTTAATCTGGATGTACTACATTGTTGAATCATCAGCCTTCAATTTACAGCCAACAGAACTATACCTCATGCCTGAACAAAGCTTTTCTGACACACATATTTTCTCCATAAGGCATCTAAGAGCCCTCTTGTGCTTAGGAACACAACAGAACACTTTTGCACTATTCTTGCAGGCTATTTTGAACAACAGTCATCAACAAAAAAGCACAAAAATGTGAAAAATGTGGCACTTTTTTCTCATAGTTCAAGAACAGGACTCTTGTTTACTTCATGAGCCCTGAAATAAAAAGATGGATCATTGCCTTGTTCCGCCTTGGCTGGGAATATATAGGGGACTTTGTTTTTTCAAATGACTGGGAAAATTTTTGAATATTGATTTTGAGGTAACAGATAAATTTTATTGAGGAGGCATATTGGCAAATATGAAATCTGCAAATAATGAGAATCAGCTCTAATTCTACCCCAATACCCCATTTGGAAATAGAAGAGTGGAGGATGGTGTACCACAATTCTACCCATGCCATATCCAAAGGTTAAAATCAGACTCTCTAAAAGAAGTAGAAAGAAGAATTCAAGATCTTGTCCATCTAAAACTATTCTTTTTTTGTATTGCCTACAATTATTTTATTTCATTTTAATTAATTAGTTAATTAGTTTTCAGTTTTCTACAATCATTTTCGTATATCTTATATTTTTCCCCCATCCCTCACTCCCTTCTCCCTTTCTGAGAGGGCATGAAATTTTATATAGGTTCTACACATTAAATACATTTTCACCTTAGTCACATTGCATAGAAGAATTAAAATGAATGGGAGAAACCATGAAACAAAATGAAACAAAGCATAACTCCAGAGAAAATGGTCTGCTTCATTCTGTGATCCAATTTCATAGTTCTTTCTCTGCATGTGGAAGACATTTTGCCTCAAGAGTCCATTGGGAATTTTTTAGGTCCTAGGTCCTTGTATTGCTGTGAAGGGTTAAGTCTACCAGAAAAAATTCTTCACACACTGTGCTTGTTGCTGTGTACAACATTCTCTTGGTTCTTCTCCTTTCGCTCAGCATCAGTTCATATAAGTCTTTCCAGGCTTCTCTGAAGTCTTCCTGTTCATCATTTCTTATATTATAATAGTATCCCCATTACCTTCAAATGCCATAACTTGTTCAGCCATTCCCCAATTGATGGACATCCCTTCGATTTCCAGTTCTTGGCCACTACAAAGAGAGCTGCTATAAATATGTTTGTACATGTGGGACCCTTTCCCATTTTTATGATCTCTTTGAGATACAGTCCTAGAAGAGGTATTGTTGGGTTATTTTGTAGCCCTTTGGGCATAGTTCCAAATTGCTCTCCAGAAGAGTTGGATCAGCTCACAGCTCCACCAACAATGAATTAGCTTTCCAACTCTCTCACATCTTCTCCAACATTTATCATCTTTCTGTTTTGTCATGTTAACCAATGATAGGTGTGATGTGGTACCTCAGAGTTGTTTTGATTTGCAACTCTCTAATCAATTAGTGATGTAGAGTATTTTTTCATATGACCATAGATAGCTTTAATTTCTTCCTCTGAAAACTCCCTGTTCATATCCTTTGACCATTTATCAATTGAGGAATGACTTATATTCTTGTACATTTGACTCAAGTCTCTGTATATTTTAGAAATGAGGCCTTTATCGCATATGCTGGTTGCAAAAATTCTTTCTCAATTTTCTGCTTCCCTCCTAATCTTGGTTGCATTGGGTTTGTTTGTGCAAAAACTCTTCAATTTAATGTATTCAAAATTATTCATTTTGTACTTCATAATGTTCTCTCTTTTGTCTGGTCAAAAATGTCTCCATTCTCCACAAATCTGACAAATACGCTATTCCTTGCTCCCTTAATTTGTTTACAGAATCAATCTTTTATACCTAGATCATATATCCATTTGGACTTTATTCTTTTGTACAGTGTCAAGCATTGTACAGTGTCAAGCATTGGTCTATGTCCAGTTTTCACCATACTGTTATCCAGTTTGCCCAGAAATTTTTGTCAGTGAGTTCTTATCCCAGAAGCTGGGGTCCTTGAGTTCATCAAACAGTAGATTGCTATATTCATTGACTTCTGCATCTTGAGTATCTAACATATTCCCCTGATCTGCCCCTCTATTTCTTAGCCAGCACCAAGTGGTTTTGATGATTGCTGCTTTATAATACAATTTAAGATCTGGTATGGCTAGACCACCTTCTCAAGCATTTCTTTTCATTACTTCCCTTGATATTCTGGACCTTTTGTTCTTCCAGATGAATTTTGATATTATTTTTCTAGCTCTAGAAAATAATTATCTGGTAGTTTGATTGGTATGGCAATGAATAGGTAAATTAATTTAGGTAGTATTGTCATTTTTATTATATTAGCTCCACCTACCCACGAGCAACTGTTGTTTTTCCGCTTACTTAGGTCTGACTTTATCTGTGCGAAAAGTGTTTTGTAATTGTGCTCATACAGTACCTGGGTTTGTTTTGGCAGGTAGACTCCCAAATATTTTACCATAGCTTTAAATGGGATTCATCTAACACTATTCTTACAGCACAGACTGCCCTGGATCCTCATGGTCATAGTTTAAACTCTTATACAAATTTGACACATTTATAAAAATTATATTGTGGAGTAAATTTCTATAAAATTCCTTTTTTTAAACTCTAAAACTTTTAAATTTACTTTGAGGTGATATGGTTATAATCATGCAGGTGCCCCATTTACTGATATAGATAAAATTCTTCTTGTGTTTTAATAAATAGAATTCATGAGTTGTTGTAGCCAAAAAAAGAAAAAGAGAGAGAAGAAAGATACAAAGGGAAACAAAAAAATTGCTGCCCTTGTTTTATTATTTTTTTTTTAGTTCAGTTGAAGCATAACAGATTTGGCTTTAACCCTTCATGTTAACTCTTTGTGAGTCTTTGGGTTTCTTGTAAACAGCTTAATGATGGATTCTGTCTTCTCATCTAGTCTACTACTACCCCCTTTGATTTTATGGCTATGTTGATTTTGTTCCTATTCACAGTTATGACTGCACCTTTTCTGAACTTTGCTACTACTTCTCACTTTATAAATAATTTATGAAGGTGGTAAAAGAGGAGTTAGCTTGACAATATGATCTCTTAACTAAACCAGCCTGTTTCCTCTCTATTACATCTCTCTCTTCTTATCTCACCTGTGATCACAAGTTTTTGCCCTTCCTTTCCTTTTAATCCCTCCTCACATTCTTTCCTCCTACATTTGAGTTTGTTTTGCTTATATTTCCTCACCAAACCTGCCCTCCCTTCTTACACTCCTTTCTACCCTTCCCTTGTCCCTATCCCTCCCTATTTCCCTTTTGAATCTACTGTAGTTCTACATTTTGATCTTAGGCTGGGCTGTCATGGGCTTTGGGGACAGATTGAGCTGAGTTTCTGGACTGTTGGCTTTAGCTTGCTAGTGGGGTTCTGGACTCACTTGAGACTTGCCAGTAACACTGAATAGCTGTTCTCTTGGTTTGCGCTCTGTTTTCAGCTTGCTGGGATTGGCAAAACCATGATCTCCATAGGACTCCCGCTGTGGATTTCTGGGTGGGAGAGTTTATAGCTGATTTTTAAAAATTCTTTATTCAGTGGTATATTTCTAAACCCCACTGGAGAATTAACAGGCTTCTCAACATTCTAGCACACTATTTTAACTTCCCACATTCTAGCACTCTTTCTATCCTATATAGTTAAAATTTCCACTTGACTTCTACAATCAAAGTCTAATGAAATAATTGGCACTCTTGGGAGTGCTAGCATGTTTGTGCACTCTCTCTTTCTCGACACACACAACCTTATATTATATATATATGTATTTGTATGTAGGTATACACACACATAAATACATATATTTGTGTATATGTTGCCTATATGTGTACATACAGAGAAGGAGAGAGACTAAGCTTGGAGGTCAAGACAACTGTTTGCTAATGAATAATAGATGCCAAGGGACATTAATAAATAATGGTTTGTAATAATGGATGCCAAGGGAGAAATTTATCTCACACACTACACACACACACACACACACACACACACACACACACACACACACACATACAAACAGACAATTTAAACTTGAAAGGAAAACTCTTTCCTTCTCCTCTTTCTCCCCCCTCCTTCCTTCTCTCTTCCCTCTGTGCGTGTATCTATCTGATTATATGTATACATGGGGAAATAGAAATATATATTTATATGTAGCACATAATATATAGTGAGAGATGGAGAGGGAGAAGGAGAGAGAGATACAGACAGAGAGAGAATGAATATACATGTGCTTGGAAATCAAGTTAATTGTTCCTAATGATGGACATCAAGGGAGAAATTTATTTAACTGACTTTTTCCCCTCTGATTTACACTTGTAACTGAGAAGGATTGAAGTGGGTAATGGTGGTGATATCTCATGTTTCTTGCTACTATGGTTGACTCTGGGAGAGATGAAATCCCATCAGGATATAGAACAGTCATTCCAAGACTGAATTTAGACTTCATGGAATGTGAGAAGAAAAACTCAGCATCTGATGAAAAGGCTGGGAGAATGATCCAACTTCCTATATTCTCTTCTGTTTTGGAGCTTTCATTGATCCAATCTAGGATATGGAAGTGGGCTCTGGACCACAGTATTGCCTCTAATTCACCCCACCTTCCATTCCTTTTCCTACAATCTAGAGGGACAATAGGAGGTTTGGGTGATAAATTGGTAAAAGGCCCCAAAGAGGGAAGTGCTTGATAGTTTCTTAGTATAACAGAGATTGATGCTGGCCTAGGGGACTACAGAGTACATGCTACCTCCAAGGCCTCTAAACTTTGTGCCTAATCAAACTGGGTTCAGTCTTGAGGGAAACTAGCCTCTAGGGATAAGGGCTAAGTTATTTCTTGATGTCTTTGACTCTTTACCTCCCAACCTGAGAGCCCCAAGGAAAATCATTTAAATCTTAGGTATGGATCATTTTTAGAATTGTCCCCCAAAACAGTAAAAGAAATTTAATATGCATTTTAGGGGAGGTATAGGATTGCTATTTTATTTACTCCACATAATAGAAATGCTTAAAACACAAAAAGATGCTAAGATCACATTGACAAATAGTAAAACATTATGCAATCAACTATAAATTCTATTAATTATCCTGGGCAGTTGCTACATAAAACATGAGACACTTAGTAGGACTAATAAAACATTCATTTAACCTTCACCTTGGCTTTTCATATCTCCTGACAAGCCTGCACATGGCTTGAGTCCATTCTTCTACTGGTGGCCATCTTCTTCAAGTAGTCTTAGTTGCCAAAGACTCCATTTGCTGAGCATGCAGCTCTGACTGAATAACCCTAGAGTTTTGAACTCCTGGAAGTCATGAAGCTGCCTCAAATGTTGGAAATGTCCACCTCAGCATCACTTGAGGAAATAAAGGGCAAAGCAGTCAAAGACCTGAGATCCAGATTGAGGGTATCATAAGGTTGTTGTCATGGGTGGAAGGTTGTCACAAATGGATAATGTGGTTGGGATTCCCCAATCACAGGAAGAGATGAAAACAGAGAGGTTTAAATGGTCCCCACATGTTTAACTGATGAGAATATCAGAGAGCAAAGACATTCTTTTTAAAGTTCTACTGAGTTGGTCACTCTTCCTGTCTCAATGGCAAATCCTCTTTGAGGTAGCTTGCTTGTCCCTGCTGCCATCATGGGGACCATGAAATTGTTATATCATTGCCAAATCTGTATGCTCTGAGTATGTGAAAAGTGGTCCGAGTAGGTCAGTTCAACTCTATGAATGCTTCATGGGATGATCCCTGTGGGTCCATTCCCAGAAAAGTCCCATTAAGGGAAACCCAATCCAACCCTTATTACATTAGCAACTTTGCAAAGTTCATGTCACAGAAAAATAATTGCCTTCATAATGTGAATAAATAGGGTTGAAGACAAACTAGGAAAGTTCCTTGAAAAAATCTTCGCAGCAAACTTCTCTGATAAATGTCTCATTTCTAAGATATAAAAGGAATTGATTCAAATTTATAAGAACGAGAGTCATTCTCCAACTGATAAATAAACAAAGGATATGAATAGTTTTCAAAGGAGGAAATAGAAGCTCCCAATAGACATGGAAAATGCTTGAAACATTGATGATAAGAGAAATAACTCAGGTTCTATCTCATACTCCTTAGATCGGCAAAGTTGACAAAAAAGGAAAGTGACTAATGTTGGAGAGGTTGTGGGAAAATTGGTACATTGATGGGCTCTTGGAACTGTGCCCTAGTTTCAACATTCTGGAAAACAATTTGTGACTATATCCTGAAAGATATTAAACTGTGCACACCCTTTGGTCTCTCAATACCACCATTAGTTCTATATCTTTAAAATGTACAGAAAAATATTTGTAGTGGCTCTTTTCATGGTGGCAAAGAATCAGAAACTGAAGATGTGCCCATTATTGGAGAATGACTGAACTATATGAATGTGATAGAATGCTGTTGTGCTATAAGAAATGCTGAAGAAATTGGTTTTAGAGACATCTGGAAGGACTCGTATGAATTAAAACAAAGTGATGTAAACCAAAGCAAGAGAATAATTTATACAGTAATAAAAATATCATAAAGATAATTGACTTTGAAAGACTTAGATACCAATGACCAATCACAATTATGGTGGAACAGGTTATTATCTTTGGATAGATGATAGACTAAAAGTACAGTTTGGAATGCACACATATTTGGGATATCTGTCTGTCTACCTATCTATCTATCTATCTGTCTGTCTATCTGTCTATCTATACATCCATCCATGTATTCATCTATCCATCCATCCATCTATCATCTAGCATACCTTTTCTGCCTCAGATTTCTCAGCTGCAAAATGGAAAATCAGAATTAGATGAGATATTTGTGTAAATATACATATTATATGTACATATGCAAACATATACATATATATGTATATATATGTGTATATATATATATATATATATATATACACAGCCACGTAGAAAGTATAATCACTTGACTATATATATAATAGGGATTTTTCTCTTTTGCTTTCTCATTATTGAGAGTGGGGAAGGAGAAAGAGGTGGGAGGAGTGAAAGTAGATCTTCATTTGGAAAAAAAGAATTAAAAAAAACCTCAGAGATAGGTTTGGGACTAAAGCTAAGATATTTTTACATCTTACTAATCTTGAGCCATATTTAATAACACAGTCCTCTAGATTCATTTAAGGCAAATGAATGAGAGTTTCTTTCTGTCAGGTCCTTTAAAGCCAGAGCCTTTGAGGAACTGATTGCCTGTGCCTGCATCTAAAGAGTATATTTTGCATAGCATCTAAGAGATTTTGATGGATGACTGGAATCATTCACCACTTGATGGACAAAAATTATAAACTACACTCCCTTTGCTTGTGAATTGGTAAAACGATACTCTGCCTTTTTATTGGCTTACTGGAGGCAGGCTTTGAGCCAGTAAGTGCATGTGTAGTCTTCATTATGCATCACATTTACTTCCTAAATTCAGAGCCTGATACAGCACAGAGTAGCTGGGGCTATGCCCTGTGTACTGATATCTAGAAAGAAATCCCTCTTCATCCTCCTCCCATTGCACCTCCTGGGATAGATTGCTCCTGAGGAGAACCATGCTGTAGAGGATGTCTGGGACTGTTATGAGCTCACAATAGACACTTGTTAGATGTGTGACTCTGGACAAGTCATTTAACCTCTTCTGCCTCAGTTTCCTAAACTGTAAAATGGAGATATTAACAGCCTCTAGGGTTGTTGTGAGAATTAAATAATATTTGTAAAGCACTTAGTACAGTGCCTAATAAATATTTATTCCTTCCCCCTTTCCTGCTCTCAGTGGTGAAGGTAGTGTATCTCATTCACCCATTGCCTCACACTAATAAGCCCAAGTCCTCCCTACTCTCCCATCTTCTCCTTCCCTATGTATTCTATACCTTGGAACTCTCCTCTGTTTTTTTAAAATTTATTTAAGTTTTCACCATTCATTTCCACAAAATTTTGAGTTCCAAATTTTCTCCCATTTCTCCCCTCCCCCACAAAACACTGACAATTCTAATTACCCATATCACCAATCTGCCCTCTCTTCTTTCATCCCTCCCTTCCCTCATCCCAATCTTCTTTCTTGTCCTGTAGGGCAAGATAACTTTCTATACCCCATTACCTGTATTTCTTATTTCCTAGTTGTAATGAAGAACAATACTCAACAGTTGTTCCCAAAACTTTGAGTTCCAACTTCTCTTCCTCCCTCCCTCCCCACAATTGGGAAGGCAGGTAATTCAATATAGGCCATATCTGTGTAGTTTTGCAAATGACTTCCATAATAGTCATGTTGTGTAAGACTAACTATATTTCCCTCCATCCTATCCTGCCCCCTATTTCTTCTATTCTTTCTTTTGACCTTGTCCCTCCCTAAGAGTGCTGACTTCAAATTGCTCCCTCCTTCCATTGCCCTCCCTTCCATCATCGCCCCCCACCCTGCTTATCCCCTTCTCCCCCACTTTCCTGTATTGTAAGATTTTCATACTAAAATTAGTGTGTATTTTATTCCTTCCTTTAGTTGAATGTGATGAAAGTAAACTTCATGTTTTCTCTCTCACCCCACTTTTTCCCTCCACTGAAAAGTCTTTTACTTGCCTCTTTATGAGAGATAATTTGCCCAATTCCTTTTCTTCCTTTCTACTTCCAATATATTCATCTCTCACCCCTTAATTTCATTTTATTTAGATATGATCCCATCCTATTCAACTCACCCTGTGTTCTCTGTGTGTGTGTGTGATCCCACCAACTACCCAAAAATTTCAAGAGTTACAAATATTGACTTTTCATGTAGGAATGTAAACAGTTCAACATTAGTAAGTCCCTTAGGATTTCTCTTTGCTGTTTACCTTTTCATGCTTTTCTTGATTCTTGTGTTTGAAAGTCAAATTTTCTTTTCAGCTCTTTTCTTTTCATCAAAAATGCTTCAAAGTCCTCTATTTCATTGAAAGACCAGTTTTTCCCCTTGAAGTATTATACTTAATTTTGCTGGGTAGGTGATTCTTGGTTTTAGTCCTAGTTCCTTTGACTTCTGGAATATCCTATTCCACGCCCTTCAATCCCTTAATGTAAAAGCTGCTAGATCTTGTGTTATCCTGATTGTATTTCCACAACACTGGAATTGTTTCTTTCTAGTTGCTTGCAGTATTTTCTCCTTGACCTGGGAACTCTGGAATTTGGCCACAATGTTCCTAGGAGTTTCTCTTTTTATCTCTTTCAGGAGGTAATTGGTGGGTTCTTTCAATATTTATTTTGCCCTCTGGTTTTTGAATATCAGGGCAGTTTTCCTTGATAATTTCATGTAGGATGGTGTCTAGGCTCTTTCTTTGATCATGGCTTTCAGGTAGTCCCATAATTTTTAAATTGTCTCTCCTGGATCTATTTTCCAGGTCAGCTGTTTCTCCAATGAGATATTTCACATTATGTTCCATTTTTTCATTATTTTGGTTTTGTTTTGTGATTTCTTGGTTTCTCATAAAGTCATTAAAATGCCTCCATTTGTTCCATTCCAATTTTTAAAGAACTATTTTCTTCAGTGAGCTTTTGCACCTCCTTTTCCATTTGACTAATTCTTGTTTTTAAAAGCATTCTTCTCCTCATTGGCTTTTTGAACTTCTTTTGCCAATTGAGTTAGCCTATTTTTCAAGGTGTTATTTTCTTCAGCATTTTTTTGGGTCTCCTTTAGCAAATTGTTGACTCTTTTTCATGATTTTCTTGCTTCTCTCCATTTCTCTTCCCAGTTTTTCCTCCACCTCTCTTACTTGGTTTTCAAAGTCCTTTTTGAGCTCTTCCATGACCTGAGACCATTGAATATTTATTTTAGATGTTTGGGATACAGAAGCTTTGACTTTTATGTCTTTGCTGATGGTAAGCATTATTCTTCCTCATCCAAAAGGATGGGAGGAGATATCTGTTGACTAAGAAAGTCACCTTCTATAGTCTTATTTTTTCCCCCTTTATGGGCATTTTCCCAACGAGTTACTTGACTTTTGGGTCCTTTGTCACAAGTAGAGTATACTCTGGAGGTCTGTAATATCTCAGTTCCTACAAGGTGGTACAATCAAGGATGTATACTGGTCTGGGAGCAAGCAGAAATTTTTATGCCCAGAATCTGAGTAATAGAGTTTCCTCTTTACAACCACCTCACCTCCAGTTCCTCCAAGCTAGCACTGGGGGCTGAGATTCAGATAAGCTTCAGGGACAGGGCCACTATTCAATATGAGATAAAGATCAACTGCTCAAATCCCCCAGGAGTATTAAGTGGGGGCAGGGCCTCTACACACAGCTGAGGTAAGAATCAGCTGCTCAGTGCCCCCAGGGGTTCTACGATCCAACAATGGATGTGGGCTGCTGTAGGGGCTGCTGTGGAAGCTGCTGCTGCCCACCCAATGTGGTCTCTGTGGCCACTGCCTCAGGCTGGAGCTATGGAAAGACCCTTCTCCCTTCTCAGCCAATTGAAAAAACCCTGTCACTGATCTTTGGTGCCTGTTGGTTGAGTCATCTGTGAACTGCTGCTACTGCGACTGGGGATTCTGCCCCCAAGGCCTGCCTTCCCAGAACCCCACTGCCCGGCCAAGGCTGGAATAGGCTTCGATCTGCAGCTGGTGTGACAGAAGATTCTGATGACCTTTCAGGTCACCCTGGACTGGAAATCTCCTCCACTCTGTTGTTCTGTGGCTTCTACTGTTCTAGAATTTGTTGAGAGTCTTTCTTTACAGGTATCTTATGGGCTGTGAGGGAAGAGCTAGAGGAAGTGTGTCTTTCTACTCCACCATCTTGGCTCTGCCCCCACTCCTCTGTTTCTTTAAAAAAAAGTTTTTTAACCTTCTATTTCCTTCTCAAAATCATTTGTGAAAATACCCTATTCCCCCTTCCTCCTCCTTTTTTAAAAAATTAAACCAAATTTTACAATAAAGCAGAGTGTAGCCGAAGCATCTGATAAAGCACAGAACATTCTGTTCTACTATTCCTCTGCCTCACTGAAGGGAAGTAGGTAAGTTTCATTTTCTGTTCTCCAGGACAAGTTTTCTAGCTCTTCAGAATCTGGCTTTCTTTTATACATCCTTTCATCTTCATTTTTATTTATGAGTACATTAGAACTAGAGGCAGCTAGGTGGTGCAGCAGAAAGAATACCAGGCCTGAACTCAAGAAAGCTCATCTTTGTGAGTCCATATCCAAGTGCAGACCCTTATTAGGTGTGTGACCTTAGGAAAATCAATTAACCCTGTTTCCCTCAGTTTCCTCATCTGTAAAATGAACTGGAGAAGGAAATGGCAAACCACTCCAGTATCTTTGCCAAGAAAATCCCAATTAGGATCATAAAGAGTTGTAAACAATTGAACAACAACATTAGGCATATGTGTACATATTTGTGTGTTTGTGTATATATATGTATATACATATGTACACATATGCATACAGATAATATATATACATATGTACACATATGCATACAGATAATATGTAATTGTGAACATATATACATAAACATATATGTGTATATATTTGATTCTGTTTATTTTGCTCATACAAATCTATCATAGAATCATAAATTTAGATCTTGAAGGTGGCTTAGAGGCTTTTCAGTAAAGTATTTCATTTTACAAATGAGGAAACTGTGGCACAATTTTATGAATGTGTCAACTTTATAAACTGGACTACTAAAAATGGCCAAAAGGTACTTTATTTTAATCAGTGAGAAAACTGAGTCAGAGAGATCGGGAGTGACTAGCCCAGGATGAGATAACTAATAAGTATCTAAAGCAGTGTTTGATCTTGGATCTTCCTGATCCCAGGACTGACATTTTATCCGCTGTGTCTCTAGGCTACTTAAAAAAACCCAAAAACCTCTTGATTTTGTTCTAAAATTTCTTATTTTTGCCTGGAGACATTGATTTGAGTTTGGTCCATTCTAATTTTCCAGAACTCTATTTCTTGAGTAAGGTTTACCACTTTCTGCCTAAGCTATACTTCTAGTTTTTTTCTTTCATAGCTCTCATTACATTCATAATTTGAGTTTTGAAGACTATTTCATTTCTTTTAGGCATTCTTATTATCTGTGTGTCCAAGTCATTTTTTAAAAACTGAAGCTCTGCCTATAGTTATTCTTTTCTTCTGGTTTTTCTCTTGGGTGATTCTTGACCCATACTATTTCTTCATTATATTTGTTGTCTTTTTCTGTTTACTCATATTTCTAGCCATGATCTTGATTTGGAACTTTGCATCAGAGCCAGACCCTTCCCCCTGGAATTCCACACTCCTAAATGGGTTTCTCAGGCAATAGTGCTGACCTTTCTTTTTCTATGTTCTTCCAGTTGATTTTCACTTTCCTTGATGTGTCTGCACTCAAAAAGTTGGCTGTAAGGGAATTGATGTTCTTCTATTGGCCTCTCCTCTTCCTTCCCCCCACCACCTAAGGCTTCCTTGATCAAGTCTTCTATCTTCTTAGAGTTTGGAGTTTTCCATATCAAGGTGCCAAATGGAGACTGAGTTAGGGAACTAACTGGACTCCGTTTTCCTTTAGGCTTCTCCAGTCAGGGTTACATTGTTAGATTCCCTGTTCAGGGTGCTATCACAAGCATTTGTTCTGTTTGTCTGTGTCTGATTTCTCTGACAACACCCTCTTCCAGTGTCTACCATTTTTGAATGAATATGAATAAAATTACTAATGTTTCTCTTTGGGTTTCTTGGTCATTGTTCAATATAGTGCTGTATCAGTAATTCTCTTGCCCCATGGTCTACATGTCAGGTCTGTTACATTTCACCTCTTTCCCAAGGTTCCACAGTACTCTACTATGTGGTAGTCTCACAAAAGAAATATAAGACCCTCCTCATAATCAGCTTACAAGTGAATTGGTGAGGCAAGACATTGTTAGCAAGAATCCTTTTTAGGAGATTTTTCCCACATTCATTGGCTTCTTGAACATTCCAACAGTCTCATGAACTTAGAATCTTTTAACATTAGCCGTAACACATCTTGGCAGATTGTATCCAACAACTGAGGCCATCCCTTTGAAAACAAAAGTTTAAATTTAGTTAGCATATATAATTAAAATATATTTTGACTATTGAGGGAAATATGTTGGAAGACAACAATGCAATTTATTGATCATAAAAACAAGAATTGACTCAATTAGATAACTACTTTGCCTGAAGAAATTTATTTCAACAACTTCTCTCAGTAACAGATATACACTAAAGTCAGGCAAGGAATAATGCAAAAAAAAAGGGCGAAGGTTCAGGAGAGGGAAGACACTATTCATATACACAGATAAAATATTTGGGAAGAGACAAGAGGCTACAGATTTCAGGGAAACTATCTCTTGGAAGATAGGGTGGAGTAATAAAGCTACTTTTCCCCAGGGGTCTACTTGGACTCTTTTTTCTAGAGTATATTGAAACTACTAGGAAGGCAAGGAGAGTAAAGGAGGCTTGAGTCTTCTGGCTTCAGGAAAGGAAGGGAAAAGGGGAGGGAGAAGAAGGAAGGTGATAGAGATAGTCTCTTCTGATACAAAGAGAGAAACCTCTCTGAACCCACACAAAGGTTGTGAAGTAAGGAAGACCTGAGTAAAAATCCAACCTCATCCATTTACTAGCTGTGTGACTTTGGGCAAGTCACTTCACTTCCATTACCTCTGTTTCCTCAATTGTAACATGCGTATTAATAATAGCATTTACCACCCAAGGTTTCTTTAGGACTAAATGGGATATTTGTAAAAAAAAAAAAAAAATAATAACAACTATTAGCACAGTGCCTAGCACATAATAGGCATTACATACATGATAGCTATTATTAAGAAAAAATCTTAGCACAGTGCCTGGTATATAGTAAACTTGCTGTTTTTCAGTCATGTCCAACTTACAGACCAACACTCCAACATTTTCCATTGGGTTTACTTGACAAGAATACGGGAGTGGTTTGCCATTTCCTTTTCCAGTGAATTAAGGCAAAGTGTAAGTGACTTGCTCAAGGTCATACAACTAGCAAATGTCTGAGGCTGGGTTTGAACTCAAGTCTTTCTGACTCTCAGATCCAGGGCTCTAACCATTGAGCCATTTAATTATCTCCCTATGGTAAACGTAAGCATTTAATAGATGCTTGTTGATTGGTTGACACAAAACTGCCCTTTCCAATCTATAATGTTTTCCAAAAAAAGCCTCAGATTGGGCGGAGCCAAGATGGCGGAGTAGAAAGACTCACCTATGCTAGGTCTGAACCCACAGCCCATA
>CM053774.1:97982159-98012636 GCA_028658325.1 Potorous gilbertii | reverse complement strand
ATAAAATCTTAATTTTAAGGAAGTGATTGTAGAACATTTAAAATAAATAAATAAATAAAATCAATTTAAAAAATCTTCTAAATAAAATAAAATGAAAATTTTGTTTTGCAGATAACTAGACTGAGATGTTCACACAGCAACTGAGGAGTCAAACACTGGTCCCTGGGTCCAACTCCTATGTTCTATCTACTGGAAAACCTTTCCTCTTATACAGTGTAGACATGCTTGCATAATTCCTGTTTAAGCATTTATATTTAAATATTTCCTAGATGATGGTACTTGGAATTATGATTGGAAATATGATCAGAATGGGGACTAGATGAGGCTTTGTACCATTTTTATTGTGGGGAAGATCTAGAGAGTTTTAGTTAGCCACATCCTTAATATAAACAAACAAAATGACTCAGTCATACAATAATCCTCTATTTAATATCTACATGACCACAGGGCCCTGTACTCAGTATTTTTAAGCAAAGATAAGAAGTAAAATAACAACAAGATATGCTATCCTCCTTGAGGGTGATAATTACACACACAGACACACAATATACATATATATGTGTATATATACATGCATATGTGTATGCATTTATGTGCACATACAAAGTAATTTGGGGGCTCAGACTGAAGGGGGTGATCAGGCAAAGTCTCATGTAGGGGTTGTCCCTTGAGCTGAGACTTGAAGGAAATGAGGCATTTGAAGAGGAAAACGTGAGGGAGACATAGGAAGAGTGACCAGCCTGGGTGAAGTGATGGTGAGAGATGGAATGTTGTACACAAGTATACTGCCGGCCAGTTTGGATGAGAGTGCAAGAATAAGTGAGGGACAGTTACATGAAATTTACAGAACCATCCCATGAAGGGCTTTCATTGTAAAGCTGAAGTGTTTGTGTTTTAGCTTAGGGGTAACTGGCAACCCCCGAAGCCATTGGAGGAAAGGTTGATGTGATCAGGCCTGTGCGTTAATATCAGTTTGGAGTACAGAGTGAAGGAAAATATTAATATAAATGACTACAACCATGTAAATGAAAATATTGATGAAAAGAAGTTAAACTGAATAATTGAAAAACCATGATAAACCTTGAATAATGAAACACCTCCTCACTGAGGTGAAGTGGGGGGACTATGGCAATGTGTACGTGTTGTCAACTATATTTGCTATGACTTGTTGAAATGGAGGGTTCTATTTGGGATGCTAGGAATGTGAGGGTAATTCTAGTTATGGCTGATGTAAAAGCAAAAGACATCAGTAAATTTTTTAAGTGTGTAAAGTTTTTTAAAAAGGATAAGAGTATCCTTGGTAGCTGCCTGGAAGGTCAGAATCCAAGTAGGGAGACAGATTGAAGGCTAATGTTATTGGCCAGATGAGAGGTAATGAGGACCTAACTTAGTGTGATGTGTTTGTGAGTGGAGAGAAGAGAAATGAATGTGAAATATCTTGGAGTGGTTGAATTGATGGGCTTAGCAAGAGATTCGTTATGTGGGCAAAGAGATGATTCTTAGGTCATCAATTTGTGCAACTAGAAGGATGGTGATGTATAGAGAAATAGGCGAGTTTAGAGGAGAGGCAGGTTTAAGGGGGAAAGAAGAGTTCCATTTCATACATATTGAATTTGAGATGCCTATAGACCATACAGATAGAGATGTATAGGAGTACAGTAGTTGATGTGGGACAATAGCTC
Organism: Potorous gilbertii; assembly: GCA_028658325.1. Taxonomy (NCBI): domain Eukaryota; kingdom Metazoa; phylum Chordata; class Mammalia; order Diprotodontia; family Potoroidae; genus Potorous; species Potorous gilbertii. The sequence goes on along the minus strand of CM053774.1, from coordinate 98,010,954 downwards.
AAGAATTGTTTATATAGATCTGGGCATTTTCATAGAGGTGGTATTTGAAGCTATGGGGGCTATGGTAGTACCATCAAGAGAGTATAGAGAAAGAGAGAAGGGAGCCCTGGATAGAGCCATGAGACATATCAGTGCAGAGTGGGTATGGTATGGATAATGATGCAACAGAGGAGATTATCACAAGTCTCTAATGTAGCAAATTGGGAATAGAGACTGTCAGTGCCTCTCATGTCTTCCCAGGGTCTTTTCCTTCAGCAATGTGAGAGACAGCAAAAAGTTAAGTTTCCACAGAAGTCATTGAGAATGTCAGATATGGCGGCCAAGAATGGAAACTGAGTGGATGCCCATCAATTGGGGAATGGCTAAACAAGTGTGGTATGTGAATGTAATGGAACACTATTGTGCTATAAGAAATGAGGAACAGGAAGACTTCCGAGAGGCCTGGAAGGACTGATGCTGAGTGAAAGGAGCAGAACCAGGAGAACTTTGTACACAGCAACAATCACAGTGTGCGAGGAATTTTTCTAGTAAACTTAGCCCCTCACAGAAATGCAAGGGCTTAAAAAATTTCCAGTGGACTTTTGAGGCAAAACACCTTCCACATTCAGAGAAAGAACTATGGAATTGGATTGCAGAATGGAGCAGACTATTTTCTCTTATGTTTTTTTTCATGGTTTCTCCCATTCATTTTAATTCTTCTATGCAACATGACTAATGTGAAAGTGTATTTAATAAGAATGCACGTGCAGAATCCATATAAGGTTGCATGCTATCTCAGGCAGGGAGGGGGGAAGGAAAGGGGAGAAAATCTAAGATTTATGGAAGTGATTTTAGAAAGCTGAAAACAAGTAAATTAATTTTTTAAAAAAAGAGAGTAAGTCAGATAATAAGAAAGCCAGCAGACTGCAGGTGGACTCAACCCATCAGGAGACAGACAATGGCCTTCAGAAAGTCACAAAACGTTTGATAGAAACCTGAAACTGGCCTGAGTCAGTCAGGGAAAATGACCTAGAATAACCTAGAAAAAGTTTTTCTTCATTGTGCTTGCTTAATGAACTTCATGCATATAAGCAGACACAGCCCACATAAAATATCTCCATTTTTCTGATCATGGGTCCTATGTTAAAGCATGTTTGGGAGGGGGATCACACCAAGGGCGGTTATGTAATGGGCATGTAGAGAAGATGGTGACCTAATGGAGAATGGACCAATCTGTCTCCTGGTGGGAGGATCTTTCTTGAACTAATGGTAGATAGCTCATCTCACTTCTGCATTCAGTGCTCCCTCCTCCTGAAAAAAGAGTGGGAGCCTTCTTTGGCCAAAGTGTTCAACTCCTCTGAACTCTGCTGTAAGAAATTTTCCTTGATCCCTTTTTAGTGTCAAGAGTGTTTCTAAAAGCAACCTCAAGTGGAGTTGGCCTTGTCTATCTTTTTCTCAAAGCTAGAAGCCAGAGATGCCCAAACCAAATGCAGACCAAATGTCACCAAAGCGACAAAAAGACTAGAAGAAAACTGAAGAGCTCTCCTCTCTCCCGCTCTCATCAACTCTATGCCCCTCATGCAGATGCAAAGCAGTGATCTCTATCAATAAGGACAGAATCTCATGGCAATTGACTCTGGGACTGATGTAACACCTAAAAAAACCAAAAACCAATAACAACAGAGCTCTTCACTGGACCCTGAAAGGTAGCATCCGTACCTCCTTTTCCCATAGCCATTTTTCTAGGAAAATGTTCACTACTCTTGTTACCTCTGCTTCCTCACCTCTTACTCTTAACCCTTTGCAATCTGGCTTCTGACCTCACTCAACTGAAACTGGAAAATTCCAGGTTGACCAGAGGTACAGTAGATAGACTGGAGCTGGAATAAAGAAGATCTGAGTTGAAACCCACCTCATGCTCTTACTTTGTGACCCTGGGCAAATCACCTAATCGCTTTCTGCCTCAGTTTCCTCATCTGTAATATAGGAATAATCAATCTCCCAAGGTGGTTATAAAGATAAAACAATATAGTATTTGCAAAATAAACCTTAAAGAGCTATATAAATGATTTCCAGGAACAATGGCCTTTTCTCATCCTTTTTTGTCCTCTTTGCAGCAAATAACACTGTTCGCCACTCTGAGTTTCATCACACTGCTTTCTTTGCCTCCTCTACATTTCTCATTCTTTTCTGCTGAAGTTGTCCATGCCCTACCTCCAGTAGACAGATGGTCCTTAGTGTTCCCTTCTCTGTTCTCTCTGATGATCTTATCGGCAACCATGAGTTCAGTTATCATCTCTGTCCTAACAGCAATCCTCCAAATAACAAACTAATAAAAATAGAAAAACTTCCCTTTGGTGTTTCTCTTGGTAGAGATTGGGAACTATAGATTTCTTGAGAGTTCTGGGGTGATTAAAAAAGACTGTAGGTGAACTCCCTGAGGCTTTGAAAGTTTTGAAGGGAGCCTGTGCTCTTCCTCATTAGTCTGCTGTTGTCCACTATCCAATATTCTTCGATTCTTTCGGCAAGGCTCAAAGAATATTGTTTGTTGATTAACCAGAAAAACGATTCAAAGATATTCTAGCCAAATAGTGTGTAAGCTTTAAAAATTGAACTAAATTTACCGAATGAATCACTTTCACAATCATCTTAATAAACTGTCTGTGATAGATTTTAAATCTTCACTGGATCTTGGATCTCAACACCATGGGCACCCATTCCACTAGTACAAGATACTAATCTAGCTGTGATTTCTTCTTTCATAAGAGTCTTAACCATGTCTTACCCAGATCTCTGGAAGCCTTTCTCTAGAGCAGACCTATACAACTTGCGATCCACCAAAGAATTTTAGGTGGCCTGTGAAAAATGAAAAGGAAAACATGCTCTACATTTTTTTGCTGGCTGTCCAAAATCCTTTGGCAGGTCTCTGGGCCTTAAGCCACTGGTGGGGCACAGACTGTGCAGGCCTTCTCTAGAACAGGGGTTCTTCCCCTTTTTGTGTGTGTAGCAGACTCCTTTGACAGTCTGTTAAGTCCAATCTCCTCAGCATAATGTTTTTAAATACATGAAATAAAATACATAGGATTAGAAAAGAAACCAAATATATTTATCAAGTGTTAAGGAAAAACAAATTCACAAACTCCAAGTTAAGAATTCCTGTTTTAGATTATTTTTCATATTTTGTGAATACCAGCACATCGTCCATCTGTCTAAACCATACTCTCTCAATTTGGTCACCACAGACATGACAAACTCATATTAATAATCTTAGATCCTAAGTAAGTTGTACAGGCAATGAGGTATAGAAATTTATCTTGTCCTACAGGAAAATAGAGGGGAGGAGGATGAGAGAAGAGGGAGATAGAAGGGAGGGCAGACTGTAGAAAGGGATGATTAGGGTGCATGCTGTCCTGAGGTTGGAGGAGTGGAGAGATGGGGAGAAAATTTGGATCAAAATCTTGTGGAAGTGAATGTTGAAAACAGAAAATAAGTTTTATATTTGAAAAAATTATCTTAGATCCTCAGAATCCCTTGCTGAACCTGACTGAGTGTTCCGTTCATGAAAGCCTGATTAGGTCTTTAGATGAAATTAGAATGGAACACTGTCTCCTTGGAACTAAGTAAGTCAACTACTAAGAAAGACTGATTAGTTGTCCATTCAGATCATGGATTTCAAGTTATAATTCTGTCAAAATATCATTTCTTACTATTTAATACACAGCTGAGACCTTAGGGCTATGTTCTTCCATAGCACATAGTGAATGCTTAATAAATGTCTTGTTGATTGACTTAACCTATCCCCTCATTCTTATGATATGACCAGTTTACTTTTTTTTCTTGTCCTTCATATCCTTGATAATAACTTTGAAACCCTTACTCTTGCACATAATTTTTGATAATATGTTGTAACATGTTTCAACTCAACATATCTCTCTAGTTCCAACTGCATCACCTTCAAGTGATCCATAGCCCGGACAATTTAAGTTTGGACATGATGAACTTTTGTCTCCACTCATACAATCCTGAACTCAATCTCATCTGAACTCAGAAGCTAAGTAAGGTTAGGGCATGGTTACTATTGAGATGGGAAACATAATGACTATTTATGACAGGGAGAAACTTGGGCCATGCAAATTCCTTCAGTTTAGATTCTTCTGAGATCATGGTGTTCCATGATTGGTGACCCTTCTAGTAAACAAAAAAAAAAACCAAATAGACAATAGGGAAAGTAAAAAACCCACCCAGGAGACAAATCCAACACAGTTTCTGAGAAATGAAAAACAAAATTTCAAGGCATATTTCCTAGAGCACACCTGCATACTCACAGGATTCCAAGAGAATGACAAAGAAATTTGACAAAGCACATTCCGTTACAAAAGTCAGGATATGGTCAACAACATAATAATTGCTTTTTGATGATTATGAAGCAAGAGAACTGGAAGCAATCAAAGCTGTAACTTTGGAAGGAAGGCAAAGCAAAGAACAGACATCATTAATTTAGGATTCTTCTTAAAGAAGTTTAAGTTTTTTCAAATAATGAAAACACCGGTTAGAGAAAAGATAACACATAGAAAATATTGGTCTGTCTTTTGAGGAAGAATGGAAAGACCTCTTTTCAAAACATGGAGATAAAAGTTCTCAAACTAAGATTAATTTCAATAACATCATCCATAATTCATGACCAAAGCCCAGCATAGTGCTATCTGGCTGACTGCCTCTTTATTCATTGTTGCTGGAAGCAATTATTCCTTCTATCAATTTCTCCTAACATGTTTTTGCAAAACAAATTGAAGATGTTAGGCATACGTAATCGTATATAACAACTGACAATTCTGTGAGCTACAAATATCTATAGATAGAGACATTTGATTTTTTTCTTATTACTTTTTTTGAAAATATCATCTACTTTTATAAATACCATCGTATGACTTTCATCAAATCATGAAGATGATGGATTAAACAATCTGTAATTCCCTCTCAAATCTAACACCTTATGGTTCTATGAACTTCATAACATTGAAAAACCAAGATATGATGTGTATATATATATATATACATACATACACACATGTGCATATAATCATTGCACTCAGCTTCATAATTTAGTCATTCTATAATATTTGAAAATTATACTGCAAAAAAGGAAAGATGTTAAACAATCAGCTAACATCAGAAATCTGCCATAACTAGATCCCACCCAGACATGTCATGTTATTTCTGGACATCTTCAGAAGAAGAAGGAAGAAGGAGAAGAAGGAGAAGGAGGAGAAGATAAATTACTAATGATTTGTTTTGTTGAAGAGGACAAGAAGAAGGGGGAGTCTATTTGATTAACTGAGAGGAGAATGGAGAGAAGAGAATTATATAACCAGATAAAAAGACAGAAAAGAAAATAATCAACAAAACAGTAAAGAGGGAAAAAAAGAAATTAAAAAAAGAATAAAATAACTGAAGGACCAAAACACTGTGTTTATAGCAGAAGGAGGAGGGCATTAAAGCTTGAAAAAAAACCCCACATTAGAGACAGGTAGAGAAAAATATGAACCTAACTCTTAGAATTTTAAGTATAAATTGATCCAGGGGTGGGGAACCTGTAATCTTGATGTCACATGTAGCTCTCTAGGTCCTCAAGTATGGCCCTTTGACTGAATCCAAACTTCATAGAACAGTTCCCCTTTATAACAGGATTTGTTCTGTAAAACTTGAATTCAGTCAAAAGGCCACACCCAGAGACCTAGAAGGTCACATGCCGGCTTGAGGCCACAGGTTCCCCATCCCTGTAACTCATTAAACAATACAATAAAACTAAAAAATTACAGACTAAATAAGAAAACAAAAACTACGATATGTATCTTACATGAGACATATTAAAAAAAATCAAAGACATACACAAAATAAAACTGAGGGGATGGGGAAAAAAGTTTAAGTGAATCCAAAAAAAGCAGGAGTTACAACCATGCTAACAAAAAACAAACAAAAAAAATAAAAAGGCATAAAGAAAGAAACTATATTATGCTGAAAGTAACTATGGACAGTATTAACTAATAGCAGTAACAAATTTAGTGCTCTGAGTGCCTTAACATCCAAATTCAAAAAGTAAACATCTGAGCTTTGAGAAAACATCGACAGTAACACAACAGACAGAATATTTTAATATACCTCTATCAGTTTTGGACAAGTCTAACAGAAAGATAAACATAAGGGAAAATGTGGAACTGAACAAATTGCTGGAGAGGCTGGTGTTAAAAGGCTTATGACATCTTCTAAATAGGACAACAAAATAATATACATAATTCTCTGCACCACAAGGATCTTTAGCAAAAAAAGAATAAAAATAACTCTGTACTAGGACACAGACATATTGCAAACAAATGTAAAAATGAAGAAATAGTTAATACGTCCTTTATAGACCATAACACAATAAAAGTAGAAATTAGTTTAGTAACCACAATCAAAATATGCAGATCCAAGTGAACACTGAAAAATGAAATCTTAAATGGTGAGTGGACCAAAAAACAGGTCATAGAAATAACTAATAACTATCTAAAAGAAAATAACAGTAATGAAACAACATAAAATTTCTGGAATGCAGCTAACACAGTCCTCAGAAGGAAAATCATATCCTTACAAATATTCATTAACAAAATAGAAAAAAAGAGAATTAATGAACTGATTATGCATTTTTAAAAATTAGAAAGTCAACAAATAAACCTAAAATAAATGCAAAAGAGGACATATTAAATATTAGAGAGGAACATGGATAAATTGGAAGCAAAATATGTAGAAATGATAAATTAAAAGTTTTTTTTAAAGACAAATAAAATTGATAAACCCTTAGTTAATCTGATAAAAAAAGAAGAAAGCAGATAATCAAAACAATAAAATAACAAATGAGCAAGATGAAATAGCAGGAAAACTAGAAGAAATGAAAAGGACAATCTAAACATTTTATGCCAATATGCAAACAAAACTGAGAACACAAAAGAAATAGAGGAATACCTTCAAAAATATAAAATACCTTAAGCTATTAGAAGACTGAATAGAGATCTCATATAACCCAGTATTATAAAAAAAAAATAGACCTAAGTGGAAAGAAACCACAAAGGAAAAAAAGCAAACACCTGATCCTGACATATTCACAGGAGAATTCTATCAAACTTTTAAAGAACAGTTAATACTCATACTTTAAAAATTATTCTCAAAAATTGAGAAAGAAAGAATCCTACCATAATCCTTTTATGAGACAACTAATGTCTTCATACCAAAACCAAGGAAAGATAAAACAGAGAAAGAAAACTGTAGGTCAATATCATTAATGAATATTGACTCAAAAATTATAAACAAAATCCTGTCAGACTACAGCAACTTACTCAGGTCAGAATGAAGGAGAAAGCATAAGCTATTGCAGCAAGAACAGAGACCAGAGTTCCCTACCTGCTAGAGCTTTCCTCTCCAAGATGACCTCCCATCTACTCTTCACCTATCCTGTGTGTTCCTGGTTATTTCCAGGTTATTGTTGTTTTCGTTAAAATGTAAACTCCTTGAGGGTAGGGTCCATTTTTAATTTTTATTAGTATTAACATCTTTTACCACTGTTCCTGTACTCACTTAATAAATCCTTGCTGACTGATTACTTGATATGATCAAGGTTCTGGTCCTGGCTATACCAGTTATTATCTGATCATAGGCAACACTTATCTATCTCCTCCTAAGTTTAACGTATTTCACTGCATAATTGTCATTTTTTTCAGTTCAAAAACTAGTTTATAATCTTTCATTGCATAATCTTTGCATGCTGTAATGGTGCTCCTCATGCTGCTTAAAAGGTAAACAGAGCAACAATGTATTCACCAATGGCATATATTTCTCCATATCCCTTCTAACATTTATCATTTCCTTTCTATTACATTAGTCAGTCTGATAGGTGAGAGGTATATCTCAGAGCTGTTTTAATTTATACTTCTCTAATCAATAGTGATTTAGAGCATTTTTTATGTGACTAAGCTTTAATTGCTTCTTCTATAAACTGCCTGTTCATATCCTTTGATTATTTATCAAATGGGGAATGCCTCATTTTCTTATAGATTTAACTCAGATTATATATTTGAGTAATGAGTTTTTATCAAATAAACTGACTGTACAAATTTTCCTTAGGTTTTCTGCTTTTCTTCTAATCTTGACTGCATTGAATTTTTTGTGCAAAATCGTTTTAGTTTAACGTAATCATAATTATCCATTATACTGCTTATAATACCCTCTATCTCTTGTTTGGACACAAGCAATTCCTTTATCAATAGATCTGACAGGTACATTTTTCCATGTTCCCATAATTTATTTATACCACCCTTAATGTCTAAATCATGTACCTGTTTTGACCTTATTTAAAAATTTTGCACTTATATTGATAAGAGAAATTGGTCTATAATTTATTTCTCTGTTTTAGCTCTTTCTGGTTTTGGTATCAGCACTATATTTGTATCATTAAAAGAATTTGATGGTACTCCTTTGTCTATTTTCCCAAAGAGTTTATAAAATATTGGAATTAATTGTTCTTTAAATGTTTGGTATAATTCATGTGTAAATCCATCTGGCTCTGGAGATTTTTTTCTTAGGGAGTTCATTGATGGGTTGTTCAGTTTCTTTTTTTCTGAAATGGGGTTAAGTATTTTATTTCCTCTTCTGTTGACCTGAGCAATTTGATATTTTCTGTAAATATATCCATTGCCCTGAGATGATCAGATTCATTGGTATTCAGTTAGGTAAAATGCCTCCTAATGTTGTTTTAATCTCCTCTTCATTGGTTTTATATGCACTTTGTTTTTTCATTTTTGATGCGGTAATTTGATTTTCTTTTTTTTTTTTAGTCAAATTAACCAAGGATTTATCTGTTTTATTTTTTCATGAAACCAGCTGTTAGTTTTGTTAGTTCATTAGTTTTCTTAATTTCCATTTCATTAACTTCTTCTTGATTTTTCAGAATTTCTAATTTGATATTCAATTGGGATTTTTAATTACTTGTTTTCCTAACTTTTTTTTTTAGTTGCATACTGAATTCATTCCTCTCCTCCTTCTGTATTTTATTCATGTAAGCATTTAGAGATATGAAGAACTGCTTTTGTTGCATCATATAAGTTTTGGGATGTTGTCTCACTATTGTCATTCTCTTGAATGAAGTGATTGATTGTTTCTGTGATTGGTTGTTTGACCCACTCGTTCTTTAGGATAGATAATTTGGTTTCCAATTAAATTTTGGTTTATCTTTCCATGGCTCATAATTACATGTAATTTTTATTACATCATGTTCTGAAAAGGATACATTTAATATTTCTGCCTTAATGCATTGGATTCTGGGGTTTAGTCAGTTTTTGCATAGTACTGTGTCCCACTGAGAAAAAGGTTTATTCCTTTCTACCCCCATTCAATTTTCTATAGATGTCTGTCATATCTAACTTTTCTAAGGCTTAATTCACCTCCTTAACTTCTTTCTTGTTTATTTTGTGGCTAGATTTATCCAGTTCTGAGAGGAAGCAGTTGAGGTTTCCCGCTAGTATAGTTTTGCTTTCTATTTCTTCCAGTAACTCCCCTAATTTGTTCTCTAAGAATTTGAATGCTATCTCACTTGGTCCTGCTCCTCCCCGTGTGTTTTGTCTACTTTTTCTTACTTTTCTATTAAAGGGGTCAACCCTGTGACTACTTTTAAAGAGGCCTATTCACTGAATGAGCATTACCTCACTTTAAGTGAGTACCTGGAAAGGCGTTAGCCTAAATGGCCAAGTTCTCCCATTGCATTCTGTGTCGTCTCCAGTCATCCTGATAAATATCTGGTCACTGGACCCAAATGGCTCAGGAGGAGAAAGTGAGGCTAGTGACCTTGCATAGCGCTCCCTCACTCAAAACAAAGTCCAGTGAAAGTCATGTCATCATTTCTCTGATGTCATGGTTCTTTTTGAAAACAAAGGACGACAATGGATACACATTTATCTCTCGCGCATTGCCAGTCAGGGGTCTAGAATTCTCAGTGCACATGGCTTGTCAGTACATTTGTGACAGCCGGCTTGTGTGGTCTGTTTAGAGCGCTATAATACTAACAGTACAGTACAGTCACTCAACCCAATGGAGATGCTTTGGTGCAAGGGAAGCAGTAAACCTGCCCTGCATAAATCATGTGATATGGTAAGATTAGCATGTTCCTGCACTAACTAAACCACACAGTGATACATTAACGTGTGAAACATTTCTTTCTGATTATGAGTAAACATAAAAACTATTCTGTGGGCTTCAACCAGAAAGTGATTGTGCTTGCTGAAACAGGTATGGAAAGAGTTTTCAGTGAGTGAAAAGTTGGTGTGAGACCTGTGGAAACTAAAAGACAAGCTAAAAAACACAAACCTTTCCAGACACACATTCAGAGTTCCCAAAGCAGACAAGTTCCCACAAGCTGAGGAGCATATTTAATTTTAATGTATATTCATGAGTATTCAGTTCATCTTAATCTAGCACCAAAGACAGTTTAGTAATGAATGATTTTTAAGTAATACTGGCACAATTTTCAAAAATCTTCACTTAATGATCACACCGCATTTTTTGTGAAAAAAAATTTAGCAGAAAATCTGACACAATCATATGGTGAAATACAGTAGTTTCTTTACCTGGCAAATATATGCTCTGACCATATTGTTACAGGGACCAAATAAAATACTGTACATGGGAACATTTTGTATTTCTCAAGTAGCATTTTGTTGTTCTCAAGACGTGAGAGTTGAAGAGCTAGGTTTAAGTTTGATTTACCACTTACTTTTTGGGTGACCTTGGGCCAATTATTTCAGTTTTCTAGGCCTCTATTTTCTTTTCAGTAAAATTGGGAGTGGGTGGTGAGGTCAATTCACTAGAAGTTTCCTTTTCAGGGTCCTTCCAGTTCTAATATTCCATGATTCCTTGCCTAATGTCATATACTTACCTGGTGACCTTGAGCAATACAGGATGTTGTCACCTTAGGTTTTCTAATACCTTTCCCAATCCCCTTTTCTTTTTTACAATAATCCCTCTCCTAGTTTATGGAATTCTTTTTAATATATAAATTCTATAGCTGTGATATCTCTGAAAGCTTCTCTGTATAGAGAAGGAGCAGGTGCCAAGTACAACATAGAGCAAAATCAGACATATTATTATTTAATATTCACTTAACATAAAATGAGGAAACAACAAAGTGCCAGTGCTGGAAAAGAACTAGAACTTTGGAGTCCTGGAAGGATTTCTGAAATTATCTATTAATTTATTCTCCACTGCTAAAAATCAACAATTCCAACCAGGTGCATTCTGAAACTTAGGCTACGTCTACTAAGGTCTATTTTTAGACCCCGTTAGCTATTTCTTTCAAGATGACAGAAATTTTGTAGAGAGAGGTTTGGTGTGAGGAAACTACTCTTCTATGAGTTTTGAATCTCTTTTATGGTGCTTTGATACATTTCAAAAATTCAAAGCAAAAATTAAGTTTGACTTTTTAAAGAGACTTATTGACAAGAACTCAAGTTTAGACACATCTGGTTTCTGAAAGGTTGATTTTGGCTTTGTGAATAATATTGATGTTGTAACAAATAAATTCCAGTAAAGTGAATTACAAGATTTGAGTGGGGGGTAGGTAGGAATTATTATGCAGTACCAATCATAACCACATGAGTCTTTCCTGTAGGTTAACATAGAGGGTGGTGGCCCAGTGTGACTATTTTCTTCCTCCCTCCCTCTCTCTTTTTTCTCTCTTTCTTTTTTCTTTCTTTCTCCTTTCTTTCTCCTTCCCTTCCTTTCTTTCTCCTCCTATCCTCCTTCCTCCCTTTTTTCTTCCTTCCTCCCTTTTTTCCTTCCTCCTTTCCTTCCTTCCTTCTTTCTTTTCTTCCTTCTTTCTTTTCTTCTTCCTTTTTTTTTCTTTCTCTGCTATGCTACGCTACTCTATATTAAATACTGTGTACAAGTCTACAAGCCATACAAAGATGAAAGTATCACACTAGTTATCTCCCAGAAAAGATCCTATAAAAGGGGAAAGAGGGAGAAGACTTTATACAGTAATGGGGAGAAGTATTTTTCTATACATGGATTTCTGCCAGGAACCACCCCAACAAAAGTAGTTAAGAGGAAATTGCAAGAGGAAATGTTAACTTTTAACAGGTTGCAAGGCATCTAATGTTGTACTTTAGGAGACTTACATTCTGAGCACTTCAACACTGTAAAACATGTTCAGACTTGGATAGAAACATCAATGGAGTTACCAAGTGGCATTTCTAGTGCGTGATTACAACTCCCTTGTGAATGATGGCACAAATTTTGCACCATACTTGATGTTGATATTTGCCTACCTGCTGACTTACGCCTTGAAATCTCAGAAGGTAGCTAAAGAGGAAAATTCAACCAGTACATATCTTGGCTGAAAGACTGACCAAAAGCAGTCTACCAACCAGCCATGATTGTTGCTCATAGGAGCTCTGACAAACAAACCACAGTATGATATTTGAATCCTTTGTTAAAAACTTCAATATAGTGGCAGTTTTGCTGAGAAAACTTGGTGTTCAAGGACCACATGAATTAGTTGATTGATGGAAGCCACTTCACACCAAGTACCTGAGAAATTGAGCAACTTGTGAGTTTTCACAATCAGTTCAGAGGGTGGTGTCCCTATAAAAACTATTCATCCTAACTCCCTATAGTCCACAAGGAATGTAATAAGATTGCTGATAAGCTGCAGAAAATCATTAATTTCTAATTTAAATTTCTAAATCTAAGTAGATGCTGAAGTCAAGAGATTGCAAAAGACAGTTAGAAAGCTTCTCTAAGCCAGAGAGATATTTTAAGTGAGAAATGGCCCTGGATTCCATAATACCTTAGATTGAGGGGCTCTTGGTTTGGTCAAGAGGGGAAGACTCAATCCAGAGAGAGTTCCTTTCCTGCTTAGAGCTTCAAAGTACAGAGATGACCCACAACACTTGGAAATGTTGATAGCTCAGTGATTGAAAAGCTGAGGTTTGGAAATTCTGACCTATAGGTGGCTGATTCCACCAACCACTTCACATCTAGACGCAGAAAGCTCAGCAGGCGGGTGTGCTGGAGCCAGGATATGCCAGTTTTAAAGAGCCAGTTGTTAAATTTCCAGCGTGAGCATTTGTACCTCAGAAAATGGCAAACATTACAAAGCAAGGTTTGAGTTATTGTTTTGTTAATTGTTTAGAGTTAAGACGATGATGGGGAAAATGTTAATAATGCAGATTAAATGTAAAAGTATGTCTTCATACATTCGTTTTCCTCAGGAACCTGGTTGTTAAATATTTACCAGCATACCACTAGGACAGCAGGCAACAAAAAGGATAAACCATTCAACCTATGACCTGCGATTGCAATTTGATGTTGCAGTAGGATCAGGAGTAGTTAAACATGCAGTCAGAGGACAATTGATCAATTACTGTATTTATTTGTATATATAAATATATATACATATAAGCAATTATTAAGCATCAACTACATGCCAGGCGCTGCGGATACAAATATAATGGTTGAAACAATCCCTCCTTGGAAGAAACTGTTAAAAATTTTCATTTTATTTTTAATTTATGGAATAAAACAAGCATTTTCATAACATAGTGTAATATAAAAAGATATTTGCACATAAAACTGCAAATGCATTATGTACAACTTACTCTTCCTTTTAAATATATAATAAAGTTACCATGCAAATTTCTTTTTTTCCTTTTTCTTCCCTATCCGCTGCCCTAGAGATGGTTACTACTAGATACAAATTTATATACATATATGTATATATACATACATATATCCACATACATACACATATATAATGTACATATCATGTATATGTAAATATATAAAATATAACTATATATAAATTATTCTGCACATCTATTTAATCAGTTCTTTCTCTGGATGCAAAAAGCAATTTCATACGTCGTTAGTAGCTAATTTGGGTATTTATAATAGTGAAAATTACTTATTTGCTCAAAGGAAGGTACTTCTAATGCTAATGCTTAAGCATGTAATGTGTATTTTGGGTATAACATAAGTACATGTATCTAGATGTTGCTGAATATCTCAACTATTGCTTCATTTTTGAGTTTTTAAACTATTTTATGATTCATATTTGTTTTCTAGAGGATTAGTGCAGAGTCTCTTAGCTATGTATTGTTTTGCTTATTTGCATATATGCTAACGATTATGAACCTATCATGTGGGTCTATTGATATTGTTTCTAGTGACTTTATATTGTTGCCCTATATTGACATTATTTCTATTAGCTATATATTGTACGATAAAAGTGGAACCTTTTATGTAAATTGGTTTTTCTTTAAGGAGGTAGGTGGCTTGACCTTAGTGTTTGATTGGTTCAGAAGGTTTGAGCTTGAACCATTGGTTTGACTTCCTTGCCCTATGTGGCATAAATAATAGCTAGCATTATATCTACATGCATCTCCACTATTTCATTGAAGCCTCACACAATCCTATGGGGTAGATGCTATTAACCCCATTTCAGAGTTGAGGAAGTTGAGACCAACAGCAGCCGTAGTACAGCTAGTAAGTATCTGTGACCAGATTCCAATGCAGATCTTTCTGAATCACTTACCTGTCCCTTCTAGAGTCATTCAGATTATCTGCTGAAGAAATCACAATACATTTACATAACTGTTACATAATTAAAAGGAAGAGTAAATTGCACATAATGCTTTGCAATGTCATGTGAAATCATCTTTTAAAAAAGTTATACTGTTATGGAAATGCTTGTTTTATTCCATAAATTAAAAATTAATAAAAGAAATCTCTGTGAATTCTAAAACTTGCCCGAACATTTCTGCTTCCAACTTTTGCTGACTGAGAGGAGTAGTGAAGGGAAAGGGTAGATAACTGATGGGGTAACTTGCTGTTTATATGTGATCTGATGCTTTCAATAAATGCTATGACCATTAAGAGTGAAATATTGAATCCATTGAACTGGGGGCTGGTGAATGAAGAGGAGGGATGAACTCTTCCTCAGAAAAACTAAATATTGCAAGGGGCGGTGGGGAGGAATTAAGGGGTAGAAAGCTCTATCTAAGCAGGAAGGTCCTGTCCAGGTACCAGTGGATCCCCATACTACTTCCTCCTCCTCTTTGACTCATGGCATGGGATGGGAGCTTAAAGAGTAGAGAAGAGAGGGAAGTTGTGTTTTTGCTAATTTATGGGCACATTCCACATTGGGGGAGGGGTGGGGATGGGGTAGGTGTGTCATTCCCCTTAGTCACCAAGGGACTTTGGATATAGCATCTGCCAGAGAATAGACTACTCTTAGGTAGTCATAGTGCCATCTGGTGGTCATATACTACACTACACTCCCTCCTCTCTGGAACAGCGGAGGCAGAGTCAGATGCATGTAGATACAATTCTGGCAACTATAGTACTATGTTTCCTCGAGCACACACAACAGTTGTTACAATGAGCCATCCCAAAGTAGAATGGGCTGCCTTGGAGGGCAGTGGATTCCCCTAGGTCAGAGAGAGTCAAACAAAAGCCTGGTGAGCGTTGATGGTCTGAATCTGGGCTTCTCTGGGCAAGGTCTTACCCTCGAGACATTTCTAATCCAGCAGGAGAGGAAGGCAAATCACAGAGTGCAATACCAAGTCACTATGTGAGAAGTGACGTGAGTGGCACACATTTAACGAGGCCCGGATCTGGTTGCTTAGATGGAACTTCACTGGACCTTGATTTTCCTTCCCCACTATGGTTAATTTTTGTCCTGAGTTTACTAAACCCAAATAAAATGGGCATATCTATATGCAGGGTAGAACATGAGGCTTCACAGCTTGGGGAATAATAGGAAAGGGGTGCTACTCACAAACCTCTCTCTAAGAAAATGTTATATAATTAAAGAGCTATACAAATGGAGAGATACTATAAGGAAAGATGACCATTTCTTTCTGATCCTCTTGCTCTCCTCCCCTTTACCCCTTCCCTTCTTCTCCCCTCTGGGGCAGCTAGGTGGTGCAGTGGATAGAGCACCAGTGTAGGAGTCAGGAGGACCTGTGTTCAAATCTCCCCCCAGACACTTGACACTCACTAGCTGTGTCACCTTGGGCAAGTCACTTAATCCCAACTGCCTCGTCCTGGGTCATCTCCAGTCATCCTGATGAATATCTGGTCACTGGATTCAGATAGCTCTAGAGGAGAAGTGAGGCTGGTGACCTGCACAGCTCTCCCTCGCTCAAATTGAAGTCAAGTGCATGTCATGTTATTATTTCTCTAATGGTATGGTCTTCAGCAACGAAGGATGAACATACAGACTCTTCTCCCATCTAGCAATATGTAGTGACATAGATATGTGTGTATATATACATATTTACATATGTAGATGTATGTATACACACATATATGCACACACATATACATAGTAATAGACAATATAGATACAGAAATGAAAACTACTAAGTTTTAAATGTCATCACTTAAAACATGCGTGTGTAGGTACATTTCTGAGATGTAGTGAGTTGAAATATGTTTAAATTAATATTTTGTGAAACTGTAATTTCAGGTGTGACCTTACAACACACATATATTCACATACATGTTGGCAAGCATTTAAAGATAAGCAATCTACACTAGTGTAAATCCTCTAAAATTAATGAGAATGTCAATTTTTTCTAGGTTTTCTTAAATATAGGGAACAAATTTAGCATCCTATTATTAATATTGCATTTTAATTAACTTTTTACTTTAAAATATAGTTTAAAATGGAACATTATTTTTGCCTAGACTCATTCTAATGATTTCCAGATGGCAATCCAACACAGTCGAGTTCTCTATGTTATTACAGGAATAAAAACCAAGCACTTCTTTTCAACTTTTTGAGATATTATGAAAAGCTTACTTTTTATTTTCTTACACTGTTTGCATATGGTTTCATATTCTGAATTTTAAAGGTAAACACAACTATGACGATCCATCAAATTTAGATCCCTTTAGAACACTCTAATTCCCAGAGCATATGGCACAAAAAAAGAGATCTCAGTACCACCATGTTTGCATTTATACAGAATGCAAATTAAGACAAAAATTCTCTCCTGTTGCACATTGTTAGTTATTTTTTAGTGTCTTTATTTAAAAAATGTTGCAGTATAATTCACTATGATGTGTTAATTATGGTTTTGAGACATTTTTAGCCCAATATGCTGCCAGCAGATGGCACTCTGTCAAAAGGAAAATGATGTAAGGTGCAGAAAGAGACCGTAATTATTTGGTCCTGTCCTAGGTTCCTTTTCACCTTGTTCTACTTGTAGTGAGCCCTCCTGATCTACTAAGTGAGGCTAAATATAATGCTTATATTTCTATAGGGCATCATAATCACTAGAATAAAATACAATAAATAAAAGCAGCTCTTTTCTATTTGGGGGGGAGGGGGTAGTAAGGTGCCACAACTGAGCTAAGCTCTGAAGGATACTAGTGATTCTAAAAGGTGGTAGGGAGGAGTGGGGGCATTCTATTTGTGTAAAGCAGTGTGGGCAAAGGCACAGATACAGGAGATAGAATCACATGTACAAAGAAGCAAGTAGACCAATTTAGTTGGAAGGTGGATTAGATGAAGGAGAGTAAGGGGTCAAACAGGGAGCTTGCACGTGTCCTACAGGCAATCAGGAGCCTCTGGAGCTCTTTGAGTAGGGGAATGACATGGTTAGGAATTCCTGTGCTTTAGAAATATCACTATGGATGAATTAGAAAAGGGAAGATGAGGCAGGTCAGTCAATAAAATGGCTGTTGCAATGAATAAATGAGTGAATTAGAAAAGCATTTATTAATATGCCAAAGACAGCACAAGGAATATAAACACAGGAATTCTAGGACATATAGCATATATATAGGAATGGTGGCCATGGAAGAGGAGTCACAAAGATGTTGAGTTGATGATCTGCCCTTTCCACAAAAAAATGACAGGATGGTAACCATTGATTTGAATACTACACCCAGAATAAGACATGGAAAGGAGGTAGAAGGCTGCATGCAGGGAGGGCAGTTAGGTATGAGAGTCAAGAGGGAGGAGGGGTACAAGATTGCCAGGATGGATGGCCAAATGCAATGTAAGGCATGATCTGGACTGGTTCAGGAGACAGATAGTGAAGGCTAATGAATCATCACCAGTCAAGACTGAGAAAAGGCCATTCCAGGTGGCAATTATGAGATCATTGATAACTTTGGAAAGAGAAGATTCAGTTGATAGACGAAGTTGGAAGCTAGATGACAAAGTTTAGAAGTTGGAGGAAAGGAAGCTGAGGCTAGATATGTATACAGTATAGTCATTTCTCAGCAAATTTGTCTGGGAAAGGGAAATATAGGTTGAGAACTTAAGGGAATGATAAGGTTAAGTGACGATTATTTAAGAATGGGAGAAATGTCCACATGTTTGAAGACAGCAAGCAAAAATAGTAGAGAGGGAGAGACTGGAATAAAAGAGGACAGCTAGAGCATAATGAAAAAGGCTTAAGATATAGAGTATAGAAAGAAGAGGGAGCTCACTGTGAATGGCCTTCATTATTTTTTAGTAAAGTATGTGGCAAAGTTCTTTGCTTGTGGAAGTAGAGAACTGGTGTTGTAGTAGGGTCAGGGGTGTGCTGGAAAATGTTTAACAACATACTTCTTTCTTTAGTTTTCAACATTCACTTCTATAAGATTTTGAGTTCCAATTTTTTCTCTCTCCTTCCTTTCCTCTCCTACCCAAGATGGCAAGCAATCTGATATAAGTTATATGTCTACAATCATATTAAATATATTTCCACCTTAGTCATGTTGTGAAAGATGATCAGAATGAAAGAGAAAAACCATGAAAAGAACAGAAAAAAAAAGAAAATAGTATGTTTCATTCTGCATTCAGACGCCACAGTTCTTTCTCTGGCTGTAACAACAAACACACTTTTGAATTTAATCTGCATCTATTAACAATTTCTTAAGCCTATAATCAACAAAACAATAAAACGAACCCTTGTTGGTGGGATTGAGGGTGCAAATTTATATACTAAAAAATTTAATAATTTGTTCTTGCAAGACATTTGGAGCTGGCTCCAGCCCACTCCTGAGTAAGATTAAAGTACAAAGAAAAGGTTTGGAGCAGTTATAGGGAATTTGGAGTCTATTAGAGAGGAGTAAAAACATTGCCCGGTTGGAATGAGAATGAATAACATATTTTTCGTGGGTTGTTTTAGCAGCTTCCAGTACTATTGGTAAGGCATACTTCCTCTTGTTTCAAGGTTGTTGGGGTGGGATCATAATAAATATAATATAATTATAAATAACCATAGACAATCCTGCTGATCCTGTGACTTTGACCCAATGATGACAATAGCTGACATTTATATGGTGTGTACTGTGTGCCAGGCATTGTTCTAAGTGCTTAAAAATATCATCTTGATTAATCCTCACAATAACCCTAGGAAGTAGGTGCTATACCCATTTTATAGATGAGGAAACTGAGGCAAATAGAGGTAAGTGACTTGCCTAAGGCCACACAACTAGTAAGTGTTTGAAGCTAGAGTTGAATATAGCTCTTCTCGACTCCAGGTTCAGTGTTCTCTTTACTGTATCACCTAACTGTTCATCTTTTTGTACTTAAATTTTTTCAGATGTTGTATGAGTTTGAGTCATATATGACTCAAAAATATGAAGTGAGATATCACTCAGAGGGCAATGGAGAGGCATATAGTGGATATGAAAAAGATGTAAAAAAAGGAATTATAAATGAGGAGTAGTGTAATGGATTTTGTTCAAGAAAAAACTGAAAATGAAAAGGGATCATCATGTAGAATAAAATTAGGGGAAAATGGCAGGTAGCTTTGTCTTTCATTCATGTCCACACAACATCAAGAGAATATAGCAGAGACTCCTAGAAATAATGGGAAGAACCACCATAAATGACAGTTAAACAAGATGAAAAGGTATAGATGAGGTTGCAATGTGCATTACCCACATTGATAATACCACGGATCCTTCGAAAGGGAGCGTGGTACAGTTCAAAAAAGCTTGGAACTTGGAGTCACAGACCCTGAATTCAAACCTGACTTGGATACTTACTACTTATATGACTTAGGGAAAATCACTTAATATATTTTGGTCTCAGTTTCCTTATCAGTAAAATGAGGAAATTGAATTAGATGACTTCTAAGATTTCCGTTTTAGATCTGTAAGAGAGTACAGATTATAAAGGCAACGTCAAGTAGTAGGATTGATGGAAAAAACCATGACAGAGTCCTGTAAGAATAATGTCAGACATATTAAACTTCAGAATTAAGTGGTTCAAAAAAGGACTAGCGTTAGAGCAAGTGGTCCCATCACTTCCTGGCAGATAGAGGGAGAAGAAATGGAAGTAGTTTCAGATTCTGTAGCCTTGAGCTCAAAGATTGCTGCAGATTGGTGACTGCAGCCGTGAAATTAAGACACTCGCTTCTTTGTTAAAGTGGAGTTCTGCCTCCGGGCGGGAGAGCAGCTTCCAGCCTGCTGGGGCTGTGCTGTACTGGTGCAACCTGCACTGGACTGTGCTCCCCTCCCACTCTGGTGCAACAGACCCTTCCTACTTTTAAGCTGTCCCAAGTGCCTGGAGGCCAAGAGGTCTGGAAACTGCCACAAATGCCAGTAAAACAGTTGCCCCAAGGTCTGTTCTGACTCTCTGGGGCCTGGTCTGTGCTGGACTGCATTCTCTCAGCCATGCAATAGATCTTTTCTGTTGACCGTCTAAGTTGTCTTGGGCAGGAAATTTGTTTCGCTCTGTCCTTTTATAGGTTCTGCTACTCTTGAATTTGTTGAGAGTCATTTTTTAAAGGTTGGAGAGTTTTGGAGGAGAGCTCATGCAAGTACCTGTCTCCACCATCTTGACTCCCTCTCAACACTTGCTTTTCAGAAGGAAAGCTACGGCAAATCTGGACAGCATACTAAAAATCAGCTTGCTAACAAAGGTCTGTGTAGTGAATACTATGGTTTTTTTCCAGTAAGAATGTATGCCTATGAGAGTTGGATTGTAAGAAAAGCTGAGTACTGCAAAATCAATGCTTTCAAATTATGGTGCTAGAGAACACTTTAGAGAGTCCCTTGAACAGCAAGGAGACCAAACCCATCAATATTTAAAGAAATTAATTCAGATTGTTCATTGGAAGGATGAATATTAAAGCTGAAGCTTAAATACTTCAGCCACTTAATGAGAAGGCAGGACTCATTGGGAAAAAAAATAAACAAATAAGCTAAAACCCTGGGAAAAGATTGAAAGCAAAAGGAGAAGGGAATTGCCGAGATGAAGATGGATAGATAGTGTCATGGAAGCAATGAACATGAGATTGGATGGACTTCAGGAGACAGTGGAAAATAGAAGGACCTGGCATTCTGTGATCCACGGGGTCATGAAGAGTTTGGACACAACTGAACAACAAATAAAGGACAATAAATAAAAAGGATATTTTGAGCTTTATTAGGATTAATAAAGAGGATCAAAGTAGGGAAAAGCCCAGTGGAGACAGCACAAGTATTTTAATGGAAAGAAGGCAGAGATACTCAAGTGGGATTTTACTTCTGTTTTCTCTGTCAAGGAGAATGAACTTTGAAAGAAAAGAGCAAAAAATGATTAATAATAAAAATGACTGATAAGCAAGATAGAGTAAAAGAGGAAGAGAGTCCTCCATGAGTTCAAGTCACCAAACTGATATCAATTTGATTCTTATGTGTGGAAAGAATTAATAGATGTGATTATAGTCAGTGGTGTTTGAAAAATTATAGAGTGAGAGTGTAGCATTAGGGAAAGATAAATCACATTCTAATTTGAAAAAAGGGAAGAGAATGGAGTGTAAAATGTTCCTTCTGCCAATTAGACACCAGTTACTTTATGCTATACGAGGATCATCTAAGCTAGAGAGCACTCAGAAAAGGGGCACCATGATTGTGAAGGGTCTTAGCAATTCATATGAGGATCATTTGAAGTAATTGGGGATGTTTATTCTAGATAAGAGAATATTTAGTGGGAACATGATCCTCAAATATTTGAAAAGTTGCTAAATGGACAAGGAATTCAATTTGTTCTCTGTTTGGTCTAGAGGACAAAACTAGGTCGATGTTGCAGAGAGGGAAATTTCATTCAGTTAGATGAATGAAAAGATTCCTAAACTAGAAACATCCAAAAATGGAATGAATTGTTTCATCGAGTGCCTTTTCTGTTCGTCTTTCCTGGGAGTTTTCAATGAAAGAGTGGGTGATCTCTTTTAAATATGCTAACAGGGAATTTCTTGTTCATATAAGGGTAGGACTCAATGGTTTCTGAGTTTCCTTTTAACTCCAAGAGTCTTTCTTCAAGAAGTCTTTATTCAGAACTTATAACCTTTAGAAATGCTTTAGTTGGTGCTCTTGGCTGTTATTTTTTGTTTTCTATATGAATTGTGTGACATTTAAAAAGTTCAAGAGACATAGTTTCTCAATAATTAACAATTTTATTAATAAAAGGATCCAGGACACTCTCAAATGCCAAAGATCCCCTCATGGAACCCACTCAATGTTTATATGCCCTTAGAAAGGTGGCTGCTCTAAGGGTGACAATTGATTCTGGTTAAAAAGTAATGAAAGAATGAATATTATAAAGAGATGGGGGCTTATTCCAGTGAGTCTTGACATGAACCTGAACACCCAAATCTTAGTCAAAGAGATTTATCTATTTCCGTATTACTCATCTGACAAAAGGGAGAATCTATATTTTCCCAGACCTGAATAAATACAATGAGCAGGAATTCAACCTTTTGCCTAAACTTAGAATATTTTTTACTGTCTCTGATTGCTGTCTTGGTTGGGTAAGACTCTGCTAAAGTTCTCCACACTGGTTGACTTCTGGAAGAGAAAGTAGAAAAGGGGGAAAGCCTTGGTTCTAATTAAATAATCAGTTATTAACATATGAAATAAATAATTATTTCCTCAATTGCAAGAAGTTGCTTGGTGATCCATGGGTTTGATGACTCTTCAGAGCATCTGCCTTTTCCCACATATGTATCACAGGAAGACAGAAGACCTTCCTCTTGTTTATATCAGATTAACAGAGAGTCACCCATACCATTTGTTTTCTCTTCTGCCTTTGATTGGTAATGGATAATCCATCACCTGGTGCCACCTGTAAATTTTAATCATCAATCTTGGAGGCACAATAAGCTGCCTTCTGGCAAAATTGATTCTTCTTCCCTGATATAGGAAGACCTCATTCAGATCTATAATATGACTGGACATATTTGTTGCTTCTTTTCTCCTTTCTCTTGTATCTGTCACATTCTTCCCAATTATAGACTCCAGATACAAGATAAGAATTCCCTGTGACCTCCTTAGATCGTTTTGTATTTCGTTTTCTCCTTGAAGCCCCTCTTCCATTCTTTTAAGAGACATTTTATTCTCTTAAGTATCTTAGAGCAGGCTTCTTAAATTTTTTCCATTCCTGACCCCTACTAGTGCTTTTTAAACTTTGGGTCACGTATGGGACCTAAAGAGTAGAAACTTATTCTCCCAGCCCCTTCATTTTCTCTTTTAGAAAATGAACCAACTTTCATTTTATTCATATATAGCTGTTGTACAGTACTGTCAAAAATGCAAACTCAGCACATTCCTTGTAGGGCATAGCAAAGTTTGATTTGGCTTCCACACTTTCAGAAAGCAGATACTACTCCCCTTCTTCTTCTTGGTAGCTCTCTTACCTAACTTTTGAGGAATAAGTATGACAAACTGCCTGATTCGATAGGTGAAGATAATGAGATGCCTCTACTTTTTTTATTTTGCCACTTGTATTCAGATAATACCTTTTATTCCCCTAAATATCAGGCTCTCTGGCCCCTCTTGGAGGGTGAATTATGAATTATTTTGCAGAGAAAATCCCATGATATATATGTAGTCCTTCCTATAAGCCTCCATGGGCCAATGAAATAGCTTCCTCAGTAGAGGCTGTTTATCACCACTCAAGAGGGGATGAGACTTGGCCAGAAGGGGTAAAGGATCTGAAGGGCAGGGATTACCTCTTTTTTCTTGCTCAGCATTCAATTAAATAAGTTCTCATAGCTAAGGAAACAGTCACAAGATAGTTATACCTGCTCTGAAGTGTACATAGGGAGAAGAAATCCTCTTTCATATATCCTCAAGGGGCCCTATACAAATATACAAGAAAAAATGAGGTTATTACCAGAACTATTCCTCCACTTCCATGGACACTAGATATACTGTCAACTGATGTAAAAGAGACTGTTGAGTCACGTGCAGAAGTAGATGATCTTATCAGGAACTGGGGAAGGATGTGAGATAGTCATATGGTGAGAATATTGTAAGTAGTAACAGACAGCCTGAATTAGAGTTTCCCTGTGACATTAAAAGACCCAGGAAAGTCTTCATTATGTAGGGTAGATCCATTGGAGGACATGGAGGAGAATCAGGATGAAAGGGTACGGGTAACTTGCTATCTGCACTCTTACTAATAAGCTCATGTGTCCATTGAAGTATTGAATTTCAGTGACTATTCTACGCAGTATAGAATCAAGAGCCTTGCTAAAATGAAGTTAAATGATATTTGCTGCTTCACTCAGTTTACCTGGTCTATCATTTCTCATATACCATGCAAAACGTTTTTCATAAAGACATGCTGGTTATTTTACTGTTTTCCTCAAGTATTTATGTGTTGATTTTTTTCATTATTAATTATAAGTAACATTTTCACAAAATAAAAGACTTTAAGAATTGGAAGGCATTCTGTGGCCACAGAATTCAATTCGTATCCAAAGAAGAATCCTGTCTATAATACGACTGACAACTGGTCATTCAGCAAGCTCCTTCTTGGAGACTTGGAAGGGGGAGGTCCCCCTGTTTCCCAAGGCAGCCCATCCTACTTTTGGACAACCATACAACTCTTGCACTATTTCATTGTGAGCCAGAGAAACCTTGTTTGACTGGTTTGACTTCAGCCCCCAAGTCTGCGTGTATGCTAAGGTTTAATTGACCTCGGAGATCCATTCTTCTTCTTGCCCCAGCCCCTTTTATTTTGTGGCATTGTTAGAGTTAAGTCTCCTGACTTCCCGTCCCTCAGTCCTCATTAAGCAATTCAGAGAATACCCTCATTTCAGTGGTCCCCTACCTTGCCTCATTTGTGACTGGCCAGGCTCCTGTTAGTGCCAAAGCAATTCTTTCTCTCAAAACTGTATACAAGTTTGGATCTTGAGTGGCTATAGGCCTTTGATTGGAGGCTGCATCCTACTGAATACCTGAGCCTTCATACTAAGTGCTGCCAGAGTAAAGACAATGGAGGATCCACTCCTACATCGTTATCCCTTAGCATCTGTTTTTCCCCTACCCTTGTGAGTAGCAATAATATTTTGTTAACTATGCCTGGGTGACTCTGTCATTCATCTGAACCACTCCCTTGCCTTTGTGCACTCTATCCATAAAATGGATATCATGGAGTCCTCCAGAGTCCATTTCTATTCAGCTTCTTAGTGTGAATTCTGATAATGGTTTTATCAATGCATGTATTTCCTCTAATAGTGAGG
Organism: Potorous gilbertii; assembly: GCA_028658325.1. Taxonomy (NCBI): domain Eukaryota; kingdom Metazoa; phylum Chordata; class Mammalia; order Diprotodontia; family Potoroidae; genus Potorous; species Potorous gilbertii. The sequence continues at coordinate 97,985,434 of CM053774.1, read as the reverse complement.
ATTGCAACCCACTCTGCCTTCTCATCTTGTGGGATCCTGATACGTGTTCTATACAAACTCCACGAAGAATCTGTTCAGTATATTAAAGGCCCTCCTTTCTACATTTTTTTACATTTCAAGGAACATTTGGGTAGTATATCTTTTTTCTCTCATTGCTGCATAACTAGTGAACCTTCTTTTCTGATCTTTTATCTCCTCAATGATGTCATACTTTTTGTTTCATGAATTGTCAAAAGGTCCCTCATAGCATCATATTGAGGGATAGCTGGTGGACAGCTTATGCGATCCACTGCCAGCTTTGTGATATAAAGAGAATGTGACAAAAGTATGTTGGACCATGCTTGTGGAAGAACATGAATGATAGTCACACCGGATAGGTGGGCATGAGGTGCGTTGTTGGAAGAAGTACTCACATCAATGACATGAGAAATCCATTGGAGTATCCCACTTCTTCTTGTAGATCTTGTAGTGGAACTGCACTGTAGCTTACTCATATCCAGCATATGTCTTTCTATTGACTTTTGGATCACTCACAACTTGAATTGCATGGAGATTTTAGTATTCCAAAATTTGCAGCCTACAGCATCACTGAGAACACATTTGAGCTTAAAATATGGGTCTTTACACCAAGAAACAGCTTGTGAGTTTTAAAAGATAGTGCAATTTGCCAAACGCAATTCAACAGATTCTATTCCACTATTCAGTCCTGAGCTCAATTCATTTTCCATCTGCAGTGTCTGTTCCAACCGACATATATCTACTGAAGTACTAACTCAAAGGACTAGCCATCCAACTATGTGTCCTCAAGACCATACATATTTTTAAAAATATTTTGGTGTTTTGGAATAGCTTATTAGACTGTATTATTCTGAATAATCATAGGAATCACTGAGGAATCATTTATAATATGAATTGTTTTCTAGTTGAGTCCCAGTTTTGGAAATTGCTTGTTCTAGCAGCAAAAATAAATTTTACAAACCCTTTTCAAATTATGCTGTCTAGCTTTGAGTTCAAAATCCTGCAAAAAGACTTGGAGTTTTGAAAAGACCATTAAAGTCCCAAAACCAGAATCAGAGATGCTTAGGATGATAAAAGTAAAGAAAAGCTCCTTTCAGTGGTCTTTCTTCCTGTGCTATCTTCTGGTAGCAAGCTAGAACTCTTCTATATTCTCTCCAAACAACCCCTACCTTTTGCTTTCTAGACCTTCTCAATGGTAGATCAACATTTAGCTGTTTTCTTGGGTACCAGAATTTTGAACAGGAATCTTAAGAAACAGAAATAAAAAAGTATCCAGGATAGGTTCTGTTAGTAATTTTCCTCTGGAAGAGATTTCAAAGAAATCATAGACAAAGGAAAAGTCTTTCCACATTACAAACATCCCTTTTCTCAAAAGCAGTAGAGAAAAGCATATGCTAGAGCTAAAATTTTTCCCCTATGTTCTATTTTCTCCAGTTAGTTATTGAAACAATTGGGTAAATAAGCCGATAGTCAAAACCTTTTCTTTTCATGTATTAAACACTTTGTTATTTTCCCCCTTCTAATTGAAAGAAAAACTACTTAGAAAGAATAATTCCAAACCCTACCTAAATGGATGACTTGCATTATTTTGAAATCTCCAGATTATTCTCATTAAAAATAAAACAAAAATGAAATGGACAGAGTTAATAAATCACAGGCAAAATCAATTAAGAATTTTGAGAGCATCATTTATGAGCCAGGCTGGTGGTGGCCTCATGTAGAGACCCAGAGGAGACACTGCTAAACTGAGGTGGGTGAGTGCATTTTAAGCATTTTGGCGCTACTTGGTACAGCCTTGTGGTTTCCACAACAAACAGAGTTCTGACAGAGCAAGAGCGGGGCTTGTTGTTAGGCAAGAGCCCCCCAAAACAGAGGGGGTTGTCAGGGTACTGCTAGGCAAAGGACCCCAACAGAAAACAGGTGCCAGGAGAGGAACCCAATCAAAGACTGGTTGTCATTCAACATACAGTACTTGTTAGGAAGGAGGGGCTAGTTGCCTGGCAAGGGGGGGCTAACATTAGCGGGGTACAGGTGGTTACATGCAGATGGACTAAACAAAAAATGATTGTTAACAATTCATCAGATATTTCACAACCCAAAGGGGAATAACGTTTTGACAGGGGCCCAACAAAAACCTGTTACTAAGCAGGTTATCCAACCCTGCCCAGGAACCTAACAGATATCTTTCAACTTAGGGGCCCAGGGAGGAATAATGTCCACTTCAAAAAATACTTCTCAATAAACAGAAATGTATGCTTGTATTTTCTTAACTTCCTGTAAAAGAAGGCAGTATTGCTTCTTTCCATATTGAAGATTTCAATTGTAGAGTTGTTTGCTTAATTCATCTCTATTTAGCAATATGAATACAAACTCCTCACTCTGGAGAGATTTGGAGAGAAGTATACTTCCCTCTTCCCCAAGATTCTTCGGGTGTATAAGAATCGTTATCCCATTTTTTGCCAATTGTTAAGATATCTTCTTTATTTTTTCTGTTAAGATAGCCTAGCTCAAAGTGAGAGAGAAACAAACCTGTAATCTCTTCTTGCCCTGAGGCTTATAGTACTAGAAATTATTAAAGTAAACCAGTTCCTTGCCAAATATTTTATGAATTTGTGTCTATCATATTCCTTATTTGTCTCTCTTTTACTTGGAAGTAAGATTTTAGCTATAACACCATTTGTACTAGAATAAGAATAAATATTTCTTTGTGTTCTACTTCTGCTGCACTTATGTTTTTCCTTCTTAACCTTGAATTCCTAAGGCTTAGGGAACCTTTTTTGTTCACAAAAGGTATGGTCCTGTCTATGACTAACTGCAAATTGTCCTTGCTGTCCCAGGAGAGTGAACAGATTCAAATGTCTCTTCAAAGACTAATGCCCAAAGAACTACTATAAAGTGAAAATTAAATTTTAACTCTGACACCTTGATTCTGATGAGGTTTAAGTGTGATGGGGACCCCAAAATACCGACAGTCTGGGTCATGCTCGAATGAATTCGACTCAAGCCTTCTTAAAGCCAAAGAAAACAAAGTTTATTAAAGATTTGCCGAACTGGGTTGGCTCTTAAGGAGCCTAAGCATTTGTAAATTCACAAGCGGGCCAGATAGAATCCCAGCTAGACAGAATCTGAGCTGGATTGAATCTGAGTGCCTTCACAGAGGAGAGATGGAACTAAATACAGAAAAGAGTATAGGAGGGATCTGGGGGGTGTTTGGGGGCTGGGGGGTGGGGGTATGAGTTGGGGTGAGTGGGTAGGGG
>CM053774.1:97950946-97981659 GCA_028658325.1 Potorous gilbertii | reverse complement strand
GAGGTATCTGGGGGGTGTTTGGGGGCTGGGGGGTGGGGGTATGAGTTGGGGTGAGTGGGTAGGGGGGTGTCTGATAGTCCAGGGTGATGGGAGGAAGGGGTTTAGGGAGGGTCTTGAGGAGAAGTCCAAGGAGGGAATCCAAGTAGGGTCAAAGCCTGGAAACAGCTGGAGGCTATCAGGAGATATCAGACAATGGAGGGTTTGGGTGGGAAGCAGGTGGGGCAATCCAGAGATCTTGATAGGGGCAGTATGGGAATTAATACAAATCTTGATGGGTTTCCGGAGCTTCCAGAACGAATGGGAAGATTAGATTTGAGTAAGAAAGGCCAGATTAAGTGGGACGATTCAAGGGGAGCTCAAGGAGGCTCCCAAAGTCTGAACCCCATCAATTCCATATAAATATTGGAGGGGGAAAAATTGATATGATAGTTAATTCTCCAAAATGAAGTCTTTTACGTATAAGGAAGAACCAGAAGTTCCTCCCCTTGGCTGCTTTCTTTGTGGGTATGCTTCCCAGGTACTAGCACTTTCCTAAGTGGAATGAGCAGGGAGCTCAAAACCAGAGACCCCACAGATCTAAAATGACATTTTCCCATCTGAAAATGTTCAAGCTCCCCTCAATAACCATGTCTCTGTGTCTCTGCCAATTGTAGCCTCACATATCTTTCCAATGGATCTTTTTTCAACTCTTAAGTTTTGTGTATGGGGTATCTTTTAAAGAGGATAGGGAGGGCATGCAAACAGGAAAATATGATCCCTTTTCTTGCCTGCATTAAGATGCATAAACCCACTTGTACTGCATTTTTACATTACCATAGGATTACAATGTTGTCATTAATCAATAGTTTCTAGTGCACTCTTCCATCTCTCTGGAACTCCTCTTCCATTTTGATTTTGTAAATGACATCTTGGATGATAGTGCTGAACACTTAAGACAGGCATATATCTCCTTGTTTTATGAATCCTCTGACAATAGCCAAGGAACAGAATTATTTCTTCAGCTACATATATGTCCAAGAATCTTAAATGATCTTAATGTATTCATTAATGTATGAATGTATTCATTTCTCTCCAGTTCTCAAGGACATCAAGAGTTTAATGGGTAAGGCAGTTTTTTGGGCTCTAATAGACACCTTCTTGTGGTGTTTGCTTTACATTGTTGGAATTTTTGCAGCAAATGATTCTTTGTCTTTATTCCATTTCCCACTTTTCTCTTTTGAATGTTAAGTTAAAGGTGTAATAGTTCCCATACTTAGTTTTTCTTCTAATTAAATGTTCTAAACAATTGATGACATGGTTGCGTTCAAATAGTTGACTCTGATATTACTCCAGTATCAGTAACAAGTATATGGGCCGATGACAGAAAAATCACACAATTCCACAGATTCTTTTTCATTAAGACACAGTCAATTTCCCTTTTTGTGATGTTTGGTACTTGCCATATCCAATAGAGTCACTCTATTGCCAGAACTATATCAAAACTTTTCCAGGATGAAAAACCCATCGAAGCTCCAACTTTGTTGGCATAGCATTTGAGAACCCAATATTACCTTCACTAAGTGATGAAGCAGATAATAAGTACTTCCTAAATGACTTATTAAATAGAATCATGTATTTTAATTAAACAAATACTTTGTGGTTTTAGGAAGAAATTGTAATTTCTAAATATTAAATATTTTTATTATTTTATTTAAATTTAATTTAAAATGTAAACATTTTATATTAAATATATTAATATATAATATATATAAAACATATTTATATTTAATATTTTAATATATAACAATATATTAAAATCTAAAATATTTTAATAAATTTTAAATTTAATATTTAAAATCCTAATGAACTGAGTATAGTACTTGAGTACCATTCGCGCCCCCCCCAAAAAAAAACTTGTCTCCATGAGGATAGTCAACCCAGATTCAAGGTACTCAGAGGGTGCATATTTCTAAAACTATCGCTTACAAATGTTTACATTAATAGTCAGAAGATACAATAAACTCAAAGCAAAAGCATTTAATGATAAAAGTTACCAAGAAAATCACTATGAAATATCTTTTCCATTAACTTAGATTATGCTGTCCCACAAATATACTTCTCATCAGAGGAGAGAACTGGGTATACTTAGAGGACACAAATACAGAGGCACATATGTAGGGAACATGTATAGCAAAGGCACATGCAAAAAGGGATAAACTCATGCTTCTGATGCTCCAGATGTCACTTCTCTGGCTGATCTTGTTTCCTCTGCTCTCATAACCTCTACTAGTCACTGCTTGGCTGTCTTCTTCATGTCTCCTATTTTGGTGAGAGTTGCTATGCCCATTTAGAAAAAGCAGTCACTGGAAAACTGCCTGTTCATATCCTTTGACTACTTATCAGTTGGGGACTAACTTGTACTCTTAAGATTTGACAAAGTTCGTTATGTATTTGAGACAGGAGAACTTTATCTGAGAAATTGTTTATAAATTTTTCCTTTCCTTCCGATCTCAGCTGCATTTATTTTGTTTGTATACAATCTTTATAATTTCATGTAATAGAAATTATCCATTTTACACCTAACTTTTCTCTCTATCTTCTATTTATAAATTGTTCACCTATCCATAGGTCTAATAAGTGATATGTTCCATGTTCATCAAATTTTCTTGTAATATCTCTCTTTATATTTAGGTCATGTATCCATTTTGACCTTATTTTGGTAAATGGTGTGAGATATTGGTCTATACCCAGTTTCTGCCATATTTATTTCCAGTTTTCACAGCAATTTTTTACCAAATAATGAATTTTTATCCCAAATTCTTGTCTTTACACTTGACACATACAAAGTTATTATATTTATTTTGTTTGTAAATTGTATGTCTACTGTGTTCCATGGATCTACCTTTCTATTTCTTAGCCAGTAATTTTGGTAATTACTGCCTTATAATGTAGTTTAAGATCTGGTACTGTTAAACCTCCTTCCTTTACATTTTTTATTAGTTATTTTGATACTCTTGACTTCTGTTCTTCCAAATGAATTCCAAATGAATGCCGTTGAAGATATAAATTAGTTTAGGTAAAATTGTCATTTTTATTACATTGACTCTACCTGTCCATGAACAATTAATATTCCTCCAGTTATTTACATCTGATTTTATTTGTATAAAAAGTTTTTTAATGTAATTTTGTTTATATAGTTGGAAAATGCTTGTTTTATTTCATAAGTTAAAAAAAGAAAAAGCAGTCAGTCTTAGCATGGGATCTTCACAAGTTTCTCTGATTCTATACTTTAAGAGTCATAGCTCTGAGATATGTCAAGCAAGAGATTCTTAGGCTTAAGGACCAAGTTTTTTGGAGCAAAGAGGAGTGTCATCCCAGAAAGCTATGTTGTTTGACTTAGCTTTTTCATATAACCATTCTCCCTGGCACAGGGCTGGTTCTCTGGTCAGAAACCTTATCCTCATTTATGGCGACTACAAATGCTGATTTCTACAGGGTAGGCTATAAGCCAGATTGTTGAGGTTTAGGGGTGCTAGAACCTCAAAATAGTGATATATGGGCCCTGCCTTGAATGAATTCAATGCCAGTCTTCTTTCAGCCAAAGACAAGGCTTATTAGGATACTGGTCAGTGTGGGGGTGAGTCTAAAAATCCTCAATATTGGCTGGATTGAATCTGAACTAGACTTAAGGAATCTGAGCACCTTAATGGAAGCAAGATGGATTTTACATACAGAAAGACTGTGGGAAGGATCTAGGAGTGGTCAAGTAGTTTGGGGTGACTGGGAGGAAACAGAAGAACTGGGTCCCCTAACAGGCAAACACCAGGGACCTGGCCCATGTGGCCAATGGGGTCTAGATGGAATCAAGGATAGGAAGTAGCAAGGGTGATCCAGAGGTAACAGACAATGAAGGCCTGGGCTAGGCGAGAGAATTGGGACATTCTGGGCCACAATGGAAGGTCAGTTGAGAGGATTACTGGAATGGTCTGATGCCTCAGGCAAATGTCAGAGACTTGATCACATGGGAAAATTTAAGGAGAGTTCAGAGGAAAGTTCAAGGGGAGAGCACTCCAGGGCCCATATCCCAAGAAGGTAAGTTTTATTTGCCTAGTCATTCTAAGATGGCTCTGGAGTTTGGAGTTCTACAACTGTTGCTTTTTAAACTCTACATCTCTCTGGTTTAAGCTAGTAAAAGAATGGGTTGAGAAAAAGTACAAAAAGATTTAAGGGACAGGGTGACTTTCTCAACAGAATTCCTAGTCTTTTCCATATGAAATAAAACCACTAGATATCCAAAAGGGCTTTTTGGCTCCCATTTTTACAACCTACAAATTAGACCACTTAAAGTCTGAAAGAAGTATAACTTTATAGAAATGTTATAAAAAAGAATTTAAAATAATTTAGGAAGAAAGTAGTAAAGGTGAACTTGATTCTAAAATTGAAATAACAGTTTAGGTACAGCAATAAAGAAAGAAATGTCATGAAGACATAGATTTGAAAAATATGAATATAAGCAGGCAAAAACAGATAGTCAAAAAGCAATAAGCATTTATTATTTACTGTGTTACAGGTACAGTGCTAGGGATATAAAAACAAGCAAAGAGAAGGACAGTTCCTGTCCATGTGGAGCTTACATTTAATGAAAGACAACATGCAAAAAGAAGCTGAAAAGTGGGTGGGATGGGGAGGAGTTAGGAAGGTGGAAAGGTCTGGAGAGACAGAAAGAGAGACAGAGACAGAAACACAGGAGCTTCAAGGGAGAATGAAAGATGGCAGATCCAAGTCTCTCCCCAAGATAGAGACCCAAGGAAAAATTCACTAATGGGAGAAAGGGACTGGAGAGATTAGAAGGATGTTCTAGGGTGAGAAGACCCTAGGTTCTGAAGGAGATTCCAGAGCATAAATAAATGGAATTTTCTGTATTTCAGGACTCCAACTTACATTTACTTTTTATTTCCTTAGGTTGTAGGGGACTATGAGGAAATAAATCTTCAACACAAAAGCACTGGGAGTGAAAAGTCCAGAATGAACATTTTTCTTGTCCTTAAGTCAATCACTAGAGATCTATTTTAAAAAAGAAAAGTCTGTGTACTTCTCTGCTTTTCTGAAGCACCAGCAGAAACATTTCTGACTACTTGTACATACTAGGCCTTTAATTACATCTTTGGTTATATAGAAACAATAACAACAACAAATCCCAAACCCCAAAACAAACCAAAAAATTCTCTTATTCATAGCATTTCACGTTCCTGAGAAAATCTTAGACAATTAAAAAAAAAAAAAGGTCTGGCAGTAAATGCAATAAATATATTTGTAATTCTAAAATGCAGAGACCCTAAAATTTCCCTGGGTAGCTTATAAATTTTTCTTCTTAAATACCTACAAATAATTTTAATAGGTAAATGGTATTGGGAGAACATTCTGTCCACTTGTATGCTTGTAGTATGTTCGTCCCCTACACAAATGACTTCCTAGCTGAGTGGAATCAGGAATTCTTCTCCCCTCGTTTTTAGTTGTTCTTTGGATTTCCATAGCACCCCTCCAGCAAAACCCTGCAGCGTTTTGGGATGCCAGTCTTTTCATCTCTGAACCCACTTACCATTTTGCTTCAGAGCAAGATGGGTAGTGGGTACAAGGAAGAAGAAAGTACCTTCCCTCCAATAGACTTCAAGAACCTTGAGGGCAGAAACTCTTTGCTTATTTATACTATTCATGAGGCTACTAGGATAGATAACTGGAGTGAAACCGGGCTGCATGCTTGCTCTCATGATTTTTAGCATGATGTTTTCAGCCATGTTGACAAATGCTTTCAATGAGGATGAACAAGGCATCGAGGTCAACTACCACACTGATGGTAAGTTCTTCAATTTGAAAAGGCTACAAGCCAAGACCAAAGTGGAGGGAGTATTGGTACCCGAGGAGCATTTCTGTTTGCAGATGATTGTGCACTCAATGCAGCCTCTGAAGCTGAGATACAACAAAGTATGGATCAATTCTCTGCTGCCTGTGCTAATTTTGGCCTAAGAATTAACACCAAAAAAACAGAGGTGCTACATCAGCCACCACCACACCATCCATACATGGAACCATCAGTTACAACAAATGGAGAAGTTTTGGATGCTGTGGATAAATTCACTTACCTTGGTAGTGTACTTTCCAGGGATGTACACATTGGCAATGAGGTTGATGCACGCATTGCCAGAGCTAGCAAAGAAAAGTTTGGGAGAAAAGAGGCATTAGACTGACTACAAACTAAAGGTCGACAGAACTGTTGTATTGACTTCATTGTTATATCCCTGGGAAACATGGACAGTATACCAGCGCCATGTCAGGAAAATGAATCACTTCCATATGAACTGTCTTAGAAAGATTCTGAAGGTCACCTGGCAGGATAAGGTACCAGACACTGAAGTCCTTTGCTCTAGCCAAACTGCCAAGTATTCAAACTATGCTTCAGAGAGTGCAACTCCGATGGGCAGGTCATGTTTGTTCGAATGCAAAATGTACACTTGCCAAAAAGTCTATTTTATGGAGAACTCGCATAGGGCAGACGATCACATGGTGGCCAGAAGAAGCGATATAAGGACCCTCTCAAGAACTTTGAATTTGACTGAGCAACATGGGAGACATTGGCACAGGACTGCTCAGCATGGTGTGCCCACATCAAAAAAGGTGTGCTGTGCTCTTTGAGCAAAGCAGAATTGAACCAGCACAAAGTAAACACAAATTTGGGATATCCATCCCAAATATTCACACGGACTATCTGTGCCCAACATGTGGTAGGGCATTTCAAGCTTGTATTGGTCTGATCAGCCACAGTTGGACACACTGAAATTTCACTTTATCAAGATGATGTCAGTTTGGTCCTCTTCAAAGATGAAGGACAACAACCACCAACCAACCAGGATAGACAGCAACATATTCTACAACATGATATTTCTTGCTTTTTGGGGGCACACAGTGAAACCAAATTCATTGACTCCTTTGTTTAGTTTTCTCTCAAATACTTGGGAACTCTCTCTACATTTGACTTATTTCTTTGCTTTTTGCTTTCTTTCAAGGTGAGAATATGATTTATATTGGGGTCCACCTCCAGTATTATGTGAACTGAGGCACAGGGCAAAGTGCTTACATTTATTTAGGGTATCAACAGATAAATTAATATTGATTCATGGTCTAAAAACTGTGATTCTTACCACCCTCCCTATGTGTTTCTGCTTGTCCTCCATGGTCACTGTAGAAACAAAAAGGCACAACACAATTCATCATTTGTGGCCAACCTATATCAAGAGAATGATTGTTTAACATTCTCTGGGTGTGTGTTTGAATGAGCATTGGAATTAACATAATATCCTGTTCTTTGAGTCATATCCAGTTTAATCAAGCTTTTACAAATTGCTTCAAATTCTTTACCTTTTATGTAATGAGAATAGAAAAGAAGTCTCTTGTGATACCCAGAATTATAATAGTATCTGCCAGGAACATGCTGAATAAAGACAGAACACTTGAAATTCTTTATCCCAGAAAAATTTTCACAATGTAATTCCTCATCATCAATTTTTAATGCATATTTTTGAGGAAGAGTAGGTCCTGGTCTGGTAAGCAATTTGAATTAACTGGCTCTTTGACCTGAGGAAAGAAGGAAAGGTTTTATAAGTGCCTCATACACCATAAATGCTTTCTTTTGCCTCAAGGAAGAAACTGTTTATTTTTTTTAGAAGGAGCTGGCTTTGTGGAAAATGATAAAACAAAAACATTCTGGAAGGGTTTAAAAGAATCAGTCATTTTTCTGGGAAAGTTAAACTGCACATAAGAAATACCGTGCTATGGTCCCCCAGGCCAGTACTCTGTTTGTGAAAATGGCACTTAATGAAGGAAGTGGGTGTGGGCCCAGAGAGATGGGAGTTATCGTCCAGGAAATAAGTCTTGAAAAGCCTATCTCAAAATAGGCTCCCCAAGCTCCTGGCCTTCCTTAATACCCAATGAAAATAATGTGATTGTAAATTATTTCACCCCCATTATTCTTTGACACTCATAACAACTATGTGAGTGAGGTAGGAAGTAGAAGCATTGTTTCCTCCTTTTATAAATGAAGAAATTGAACTTGGAAGAGTATCTTAATCAAGGCCACATGAAGAGACAGGACAAGGCATTTGTTATTTCAGACAACATTTGAAACTGTACCTTTCTGGGTATTACTGTCAGAGGCTTTAGGGAAACAGAATAGATCGATTTCTCCTGAATATGACAAAAAATATATATGTAAAACCAAAATCCAACAATATTTGTAACAGAGAAAGGCTACAAGTCCTACAAGTCCTTTCAATAAGATTACAGCTAAAACAAGGATGTCCAGTGTGACCACTATAGTCCTAGAAATACTTGCTGTCCCCATAAGATGAGAAAAAGAAACTGTGAATAAACATGGGCAAAGGGGAAAGAAAAGTATTGCTTTTTGCAGGTGAGATGATGATTTGTTTACATAACCCTGAAGAAGCAGCTAAAAATTAATTGAAAGAATTAATGAGGAAAATTAGAGTATACAAAAATAAATCCAGAAAAATCATCAACATTTCTATATATTACCGACAAACTCAGAAGAAAGAGGTAAGAAAGACAGAATCCATTTAAAATAAGCATAAAAATGATAAAATATTTGGGAGTGTATCTGCCAAGACACATACAGCAACTATAGGAATACAACTTCAAAACAGCCTTCACAGAGACCTGAATAATTAGAGGAATATTAATTAATCATGTAAGCAATAACAATATAAGAAAAATGTCAATACTAAGTTAATATTACCTACTCACTATCGTGCTACAAAAATGATTACTTGAGAGAGTCAGGAAAAATGATAATGAAATTCATCTGGAGGAAAGTTTCTTACCAGAAAGGCAATGATTCACTTTAGTGGATGGATAGCGGGTAGAGTCAAGGAGTTTTGGGTTCAAATCCCACCTCTGCAATGTACTGACTCTATGAATCTGAGAGAATAATTTCAACTTCTCTCACTCTCTAAGACTCTAAGTCACAGAACTATTGCTGCTCGACCCTGGAGGAGAAAGTATCCTCACCTGAAGCTCCCTATACTAATGAACTCACAGGTACAACATGAATATAATTTCTTCCTGGAAAGTAACATTGTTCTTAAAAGGATGATTATAGATGAGTTGTCTCTTGAGAGTCAGTTGAAAAGGGTCTCCATGATCACAGGGTAGTGAATGATTACTTGAAATAGCTGATGAAAACCCGTGACTTTATTTCAAACATCATGTACTTTTGGTGGGACTAGGCAGTACACCTTTGTACACAGTAGGTGCTTCACAAATGTATGTGGTATTGAATGGGTAAGTATGTAATATGGATAGCAGGTAATATTGTTTGTCCTTCATTCTTGAAGAGTACCGTGACCTCAGGAAGATGATGCCACGATCTGCACGTGAATTGGATGTGAGGGAAGGCTTTGCAAGGTTACCAGCCTCACTCATTCCTCCAGAGCCATCTCGATCCAGTGGCCAGAAACACATAAGAACCACTGGAGATGGTCTCCACTCCACAATATGCCCAGTGAATCATTTTCCTTAGTGGGTAATATTAAAGATAACTCTTGCTACCAAGATTCGGAATATCAGTGAATGGTAATTAAATCAATGTCATCAGAATTAGCTTAAATTTTCACTTATATTAAGGAAAATTTCCACCTCTACATATTTCAGTTGCTATCAACAGAAAAACTGTAATAAAGAAAATCCAGTCAATCTAGCAATCAAGCAAAATCCAGCTAGCAAGCATTTAGTAAGCACCTAATAAACCCTTTACTAAGCACTAGGGATACAATGAAAAAAGTGAAAGCAGTTTGATCTTCAAGGAGTTTTTTTATTCTATCAGGGAAGATAGTATTACATAAATAAATATACACAAAGCCCGTATAAAATAAATACAAGGTAATTTGATGGGGGAAGGAACCAGTAGCAACAAGGATAAAGAAATACTTCTTGGAGAGGGTAGCACTGGATTAATTTTGAAGAAAGGGAGATTCTGAGAGGGGGAAGTGAGCAGGGAGGGCATTCTAGTTGAGTGGGACTGCCAGAGCAAAAGTATAGAGATGGGAAGTGGACTGTCCTGTGTGAATAACAGTAAAGAAGGTCAATCTGGTTGTACTAAAGAATGCAGGAATGGGAGGAGAGTGTGAAAAAGGCAGAAAGGTAGAAAGAAGTCAAACCATTAAAGGCTTTCAAAACCAAACAGCTGGTTTATAATTGAACCTGGAGGTAAGATGAGCTATTGGAATATTTTGATTAGCACAGCGATATGACAAGACCTGCCATTTAGGAAAACAAATTTAGCATCTGACTGGAAGATGGATGGGAGTACAGAGACTTGAGAGAGGGAGACCAATGAGAAGGTTAGAGCAATAATCCAGCCTATCAGAGAAGAGAACCTGACTGAACCAAGGTGATTGTCACGTGAGTCTAGAGAAGGGGATGAATCGAACAGGGAAGGCACTGATTAGAGAGTGAAAAGTTGAGGATGATGCCTGTATTGTAAACATTGGTGATTGGAAGGATGGAGGTACTCTCAATAGAAAGAAGGAAGTTTGAGAGAAAAGCTGGGTTGGAGAAAAAGAAATGAGCTAGCATTGGATTTGTTGACATTGAGATGCCTACACACAGTTAATTGGAAATATTGTGGAGGTAGATGGAGCGCAAGAGGCTAGAGCTGCTTTTATAAAAATAGACATTCCTGGTCATTGAATCAGTGTAGAGAAAGAATAAAAGAGAAGACTCATGCAGAACCTTTGGAAAGAGAAAATCAGGAAGAATGATATGGATGGAGAACCAGCAAAGGAGACATAAAATGATGGATGAAAGAGTCAAGAATGCAGTGTCACAAAAATGTGGAGAGGAGAGAGAAAACAGAATGCGAGCATAGACGACAGCATCAAAGGATATGAAGAGATCAAGAAGAGTGAGGATTGAGAAGAGACCATGAGATCTGATCATTGAGAGATCACTGGTAACTTTGGAGAAAACAGTCAAAGTTGGGTAATGAGGACAAAAGTCAGTTAACAAGAGACAGAGATGAACTAGAGAAGAGACATCTTTTCTTAAGAATCAACTGTGAAAGGAGGAAAGATTTAGGACCTAATGAGATAGCGTTTGGAGAGAGTTCTTTCCCCCTAGGATGAGGGAGACTTGGGCATATTTGTAGGCAACTGGGAAGGAATATAGGGCAGTTAGGTGGCACAGTAGATAAGCGTGCTCAGCTATTGGACCCCAGACACTTAGCTGTGGGACCCTGATCAAGTCACTTAGCCTCAGTTTCCCTATCTGTAAAACAAGGATATTAATAGTATCTACCTCCCATGAGTGTGGAGAAGATCAGATGTGATATAATTGTAAAATACTTAGCACAGTCCTTGGAACATTATAAGGACCATATTAATATTAGCTACTGTTATTGTTATAAGGAAAAGACTAAAGATTAGCCTAAGGAGGACTGTGGGGGCAATCTGCTGTAGAAAATGGGCAAGGATGGAATTATGGGTACATGTAGAGGTTTGTTATTAGAAAAGAAAAGAAAAGGAAAACAATTGCTTCTAAGGAGCAGCAAGTATTATGATCAAAGCAGATTTATGGGAAATTCTTGCATGAAGAAGAAACAAGTGGTGGTTGTCTCAAAGTGATAGCCGAGATATTTTACCAGAAGATTCCTGGACTTGATAAATGTCTGTTCTGCATTTTAAAAATTTATTTAGCCAGATTGAATCAGGGTTTGAATTTATGGGTACATACCTTGGCCTGAAGCCTCATGATCTAGTTTTCCAAATAAATTAACAAAGATTAGACATCAGGAAAAAAATGTTTCAATTAAAAGTGATTATATACTATCTCTAGAGAGAGGATTCCCTGGCAAAATCTGAATATAATATTGAACACACATGCTGTGAAAGTGAAAGGTTTACAACTAGAAATATGACATTTAATTTTCAACTGAGCTCCCTTTGGACAACAGTAAACCTATTTCCCTTTAGAACATGAAAGGAATTTTGGTTCCAATAAATGTTGCATTTCAAAATAAAACAGATAGATACAGAGACAGATTTTGGACAAAGCTGAAGATCCCCTCTGGCAATAAGGAAATCACATTAATGCCTCAGTGCTGTTAGGAGGCCATTTAGAGGATGATTGTGGTGTTATAATGTTCTAAAAATGACCTAAATGGCCCAGTGACTACTTGAATTAAACCACTATGATACCATTAGGAACATTTTCATTATTCTTTTAAATAGAAGATGACATGACTGGTTTCTAGCAAGAGCCTTGTTAAAGGATAATGTGTGAACATATAAGGTCAAGTGATTACTAAGAACCAGAATGGGTTCATAAAATATACATCATGCCAGATGAAAAAAATTTCCTTTTTTGAAAGGTTACTACATTAAGTAGATCAGAGGAATATTATAGACGTAGCATGTGAACTTTAAATCACTCAGACAAGTATTTATTAGGCACCTACAATGTCTCGTGCCCTAGGAGTACAAAAGTGAAACAGCTTCTACCCTCAAAAAGTTTGCATTTTATTGTCTGAGATAACATTGCATAAATAAGTACATATAAGATACAAGCAAAATAAATGCAAAGTTACTGGAATAGGGGACAACTGGGGAAACAGGAAAAACTTGTTTGAAGGAGGAGCACTTGAACTGAGCCCTGAATAGAGGCAGGGGTTCCAAAAGGACAAAGGGAGGGGAGAGATCATCACATGCCTTGGGGTGCCAGCCTTGCTTTCTGAACCCTGAGTTACCTATATCACACACACACACACACACACACACACGCAAACACACACACACACACACACACACACACACACACACTCACACGGTTTATCCTGATTCTCCAAATTGTGAAATACTCTTCTCTCAAAACATGCATCCTTGGTGTGTATTTTATCTATATCTGTATACATATTCTTCTTCTCTCCCCCTCAGTGGAATGACATAGACCATTTCATTTCTGTCACTGCATCTTCAGAGCACTTGGGATTTGAACTCACAAAAAGGAACCTTCTTGAGTTCAGGTCTAGCACTCTTTCCAATGCACCACCTAGCTGCCTCTATTCCTCTAATGTATGTTTAATATGTCTCTAATGTAGTCATTGTAAATACAAATGAAATCAGAGTTAAGTGACTTGCCCAGGGTCACATAGCTAGTAAGTGTCTGAGGCCAGACTTGAACTCAGGTCATTCTGACTTCAGGTCCCATGCTCTATCCACTGCACCACCTAGCTACTCCAATATGAACATTATTTATGTTGTATTGTTTTTTATTCATTTTGTTAAATATTTTCCAATTACATTTTAATCTGGTTCTGGCCATACTCAGGAGTATTACACACTGCATGCTACCTTTAGACCACGTGAAAATTTCCCATCCCTCTTGTGTATTCATCCTATGTGTGAAGAATATGGGCCATGGGACTCCAGGATTACTTCACTGACTAATAACTCTTTTAGATGATCTTCCAGGACTTCTGTCTCAGAGAGGGAAATCTTCCACCCTGGCAAAAATAATGAATCAAAATGGATTCTCTCCCTTCCTCCCCAGGTACGCTACGTATCACACTCATACAGTCATGCATGTAGTGTTTTCATGTTGAATTTCATCCTCAAATGATCTTTCCATTTCATAGACACTGGAAATGACCAATCACTCACTCAACAATTATTAATCATCCACTATGTACCAGTCACTCTGCTAGGAAATACTACAAAAATAAAATTAACCATTCTATTGATGTGAGTATCACTACACCAGAGGGGTCAAACTCATGCTCCAGGAAATGCTATTCCTCAGTACAGGGCAGATAATGTTAATTGGTTGTTTTCTCAGTCAATATTGACCAAGAGGGATCTGTTTCCATGTGAGCTTGATACCACAATATAAACATATAGATATATGAAAAATAAAGGCAAGATAATTTGATGAGGAAGGCACTAGAAGCCTTCATGGAAGGCTTTATGTGGGAGGTAGCCTTTGAATTAGAATTTGAAGGAAACCAGAGATTTTCAGTGGCAGAGATGAGGAGGGAAAACATTTCTAACATGCAGGATAGTCCAGACAAAGACATAAATATGGGACATGGTTGTTGGGTTGTGTTTGTCCTTTGTTGCCAAAGAAGACCATGCCATCAGACAAAGGATGACATAACTTGCACTTGACTTTGTTTTGAGTGAGGGAGGGCCATGCAGGTCACCAGCCTCACTTCTCCTCCAGAGCTATCATGTATGAAGAACATTGAAAAGACGAGTTTGTCTAAATTGACGAATGGTGAGGGGCAGTAATATATACTAAGCCTGAAATGTAGGTTGGAATCAGATTAAGAGCATTAAATGGTAGAGAAGTTAACATTTTGTCCTACAGATAATAGGAAGATGTTGGAGTTTACTGATCAGGGGAGTGATCTGGTCAACCTATGCTTTCATGAAAATCCCTGGTAGCTCTGTGGAAGAGAAATTGGAAAGGGGAGAAGCTTGATGCAGAGAGATCAACTATAAGGCTTTTGCAATATTTCAGATGAGAAATGAGGGCCTGAACTAGGGTGGGGTTGGTTCGAATGGAGAGAACATTCAAGAAAATCAAGATGACTTGACAACTTATTAGATATGAGGGGTGAGGGGAATGAGGTGTAGAGGTTGACGCTAAGGTTACTAACTCTTGGGATAGCAAAGATAGTGGTGCCTTCATCAGAAGCAAGGGGGTGAAGTTTGGGGAAAAGACAATGAGTTGTTCTTCAGATCCGTTGTATTAAATATGATTATTATATGAAATATGATTATGGGACACTCGGGGGAAAATGTCCCTAAACATTTAGTGATAAGGGAATAGAAGAGCCTTCTGTGAGTTATGCGCTTAGGAGAGGGTAACTGGGGTTAACTAATGAGATCACCAAAAGAAAGTGACAAGAAAGAAGGAAAGAGCATCTCTGAATCCAGCCCTGAGATGACTGCTTTCTCATCTCACTGCATCCTATGGTCTGGCATAAGGTGCTTTGATTGTCAGGCACTGAGTTCCAACTCATTGCCTGCAATTATGTTGCCACTGCCTCAAAAAGATTGCAGATGGTCTAGATTAATACTGAAAAACCAAACCTACCCTGTATGTCGACCTACCAGGCTTTTTTTCTTCTTTTTGGCACCCATGACTTCCCCCAGGAATTCTAAGCTTGCACTGATATAGTTTATATATGTAGAATCTTTCTTAGCCAGCCCATAGAAGATTAGCCCCTGAATAAGCTTTTGAGGTATCATTTTAAAGTTCTTCTCATAAAGAAACTGGAATCCAACTGTTACTTGGAATCCATTATTTTACATGGATGAAACATCCCGTTTTCAATCTTCATTGTCACAGTTGCTTGAAATCCTATGAAGCCACAGGGAAAGGATCCAAGGAAGATTATTGGGCTACATACAAATAAATATATGGCTTAGTATTAGGGGTGTTTAATATTTAGGTTTGGGACAGCCTTTGTTCCATTTCCCTTTTCCAACATCAGATCAGCTTCTGCCAAACTCAGTTTCTATTGGTTTTTGAATGTCCCCAACAGGCACATCCATTCATGGTTGTAACAGAATACAGTTTAGCCTCTGCTAGATCTATTCTTAACATATACGTCCTTGACCCATGGTATTTCTATCAACTTTCATTTGTTTCTCCAGGTGGGGCAGTTTTGCTTCTGTTACATTCTTGGAAAACTTTTCCTGATTTCTTGCCTTTGAATTGCCTCTCATGTTTTGGAGCCAACTCAAAACTAGTTTCCCTTGTCATAAAAACTCTCTTTCTTTTTCTCTCACTGTCCCTGTGTCTTTGTGTCTCTGTCTCTCCTCTGTCTCTCTCTTTTTTTGTCTCTGTTTCTCTCTCTCTTTGTCTCTTTGTTCTCCCTCAGTCTGACTCTGTTTCTCTGTCTCCATCTCTGTCTCTGTGTGTCTCTCTCTCTATCTCTGTTGCTCTTTCTCCTTTCCTCCCTCTCTCTATCTGCCTCTCTGTCTGTGTTCGTCTCTGTCTGTGTCCCCATCTCTGTCTGGAATGAATAGAATGGACAGGAGGGATGAAATTCCTGAGGTGGGAAGATAGGAGGTTGTTGCAATACTATAGCAAAGAGATAATGAGAACCTGAACTAATCTGGCAGCTGTGTGAATGCAGATGAAGGGTCCGATGCAATAGATGCTGTAAAGAAACAGCACGATTTATCAATGGATTGGCCATGTGAGGTGAGGGAGAATGAGGAGGGGCTGAATCAGGTCACCTCACAGGTTCCTTCCAACTCTGGGACTCTGTAATTCCATAGAATATTATTTTGATATTCTAACTTTTCCCAGATTGGACAATTCTAGACAATACAGTGCTTTGGTTCAGTTCCTTTTTTTTCCTCCTGAAAGTCAATGGTCTCTTACTTTTTTTCAGTTCCCAGATATTTATTTTCTCTTTCTTCAACAACACACCATGGGGGAAGAAAGAGAAAAATTAAAAAAAAAAATTTGGTTCCATTTCTAACAGTTGTACTTGGTAGGGCTTTTCTTTAAAAAACAAAAACAAAAAACAAATTAAACAACTCTTTTAAAAGCTTCTGAATGATAATTGTAGAGTAGGGGATGGGAGGTTGGAGAGGGTAGAGAAACAATCCTTAATTTTGAGGTTAGAATTTACACTCCAGTTCCGTGAGGAGGTTGTGTCACTATTATGATAGGGAAATATCCATCCAGTCCCAAATAGAATGGCTTTAGAAGTCGCACTTAATTTGCATGGCCATCTTTTGACATGGGTACTACTTTGTATTTTATAAAATAAGCAAAAATAGGTCATATCATGTAGCCTGCATGTATACATGTATCATACTGAAAAGCACCTGATTCCCTGTGTATCTGTCTGTTGATAATATAAAGGGGAGCAGAAAATAATTTACACCGAACAGCCACCAATATCATATTCACTACACTACCTCCCTGAATTAGAATGTGAGATCCTTCAAATGACGACTGTTTTGCTTTTTGGTTGCATCCTCGGCACTTTAGCTTAGTGCTTGGCACATAGCACTTAATAAATATTTTGGCATTTATTCATTCAAGTTAGATTGCAATCTTCTTCTTACTTAGAACATACCATGAAGGAGAATAGAAGTTTACATTTTTATCAATATAAAGGTAATCATGGCTATAATTTGAAGTTAATTTTTAAGATAATTTTAAGATAATTTTTAAGATAACTTAGAGCAACTAGATGTTTTAGTCCTGGGAATGAAGTCAGGAAAACTTGAGTTCAAATCCAACCTCAGACATGTACTAGCTGCATGCCTCTGGACAAGTCACTTATCCCTGTTTGCCTCAGTTTCCTCATCTGTAAAATGAGCTGGAGAAGGAATAAATGGAGTCATGAATAGTTGGACACAACTGAAATGGCTCACCAACAATCAAAAAGATGGTAGATAAAACTCTAGAAAAATAATAATATGTTGTCACCATATTAACACTTTCTATATAATATAATCTGTGATTATATCCTGTGACTACATCAACTGACTTGGGTGGAAGGAATCAAATCCTCCCCTTCTTTAAATATGAGCCACAAATTATAGCTCAAATTTGTCATTATAACCTTAACTGAGTATTTGATATCACTAAATGCATGTTTTGTTTTATTTTGTTTTTAATTTATAGAATAAAAAACTTATAGAATAAAAAAAATTTCCTTAAAAAGACAATTGTATATGAAACTACAAATCTACCATGCACAACTTACTATTCCTTTCAAATATACAACAAAATTATCTTTTAAATTATTTTCTTTTTTCTTCCCCTCCCTTCCCTGGCCTAGAGATGGCTAAATTATTCTATACATATTTATCAGTTCTTTCTCTGGATACAGATTGTGCTTTTCTTCATATATCCTTTAGAGTTAATTTGGGTATTTATAATAGACAAAATAACTTGTTTGTTCAAAGTCATTCTTAAAAGAATATTACTATTACTGTATACAGTGTTCTCTTCTTTGGATCATTTTGCTCCATAATTTTGTGCAAGTATTTTCATATTTTTCTAAAATCATTAAGTTCATCAATTCTTATAGCCCCGTAGTATTCCATCACAATCATATACCATGACTTGTTTAGGCATTGCCCAATTAATAGGCATCCCTGAAATTTCCAGTTTGCCACCAAAGAGACAGCTGCTATAAATATTTTAGATCATATAGGTTCTTTTCCTTTTTCCCTAATCGTCTTTGGAAATAGTAGTGGTATTGCTGGGTCAAAGGGTTTAGATAGTTTAATAATTCTTTAAGCATGTACAAATGCATGTTTTAAATAATATTTGTTTGCAATATGTTATAATGGATGCATGATTTCATTGTTGGACTTTTACATATATCGATATAGATCATAGTCTTTCCATATTCATAGGATCATAAATCTAAAGCCAGAAGGGACCTCAGAAGCCACCTAGACCAGGCTGGAGAAAAACCAAGATAGAGCAGCATCATGAAAAATAAAGGAGACAGTGGTTGGCATTGTCAGATCTTACACTGGTTAAGAGGTCTGACAACTCAGAAAAGTCTGTGGGATTTGGGAATTATGAAATCACCAATAACTTTAGAACAGCAAATTTTAGTTGAGTGGTAAATTTGGAAGTCAGATTGCAAAGGACTGAGAAGTAAATAAGAAAGGGAAGTGGAAATAGCAAGCATAGACAGATTTTTCTAGAAATTTGACTGTAGAAAGGGGTGGAACAAGGGGAGATATTGGCCCACAGCTTGAAAGAATAAGAGAGATGTTTTTAAGGATGGGGGAGACTTGGGCATATTGAGAAGCAGCAAAGAATGAGCCAACATAGAGGGAGAAATGATGACTAGAAAGTGAGAGGAGATTGTAGGGGGTGATCTCCTGGAGGAGAGATGAAGACAATCTCCTACTTGTTCAAGTAGAGATATTACTCTTGTTAAGCTTAAGGGCAATCTGTTCATCAGACCAAGAATGAGCCTTCCATTGAAAGTATGAGGTTAGAGGAGCTTTCAGAGATTTAAGGACTCATTGGCAACTTTGGAGAGAGCAATTTCCATTGAATAATGATGAGGAAAGCCAGATTAAGGAGAGTTAAAAGATCATGAAAGAAGAGGAAACACTTATGGATTTTTTAAAGGGGTTTAGCAAGAAGGGAAGAAGAACTATAGAATGGTACCTCGTAGCTATCACCTAACAAGGTTGGGTTTTTTTTGGATGAGGGATTCTTGGGTTGATTGCAGGCACTAGGGAAGAAGCTAGGAGATAAAAAATTGAAAATTAATGAGAGAATGGGAATGATGGAAAAGGCAATCTTCTGGATAATGTGGGAGGGGAATCAAAGAATTAAAAGAATCTACCAGGGTTGGCTTTGGCGGAAGGGGTGCCTCGTTATGAGAGACTGAGTGATCTTTCAGCCAATGGTCTCCATTTCTTCACTTAAGTAGGAGATGAAGTTCTCAACAAAGATGATGAAAAAAGGAGTGACAAAGGAGGCCTGAGAAGTAAAAAAAAATACTTTGAACAGTGATAGTGGTGAGTAGGATAGGGAATTGATTAGGAAGAAGTAATAGGTTTGCCTTGCGCTAGAGAGGGCCCAGTTGATATAAATGGTATAATCTGTAGTGGACCCAATCAGCATAGTTTTATGATTTTTCTCTAACTTCCTTCAGCAGCATTTAATAAGAGTGATGTAGGCAGATGCTGAGAACAATCCAATAGGGTTTGGCAAGGCTGTAGGACAAAGACATTTAGAGGAACGGGATAGCGTAGAGTTGAACTAGTTCCCCAAGGAGTTGCAGTTGGGAAAAGAACACAATATAATCAGGACTGGAAAGATAACCTGGGATAGTATTGCGGGATGGAGGGATTGAGGATGAAGAGTAGGTTTAGGAAGACTGAGGCATAGACAGAGATGGAAAGGTAACTGATTATAAGTGGAAAAAGGAAATGCATAGCTTTTGAACATGGGGTGTAACAATCGTGGGTGATGGGAACACCCAGAATAAGACCCATATGTAGCTAAGGTGGAGGGGAGGAATTGGTCTTTCATGCTGAGTAAATGGAAAAACTGAGAAGCTTGGGTATTTGAGGAACATCAAGGCTGAGGGAAAGAGACGAAGGGGAAGAGACCAAGCTGTGCACTGAATTCTTGGAAAAAGGAAGGAGTGACTGAAGAAGCTGTCCTCTATGATGGTGATGGAATACAACTGTGCTATAAGAAATGAGTTCGATCATTTTAGAAGAACGTGGGAAAATCTGCACGAAATGACAATGAGCAAACAGCAAAAAACCAAGAGAATACTGTATATGCTAACAGCAACATTGTTTTAAGAAAGACTGAATACACAAGTCATTTTGACAATTATAAATACCTAAATTGACTACAAAGGACATATGAAGGAAGACTCTTCTGCATCCAGAGAAAGAACTTGCAAAGAGAAGTGTGCATAGAATGATTTTACATAAATACACTTATACATACATACATACATACATATAATACATACATATTTGTGCCTAATAATTCCATCTGGGGTGAGAAGAAAGAAAGGAAAGTTATAAGATAATTTTATTATGTAGTTAAAAGAAATAACAAGTAGTATATAATAGATTTACTGTTGTTTCACGTAAAAAAATAGAAAGAGAGTAGATCCCACAATTCCCACTTTGGAAGTTGGGTTGGTGTTCAGTTGTGGGCTTGGCCCTGGCCTGAATGACAGGAATGGTCTTGACACAATTCTGATAGAACTGAACTACATCTCCATACTTAGCTTCCTTTGCCTGATCTCATTTTTTTGTCTTCATGTCTTTTAAAGATCTAAGTCAGTAGGTGCCTCCATATCCACCTCTTTTTCTCATCAGAACTGTTTCTCTTTATGTTTTCAGAACTTCATTCTTTGGTCTCTCTGATTCATCTTGGTCTCACTTCCTCAATATAGTTTCAGTCTCAAGACTCCCACCTTGCCTTCCTCTGAGATATAATTGGGAGTAGCCACATCTCTCCAAGATTTTTATGTTTTCTATCCAAGTCAACCAGTTCCTATTTGTGAATGAGGATCAGATGTAGCATAGAACTTCTACTTAATGTTTCCTCTCACTTTCAAAAGATGGAAATATCCTTAAGACAAATCAAGGGACAAAGACAGAGACAGAGACAGAAAGAGACATAGAGAGATAATTCTAATAGATGTCTGGATAATTAAACTTTCCCCTAATGACCATCATGCCTCTGTACTTGTCTGTTATCTGTTCCTGTTCTGCCGCCTGAATTTATCTTCCTCCCATTCCTGTCTAGATAGTCTGTAACTATACTCCAATGGGGGAAAAATCACGTTTTTTCCCTCCAACTGTTTCCCACAAAATTTTTTTTTAATCACGCTTACTTTCTCATCAGTATCTCTTTCTGATATATAATTCCATACCAGCCCTCTTTAAGAACTGTTGCCTTTGAATAAAGGATACCCACTCAAAGCCATATTTCATTCTACCAACTCTCAGTAATACCTGTGGGATCCAGTTTGTCTTTTTACATTAGGATCTCTAGTTCAACTTGCTGATTGTCTAGACTTTGTGCATTAATGTCTATACATAACCAGTTGCCTACTTAAGAACATGTTCATTCTTTAAAAAGATACAATAATATAAATGCCTTGTGATTCATAGCAATCTGACCTCCTAGGGACCTCGAAAACATTGTTCTTTAAAGTTCACAATCCAGATGATTTTAGAGTGAAATGAAAAAAACAAATTTTAGCTCCAACCAATGTGGTCACATGTAGGCAATATAAACAGGAAAAAGATGATGATTAGAACTCCAAAATTATTTTCTCAAACATCCGACACTCAAAGTTGGAATTAGTGGACAGAATTGCAAATGACACAAAATCCATCATCACCCACAGTGGAAATTCCCTCTAAAGCTGCCTAGAGTTTGCAAAGCAATGACTGGCCAGTTAGAAGGGAAATAGAGATGGGCTGCATCATCAAAAGTAGAAATAATTTGCTTCACCAACCAAATTACCCTGGAGGGCCACACCCATGGATTCAGCTGGATATTGCTCTGGTTCCACAGGGAGGGGATCTGCTGTATTTGGTTCATGACGGACTCCTCGCTTTCCTTCTGCTCAGCCCCAGAGTTCCACTTACTTATTATCACCAGAACCTTAATTAGTGCTTAACTCTTCCTCAGGGGGAACCATTTTCTCCTGGGGCTGGGGGAGGGGTGATTCTTCCTCTACATATTTCTTCCACTATCCCTGTGCCTTCCATCTCTCTGTTCTCCACAAACCTGCTCTGTATGGGATGATCCTGAGGTCTGCTCCCTAAGCCACCCCCACCCCCAGAATCCATCTCCATGGAGATAGGTCTCTTTCAGAACAGCTCTTCTCCATCCCTCACCTCCAGTTTCTAGAGGTCCCAGGTTCTGTGACATAGAATAACCTCCCCTCCCAGTGTGATTTCACCTGAGATCAGGGGGGCCATCTCTAGTCATCCTGATTTATATCTGGACTCAGATGGCTCCAGAGGAGAAAGTGAGGCTGGTGACTCTGCACAGCTCTTCCTCACTTAGATCCAATTCACTTGTAAGTCATGGCATCACCTTCCTGATACCATGGTCTTCTTTGAGAATAAAGCACAAGCAACAGCAACATGGGTTCAGACTATACTCAGTGTTATTCAACCTTCCTTCCCTCTCTGTCTCTCTCTCACACATGCATGCACACACACACGCACACATGCACACACACACACACACACAGAAGAGCACATAACTACAACTACTTTTTCCTTGGATGAAACAATTCCATGTCATGCACCTACCTTATAGTGTTGTTTCAAGGATCAACTGAGATTACTTTTATAAAGCACTTAGTACCCAGAGGGCTCTTTAGAGATGAATCCCTTCCCTTTCCTTCCTACTCCATTGTGGTTGTTTTTATCAGTCATAACCACTTCTCCAATTCTCGATTCTCCTTCCCCATATTTTTATTTTAATTTCCCCTTCTTTTGAATAAACACCCAATCTTCCTTTAGGTGTCTCAAGAATTTTTTATAGGTTTCCCTTACAGGAAAATTTGCATTTATAGGTGCTTAAGTAGCAAAGGAAAAAGTAACAGAAGTCTTTAGAACTAACTAATCTTCCATACAAATAAATAGGGAGCTGGTTCTGCATACATCTCTCTGAACTTCCAGCTGTTGACTGACTCCATCATCCTTGAAGTCAGTTCCTAAATCTTCTTGAATTGTTTTGTTTCTTAATCCAAGACATTTAGATTCACCACACTGTCATACAGTCACTCAGGTGTTGCTTTTGCCAACCTTACACAGGCAATTGGTGATGCTGAGACAGATTTGCTATGAGCTTGGGGAATGTGTTCTCATCATGCCCATTTGGGGGAAGGGGAAAGTCTC
Organism: Potorous gilbertii; assembly: GCA_028658325.1. Lineage (NCBI taxonomy): Eukaryota > Metazoa > Chordata > Mammalia > Diprotodontia > Potoroidae > Potorous > Potorous gilbertii. Next base: position 97,958,209 of record CM053774.1, on the reverse strand, counting down.
ACCCCCTCCAAAAATAGATGAGTTAAAAAACCCAGCCAAATTCTAAATGAGGCAATAGCAGGGTCTGATGATCAGTCTTTGCTCAAACTTCTACTCCTCCGAATTAATTAAATTCAATAAGCATTTGCGTGGCCTAGCGGATAGAATGATGAATTTGGCCTAAGTTCAACTCTACCTCAGGCACTCATCAGCTGGATGACTCTGGGCAAGTCACTTACCTGTTTTAGTTTCCTAATCTGTAAAATGGGGTAATAACATTACCTGATAGCGTAGTTGTATGGATCACATCACACATATAAAGTGCTGTGCAAACCTTGAAGACCTATATAAATTCTAGATAGCTATATCTAAAAACATTTAGGGAGTACCTATTATGATGGCCTAAAATTCCAAATGAAATAAAATAAAACAAAATAAAATATAATCAAATAAAAATGCAATAGAAAGGAAACCTTCAATTTTTTCACATGTATTTTCAGGGTCTAATTCTAACTTGTTCCAGATGTCTTGGTGCTAGGGTTCTTAATCTTTTTGGTTAAGTATATAGACCTGATGGCAGTCTGGTAAAGCCCTGGGGCCCCTTCCTAGAATAATATTTTAAAATGCATATAAAATAAGATACACAGAATTGCAAAAGTAACCAATTTTACTGAAATATAATTGTCAATTTTTTAAAAATCAAATTCACAGACCCCAGATTAAGAACCTCTGCTTAGTGAATAATGAAAACTGATTGAGCACAGATTTTCATCTTTGCCTCCCGTCACCCTCTGTTATATGTTTCTTTTTAAAAAATATTGTGCCTGACATAAAATAAGCAGTTTCAACCCTCTAAAATCTGCAATGACAATTTTATAACCTCAGTATCTCTGGATTGGGATTAGCATCTTGGATTTCAGAAAAGTTCATCTCTATAGTTTATGTCAACTAATCATTTTACATTTCACCCTGAACAGAGCATTTAGACAAAGACAAAGTTGGGCAAGGACAAATTGTTGTCCTCTCACAGTCAAGTGACAGGTGGTATATGGCCTGGAAGGAAAGAAATCCAGTCCACTGAATCTTTTTTTAGGTATGAGCAACAGAAAAAAACATATGGTTAAACCCATTAAGTGCTCCTTTCTTTATTTGGTTTCACCTCTCTCCGGTGAAAATACAGAAGCCTCTTATTAAAAATATCTTCTTCATATCACTGTTAGGGTCTGGAGCCGTTCTTATTTTTCAGCAGACCTGTGATTTCATTAATGTAGGAATTTCATTCCTTATACAGGTCTGTGCCTTCTCTACAACTTATGGTCTTAGATGGCTGCTGGGGGCAGTGAAAAGTTAAGTGACTTACCCAGGGTCACACAGTCAGTAAATCTTGAACCTAGTTCTCCTTGATTCCAAAGCCAGTTTTCTATCCTCTAATTATCACTGAAGCCCTTCTCAATTTAAAAAGGAATTAGATGAGTTGCTGAGTTTAAATTATGAGCTCACACTCATCTAAAATAAAAGTAAACAAATAAACCTTAAACTCTATTCAGAAAAAGGAATTCAAGGAGCCTGGAAAAAAATTACATATATATATATATAATAGAAAATCATTAATTAAAGAGAAAAAACATGTTAGAGAAAATACATTGTCCTTCCCATGACATGTCTGGTCTTTCAAACAATTTAATTCTGACATTCATTCTTCTTCCCTATCCAAGAAGAAAACTAAACAAGGTTGATAGTTGACAGATGGTACCTAGGAAAGTGACAACTCAATAAATACTGTTGGCTGATCAGAATTATTGCATACTACAAAGGTTAAACTTTTTGGAGGAAATATAATGGATCTCAAAAATTCAAATTACAACCTTCAAATCTAGATGATACCAACAACCATAGATATTTATATATTGTTTCCAAGTTTGCAAAGGACCTTATGTACATCATCTCATTTGAATCTTATAATAACCCTCTGAATAGTTACCAGAAATATAATTTTCCATGTTTTCTATATGAGGAGACTAAAGAATCAAGTGACTTGTCTGTGGTCACATAGCTACAAAGTGTGAGGGACAGAATCTGAACACAGTCTTCTCGACTCCAATATGTTGTCCACTATGCCATAGATTACTATTTATAGTATACTAACTACACTATTTGTGTTGCATGAAAAATATTCACAAATGCATCCTAGAGCCTAACTTGAATGTAAAATAGTTGCAAATAAAATGATAATATAAATATATAATAATATATAATATGATATTATATTAAATTAAAATACTATATATTATATAATATGTATAATAATATATATAATACATAATAATATAATATAAAATAATAAAATAAAATAAACTCCCAAAAATAAAATAGTTCCAAAAGTTTTATTATGTCAATACTCATTAGACTGTCACAGAATTAAGGAGTTAAACAAAATGTAGGAATAATTTTCTTTTTTAAATAAAACTTACATAAATGCTTTGCCATAAAAACACAGCACTTTAAATAGAAGGTAATCAGTGATTATGTTTAAGATCTAAGGTTGATACCTATAAAATGAACAGAAAGTCAATGGGTTCCCTAAGAGCCCTACAGTGCCATACAAAAGAGCAGAGCCTTTAAAAAATATGCAGATTGTGATCTGGGGCCATTAGTCTGTCCACAAAGAAAATTTAAGGTATTATGAAATATGATTATATGGTGAACATTGAATATTTTCCTAAGAGCAGTTTACTATTTGACACATGCTAGCTGTATGTCCTGGAGTCGACCTTTTCAACTTTTTGAAATATTTTCCTCATCTGTAAGATGGGGAGGGGTGATCTGTAAGGTCCTTTCCAAGGTTAAATCTATGATCTCCTGAAAGTAGACTTGGTACAATGCTATATTTCAAATAAATGGATACAAAGTACTTTTAAATGTATTATTAAAGTATTAGAATTTTAAATAAACTATGGACTCCTACATGAGATCATTCTAAAGAGTTCATTAAAAATTTAAACTCAGCAACTCATCTAATTCCTTTTTAAATTGAGAAGGGCTTCAGTGATAATTACCAAAGAGCACATTAACTCCATTTGAGAAAAGTATCATCCTTAGAAGAAGACCAAGAGTCTGCTTTAGTGGGGGAAAACCTATTCCTCTATCTAACTTGGAGGAAATATGCATTAATAACATTCTTACCTCCTCTTGTTCCCTAATCAAAGCTCCCCATTAAGACTCATTGCAGTGCCAATTCTATCCCATCTACCCTGTGCTGGGATCAGTCCAACGGTGTTTTTGAATACCAACAATCTGAGATATAGAAGCAAGTAATAGTGTTCAAATAAGAGGATTTTCTGTTTCAAAGAGTTTCATCCTGAGACTCTAATAATCACACCTTCAGCAAACTGGGGGGGCAAATGTTCCTGGAATCAATCTGTTTAACTATTGTGGAAAATAGTTTTTCAAAAAATAACTATTGAAATGGAGTTTCAGAAAAAAGGTTCTATATATTACCAATATGTCAAGGTAAATTTTGTTTTTTTACAGTTAAGATTTCTGCCCCTTGCCTGGACTAGGGGTGGGGTGGGTGGGTGTAGAATATTCTCATATTCCTTGATAAATAGCATAATAACTCTGCCTCCCCTGCCTTCCCCCAGCACCTAGAGTCCATCCCCTTTGCTGCCTTCCTGCTGCTGCAACTATTCCCAAGGCTCTTGGATTCAGGTTCTGACCTGTCTCCAATAGAATTTGAAGGAAGATGGTGGTCCAAGTTAAATGCTTTTGGTATATGCTGCCTCCTGTCTTTCTCTCAGGGTACTGAGCAACTTCAGCTAGACTTACTTTTCCACCCTGTGTGTGGCAGCTGGTTGGCGATTAGTAGGAGTAATAGGAAGGGCTATGCTAGAAGCAAGAAGGGTGACCTTGGAGGTAATGCCCTTCCCATGGCTCTTGTGCCCAACTTGGTAGCAATTGGTTAGTAGCCATTGCTGCTGAACAGGAAGATAGGTTTACTGACAATATCAAATAGCTTTTACAAGGAAATATTAACTTCAAGGACATAGCAAGAATAAAATGCAAACTTTCCCCCAATACCTTGGAACCATACTCTCTACTGTATCACCTTGTTTTCTGTGGAAATTAGGCTCAATCAATCTCAGATCCTACTAAGATTGTATCTAAAGGTAATGTCACTGCCAAATCCTTGCCCACTGTGCTACTGTGCTACTACTGTGCTAGGGTTATAAAGGGCACTTGTCACTCTTGAATGCCTTGATGGGGGGCAGGCTGCAAAATGCTGTCTGGAATACCATGACACTGAAGTACTTTTCAGATGCCAGAAAGCTTGACTGCAAGGAACTCTCTGGACTTTATAAGTGCAGGTGATGAAGCTCTCCTCCCTTTACCCAGAATGTAAAAGGACAAATATAGTAATAGATCTACAAAATGTAGATTATAGCTCATGATCTATATCACATACCCCTAAATGTGAGAATTCCCCAAGGCTCTCTTCTCCTTCCTCCCTACAAATCTCTCTTAGGGGTTAGTTTTCTAAATGCTATAGCCTTACAAGCCCCCAGTAGTGTGCTCTCTCCCCTGATTATCCATCAATCTCAATTCATTAGTCAGACTAAATTAGCTTTTAAAAATGGTCACATACTCATGAAGGGGGTAGTTTCAGAAAAACCTGGTAAGACTTACAGGAACTGATGCAAAGTCAAAGGAACAGAATGAGAACAATATGTGTTAACAGTAATATTATAAAGCTAATCAAATGTAAAGTCTTAGTACTCTGATCTACCACAGCTCCAAAGGAGTCGTGATGTAAAATGCTCATCTACATAGAGATCTGATAGACTCAGAGTACAGATTGAGACATATATTTTCCTTGCTTTTGGGGGCTAGGACAAGGTGGGGTGAGGAAAATGGCTAAAGAAGAAATACATTTTGCATAGCTTCATATATGAAAGGAGTTTTGTATTTCTTACCTTCTAATGGGTAGGGGGAGGATGAGAATTTATAATTAAAAATAGAATTTAAATTTAAAACAGAAAAAGTATTTACTAAGATGTTGTTGTAAGGACACGTGATACAAAACACATCTCCAAAGCAGGAACACATCCTCTTATGAGTATATACAGAATTTAGGAGAAAGTAAGATTAAGTTTAGAGCATATGTGGAAGCTCTAGGAAGTCCTTTTCTCCCTTTCATGGAACCCTTAAGAAGTTCCCTTTAAGCACGTTGTAGATTTCTGCTAGGTTCCTTGTAGATAAAGGTGCCTTTCCTCAGTATGTTATGTACTCTCAGCTTCTGATCAAACACTGCTGACATAAACACTGCTATCCTAAGAGTGCTGTTAGGATGCTCATGAATGGAATCTTCTCACCTTTGAAAGTTCACCATGTCCTTCTCTGGACAACATGGGTGAAAGGGGAAAAAGACTAAGTCTGTTCTCCTCTGCCCCATCCCTCCCAAGGAATTTCCTCTCAGGGGATTGGCTGGAACGGCTTTTTCCACTGAGCTGTCCAGTTACTAGGTTTTGAATTGACTTGCGATCTTGTAAAAGATCCACCAAGCATGACAAAAATGTGTTAGTTTGCCACCTTTAATTGGTCCATTTCATAGAGATGTTCTCACCTGATAAAAGTGTCAGGGGTAAAGTAACTTATTGGTTACTTTAAGTGAAGAAATTGATTAGTTGATTGACTCAAATGACTATCATCCTCATACTTTTAAGAGGTAGGCATGTTGTTTAGTTAAGTTCAGCCAGTGACATGACCTTATTATTGTGATTGTGAGGGTTTTTATATTGTGTTTTTAATCAGAAAACTTCTAATTAACTTAAGTCAATAGAGTATCTATTCCCTAGTTACCTGTCTTCAAGCTGTGCCACCTTGGCTCTTACCCTCAGCGTCCCACCCTGTACTCTAGCTTTCTTTCCCCTGAACTGCTGAGAGTTCTCATCCCACCTCTACCTCGAGGAATCAGCACCATCAGTTTCTGGAACAGATGTAGCAATCAATTATTCCATGACTCGACTCACTATTCCTATGACTTCCCAGTATAACACTGCCTTCCTTGACTACCATTTCCCTATAAGTGTTGTCTTTCCCTTTTAAAAAAAAAATAAGCTCCTAGTCATTCCCTAACTGATAAATGGTTAAAGAATATGAACAATTTTCAGAGGAAGTAATCAAAGCTATCTCCCCAAAATATTTTTATAAATGCATAAATTCCTTTATTTGGCTTTTAATGCCCTTCACAACATGTCCTCAGACCATGTTTCCATCCTCCTTATACGTTACTCGCCTTCCTTCAGGTACCACAAATTTGTCTTCTCTGTTCTGTCCTGATAGCATTCCATCACTGAGCTCCGAACTCACCTCTGTAACAGTAACAGATATGCTTGGTGAGCATGTCTTGCCTGCTTTATGCATTTTCTCATATTAATAATCAGAGAGACATGGAACAAGTTCACCACTTTATTCTGTTCTACTGAATTAAAAGCTTTTTGTGATGAAGAATTAACGAGGACAAGTTATTCTGTATTCTTTCTATATTTCAGTAAATTTTGTGATGGGAAAGATTTCATCTCCTATGGAACATCACTGTCTAAAAATTTTTATTTTATTTTCCATTAATAAGAATTGTTTTCTCTCCCTCTCACATTCCCTCAAAAGAAAAAGAAAACCACTGTGAAAAATATTCATAGATTTTAAAATCCTTTATTGGTCACATTCAAAGATGTGTATTTCATGGAACATCACTTGTGAAAATTTCTCTGTTCCCAAAAAATACCCTCAACAAGGATGTCCTTGATACGTGTATAGACTATTTTCATAAAAATTTTTATAGATGAAATAGTATACATCTTTTAAAAAAATTCTGCACACACGTGCAAGCACACACAGAGACAGAGAGCACAGAGTGAATTGAATAGGATGGGATCATATCTTTAAAAAACGAAGTTAAGCGGTGAGAGAGAAATGTATTGGGAGGAGAGAGGGTGAAATGGAATGGGGCAAATTATCTCTCATAGAAGAGGCAAGCAGGAGACTTTCTAGTGAAGGGAAAAAGAGGGGAGCTGAGAGAAAAACAAGAAGTTTACTCTCATCACATCCGACTAAAGGAAGGAATAAAATGCACATTCATTTTGGTATGAAAACCTATCTTACGATACAGGAAAGAGCAGGAGAAGGGAAGAAGCAGGGTGGGGGCGATGAAGGAAGGGAGGAGGGAGCAATTTGAAATCAACACTCTTGGGGAGGGACAGGATCAAAAGAGAGAATAGAAGCAATAGG
>CM053774.1:97885541-97950446 GCA_028658325.1 Potorous gilbertii | reverse complement strand
GAAGGTTGGAATCATTTGTTCACCAAGAAAATAACCTTCTATGGTCTTATTTTTTTTCCCTTTTCTGGGCATTTTCCCAGCCAGTTACTTGACTTCTAAGAGTCCTCTCCACCCCTGGCCTAGGTCTGTCCAGCAAGTGCTTGGGGTCTGAGATTCAAATGCTACTCCCCAGCCTCAGGGCTTTTGGCAGCTGACCTGGCTGCTATTCAGGGTAGGATTAAATCAGGTTCTCAGGTTGGGGCAGGGCCATCTCCCAGGCTCAGTTCCCTCAGGGGGTTTATGCAGAGACCTTCTGTAATGGAGCTGCTGCTGAGCTCCTGCCTGCTCTGGGAGCCTCTGGCCTCCCGCTGCCTCTGCTGCTGCCTCCCGAGGGGGCCTGAGTTATGGAGACACCCTACTCCCCTCTCAGCCCATTCAGACGTCTCTCTCACTGACCTGTGAGTCTGTGGGTGGAGGGACCTCCGCGGCCGCCGGAGATTCCATCCCTGAAGCCTGATCGGATCTGCTTGCTCCTCTCAGGGCCATGCGGCCATGGCAGGGCAGGGCTCTGCTCCCGTCTGGTGCGCGATTGACCTTTGGGATCAGTTTTTCAGGGCTCTCTGGAATGGAAATCTCCTTCACTGTGTTGCTGCACGGCTTCCACTGTTCCAGAATTTGTTGGGAGTTCTTTTTAGAGGAAATCCATGGGCTGTGGGTTCGGGGCTAGCATATATGAGTCTTTCTACTCCGCCATCTTGGCTCCGCCCCCTCCTGCAATGCATATTTAAAGAAAAGCATGACCAAGGCACACTCATGGAGGGCTAACACAATTGTCCAACCACAAATGTCTCCTGATGACTTCACCATGCTACTTTCATGGAGCCTGCATCCTCCTGTGCCTGGCATCTCTGCAGAGTATGATGCTCCATTGGTCTTATGATAGATTCTTAGGACTGATAAGCACCTAGCCTCTGCTGGCTGTTGTTCCTCTGATCTCCAATATATTGGCCTCTGGGTACATAGTGTTCTGGATATTGATCCCTACTACCAATTTCTGACTCCATCTCTTTCAGATTACCTGTCCACTCTCTCATCAGTCTCCTAAGGTATAATGGCAAGAATCTCTTTCTAATAAGGGCATACATACAACTCATTACAAATCATTAGTCATGTTACCACACACAGATACCACACAAAGTCGAATGTTCCTAATATTAAGTCATTTCTTTTCAGATCCCAATGTCTGGCCAGAGATCATAGCCCTCTGCTACAAACAATTGTCTTAGACATTTCCAAGATCTTCCCTGGCTTAGCATGTAACAAAGTTTAAGCTATAGAGGCAAATATTTGTCTCCCTTCCCTTTTGTCTAGATTACCCTAGATAGGTTGATATGGGTATAGACAAATCTCTTTGACCAAGACTGAGTAATCTAGTTGGAAGTCTGAGGCAGTCCCCCAGTCCCTCACTGGAATAACCCTACCTCTTATTATAATATTTACTCTAATTAATTGTTAACCAATCAGAGTTGATTACCACCCACAGGAACATGTACTCTTCCAAAGGCATGTAAGTGTTAAGTGGATTCCATGAGGGGTCTTTGGCATTCAAAAATGTTACTAACCCTTCTATTAATTATTGCTAGGATGATTAACAAAATGATTAATTACCCAGAAACTGTATCTCTTGAACTTTTTATATGTCATAATAAATATGGATATTCCGATCCAAAGAGGTCCTCAGTTCACAGAAATAAAACAGCACCTCAGAGACTATGTAATTAATTCACATCCTTTCCTTTTACATATGGGAAACTGGGAGTCTAGAGAGATTATATGATTCTCCTAAAGCCCCACAGACAGAGTATCTGAAGTGTGATTTGAATTCAGAGCAGTGCTCTTTCCACTGACTAATAAGCCTTGAACTCACAGTTCTGGCTCCTAGTCCAGTTCATTTAATTCTGCATCATCTGTTTTAGGCCCTCGGTAGAGCATAGAACTAAATATTATGCTTACTTAACAAGCCACAGGGAACATTTGAAATACTATAGTATTAGTAGATAGGACCCAAGCATTTGGATATATCTGATTTCTTTATATCACTGGCAAAGGAAGCATAGCAAGGAAAAACAATTGTCAACCTTATAAATTGTCTTTATTTTTACCTTTCAAAATAACAAGCCATGGATTTATTACATCCTTGTAGGTCAAGAAGCATGTTAGTAAGTAACACTGTGTTTGAATTTTACAAATATGTTAAGGCCTTCCAATTCTTACCCTTTACAGGAAAAAAGCCAATTTACTTAATCAATCAACTATAAAGCATTTATTAAACACCTATTGAACTTCTAGGTGAAGCAGTGGATAGAGCACCAGGCCTGGAGTTAGGAGGACTCAGGTTCAAATCTGGCCTCAGATACTTATTAACTGTGTGACCAGTACAAGTCACTTAATTAACACTGTTTGCCTCACATCCTTATCTGAAAAATGAGAAGGAAACAGCAGCCCACTCCAGTTTCTTTGCCAAAGAAACCCCAAATGGGATCACAAAGAGTCCAACAGAACACAAAAACTGCTGTGGATCAGACACTATGCTGAGCATTGGGATCCAGACACAAAAATGAAGTAACCCTTGCACTCAAGAAGATTACGTTCTTCAAAGGGAGCAATAGATCCATACATAAGTAAATATGGAGTATATACAATCACCAAACACTTTCATCCCCAAAGCCTAAAATCAAGCCGTTTTATTACAATATGTGTAATATTGTAATTACATGATTACAGAGGCATGATTTGTCCCCAGATTTCTCTGGCCTCAGCACTGGCTCTCTGGCCCTACCCATGTTGCCACTCGGCAAATCAACAAATATTTTATAAATGCCTCCTATATCCTAGGTGCCTGGGGTACAATTTTTTAGAATGATACAGTTCCTGTCCTTATGGAGCTTACCCTCTATTGGAGAATGGTATGGTAGGGATGGGAAACAGGAGGATAAGTACATGGGTAAGTATAACAGGAAGTAGGGTTTATTGAAGGGCAAGGAGAGGAGAGACAGACAGAACATGCTTTTACCCGGGGAATGTGAAGGCTTCATGTAGGATGGAGCCCTGGGCTGAGAAGTTGTGAAAGAAAGAAATGAAGGGGGATTACATTCTAGGCATGAGGAATGCCCTGTGTTCTCTCCAGGTAGGAGACAGTGTGTTGAGGTTGGAAAACAGCTAATAGTCTAGTATGACTGGAATGTAGATGCCATATGGGAAGTGATGTGAAATAAGGCTAGAAAAGTAAGCTGGTGTCAGATTGTGGTAGGCCTTTGACGCCAAGGTAAAGAAAGACACTGAAGGTTTAAGTAGGGATATGACACGGACATGAGACTTAGAAAGATACTTTGGCAACAACATGGAGGATGCATTGGAAAGGAAAGAGATGGCAGTGAACAGACAGACCTAAATAGGAAGCTATTGTAATAGTCAAGGAGAGAGGTAAAGAGTGATGGAAATAATAAATGGGGGGGACATTAATACATGAAAAGTTGTGGAGGTAAAATAAGTACTTGGTAACTGATTGGATATAGAAGATGAAGGGTTATGAGAGGTCAAGGAGGAAGGAAGGAAACAAGGATTCCTTCATCAATCAATAAACATTTATTCAATGTCTACTATGTGTGAGGCTAAGCATTTTACAAATATTATTTCATTTGACCATTACAATAACCTAGTGGGGTAGATGCTGCTGTTATTCCCCTTTTTTACAGTTGAGGAAACTGAGGCAGACAGGAATTAAGTGACTTACCCAGGGTCACACAGTAAGTATCTGAGACTGTTTTTGAATGAAAATCTTCCTGACTCTAAGTATCCACTTGGTCGCAAGTCATGTCATCATTTCTCTGATGTCATGGTCTTCTTTGAAAATGAAGGATGAAGACAGACAGACATTTGTCTCCAGGCAAATGACTCCAAAACTTCCAGCCTGTGGCACTGAGTGACTAGCAGGATACCTCAGTAAAGGCAGGGGAATTAGAGGTGGGGGTGCTTTTAATTAGTCTATCAATAAGTTGATATTAAGCCCTTACTATGTACCAGGCACTATGGTAAATACTAGGGATACAGAGAAAGGTAAAATCACAGTCCCTGCCTTCAAGAAGTCCCCATTCTGGTGGGGAGGAGACAGCATGCAAATAATTCTGTGTATTCAAGATGCATGCAGTGTAAATGGGAGATAATCTCAGAAGGAAGACACCAGCAGTGGAAAATAAAGAGAAGAGACACCCAAGAAAAGTCTCTTTCATGAGGTGGAATCTGATTTTAGACTTGGAGAAAGCCAAGGGAGGACAGAAGTTGGGAGTGAAGAGGGATACCATTCCAAGAGTGAGAGAAAATGCCCCGGGGCAGAAAGATGGCAAGAGGGCCAGTGTAGTTGACTTTTGGAATAGATGAAGGGAGTAAGATAATGTGAAAGGGATAAAATGTAAAACAACTAGAAAGGTAAGGAAGGGGCCAGGTCGGGAAGGGCTTAAAAAGCAAGTATGATCCTTGAGGCACTAGGGAACCACTTTAGGATCTTTGATCACTTAGAAGTTGAAAGGAGTATAGTGGGAAGTGGGAAGAGACTTAAGCCAGGCAGCCCCATCAACAGGCTAAGGCTGGGGTTCAGACTGAGGTGTATCAGAGGAGAAAAGGGGAAATATTCAAGAAATATTATAAAGGTAAAATTGACAGATCTTGCAATAGAGGGATGACAGAGAGTGAGGAGGCAAGAATGACAGCTAGATTATAAGTCTAGGGTAACGGTATGCGGGATGATGATACTTTTAACAGCAATAGGAATATTAGGAAGCAAGAAAGACTTAAAGGGCAAAGATAATAAGTTCAATTTTTGACATGTTGAGTTTTAGATGTCTACATGCCATCAGGTACAAAATGTCCAATAGACAGTGGGTTAGTCAAGACTGGAGGTCAATAGAGAGTTTAGGGCTAGAGAAATAAATCGGAAAACAATCTGCATTGCAATGATATATGCACTCATGAGAGTCAATGAGTTCATCATGCAAGAGAAAAACAATGACCTCGACCAAAGACATCTACAACTGATGCCTCTACTTCTTCTTTTCTCAAGGTCTCTTAAACTCTCCCACGGAGGAGAAGACAGATAGATAAAGGATAGTAACTAGTGGAGATGATCAAGTGAGGATTTTTAAAAAGAATGCTTGTAGGCAGCAAGAAGCAGCCCATTGATTAGAAAAGATTAAAGATTACTAAGAGTGGGAAAAATAGACAGAGAAATCTCCTGGAGAAGATGGAAGGGAATGCAATCAAATGTGCATGTAGAGAGATCTGTCTTAGCCGAGGAAGATATCTGAAAGATATCAGATGAGGCAAAGGGGAGTATTGAAACCATTAAATGGATGGATCCAGAATGAAGAATGAGGCAAAGTCCTCAGCTGATAGAATAGTGGAGAAAGATGTCATGGGAGGCTTGAAAAAGGATGAAAAGTTTTGGAGTAGCTACTGTGGTGAATGAGATTGTGAGTTGATTAGAAAGTACAAAGGATTGCCTTGCTACAGTGCTAGCTAGCCCAGTTGAGATTGTTTAACAAATATAGTGGATCCAGTCAGCACAGTTTTGTGATTTTTCTCCAGCTTCATTCAACAGCTGGTGAATATGAAGGCACTGCATAGAGGGAGTAATCCAAGGCTAAGACTTTGCAGGGCAAAATCACCCACTGAAGATGGAGCTAAGGGACCAGAGAGAAGATGAGAGGGTAGAGTTGATCTGGTTCACCAAGGAGTTGATATAAAGAGAGTATAGCCAGGGCAGGGCTGATGGCCTGGGGATTGGAAGTCACTGTGAGCATGAAAGGGATTAGGAGTTGGATGGTAAAAAATAAGATGAAAATGACAGAATATAATGCTCAGATAAAAGAATTTCAGAATTCATGGATGTGGAAGTGTAATACTTTTGGCTGATGAATGGCAAGATCAAAGATATGACCAACTCTGAGTGTAGCTGAGGGGGTGGGAAGAAGGAGTAGATTGGAAAATGAGTAGATTGAGGAACCTGGAAGTTAGGGTGTATGAAAGAGGAGTTGTATGTATGTGGAAGTCTCCTGGTATGAATGCAGGAGTGGGAAAGAAAGACCGTGAACCAGGCACTGAATTCATTGAAAAAAGGAGAACATCCTGGGGGTCACTAGAGTGATAGATTAATCAGAATCACACCAGACCAGTGTGTGCTAAATGAGTATTTTAAGTTTGTCTTGCCAGAGACAGTTTTATGGTCCCAAAAACCAATTTAGTTCCACAAGCATTTACTAAGTATTTACTGTGTTCAAAGTCTGGTGTTATCTCACATGAGTTCAGAGGATAGGTACAAACCTCACACCCAAAAAAACCCCCACAAACCAGTATTAATGAAATTGAAGACTTAGTATTTATATGAATATATATTCATCCACAGAAGTCATAAGGGCCTTATGAACTACAGTACCCTTAACCAATGTAAAACTTTAAGGACAACTTAGTAACATTTCTACAACTTTGTTTTAAGATGTTTAAATCATATAATTATTTGTCGGAAATGATCAGTCAATCCAAAGATTCCTCCTGCCATATTTTCCTATTACCATAAACTCTAACCAAAGACATACTTAGTCATTTCCAACTCTTCATCACCCCATGGACCACACTCTCATTGGGGGTTTCTCCATGAAGAGTGGTTTGCCATTTCCATCTTCAATGGATTAAAGAACAGGTTAAGTGACTTGCTCATGGTCACACAGCTAGTAAGTGTCTTATAGGCAAATTGGAGCTCAGGTCTCTCTGACTCCAAGCCCAGCACTCTAGCCACTGTGTCACCTAGCTTCCTCCTTATATTACCGGTCAATTTTAGCTAATAACAAGAAAATGTGGAGAAAAACTTCTGTTACAGTGTTAGGGAAACACAAGACTTCTCCTTCATCTGCAAATGTAATACCAAGAGAATCTGAAACAAGATCTGGTTCAACCTAAGGAGCGGGCTATATTTTACAGGTGTGATGTACTTCAGTAGTAACATTTTATTCCCCTTGGAAGGCAGTATGGAATAGTGGAGAGACTCCTGGATCTGGTGTCAAACTGCTCTTCTGATCACTATGTCATCCTGAACAAGTCACTTAACCTCTCAGCCTCAGTTTCCTTTCTCAGAAAGAGGAATGATAATGTTTCCAGTGGCTGCTTTACAATGTGGTTATGGGGCACAAAGGAAAATGTATGGAAAACTCTTTGTATTCTGTTCTTTCTGATGTTGTTAGCATCAGCTTTATTCTACATGATACCAATCACGGAAATCCTCAGTTGGAATTATTTTTTCTGTTAACTTTTAACAAAGAACATTATGACACATAAAGTAGGTTTTGGTTTTATTTTTTGTATTAGTGATTGTTTTTAGCAATATATATATATACCTTCTGCCAGGGGTGGGGAAACTGTGGCCTTGAGGTCTTCAGGTGCGACCTTTTCACTGAGTCCAAATTTTAGAGAACAAATCCTTTTATCAAGGAGATTTGTTCTGTGAAGTTTGGATTCAGTCCAAAGGCCACACTTGAGGACCTAGGGGTTCCCATGTGGCTTCAAGACTGGAGGTTCCCCACCCCTGCCTTACCCTATTTGGTTTGGGGTTTGAAAACTCGTGTGGACATGCTCACACCAACACCTGAGGAACAAAAAGGCTTCCAGTTGGGGATTTTTGGTATCTATGGGAACCAAGAATGAAGCTCTGTTTCCCAGGAAGGATAATTACACAAGTGATGACAAGAATGCAGTACGAAGGTGCTGCCTCTTTAAGGAGCTGTGACCGTTGAAAAGATGTTCTAAGGAAAAGATAAGTATTTGTCCTCTGTTTGTGGACTTGGGACTGTTACCAAGATTAGATAGAAAGATCGTTCCTATGTTAGAGAAAGATAGTTGCCTGGCTCTGTGAAGAACTGCAAAAGTGACCATTTGACTTCTGTGAAGTCGTTCTTATGAAGTATTAAAAGAAGCGGAGAAAGACTTCCGGTTGGTTGGAGGGGATCCTTTAGAAATGATTTACAGAGAGACGTGGGTTGGACTACCGTGGAATGACAGCAGAGGATGGATGGGCTGTGATCTATGTAAGGGAAGGGAATGCCCCAAAAAAGAGCCGTTCTAGTATGGAAATATGGGAAATACCAGAGTAAATTAGGCTTTTTTTTTCCCAACTTGAAGACTTCTCATTGCATTCAGAGTTCATTAGGCACTAACTGCTATCATCTGGTCTATGACCAACTGTTTTTAAAATGTGTCATTCTATGTATTTTTATACTGTGTGAGTAATATACAGGAGCATAGATAGGAAGATAGACTGGAAAAACTTTAAATGTGGGTTTGGTTCAACCCACCCATTTAAAAGAATTTAAAAGTATATATATATCACTATTTAAAAGTATATATATATATATATATATATATATCACTATTTAAAAGTATATATATATATATATATATATATCACTATTTAAAAGTATATATATATATATCACTATTTAAAAGTATATATATATATATCACTATTTATATATATATATATCACTATTTAAAAAATAGCAATAGCAAAATGAATGAATGAATAAATGAATGAAAATAGTCATATACGGGATGACGAAGTTTGGACAAGGGGGCAGAAGGGCAGGCATAAAAATGTGTGAAGGGCTGCCATATGAAAGATGGACTGAACTTGGTTTGCTTGGGCCCAGAGGACAGAAGAAGGAGAAATGGATAAAGTTGCAGCAGATTTAGGCTAAATGTAAGGAAAAACTGAAGAATAATTAGAGACATTCTAAAGCGGAAAGGTTCACCTCAGGGGGAAGTCAATGTCCCTCTTCCCAACTCCCACTAAACGCTTTCAAGTGAACACTGGCTGACCATTGGTCTGGTCCATTATAGATGGGATTCTTGGTGAGCTTGGACTAGAATATTTCTGGAATTGGCTCTGATTCTGAAATTCTGTGATATATATTTTTATTTATAAAAAAAACACAACACCCACTTGACCAGTCTACTAAATACCTTTCAAATGAAAACCAAATTTTGTAGTAACTGTATGGCAGTTCTATATCCAATAGGCTTTCTGACTCGGATCAGAAACTGACTCCTCAAGGGAACTGTTAATAATCATCTCTCCAATCTGACCAGGGAGGGGAAATTCCTACACAAGCAGGGACATTGGGGGGGGGGTGTCTTTTTAATCCTGGCACACAGTAGGTACTCAATAAATTCTTGTTGATTATTAGTGGCCATTCCCTACAGAAATTATTTTGTATTTTCCTATCCGAGTAAATTCCTCTTCCCTCCCTTCAGTATCCCCTCCCCACAGTGTCCCTCCTTCCTGCCCTTCTCTACTTTAGAGACAGGGAAACATGCATTTCTTGAGCTAGGTGCTGGGGATGCAAAGATGTAACCCAGACCCTGCTCCCCAGGCACTCATTCCCCCACTAATAGCTGGGCTCCATTGTGTTTCCCCTTCTACAGACCAAAGTGTTCATTTTCCATTAATCACTTTCTATTTTGCTATAGAATTATTACTTGATTTCTCATTTATCCTTCCCATCACCTGTGTCTATAGTCAGCACAGTTTTCCCTTCCCCAGTTAGGGGAAGTTAGCGGTTAGGAACATGGTGTCCTCGTGATCAGGAAAATTCACATAAAGATTTTTGGCCCTCCCTTCATACCAGAGAAGAAGAAATTGTGCATATTTATGGCATTAAAAGATAAAATATGTTGCTATTAAACTATACTTTACATATGTTTTTGAGTTTCTAAATTTTTTCTGGGTGGTCTGCTGACCTTTGAGTGTTTTCTACAGTTTTCACAAAACTCCCCTCAAATTCTCATTTAATTTCTTATGCTGACCCAACATATATCAAAACTGCAATGAGGTAAGTCAGATGTGAAAGGGATAACTGTATTTGGAGGTGACTCGAAATGCCTCCCAACCTTCCCACAAGTGCTGGCATCACCCTCTGAGGTGTTGTTATGTCACACAACATGTCATACAAGGGCTTTTCTCAGAAAGCATTTTCTTTTTAAGAAATACTTTATTTTATTTGCTTATTTTTTGTGTTTATTTAGTATTTAATTTTCCCCAGTTACATTTAAAAATAATTTTAACATTTGTTTTTAAAACTTTGAGTTTCAAATTCCCTCCTTTCTTTCCTCCTTGCCTCCCCCTCATTGAGAAGGCAAGCAATTTGATATAGGCAAGCATGTGTAGTTATGCAAAACATATCCATGATAGTCATGTTGTGAAAGAAAACATAGAGAAAAAAACTCAAGAAAAATGAAGTAACAAAAAGTTATGCATCAATCTGCATTCAGACATCATCAGTTTGTTCTCTGGGGATGAATAGCCATTTTCATCGTAAGTCCTTCTGAGTTGTGATCACTGTATTGTGAGAATAGCTAAGTCTTTCATAGCTGATTGTGTTACAATATTGCAGTTATTTTGTACCCAGTACATTTTACTTTGCATCAACCCATGCAAATCTTTCCAGGTTTTTCTGAGAGCATTCTGCTCAGCAGTAAGTGAGGGGTAAGGCAAAGCAGTTGGGGTTAAGTGACTTGCCCAAGATCACACGGCTAGTAAGTGTCAAGCCACTGAAGCCAGATTTGACCTCAGGTCCTCCTGACTTTAGAACCCGTGCTCTTGATGGATCTTTTCTTATAGTACAATAGTATTCATCATAATCACATGCCATAGCTTATTCATCCATTCTTCAGTTGATGAGCATCACTTTAATGTCTAATTCTTTACCCCCAGAAAAGAGCTACTATGACTGAGAATGGACATATAGATCCTTTTCCTTTCTGTTTTTTTAAAATTTCTTTTAGGATAAAGACCTAGGAGTGGCATTGCTAGATCAAAGGGTATGCCTGGTTTTATAGCTCTTTGGATATAGTTCCAAATTGCCCTATAGAAAGATTGAATCATTGGCCAACAGTGCATTAATGTCTCATTTTCTCACACCCCCTCCAACATTTATCATTTACTTTTTTTGTCTTATTAGCTGATCTAATATGAGGTAGTAGCTCAGAATGTTTTAATTTGAATTTCTCCAATCAATAGTAAGTTAGAATATTTTTTCATATAGCTATAGATAGCTTTGATTACTTCATCTGAAAACCAGTTATATCATTTGATCACTTATCATTTGGGAAATGGCTCTTATTTTTATAAATCTGACACATTCTCTATATGTTTGAGAAATGAGGCCTTTATCAGAAAATGCTTGCTTCAAATTTTTTTCACAGCTACTCTTGCTAACTGTATTTCCCTCTATCCTATTCCCCTTATGCCTATTTATTGTAATCTCTCTCCCCTTTCACCCTGTCCCTTCTCAAAAGTGTTTTACTTCTGACTATCCCTCCCCCAATCGTTCTATTACCCCCTGCTTTCTCTTATCCCTTTCCCCTTGTACTTTCCTACAAGATAAAATAGATTTCTGTATTTCTATGCCTTTGTATGATACTCCCTTTCAGCCAGTTCTGATGAGAGTAAGGTTCACTCACTCACTCTCACCTCCCTCCTCTTCCTTCACTGTAAAAGCTTTTTCCTACCTCTTTTATGTGAGATAATTCATCCCATTCTACCTAACCCTTTCTCTTTCTCTCAATACATTCTTCTCTCACCCCTTAATTTTATTTTTTTGGATATCATCCCTTCATAGTCAACTCACACCTGTGCCCTCTATCTATATTTACTCCTTCTAACTATTCTAATAATTAGAAAGATCTTATGAGTTACAAATCTCATCTTCCCATGTTGGAATGTAGATAGTTTAACTTTATTGAATCCCATATGATTTACTTTTCCTGTTTATCTTTTTATCCTTCTCTTAAGTCTTGCATTTGAAAGTCAGATTTTCTATTCAGACTATGTCTTTTCATCAACAATGCTTGAAAGTCTTCTATTTCATTGATTATTTTTTTCCTCTGAAGGATTACATTCAGTTTTGCTGGGTAGATGATTCTTGGTTGTAATCCTAGTTCCTTTGCTCTTTGGAATATCATATTCCAAACCTTCCAATCCCATAACGTAGAAACTGCTAATTCCTGTGTATCCTGACTGTGACTCCGCAGTACTTGAATTGTTTCTTTCTGACTGCTTGCCATATTTTCTCCTTTACATGGGAATTCTGGAATTTCACTATAATATTCCTAGCAGCTTTCATTTTGGGATCTCTTTCAGGAGGTGATCAGTGTGTTCTTCTGATTTCTATTTATCCTCTGGTTCTAAAATACCAGGATAGGTTTCCTTGATAATTTCTTGAAAGATGATGTCCAGGTTCTTTTTTTGATCATGGCTTTCAGGTAGTGCAATAATTTTTAAATTCTCTCTCCTGGATCTATTTTCCAGGTCAGTTGTTTTTCCAAGGAGATGTTTCACATCGTCTTCTATTTTCTCATTCTTTTGGTCTTGTTTTATTGTTTCTTGGTTTCTCATGAAGTCATTAGATTCCATTTGTTCCATTCTAATTTTTAAGCAATTATTTTCTTCCATGAGCTTTTGCCATTTGGCCAATTCTGGTTTTTAAGGCATTCTTCTCCTCATTGGCTTTTTGGATCTGTTTTGTCATTTGGCCTAGTCTGTTTTGTAAGGTGTTATTTTCTTCAGTATTTTTTTGTGTATCCTTCACCAAGCTATTGACTCTTTTCTTATGATTTTCTTGCATTACTCTCATTTCTATTCTCAAGTTTTGCTCTACTCTCTTACTTGATTTTCAAAATCCTTTTTGAGCTCTTTCATGGCCTGAGACCAATTCATATTTTTCTTGGAGGCTTTGGATGGAGAAGCTTTGACTGTACCATGTTCTTCTGAGTGTTTTGATATTCTTTGTCACCATAATAACTTTCTATAGTCAGAAATTTTCCCCATTGTTTGCTCATTTTTGCAGCCTATTTAAAGTAGGATGGCTCTGCTTAGGGTGGAGGGTGCATTGTCCTAACCTTCAGGGATTTTGTGCAGCTGTTTTCAGAGATATTTCCAGGGACATCTTTTGGCTATAAAGAAAAGTAAAACATCATCCTTTCCCTTGAGGAGCTCACATTCATTTGAGTAGACAACATATAAATAAATGTGTACATATAAGATATATGGGGTCATCTCCAATTGTCCTGATCTATATCTTGCCACTGGACCCATATAGCTCTGGAGGAGAAAGTGAGGCTGGTGACTTTGCACAGCCCTGCCTCACTTAGATCCAATTCATTTTCATGTCACGGCATCATGTCACTGATGTCATGTTCCTCTTTGGGGACAAAGGACAAACAAGAAAATATATAGAGAGTGAATAAAAGGTATCTGAAAAGAGAGGGCATTAGCATCTGCAAGGACTGGGAAAGGCCTCCTTCAGAAGTTGATACTTAGGTTGAATACTGACAGAAGCCAGGGAACCAAAAAGTAGAGGTGAAGGAGCAAAGCATTCCGTGGATGGAGATCCACCAGGGCAAAGCCATGAAATGGACTGAACTGTGGGAGGAACCAACGGGGCCAATTTGGCTGGATCATAGAGTATGATGAGGGGAATGATGTGTGAGAAGTCTAGAAAGATATAAAGGCACCAGGTTATGAAGGACTTTAAATGCCAGAGTTTATATTTGATCTTGGATGTTAAAGGGAGCCAATGAGGTGATTAATTGAATGAACTGTTGAAATCATGTGAGTTGCTTTTCCTCTTGAATGCTACTTAAATAAACTTTCCCACTCTTCTTTCTCAGAACTGTACCATGCCACACTACAAACTCATTTATTTTAACATGAGAGGGAGAGCAGAAATTATTCGCTACCTCTTTGCCTACTTAGATGTAAAATATGAGGACCATCGGATAAGTCAAGATGACTGGCCTGCAGTCAAACAAAGTAAGTGGAGTAAGTAAGACATTGATGCTCCCTGACCAGTGGTTTGACTGATGAGGATTAGAACCATGGTGGTTGCTTCCTATATCTCAAATGGTAACATGGCAATACTGTAAGCATGTCAAAAGATGATTTCCAACTTTTGGGTAATGGCAAGAGCCATTCAGTTTATCAGCACCCATAATCTTACCTTTTTGAGGCTATTCTTGACCACTGGATTGGATTAGCATGCATATATTTAACATTGTGGCAAGAAAGAAATGACTTTAAGTACAATAGACAGTATCCCTTCAGTCCTAAAGAATGCTTAAATAAACATTGTAAAGGCCAGATACTTTGCATATACTTCATTTGAAAAAATATTTGTAAAGAAGTTTCTCCTTATTCTGACATTTTGTTTTTCTACTGAAACTAATACTTAATCTTATCTAGACTTTGTCTTTTTGTTTTTAGGGACATACATAATATTTTAGCAGCTATATGGACCTACTTCTAGCAATGCAGATTGGTACTCATGTGGCAATTTATAGTCTTTGAAAGTTGTCTAGAGTACTGAGAGGTTAAGTGAGCCCAGGGTAAGTCAATATATGTCAGAAGCAGAACCTGAATCAAGGTCTCTGACTCTGAGGACAGCTTTCTATCCATCATGCCAACTCAGTGCTTCACTTGTCTCTTCATGGTTATAAAATCCTTATTTTACAGAAGAAGAAATGAAAACTATGTAAGTGGAGTAATCCATGTTAAAAGGTTGAAATTCAGCAAAACTTCCCACTGAGTACTTGGAATTTAGTGATCATTTAATTCAACCTTTCCTGTTTGCAGATGAGACTATAAGACCCAATAAGTTAGAGACAGAGAAGAGAGTATGCAGAGAGGAGAGGATTCAGATCCAGGTCTCCTTTCTTCTTATACCCTGCCTCTTCTTTTTTTAGGTAGCAAGTTTGTGAACTAAGTGTTGATATTGGCATTTAGTCAGAATTTTTTTCAGTTAATATAAATCAAAGAATGAAGAGTTCATTTTAATTTCTCAGAATGCCATAATTTACAGTCTATCTCCAAGGCCATTATTTCATTTTAATTTCTACAAGGATGTTATTTCAGCAAAATCTCTACAAATATGGAAATCAGAGTTGGAGCCGACCTCAAGAGCCAACTAGTTCAAACTCTACCTGAAAGGAATCCCCACAAGTAACATACCAAATCAGCATCCATTCAGACTCTACTTGAAGACCAAAAAGAGGAGCTCCTCTTTAGGCACCTCCTCCCCATGTAGACCACTCTAAGTTTTTCTGGATGCCAAGTCTAAATCATCCTCTTTGGAACTTCCTTTCCAACCCCCACTCTCCATCACTTCCAATTCTGCCCCTTGGGACCAAATAGAAGAAGTCTAATCCCTCTGACACACAACAGCCTTTCAAATACTTACACCCAGATATCTGTTCCCCCTGAGTCTCCTCCTCCTCCTTTTCTTCTTCTCCTACTTCTTTCTCATCTTCTTTTTCTTCTTCTCCTCCTCCTTCTTGTCTCTTGCTCCTCCTTCTTTGCTTCTTCTTCTTTTCCTCCTTCTTCTCTTTCTCCTTCTTCTTCTCCTTCCCCTTCTCCTCCCCCTTCTCCTTCTTCTTCTCCTCTTTCTCCTTCCCCTTCTCCTCCCCCTTCTCCTTCTTCTTCTCCTCTTTCTCCTTCCCCTTTCCCTTCTTCTTCTCCTCTTTCCCTTTCTCCTTCTTCTTCTTCTCCTTCTACTCTTCCTTCCCCTTCCTCTCCTCTTCCTCCTCTTTTTCTTCTTCCTTCTCACACTCCTACTCCTCATATGGCATGAATTCCACCATTCTGATTGCTTTTTTTCTGGGTAGTCTTGCTTCATAAACTCTGGAGCCCAGAAATGAACACACTACTCCAGCTGGGACCTGACAGTTGCAAAATACAGTGGACTCTCAGCTTCTCAGTACTGGAAGAAAACCAAGGTGGCACTAGCCTTTTGGGCTGCCACACTGCCCTGCCAACTCAGACTGAGCTTTCAATCGACTAGATTCTAAAGCTATTTCAGACAAACTGCTGACTCATGATATCTCCTCCATCTTGTACTTGTAAAGCTGATTTTTGTTTTTGTAGCTGGAAGTATAAGATTTTACATTTATCTACGTATAAATATATAATGAAATTCTATAATTCTATCTATAATGAAATTCAATAGGGTTGAATTTCATTATATGGAATTCCCCCCAATGTACTAGCTTGTCAAGATCCTTTTGGATTTTGCCTCTGTGATTGATTCAGCGCATTACCTATTCCTCTCAGCTATGTGTTATTTTTTATCAATTTGATGATCATACCTACATCCTAATGATTAAATTTAAAAAAGTAAACAGTAAATATCCAAGCCCAGATCCCTGGGGTAATTAACTAATGGCATAGTGGATAGAGCCCAAGTTCAAATCCAACTTCAGACATTTATTAGCTTTGTGACCCTAGGCAGGAAAAGGGCACTTTCCAGTCAAAAAGCAGAGCTTGACCTCCTGTGCCCTTGGACTGGTGTGGAAATCTAGCAAAGAGGCGTGTTTCAGTTGGGAAGTCCCAATAGACTAGGAGGAGGAATGAGGAAATTTGTCCTAATCCAGGGGCCTTGTGAGGATTATAGGCTCATAAATTTAGAGTTGATGAGACCTTGATTAGGTCAACTGGCCAAACCTGAAGTAGGCTTCACACTCATTTGTTCCTCACTCCAAGAATACTCTGTCTACTACACCATGGCTGCTGCAGGATGTGAGATGTAGTTTATTCCAACCTCTTTTCAGCAGTAGGGAACTCTTGTATATTACCTAAAAGATTTATTTACTGGAACAATCTTGCAAATAAATAAAACCCCTTTACTTTATATTAATAAATAAGTAAAACTATAAAACAGCTTGCCTTCTAGGAATTTTAAAAAATGGAAATATCTGAAATTGAAAACCTTTACCTGATCTGATATTCCTAAGTGAAAGGACAATGAAATTTACAACTATCACAAATGGATAACTACACTTGATTGTTCACAGATAATCACAGCAATGTTGTCATTGTTACTGGAAAGGGCAGGAAAACCTATTGTTCTTCGGTACTAATCATAATTCCTGTGAATTGCCTTTCCTGGCTCCCATTCTCACTGAAGGCATGGAAGTATTTCATTTTTGTCTTAGTAAACCCAGTCCTGTAGCATACTGCCTGGCAAAAAGGAGGTATTTAATAAATGTTCATTCATTTAGTTGATGCCAAGCTAACTTATGAGGTATTAAGAGCTGCAAGAATGGTACCTACTCATTTTCCTGGTCCATCTGGTGCCATCATGAAGATGTTGCCTTAGGATCAGATCTAAAAACCTCCGAGCTTTCTCCCATACTCTTTGCTAAAAAATTCATCACTACCGATATAGTGAAAAAAACCTCCATGATTCGTTTGAAAAAAAATTGGATTGTACTTTCACTTTGTGTATTAACCATTGATTTGTTTTATTTACAGCTGTTCCATTTGGTAAAATTCCAATCTTAGAAGTTGATGGAGTTCCCCTTCACCAGAGTCTTGCCATAGGAAGGTTTTTGGCTAGAGAAGCAGGTAATCATTTAAGATTTTTGCTATTATAGGCATTATGAGTTGACTGCATCTGGGCAATAAAAAGCATTAGCGTTTAGGTCCTGTATTGAATAAGAATACTGGTCTGTTTATTGGAAGAATATTTATTGAGCACCGATATGTGTAATACTGTGCTAGGGTCAGTGGAGATTACAAAAGGTAAATAAAGTCCCTTTTAAAGACTGATTCAAAGATTAATTACATTCTGTCTGATACCTGCTCATAAAAATTCCCCAAGGAGGGGCAACTAGATGGTGCAGTGAATAGAGCATCAGCTCTGGAGTCTAGAGGGCCTGAGTTCAAATTTGGGCTTGGATATGTATTAGCTGTGTGACCCTGGGCAAGTCACTTAATCCTAAGGGCCTCCTCCTGCCAAAAAAATCCCCAAGAACAGAGAATATCTTTTATGTACTGGCAGCTATACCTTGTGCATTGTGTATAGTCATTTAAGTCCAATGGTTTTAATGGCTTTTAGTCCTTTTTTCAGATTCTATCTCCTCTGAATATGTGGAAGCCTTGACTACCATTTATCATCCATTATGGTAGTTTTTCTCTATCATATGTAGATTAGTGATAAATTTCAACAGTTTGTCCCCGTTTCTTTACTTAATTCAAAGCCTTTTTTAAAAAAAAAATCAGAAGTGCAATATTGTAAGCCAATAGAGTCTCACTAGTCCTTGTTAAAGTCCTTGGACCTATATTTTAAGCACTGGTGTAGAAATTAACACCCCATTTTCATACACCAGCTTCTTAGTTTGCTTTAAAAAAAAATTTGCCTTTATTTCCTGAATCCTGTGTGTTTAATGGGAACATTAAAGAAACTACTCTCAATTCCCCTAAAGTCTTTAGTTTCTTGTGTACAATTTTATGCCAGTAATGCTTTCTAAGTCTTTTCTGGCAGTATCATTCCAGCCTGTAGGAGTCACCAGAACAGCTTTTTCCCCCCAAAATGAAGAGTACAGAAAATTTTCTTTTAATGCTCATTTCTTGCCCCCTCCCTCTCCCACATACATGTGGATATATTAAACCCCTGGAATCTAGGCAGAGGTACCATTGAAAAATTTTGTGGTCAATGTATCCCTTTCCCCAAAAGAATACATTATAGCTATTGCTTTTCTGGAGCTCTAACAGACTTTCTCTATCTTATAGGTCTGGCGGGGAAGACAGAATTGGAACAATGTCAAGTTGATGCCATCATAGATACGCTGGATGACTTCATGTCAAGGTTTCCTTGGGCGGAGAAAAAACAAGAAATCAAAGTAATGTAATGAATTAAACATAAAAATAATAGAGGGAGCGTAGTATAGTAGATAGAAGGCTAATCTCTGATTCAGGAGGACCTGGGTTCAGATGTCACCTTTAACATATATTGGCTGAGTAGTCCTGGGCAAGTCACTGGGAATTCTCTACCCTAATGAAAACACAGGTCTGAGTATGTCCCTACCTGAGACACATCAAACATATACAGAGAAGTATATATGTATGTATACAGACATGTTTTATGACATACATAAATGAAAATTTTAAGATATTACGTTTATATGATAATCTAAGTCACATGTGAAAGTATGAAAGATAAGCAATTTGAGCAGAAAGGCACCTGGGGAATCATCTAGACTACCTAACTTCTTCATTTTATTGATGAAGGAAATGGGCCCCACAAAGAAGTGAAGTGACTTGCTGGTCACAAAGATCATCTGTAGTTCTCCAGGCTCATGTCTTCCCATCATGTTGCTTCCCCTCTGACCCACTACTCACCCCACTCACACACTCACACAGACAGATACCATGCTGCTCCTGTCCTCAGTTACATAACAAATGATGCAATGAGATTTATTCAAAGGCCATCCATTCCCAATTGCTGTGAATATTCCCCATAGTTTGGATTCTTCACAAGCACTGAGAGTCATTTACCTGCCCTGCTGGTTTGGAGTTATGGCCCTAACCTATTGCATCCAGTGTTATTTCCCATTTTCCCATTGTAGAAGCCAGGGCATCACCTTCTCTTGATTAGGGGGTTGGGGTAGAAAAAAATCTGCTGCATCAATGGAGACCTGGGCTTCCTATTTCTTTCCAACAAGTTTTCAATTTTGTCCAGGGAGACAATTCCCACAAAATGTGTGAGGGAGTGAACATGCAAGGCCAACAATTTTTTATCCAGACAAAAGTGGTCCAAGGTTGGCCTTAGGGAGCCTCTTTGGCATCTCCTCCTTCTGGTTTCTTCCCTGGGTACCCTTTAGGGGCAGTAGTACCCTTCCTTCTATTTGCTGACAGATCCCCCCACCAGAGTAAGAAAGCTTCTGCTACTTGGAACTCCTTGTCTGAAGGAAGTTCAAAGTGATGATCAATTCTCAGGAGAACATCCGTGTTTTAAGCCTCTTCTTTATCAATGTAGAATGACAGTTTTTGTCTCCTGTTAAAAACGGTTTTAGACGGTGCAGAGAATATCGGTGTGTGGAGAGACTTTGAGGAACAAGTGAAGCTAGGGGCAGCTGGGTAGTGAAGTGAATTAGCCCTGGAATCAGGAGGATCTGAGTTCAAATCTGGCCTCAGGCACTTGACACTTACTAGCTGTGTGACCTTGAATAAGTCACTTAACTCCACCTGCCTTGACTTCTCTCCAACTAAATCTACTCTCAGTCCATCTGCATGGGGTTAGGTTTGAAGCAACAATGGGGTGTGCGTTGGTCAGCCCCTTTCCTTCTTTTCCTCCATTTCAGTGGATCTCTTTTCCTACATAATAGGTATTGTGAGAATACATTCATTGTGAGAAACCATAAAAGAATCCAAAAAATACCATTAAAACATTTCCCTTTCAGATTGCACTGCTGATCTCTTTGAATGCCCAGTCATTCCTGTCATACCTCCTACATGTACTTGTGGAAATCACAGTTTCTGAAGTTGTTTTTACAGAAGACACAGACTCATCTCAAGGAATTTGAGGGTGGGGGGAGGGATAGAATTTGGAACTCAAAACTTCACATGCAATTGGAGAAAAGATCCAATATTAAAGAGAAATATTTTTTTAAATATACAGCCAGGAAGGAGGGCAATGTGATTAATAAATGGAGGACTATGTATTTTTCTCTTACTCTCCTGAACTCTCAAAACTACTCAAAATAAGAAATATGTATAAGAAGCAAAGTAATTCAACTGTCTTCATGGGCCACGCCAACAGAAATTCAATGCATTAACAACCTGATGAATTAATACCAGAAAAGATTAATTCTAAGACATTCACTCGATACTTCCTCTTCTACCAACCCCCAGACTCTGGAATGGCAGGCATGTGACCCAAAAGCAACTCTGGGATGCACTCAGCAATTTCCTTGCTTGCCACTGTTTGTCTCTGTCAGCACACCCTGTTCCTAATCTCAGCCCATCATTCTGTTGCAACAAGTAGGAAAATGGAACTTTCCCCTTCCTTCCCATTTTCAGAGGAGGAAATCAGATGTGTGTGGGGCTGCACCAGAAAGGAAGGAGAGGGACTGGCATATAGCTGGAACTAGTTCTGGCACCTCAGAAATCCCTTGAGGCGGAAACTGAAGTTGATGAAAAGTGGAATCTGCAGCACAGACAGCTTTGAGAGGTATCACACAAAAACCTTGAACACAAGCAGTTAAATCATCAGGAAGATATAAAATAGAAAGGAAGATGTCTTCTAGAGCATTTTAAAAAGTTCAGACTTTTCTGAATAAATATTTCAATACAAAGGAAAACACATTAATACTTCATGAAGAAAGGGCATTATGTATGGATCCGCAATATGAAATCACACCAGGATGTTTCCAAGTGGTTCAAAAGAGAAATCAGAATCATGAAAGCAGAATTTATGGCCTGCAGAGCAGAAATAATGGGCAGAACAGAAATACTTGAATCCACACTGGCAAGCCCTACCAAAGAAATGAATATAGGGAACTAACTTTTTGGCAATGCAAAAACATAGAAGTTACCGGCAATCTGGAAGAAGGTAGAACACAAGGTCGGAAAATAAGCAAAAACACATGATCTTGAAGATAAAGATGAGTAAAGAGAATTTAAGAATGCTAAGCCTCCATGAACAGCATGACAAGCAAAAAAAAAAAAGAAAACATAAAAGAAATTAATAATATAAAAAAAATGCCCAGAACTTCTGAATACACAAAACAAAGTGCCAATCAAAAGAATTCACAGGTAACTTCCAGAAAAAAGAAAGTTCCTATAACACAACGTCAAGACATATTGGTTAAATTTAATAATTCAAATGACAGCAAACTCTACAAATGAACAAGAAAAAGACTTTCAACCATAAAGGAAAAGAAATTCAAGTAAAACAAGACTATTCTGCATTCACTGGAAAACTCAGAAAAGGGAATAATATATTCCAACGAGCAATGGGACTCAAGATGTAACCCAAGGTGAGACATCTGTGAAAAGATGGATATTTGATAAAAGAGAGGCATTTGAAATATTTCTTTAGGGAGTGAGGGGGCAGTGGGAACCACTGAAATGCCAGAAGATTATCTGTTCTATAAGCACCAAACAAAAATACAGAAAAGGTAAATAAATACTACTATCAACAAAAGTAAAAGTAAGGAAATAAAATGCACATCCAAAGAAATATTAGTGTATGAAAGAGATGAATTGCAGCTGAGGGTAATGTTCTCACTGTAATACCTACCACAAAAGAATGAGTTTTCAACAAATAACACAAACCAGGCTTATTGTATTAATCACATTAAAAATGCAGATAGAAAAATGCTGGGAAGTGTTGCTGATAAAGCTTTCTACCAATATGCTAAGTATCAATCAACAAGCAATGATTAAGCACCTACTGTGTACCAGGGACTGTGCTCATAGACGCAGAAGAAATAATCCCTGTCCTCACATAGTTTTCTATTGATATTTTTGCATGATCTGGATACTTCTCTTCTGGCTATAATATTCTAGGAGTAGAATGAATTAATAGAAGTACTCAGAACCTATTAGTTCTGATTACTGCTGAGAGTTTGGGGAAGAAAAGGGAAGGACTTTATTCACTAACTTTCTAGACTATCAGATAGACAGATAGATAAGATAGATAGATATTTTTCTCAAGCTCTTTCTTTATCCTCAAGTTTCTGGGGACCTAGACTCACTTTAGCCTAGTCTATTGATGGTTATATTCCCCGTATATATTCTATGTCAAGTATTAATAGTGTGTAATTCTTGCTCATATGTAAAAAAAAAGAAAAATCTTTTAATCTCTACCATTTCTTTTTTTCTGTTATGGATTACACTGCTGCCACCTTATGGTTCAAACAAACTTTCCTAATGAATTTCATCAGAGTGAAAGAAATTACTGTTCACTCAACTCACACTTCATTGCCTTCATCTTTTCACAAGGGCTGATACAAAAAGTGCTATATTTGAATAGATTATGAAAATATCTCTTATAGTAGCTTTCTGAAACTACCAAAAACATGTGAATTTCAGATATTTGATTCCAGGTGGGCCAATATCTTTTCTAATAAGATTTCATAAGCCAAAAAGTGGCCACAAAATTTCAGTCCTAATTTTTAAAGAAAAAAAGCAAAAAACAAAATACCTTCTTAACAGCCAAAAGCCCTTATAACAATTTGGCAGATTACTCAACTTCCTTTGTAACTTTACTTTCCTTCTTTGGGACTGAGCTGAGAGGATTATGTGTACTATATGACTGACTATGTAGCTTCCAGCTCCAATATCTATCCATCCATCCATTCAATCAGTCAATCAATTTTATCAGGCCCCTGCTACATGCCAAGTATTGAGGATACGAAGACCAAAATGAATTATTTCCCTTTTTTCAAAGAATGTACACATTCTATGTAAGGGAATACCACAATACATATAAGAATATAATGTATATAATATATAAGGATATTATAATATGTATACACATATATAATGCATATATACACATAATAGGCCTACATGGAGTACAGGTGTACATATATGTATATATGGATGTACATATATGTGTATATACTACATAAGTGTGAATAACATTATACGTATACATAAACACACATATATATATCCTAGCAGCTGAGAGGAATCAGGAAAGACTTCATGCAGGAAGTGATGGTGCTACAGCTGAGCTTTCAGGAGACCTGGGGATCCTAAGCAGCAGAGGTGAGGCAAGTAGGTGCAGGGCAGGGATGGGGAACCTGTGGTTTTGAGGACACATGTGGCCTTCTAGGTTCTTGGGTGCGGTCTTTTGACTGAGTTCAAGTTTTACAGAACAAATTCTTTTATTAAGGGGGTTTATGTTGTGAAGCTTGGATTCAGTAAAGAGTGGCACTTGAGGACCTAGAGGACCACATGCGGTATTGAAGCCACAGACATAAGTGACAACCTGTGAAAAATATATGGAGATAGGACATGCAATTTTGCATGTAAGCAATGACAAGGCCAGTTGGGCTGCACAGTAGAACATAGGTCTAGCACTGTGATGCTTTTAGACAAATACATGGAATTTTGCCCTCTTGGGTCATCCCTCAAAGCAACTAGAGAGTACCATTGGAAATTATTTCACTAGGTGACAGAGTCCTTATTTCATTAACTTGAAAAGTCTGTACCTTAAGAAACTTTACAACACAACAGAGTAATATCTGAAGGTAAGTCATACGCAAGGTCCTATGGAAAGTTTGTCAGAGTATTCACTTGACCGCTTTACTAAAATGCAGTCAATTTAATGGTGAAAAAATGAATGGATAAGCAAAGGTAATGGCCTTTATGATACATTCTTGCATAGTCAGGCTTAAAATTCATTCAGATTTAATTCCCTGCCCAGAATTCCAGAGATGGAGGTGCCCTCAGAGATAGCCTAGTCACCTGGATGCTTGCTAAATATCATCAGATTCAGTCCATTCTTAACATGCCATCAGGATTTCCTAGATCTGTTTTAATGAGAAGTTTGTCTTAACAGTATAAAAATCTAATCTATTTTAGATTTCTAATGGATTTCTACCGTGTTGAATTTTATTATATTACTTTTATTATCTGTCTTTTTTATCCTTGAACTTGGGGGCCCAAGGATGGAAGGAACTCCTTCTCCCAGTAATTTATTGTCTTAGCATAACCTGGCACACTGAGAGGGAGAATTAAGAAGTGAGACTTAACCTGGGTCTTTCTGGCTCTTCAGGCATCCCCCTGTTCACTATGCCATGGAACCTCTTCTGGTATCTCACTCAAATCCCACACAGAAGTAACACTGTGAAAAATGAACACAAAAGAATACAGAAAGCTTCTTGTTCCCAATTTCAGGCCAGTAATGGTTGAATCACTTCTCAGATTGATTCCCAGCACAAGGCATCCTAGGTCCTTTTTATTTCTAGATCTCAGAGCTGTAACTAGGTATTCCAACACCTGGAGCAAATCTGGGTAGGAGAAGGATGGGGATAAAGTGTGTGTGTGTCTGTGTGTGTGTGTGTGTGTCTGTGTGTCTGTGTGTGCATGCACGTGCATATGAGCACATGCATAGCTGTACACCACGGTGTAAGTGTACATGCGCAGTGTTTAAAAGTTTTGGTTCACATCAGTTCATGATTCAGAAACTCTGAAGACAATGATGCTAGGTCCTGAGAAGGAATAGGAAAGAACTGGGAGTTGGGACTGTTTGAAGGAGGCTAGGGTTGAGGTAAAGAAAAAAGATCAAATTTACTGAGTAAGTGAGAGTGGTACATAGATGACAGCAACAAGAATTTGTTAAAGTTTAAGGTGACTGCTGGGTGATGGTGTCAGTGGGTCTGACAGACTCACGGAAGAAAAGGCAACAGGTGCCAGCTCTTTTGGACACCGTGTCACGGACATAAAAGGAGCTGTTGGTCTTGGAGCAGCTGTCAAGGGGTGTGTCAGTGTTTTCTAAAGAAAGCCAGCTTTCAGTGAGCACCAAAAAGATGGGAATATCAAGTCGTAGATTTAGAGCTGGAGAGATTTAGAAGTTCATCTAGTTCCATCTTGTCATTTCTTTGATGAGGAGAAGCTAGTTCCATCTTGTCATTTCTCTGATGAGGAGAAGCAAGCCCATGGAGGTAAAGTAATCTGCCTATGATCACATACCTAACAACTGGTAGAGGCAGAACTTGAACTGTCTTTAAACTCCAGATTCAGCAGACTCCATAATGAAAGAGGGGTCTAAGGGAGACAGAACCTTTAGTACCTCTTTAGAGGTCACTGAGTTTACCATAGAGGTTGGGGGATGGAATGGAATCCCACTGTTTTCTTTGCCACTGGACCCCCTGCACTTCCAAAATGGAGTGAGTTCTATATCAAGCTGTAATTGCAGGGCACTACATCCTTCTCTGGAGGGAAGAAGGCCCAGGAGAGCCTTTGTGGCCATGAGACCATGAGGCTCAGTCGCCCAAGCCCAGAAAGCAAGTAAGGGAAAATCATAGCGGTTCTTGTGGCTGGTGTTGTTTGGGGGTGGGGTAAAAGAAGTTATGTAACCTAAGTTAGTATGGAAAAAACTTTGGGTTCTGATGACCTACAAGTTAAATGCGTTAATAGACTGATAAGGTAACCTCCTCACATTTCCTGGTCTTATTAAGATCTTCAAGTGTAGATACAATCAGGAAGATGGCGGAGTAGAAGGACACACCTCTAGGAGCTCTCCCACCACAGCCCATAAAATACCTGTACAAAATGACTCTAAACAAATTCTAGAGCAGCAGAAGCCATAAAACGACAGAGTGAAAGAGATTTCCAGGCCAAGGCAGCCTGGAAGGCTGACAGAAAAGGTCTATTGCACTGGGCCCAAAGCAGAGCATAGCCCAGCCTTGGCTGCATCAAGGCAGGGACAGGACTGGAGTTGGCTTTGAGGCACCACCGGCAGCAGCTGCAATTCCCAGATTCCTCAACCCACAAACACCAAAAGCAGCTTCAAAGGTCAGTGAGAAAGCTCTTTTACCTGGGTGAGAAGCGAGCAAGGTCCTCCTGCAGTAGCCACGGCCCCAGATGGCCCTAGGAGGCAGCAGCTTTCACTGTTGAAACCCTGGCCTAAAGATCTTAGGGGAATTGTGCTGCTGATCAGCCATAAGTGGCAGATGAGGAGGAGTGTTGACTGGCATAGTGGAGATGATGGAAGCTCTGGAGAGGGAATTCTACTGACAGATCCTAGGCAGAAAAGAGTGCTTGTCAAATCAGACAAGAGTGCAGGTCAGGAGAAGAGTAACTCTTCTCCCTTGATTGTGCCACCTTGGAGGAACTGAGAACTTACAGGTCCCCAGTGTATACCCTTCTCTTGACAAAGTACTCAAAAGTGAAGTAACTGGCTGGGACATTGACTCAAAAAGGGAAAAGGAATAAGGCAATAGGTTACTTTCTTGGTGAGCAGGTATTTTCTTCCATTCTTTCACATGAGTAAGAACAATGCATACCATCAGAGGAAGACATAAAGGCTTCTGCATTCTAAACCTCCAAAATAAATATGCAATGGTCTCAGGCCATGGAAGAGCTTAAAAAAGATTTTGAAAATCAAGTAAGAGAGGTGGAGGAAAAACTGGGGAGAGAAATGGGAACAATGTAAGAAAATCATGAAAAGCGAGTCAATGGTTTGCTAAAGGAGACCCAAAAAATGCTGAAGAAATTAACACCTTTAAAATAGACTACCTCAAATGGCAAAAGAGGCCCAAAAAGCCAATGAGGAAAAGAAGGCCTTAAAAAGCAGAATTAGTCAAATGGAAAAGGAGGTTCAAAAGTTCACTGAAGAAAACAGTTCTTTGAAAATTAAATGGAGAAGGAAGATAATGACTTTATGAGAAACCAAGAAATTACAAAACAAAACCAAAAGAATGAAAAAATAGAAGACAATATGAAAGATCTCACTGGAAAAACAACCAATCTGGTAAATAGATCCAGGAGAGGCAATTTAAAAATTATGGGACTACCTGAAAGCCATGATCAAAAAAAGCCTAGACATCATCTTTCATGAAATTATCAAGGAAAACTGCCCTGGTATTCTGGAACCAGAGGGTAAAATAACTATTGAAAGAATCCATCAATCACCTCCTGAAAGAGATCCAAAAAGAAAATCTCCTAGAAATATGGTAGCTAAATTCCAGAGTTCCCAGGGCAAAGAGAAAATATTGCAAGCAGCCAGAAAGAAACAATTTGAGTATTGTGGAAATACGATCAGGTTAACACAGGATCTGGCAACTACTACATTAAGAGACTGAAGGGCTTGAAATATGGTATTCCAGAAGTCAAAGGAACTAGGATTAAAACCAAGAATCACCTACTCAGCAAAACTGAGCATAATACTTCAGGGGGAAAAAATGGTCATTCAATGAAATAGAGGATTTTCAAGCATTCTTGATGAAATGATCAGAGCTGAACAGAAAAACTGACTTTCAAATACAAGAATCAAGAGAAGCATGAAAAAGTAAACAGGAAGGAGAAATCATAAGGGACTTAGTAAAGTTGAACTATTTACATTCCTACATGGAAAGATAATATTTGTAACTCTTGAAACTTTTGTCAGTATTTGGGTAGTTGGAGGAATTACTCACACACACACACACACACACACATATATATATAGACAGAGGGAACAGAGTGAGTAGAATTGGAAGTGATATCTAAAAAAATAAAATTAAGAGGTGAGAGGAATATAACAGGAGGAGAAACGAAATGGGGCAAATTATCTCTCACAAAAAAGGCAAGAAAAGCTTTTTCAAAAAGCGGAGGTGAGAGGAAAAAAGTGAAGAGTATTCTCATCACATTTGGCTTAAGGAGGGAATAACATGCACACTCAGTTTAGTATGAAAATCTATCTTACACTACAGGAAAGTAGAGGAGAAGGAGATAAGTGTGGTGGGGGGTGATAGAAGGGAGGGCAAATGAGAAGAGAGGAGTAATTAGAAGTAAACACTTTTAGGGAGGGATAAGGTCAAAAGAGAGAACAGAATAGAGGAGGCAGAATAGGATGGAGGGAAATAGTCTTTCACAACATGCCTATCATGGAAGTTCTTAGCAAAACTACACATATATAACCTATACTGAATTGCTTTCCTTCTTAGTGAGGATGGTGGGGAAGGAGTAAGGGAGAGAAGTTGGAACTCAGTTTTAGGAACAAATGTTGAGAATTGATTTTGCATGTAAATGGGAAATAATACAGGTAATGGAATATAGAAATCTATCTTGTCCCATGAGAGAAGACAGGGATAAGCGAAGGTAGGGCTGTGGTGGAAGGGAGGGTGGATTGGGGGAAGGGGTAATCAGAATGCATGGTGTTTTGGGGTGGGGGGATGGGAGAGATGGAGAGAAAATCTGAAACTCAGAATCTTGTGGAAATGAATGTTGAAAACTAAAAATAATAAATTGGAAAAAGAAAAAAGAAGTGTAGCCATAGAAATAGTGTGTCTCAAAAGGAAGTTCATCATATTCCACCCTAGTGAGACTACCTCTTAACTTCAGTTTGGAACTCTACACTGGAAGATGCCCAAAGGCTAAACTTGATGGTGAGGAGACTGAAAAGCAAGTCACGCTGCAGAAGTTGGCAATGTTTGCTCTGAAGAAGGTTTAGAGGATGAGATGTCTAGAAGTAGGGCTGGCATGTGGAAAGTTTCTCTGACTGGAGTCAGAGAGCAGTGGGAATAGGCAGAGGTTGCAACCAGCTAGATTTAACCTAGAACTAATAGTGCCATCAACAGTAGAATGCACTACACCTTGGGAGGCAGGGGTACTTAGAAATTTCTAAAGTCTGAATGACCAGTTGTAGGAGTTGAGGTAGATAAAAATTTTTTCAGTTATATATTGGATTAAACCCTAATAATTGTTTTTTCTTCCTTCTCCTAGGATCAGGTGTTTAATGAGCTGCTCACAAACGATGCCCCTGGTTTACTACAAGATTTAGACCTTTATTTAGGGAAGAAAGACTGGTTTGTTGGCAACTCTGTAAGTAGTTCAATTTAAAATATCAATGTAGTAATGTTTTTAAAGTAAAATTTATTATGTTAACTCTAATAACATGAATAATGGTTATAAAAAGCAGCCTGGTCTTGGCTAGATTGATAGATGTGGAGCGAGCAAGCAAAGCTTGGATGCAAATCCCACCTTACATTTAATAGCCATGGCATCTATGTCCACTGGGCAATTCCCCAGGACTTAATCTACTAAAAAATTGGGGAATACTTAGGGAATTCTCTATGGTAAGAAATCACAGATCCTTCAGATGTATAAGAAAAACAGCATATATGCTTCTTTAACCTTTGGCAACTCTTGAAAGATATACTGGTTAAGCATCATAATGCCAGTTTTAAAGATGAGGAAATTGAGGCAAAAAAAACTTGGCCAAGGTGACATATAGTAAGTAGCCAAAGTCATGATTTGAACTTTAGTCTTCTGACTCTGGAATAAGGGGTCCCTCTACTGAACTTCTGTGCAACTCTGATCTCTTACTGGATGCACCTATCAACTGTGGTCTAATGGAAAAAAATAATGAGTAATATTCAGATAACGCTCTAAGACTTACAAAGCACTTTATTATTATATATTACCTCATTTCATCTTCACCACAACCTTGTGATCTTAATATCCCCATTTCACAAATGAGACTGAGAATGAAAGAATTTGTTTAGTCATGTGGGTAGTGTCAAAATATTCCTACCTTCCAATACTGGTAAGAGGCCTCATATCAGATAAAACCTAGAAGTAGGTCCTGAGAATGTTCCTGTGTAGCAAGACTTCTAAAATTACTTGGCTTAGTATTGTCTGCTCCTAATAATAATGAGCTTAATTATCCATAGAATTATTATTTTTTTTTTACTAAAACTATCCTGAAACTACTTTTAGTAAGTCTTCAAAAGATGAGCTTAAAATTCAGTGTACTTTTATCAAGGACACAAATGTCATTTTTACCCTGGTGGATGTCTACAAAACATTAAATATAGAAGAACAACAGATGACTGACTTGTCTTTGGATTGTTCCCCTTTAAGCTCCACCAAAAAAAGGGGAGAAGGGCAGGTGAAAAAAACCAAGGGTATCACATACATGCAAAACAATGATATGTGATGGCCAAGGATTGGAATCAAAGTAGATATTAACTGGATAACAGTTAAACAAATTGTGGTCCACAAACATAATGGAACATTACCATGCTGAAAGAAGTACTGACTACAGTAGTCATAAGATTTATAAGAATTGATGCAAAAAACCAAGAAAATTATATTCACAAAAACGATGATGAAAACAGAAAGGACATCAACAAATCCATCAAAACTTAATGCTGTAAAATTATAATATTCAAACTTGGCACCTCAAAAAAAAAATTATGAATTGGTCACAGTCCATTTTATAGGACTTAAAATGTACCCTCGTATTGCATGTGTGTATCAATAGCTCTAACCCTGTCTTTCCAGGCTTTCATTTCTGGAGGCCAGAAAACCTTTTGGCATATGTAGTTTCAGCTTTCTTGGTATTTTTACACCCTGTACTTTCCTGTAAGGATAAAAAGATACTTGTAATTATCTTTAACCAATAGTCCAATTAACTTCTGGATTCCAGATTGAACAGTTGCTTATCTTTCCTTGGCATAACTGTATGCTTATTAAGGCCAAATGACATTTTCATATAATTGGCAGTTTGATATAGAGGCAGAAAGGTGGCATAATGCACAGAAGACTGGAACTGGGGTCAGGAAGGCCTGAATTCAAACCCTGTTTCATTCATTAACTACACAACTTAACGCTTAAACTTGTCAGCTTGTTTGCTCATCTGTAAAATGGGGAAACCACACAAGGTTCTGCTAGGATCAAAAGAAGTACATTTCAAGTCCTTTGAAAATCTTGTAAATATAATAATTACTTTTGAAGAGATTGCACAAGATGCATTTTGTGTTTTTTGTTGGAGCCATTATAACTTGATGTCATCCACATCAAGTGATAAGATGTTTTGTTAAAATTCCATTTTTAATTTGGAAGCCATACTCAATTCTATTTAATAGATATAACAGAGTTTAAGGCTCAGAAGAACAACATTGGACTTTAAACTGTCTAAATTATTCTTTAAAAAGTATCTTGTTGGTGCCATGTTTTGAAAAGACAATGGTTTTCTATGTGGACATCAAATACTCGAGTCTCCTTTGTATTTGGGTCTATTTTCTGTTGGTAGTGCACAAGCCATGAATGCAGAAGAGAGTCGGTCTTCACACTAATCAACAAAGAAAGGAAAAATGTTATGCTATGCTAAGAAGGCTTTTCCAGTAAGTGTTGAATTGACCTGGGAATTTTTTGGTATATTGTTTTTCTCAGGCAATATATTCCGATCTTTAGAACAAACAAAAAACAACGAAACCAAGAATGTTTTGTATAAAGTGCATAAACACATAACTGGCCTATATTTTGAGAAATCAAGTCAACAAGTATTTATTAAATGCCTAGTAATTGCCAGGCACTGGGCTAAGCAATGAGAATACAAAGAAAGCCAAAAACAACCTAGTCCCTGCTCCCAAAGAGCTCACAGTCTAATGGGGGGTGGGGGTGGGAAGGGGAACGTGGGGAGACAAAATACAAAAAAAAATAAAATATGTACAAACAAGATATATACAGGTCTCTGGTGTTATCGTCTTTTGGAAGCAGATATGTAATGCTTACTGTTCAAGAAGGTAGGATCAGGCTTACACCTTAAGGGAAGCTAAGTCAAGTGCTTTGCTAGTAATTCCTATGCCAATGTAAAATGACTGAGACCAGAAGGCCTTCCATGATCACCATCCTCATGAACCCAACGCAAAATATGTCAGTAAAAGCAGCATCAAACCAATGGCCAAGGCATGCAGACTTGTTCATAAAAACATAGGTGTTTATGCTAGCAATTCCAAACCAGTTCATTGCCACTAGAAATTACAGATGGACTTGTTAGTCACTTTACATGATGCCAAGAAATAGTAGAAACTGCAACCCATCACTCTTAGTTGGCAACAACTTAGCTCCTACTGAATTACATAGAAGACATGACCTGGAAGCTAGAATTATACATCAGCTTGTTAATTTTCATAAACTAATGGAAGACAAACCCTCATATTACATATGTTGGCCTTAAAGTATCTGGGAATTCAAAAAATAAACTACTGGACCCAGATCACTTGGACAGACAGAACTTTTGCCCACAATTGCTTTAACATGACATTGATCCATAAAAATTTAAGAACATTTTTAATAGATGTCACCACACAAAATGACCATAACCCCCAAGTTACATGGAATGAAAAACTTTTAAAAAGAGACCCAGTGGAAGAAATCAGTCACATAGGAAAAGGATGAGGTACATATCCCCAATTTCCTGTCCTCTACTGGAGTATTTTTTTATTCTGAACTTAACAAACATAAAAAGGCAACTTCCATATATACAGAATACAAAGAGAGGGTTTTACACATGAAAACTGCATTTCTAATGTACAGCTTACTTTTCTTTCAAAGTACGTAAGTTCAATATATTACTTAGGAATTTTCCCAAAGATGTTTTCAGTGAGCCTACATAAGATGAGTTTACACCGCAATATTTGTATTCAGTTACAATAAAGATATTTTAGCTACCCATGCAAGTCTGCAGAACGTTAAATATTAAAAGACTAACAGCAGGGTAGAGACTTGGCCCAGGACTAAGTTTTCATTGAAAAAGACAGAAATGATATTAATAGTCTTAATGGTTGTCAGAGCAGTAACATGGCAGAGCAGTAACTCTGACATGTAATAGCTATGAAGGCCTGGGCAAGTCACCTCTCCGTGGCAACTCTCTGGGGAGGTGCCAATTTCACTGCTAGAGAAAGTTCCTCAACATGAGTTTCTTCAGTTCCCTCACTGATTGAGTAACAGATGTAATCCTTCCCCTACCCCACCCCCCAAAACAGTATGACCAAGGAAAAAGACTAATGGCTTTGAGCTGGAATCCTGAAGTCAAACTGACCCAATGGACAAAGGTGATAAGAAAGATACAAAAGCACAAAGCTGTATGTCAAGAGACTTACTGGCATTGTAAAGTCAAAGGGAAGGAAATAAGTATATAGCGCCTACTATGTGCCAGGAACATATATGACTTCACAAATATTTGATCCTCACAATAACCCTGGGAGGTAGGTGCTGTTATCCCCATTTTACAGTTGAGGAAACTGAGGCAATCAGAGGTTAAGTGACTTGCCTAGGGTCACACAGCTAATCAGTGTCTGAGGCCAGATTTGAACTCAGAGTTTCCTGACTCCAGGCCCAGCACTCTATCCACTGCACCACCTAGCTGCCTTAAAAAGCTCCATGGGAAGAACACATCTAGAAACATTAAAACCTACACAATACTTTACTTAACGTACACTTTTGGAGCAATAAGACAGATGACAACAGATTTAAGAAGTACTCAAATAAAAATACGTACAATATTAATGAAATATAGGCTCTGGACTTATGTTTTCAGAACACAAGATAAACAGATTAAAAACATACAGAAATACTTCCGGGATCAACGGTAAAGGATGATTAGATGTGTATGCCACTTAACTTATCGAACATAACCAAATGCGTTGGGTGGAGCCTATGAAACAGCCCTTTTCATGACTGAAACTAATGTGGATTCAACCAACAACAGTCCACATCATTGGGGGCTTATGAGAGTACAAGACCAAATCATTCCCACCAGTTACAGAAAGGTTATCTTTGAGGAGATAAGATTTATTGATCAATGCAGATTATGGAAGGAAGCAGTAGAAACCATTATTTAACATCTACCAAATACCTAGAGACACAACCAAGTGGCCAAATAAATACATCAGAAACTTTCATGAACATCTTCACACTGGGAATAATATGCCCGACAATACTGAGAACTCAACAAACAAAACTATAGTAATGGAACAGTCACAATTGTTGCCCACAACTGCCTGGACGTTAATGACAATTTAAGAACATTTTCAACGTTAAGTATATTTCAGAATATACTTAATCCAAACCACACGGGTTTACAGCCCCTTCATTCATCTGTTACTAGTGTCCTGAAAATCCTTTCAGTCAGGCTACAGAAAAGGATCTAACATCACAAAAGGGCCATAATGTGAGGGCTGCAGATGTCAGGAGCAGGGACCACCGAATCCCAAGGCAGCCAGGCCTAGAGCCACCAGGAAGCATGTACAGGTTCGGACATCACGAGTCACCCTTGGCCAGATGACCCTAATGTCCACCCTGCTTTCTTTTTAAACCCATCACCCTCTTCAGCAAAGCACTCTCTGCTCACACCATTCCCTCTACTTCCATCACATTTCTCCCTTACTCTGTCTTTTCATAATCCCTAGTAGTTCCTGTTCCCTGTTGTCATAGGAATTCATAGGATTTTAGAACTGGAAAAGACCTTATAGGGTCAACTCTTATCTTACAGATGAACACCCTGAAAGGTGAGGCCACTTAACTCTACGCATTGATTCCTTTGCCTTTTGCTCCTTCTACACCCTTGGGACAAGAATACCTTTACTGAGGAATTTATAAAACCTATAGAAAAATAGCTAACAGATCAACAAGGGAGTAAGTTAAAGAGACGAGCAATTGGCGAGAGGGAGAGAAAGGGGGTAGTTGGTAGAAAGGACATTGGATTTTCTGGTTTGGGTTAACGTAGGCTTGGAGTCTTGGGTAAGTGACTTTCTTTGGACCTTGGTTCCCTCATCTGTACAACAGGGGGAGTAGACTAGTTCCAATGGTTTGTCTCAGCTCTAGATCTTAGGAGCCCAAGGTCTCCACTACATATGTAGATTCTATAATCTAAGGGTTCTTCTAGAGATTACGTAGAACCTGTAAGCAATGAAAGGTAAGAATTTCGTTTCTGTATATATACATATACATATATTTCTCCATCCATTTATTTCAGAGTATACTTGATAAATAGAATGATAAGTAATGGTCACTCCCACTCTGAAGTTCCTACTTCTCTTCTCAAACTATTGGCTTTCCTTGTCATTTTCTCCCTGCACTATGGGGAGGAATTATTTGGTTTTTACTAAGATGAAAGGTGAAGACGAATGATTCCACATTTAAAGTTTAACCCTTAGAATACAATTTAAGGGCTGAATACAATTCAGTTAAATTAATAGTTTATGCACAAATGAAAACCTTAAGCAATATTTTTCTTCTTTAATTAGGTAACCTGGGCTGATTTCTACTGGGACATTTGCAGTACCACACTCTTGGTCCTTAAACATGACTTGTTGGACAAGCATCCTAAACTGGTAGCCTTACGAAAAAAAGTTCAAAGCATTCCTGTGATTGCTGACTGGATAAAACAGAGGCCAGAAACCAGAATGTAGACCAGTGATTGGTCTGGGGTTATTCTTTTTCCCCTGGCCTGAATCATGCAAAGTCATTCTTGCTTATGCTATATTCAGCTTTCTAGAAAAGGAACTGTAAACGTCACATTTTTCCCATTATGTTTTTGCCACTATTAGTGGAACCTTTTTACATTAATGCCATATACTGTATAAAATGAAATAAAAAAAATACTTGGCTTCCACTGCTTCTTCCATGGTGTAGTGGACAGAGCACTGGATGTAAAGTCACGGCCACTTGGGCTCAACACCCATATCTGACACTAGATACGTGATGCTAGATATGTATCCCTGGGCAAAAAAATTCACCTCTCTGTGCTTCAGTTTTCTCATCTGTAAAATAAAAGAACTGAACTCAATGACTTCTAAGGTACCTTCCAGATCAAAAGCTATGATCCTAAATAACTTTACTGCATTCAGAATTGACATCACACTAGGATATTTTATACTGGTGGTCTCTCCTTCTGTTCCTCCTTAAATCCCTATGTACATCAAGGATGGCTGGCTGGACCTATTTAGCTCCAACAAAACATACAATATGAAGGACCACGATCATGTGGGGGGTCAACATTTTAAATGTTAAAAAGAAGCTCTCATAATTGAAAACGTTGAGAATCACTGCTTTGCATTACCAGTCTAAACAAACACCAAAACAAAAATATGATCAAAATTCCTATAATGTAACTCACTACTGTGAGCCTTTTACAAACCTATGTCAAAAATTTTGAGGGGCTTCGGTTGACTTCAAAATCATTTTATCATATACAGCATGTTATTACTTCATATCTTTGTTTTTGTTTGTAAATGTACAATCCCTTGCAAAATATTAACATCCTATAGGTTTTAACACTTTCCATTTATAAATAAGAGTTTATTTATAATAATATTTACAGAATAGAAACAAAAACACATGAAGCTC
Organism: Potorous gilbertii; assembly: GCA_028658325.1. Lineage (NCBI taxonomy): Eukaryota > Metazoa > Chordata > Mammalia > Diprotodontia > Potoroidae > Potorous > Potorous gilbertii. The sequence continues at coordinate 97,913,740 of CM053774.1, read as the reverse complement.
ACAAGTTACACAAAGAAATAGATGTACAATAAAAACAGCAATTTTGACTGACAATAGGTAAAATTTTATCAAGACTTCATAGAGAGATGGTGTCCAAAAGCCAACTTTAGTTCTTCCAATTAATTCTTTGCTGTGTGTCACCCACACTGAACTAACTAACGGTTCTAACTCTTTAGGAGTTACTATCCTGGAAACTTGTGGATTACATCTCGCTAGAGTCGTGGAGTTAATGATGCATTATTTATTACACTGCCTCCACCCAGGACTTAGACTTAATTCCTATGGAGTACCTAATGCTGCCTCAATCTATATTCAAATTCAATTTGCTGTGAAGCAAAAGTGAATTTGTTCTGCCAGCCTAGAAGAATTCCATCAACACTCTGTTGATGCATGGAGATGTGGCAGGAATAAATAACGACCTGGACAGCAGAAGACAGCTGCCACAACATTATCAGGACAGCAAGTGCCAAGAGAAGCAAATCAGAGGAGGCATGCCCATGGCTAGCCAAAGGGATCTGCAGAACTAGTGCAAGGCTAAGGAGAGGAACAAAAATAGGTAATTCAGAGTGATAATCCATCCGCCTAGGAAAAATCCAAGAGGAGGATCATTTTCATTACTATTCATAGGAAAACAAAACAGTCCCTAGGCAAACAAGGGGAGGCGGAGGGGGATGTTGGTAAGATATCACCACCTTGAAATTCTGGTCAGAGTTCTCGGTGACAATGGTGAGCATCTGCTTCAAACGGTAATAAAACTAAAGCTACATAATCTATAGTTTTATTTGACTACGTTAATATAAAAACAGTACTTCAAATGAGTTAAGACAGGCAAAACAAAACATAAGCATTGTCAAATAAGGCACATGTAAAAATCTACACACATTATCCAGTGAAAGACAGTATTATATATATTTGGAGGTAGAAATAATTACAAAAATACTGACATATCTAAAGCATTAGCAGATCTGTTACAAACAATCACCAACTAATCCCCATTTGGAAAACTGCTTTGTAAAATATGATTATTCAACATCTTAAGGACTATGTTTCTGTGGCAATTATATATTTCAGGTTTGAGCATTTGGAGAATTGATTTAGTGGCAAAAATCTTTCATACCATGAGAAATACAATATGGATATTATAAAAAGTTATAAATGTTCATAAATCCCATGGTCTTCAGTAATGTCAATGTCCTTGGGTGCACCAAGTTGGTCTTTTCTCCTCAATTATAAATCCTTTTAGAGCCCTAATGAAGTCTTTAGTAAAGTAGCTATATCTGCAGGTACATTTCCTTCATCACCTGCAAAGGAAAAGAAATGTGAATGTTCAGAGGTGAAACATTTTGTCACTGCACAAAGAAAGATAACCTAAGCAGGCAAAGGCCTCGGTCCTCAACAGTGGGGTCAGTCAGGTCACAGCTGCTTATGACCGAAGGCTATGCTCCTCTCGTTTCCCTCCCTTCGCTTGAAGCACACATGCGGGCTACGTGACCGTGACAAGTCATTCGCTTGTCTCAGCCTCACTTTCCTTCAGTGCAGAATGAAGACCATAACAGTACGCACCCCACAATGCCGCTGTGAGGATCAAATGAAACGTTTCTGAAAACCTTAACATGCTCAATAAATAACGGACATTACCTTTTATTATGTATAATATTTATAATATATTATACATAACATAGCATATAACACAGATATCAATACCTACACTAAGATATACAATAAGCAGGATTAAGCCACTAAAATTTTTTAAAATACTTATTACTAAACTATGTTTCAACCTTTTTACACAATGCTCACTTAAGTTTCCAATTTATAACAAAAAAGTCTAAAGAACGAAATTTACTAAAGTAGGAAACAGCTACTTTGTGGAATTACTATTACTGGTTTGTTTATCTAACACTAGCCATGTGGAGCACACTCGTAACTCACCTTCATCCACCGTGGTCATATCTTGTTCTAGTTTCAATTTCTGTTGGTTGATTTTCAGCATGGACTCTTCTATTGTTCCTTGACTTATTAACTTTATGACTTGTACTTCTCTAAAATCAGAAGGGGGGAAGGACAGGAGATTTTTATTATCTAAATTTATAGTTAACACACAGTATATGTTACTACAAAAATCTACTGGTAACAGAAAAGTCAGACATTTCTAGGAGATTCTAGTTCCACTGTGGCCAGCATCCTGTTCCCTGGTCCTTAGATTTTTTAACTCTAAAATGAAGGGGAAAGGTGAGAAGGGAAAGGACTAATTGATACGTAAAGTCTCTTCTGAATCTTTGAGTTAATATGACCTCATGAAAAATTAGCTCTTTTTATTTCTAAAAACAATTCAATAAAAAGTTTTCAAACACTTGGCAGACTCTATTTAAAATGAAAGAAAAAGTTCAGGGGAAAAATTAGATGAACTGATGCCGAGCAACACGCGCAGAGCAGCAGGACAAGTGACATGACGAAGGCAGTGCCTGGAAGGACAACAGAGGGGAAGGCCACCAGGACTCACTTCTTGGGAGAGATACATTGTACTTACGTGTAAGATGAGGAAAGCCTTTCTGATGGGGTCAGCAGATTGTTTATTTGGCTCAGCTTATTTGTTATGAGGTGGGGGAGGGCAGGAAGAGCCATGAATTAGGGAGAAATGATAGATGGGGAAAAAAGCAGCAAGAAAAGTCATCGCTGAAACTTTTACAAACACAAAGTCCCCAAGGGCACCTAAACCAGGTATCTGTTATTACCATGTGAAATTTAATGGAGGCTTCTAACAGAAGATGTCCATGTTACATTCACGTATGACAGAGATGACTATTTATCTCTTCCCACTTCCCAATGGGGAGATCTTTCCTATTTCCTCAATTTTCTATGGCTGATAATGGGATTCGATTAATTTTCTCCTCAAACTTAAGGCAGAGCCCACCCAAATGGGGAAGGCCGAGGGGGTGGGGTATGAATCCTGTATCTAGACTGCCAGGGTCTGGGCATGCTCTCGGAGTGAGAGGAGCATCACCAGTTAAATTCCCCAGCCACAGATTGGAACAGGTCCACCTCTCAATATAATATTCATTCTTCTCAACTGTTAACCAATCAGGAGCACAAAGAGTGGGTAGGAGTTACAGACAGCAACTTTTATGGTTAGATCATTCTAAAGAATGAACTTCTGGAAGATGGTTATGCTCCTTTTGCCCTGTCATTCAAAGAAACAATTTAACTTTCTTAGCACCACTCAAGTCAAAACCTACTTTAATAAAGTGAAGCACATTTCAGAAGAGAGAAGAGTTGACAAATGGATTAGTATATAATAAATTTCCTAAACTTTGCTGGACCCCAAACAGTATTTTTTAACCAATATTCCATTAAGGCTAGATGCTGTATTTCATCTTCAATGTCTGCAGGTTACAAATGCAATCTATAGCAATGTATTTTTAACCAATTAAATCAAAACAAATATTATCTTGTAGAATTTTTATTATATCAAGACTACGTATTTACTCGAATCACAAGACAACACTGCTCTGATCAATGTTGTTTGATAGGAAGGTTATTGGTATCTTATAGAAAAACTCCATCCACGGTATACTTAAAAAAAAAAAACCAACCAAAAACTACCGTTTTCATCTGACACAAACTAGTCTGCAACATGACAAATTAGTACTCTTATCTGTGTTAATTAAGTTTTATTTCCATAGAACTAAATGCTGATGTGACACTTTTGCAGTTTCACAGAACTAGCTTAGGTGTGGTGGTGAATATACAATAAAGCCATACCTTTTTTGAAAAAAATCAAATCAAATCAAATCTGATAAAAAGTCCATAGACCTTTTCTTACATAAGATGAATAGTCGATAGGTTCAACAAATTATATGACAACCATAACCTAATTTACTTACTCAGTGCTGTACCAAACAACCACAGTATTAATTGATAGAGCCAAAAAAGCAAACAAGCATGTTAGCATAGTGTCTAATAAACTGAAAAATCCTGACTACTGGGGTAAAAAAATATTTGACAAAAATTGGTGGGAAATGTAGAAAGCAGTCTGGCAAAAACTGGCACTCAAACCCATCTTGTACCATTAAAAGAAATCATCATAAACAAATTAGAAGAAAAATATCTTTCCCAATTATATACAGGGGGAAATTTCACAACTACAAAATGAACAGAGAAAAATACTGAAGGTAAAATGTACAATTTTGATTACATAAAATTAAAAAGGTGTCGCACCAACAAAATGCAGTTAAAATTAAAAGGAAAACAATTAACTTGAGGGAAAAAACTTAACAGTATGTTTTTCCCCCTCTTTTTGGCAGTATGTTTCTGACAAGAGTGATTTTAAAGACAATTAGGAAACTGATTCAAATTTACAAGAAAAAGACCCATTCCCTAATAGTCAAGATATATGAGCAGGCAATTTTCAAAGGAAATGCAAGGCTATTAACAACCTCGTGAATAAAATGTTCCAAATCACTATTAAAGAAGCAACTAAAAGGTTCTACCTCACATCCATCAGATCATCAAAGATGACAAAAAGGGAAAACACCCACCAGGAGGAGCTAGAGAAAACACGCGTTCGAATGTATTGCTGGTGGAGCTGCGAACGGGTCTGTAAGTTATGGAGAGTAATCTGAAATTACGCTCCAAGTGTTACTAAAACTACGTTTCCCCCTGACCAAGGAATGTCACTATCGAATCTAAAATCCACAGAAATTCAAGGAAAGGGACAAGTACAAAAAATATTTATAGCATATCTTTGTTATAGCAAAGTATTGGAAACTTAAGGGGGTCCCTATCAGTTGGGAAATGGCTGAACAAATCGTGTTTTTTTAATATAATAGATTATCATGTAAAAAAAAGACAAAACAAAATGGTTTGAGGGAAACCTAGGAAGATTTGTATAAAATGATGAAGAGTGAAATGAACAGAATGAAAATTACATTGGAAAGAAAGACTCAAGAACTCCAGCCAATGTAATCATTAACTATGATTCCAAATGACCTGTGCAATTGCATGCTACCCACCTCCTAACAGAGGTAACAAATAGCACACAGAGAGAGAACATACATTTTCTGACACAACTAGCGAAGGAATTTGGCTTGAGCATGCATATTGTTAAAATAATGTTTCCCCCCCGCTTGGAGGTGGTAAGTTGCTGAAGAAGGGGAGCGGAGGGCAGGGCAGGGCAGAGAAGGAAAAATTCCAAATACTTACTTAGTCTGACCTACTCTATGGCATCGATCTTCAGCTTGTTTGTCATTGTATGGATTACAGTCAATATCATGAAGTATAACAACATTTGCAGAGGTCAGATTTATCCCGAGTCCACCAGCTTTTGTTGACAGCAGAAATATAAAGATGTCCATGTCTGTATTGAACTGGTCAATCAGGTGAATTCTAAAAATTAAATCATGAAGTTAAGAAATCAAAGATAAAATAACACCGATGAATTGGAAAATTTTATGCAAAATACTGAAAAATGAAAAATTCTGAAATGCTTAGTACAAATGAAAAAATATTTTTGCCTAAAACAGATTATATAGTACTAATGAAGCCAAATATAAGGCTTTAATTACTGATATGAGCCACAAAGAGTAAACTGACTACTTCAAAAGGTTTTCTATCACTTGAAGCAAAGAAGGGATAAATAGCTGGGTATGTATGAATAAACTCAATCTAGCTCTGCCAAAAAAATCCTACTGAAAGCACACACATTAATTAGTGTCACCTTCACATAGTAATATCTTTTAATATTTTAAGCTTTGTGGATATTACATAATATTTGTATAAAGTTCTGATACTAACTACGTAACAAAGTATGTACTGTAGTTGTCAAAACTTCGAATGCTGCAATCTCCCTGAGTTCCATTTCCTATCTCCTCCACCGAGCCCTTTACCCAAACTCCATCTTAGCAAGGTTAAAGCATCTAGCCAGTTGAATCATCCAGAAATAGCATCATGACGTTTAACAAAGAGTTGGATAGATGTTTTGTTCTCAGTGATGAGATTCTCCTTTATGAGCTAGCCAAAATACTGCTATGGTAATATAACCATAATCCCAGGAGCTGGAACACAAAGCTGAGTTAAAGGCCATCTGTTAATATTCCTTGGTTGCGTCCTGATTCTCCCTGTCCAGAACTAATTTCTAGTTTCTTGGTTGCTATTCCAAGAGTTGCATTGGTACAAAATTTCACTAAGCTTCAGTTCAGATTTTAGTTTTGTAATAATATTATTCCACAGAACTTATAAGAAATAGTAGTATCCTCAATACATTTATGTACAGTGTATATAAATATGGTACTAACAGGCTGTCAAAGACAAAATACCCTGAAAAGATTTAATAATTACTATTAGAAAACTGACTCCTCAACTTAGTGGGAAAATATGCTAAGTTTTAGAAATGCTTGGAATATTTCCTATAATCTTTTTCCAAAAAGCATTTAAACAACATGACCAAAGTTTTAAAATTAACAATAGCACAAATACAAGAAATTTGAAACTTTTATGCTTACAACTGCAGTTTTTAAAAGACTAAAAATAACAAAATACATAGCAAATGTTCTAAACACACTAGACAATGTTGCCAAAGAAATAAATTTGTAATTCTAAAAGTAAAAATGCCAACCTTTCAGAAATTTGAGTCTTCCCATCCAATCTAAGATATCTATGCTGATGGTGTTTTAGAAGAACCTCTAAGATATCCAGCATCATTGTAAACTGACTGAACAATACAACCCTGTCACCCTTTGAAGAGAAAGCAGACACAAATTAATAAATTATAATTCTCATTAGCATGTAAAGATTTGCAACACCTGGATCTTTACTGCAATCAGTAAAGTTTTAAATACATACCAATGAAACACTAACCCTATTGGAGCTATTTACCCTCTCCATCATGGTAAAAAAAAAAAAAGTGCAAATACATAAGAACCCATCTCAATTCAACAAACATTCCTTGATAATGCAAATGCTAGGTGACAGGGATTTAAAAAAAAAAGTTTGCCATCAAGGAACTTCTATTTTCCTGGTACAAGGTGAGGATGTGTGGGTAGATGGGCATGTATACAAATAAACAGCAAAAAAAGTAATCTTGAAGAGGAACAGGATACTAAAAGGAGAGAGGAGGAAGGAAAGAACCCAGGGAAGTCTTCATGAAGAAAGTGACAAGTGAGTCTGAAGAATGACAAAGGACTGAGAAGCAGAGGAGAGAACATATTTAGGGTTACGCAAATAAAGAGATGGAGGAGATGGCACGACCAAAGTCTGGGCACAGTCAGCAGTTAGAGGCAGCGCAGGGAATGCTGAAGGGACATACTTATCTGTACTGTGGGAAAGAGTAAAGGCAGGAAGGTCAATTATGGATTTACTAGTCTAGGCTCCTGAAGACATGAGGAAACAACTAGGCTGGCAGCCATATGAATGAGGAAAGAAGAGGTTAAATCCAAGGCAGAATGAATCCTCGAACAGAATCCATAACACTTGGCATTCAATTAAACATAGGGACCTGAAAGAGGGGTAAGAGTCAAAGATGCCTCAGATGTTATAAACCTGGGTGACAGAAAAGGTAGATGTACCATCAAAAGAAACAGTCAAGTTTGGGATAGAGAGAATTATGAATTTGGGTTCACACAAGTTGAATTTGAGATGGTTATAGGACATTCAGGTGAGGACACTCTGCAAGAACTGTAGTTCCAAAGGAAAATTAAGACATTTGGGAGTCATGTATCAGGAATGATAACTGAACCCAATGAAGCTGATTAAATAAATCACCAAGATGAGATACAGACAGAAAGCCCCAAGGCAGAGCTCTGGGGGATGCTGATACTTGGGGGCCCAGACTGATGATCTGACATGTAGGAGAACCAAGAAAGGAGTGTCAGGAAAAGTCAAAGAAGGAAACAGTTTCCTGAAGAGGATAGCTGAAAGTTAAAACAAACAAAGAGCAATTTAAATGTTGAGAAAAGGCCACCATTGGGCAAAGTTGCAAGAAACAAAATAAACCCACAAAATCATTAGCATTTTTGTATATTAACAACAAAACAAAGAAGACAGAGAAATTCCATGAAAAATAACAAAGGAAAATATAAAATACTTGGTCGTCTTTCTATATGACTCCTACTGAACACAACAGACAGATTTACATTGGATGGATCTGTATTGGATATGGAGAAATAGTAATTACTCATAGGTAAGGCAATCCAATGTAATAAAAATGACAATACTACCTAATTTAATTTATTAAATACCATACCGAACTATAAAATACTACTTTATAGAGCTTAAATAACAACAAAATTCATCTGGAGAACAAGAGAACTGGATTTAGCACCTAAAACGAGCAAATTTTGAAAGAATAATTTTAGTTGACTGGAGGAAGGGAAACCTAGTTTGTAAGGGTGAGAAGTTGAGCAGAAGGTGAGAAAGAAGGAGGTAGCAAATGGAGATGATTCTAGGGATTTTGCAGCAAAAGAGAGAAGAGAAACAGGACAACAGCTTGAGTTTTTTCAACGATTTTCAACACAGGACAGCTCAGAGCATTTTTTTCTATGCTATAGGAAGGCAATAACAGACAGGGAGAGACTGAAAATGAGAGGAAGGAAAAGCACTTAGAGGAAATGGAGAGGGACAAGAGAGAGAATTTTTGGCAAAAAGTCAAATGCATAAAATTTTCCAAAAGCAAAACCAGGTTACTTTCACGCCTAGTTTTGCCTTCTTAAATCTTATCTTTTAAAAATCTTACTTAAATTATACCTATTTTCAGTTACGGAGAAACTGTGAAAACTGCATAACTACTTTTTCTTCTAATTTTTAATTTATACATCATAAACTGCAATATTACTAGTGATCTGATTTTTGCTAACATAATACAATGAGCTGTAAATGCAATCCTACTGACGCAGAAGATGTGAAGTACATTAAATGTAAGGACACATACTAGACAAGGCCCCTGCCCTCAATAATAGTGGTTTTACCATTTTAACAAAATTCTAAGACTCTACTAAGATAGTCTATAGTAATCTGTAATGTTCCATTATCTTATAAAAATTAGTGCTATTAGTAGTGGCAGACTTTGTTTTTAAAAATCAAACTAATAATATCAATACTGAGAGCTGGAAAATAAGGAAGTGTACAACAACTAATTTTTCCATAATACCTTTTCTTTTAATTCAGACAAAATGCATTCTAGTTTCTTGAATTTTCCGGAGTCCAAAATGAGATCCATGTCTAACATAAAGTCATTGATATGTGCATACTGTTTACAAAGTAAATGTAGTTCAAAATCTGTCATGACTTCCATATCTTCAAAAATCAGGTCAGGATTAGCTTCACAATGAGTAGGTTCCTCAAAAGAAAAGAAAATTTTATTTCAAAGTATACTTTACAATATGATCATATGAAACTAATCTTAATTATTTCCTCAGTGTCTTGAAAGGCAGCACGCTGTAGCCTACAGAGTCAAGGAGATGTGGGTTCAAATACTGCCTCTGATGTTAACTAGCTGTGCGACCTTGGGCAAGACACAATCTCAAGCCTCAGCCTCGTCATCAGTAAACTGAGGAGGCCGAACTCAATGACTTCCAAGGGGTGTGCCAGATCCAAACTACATTACACTAATCAAATAGTGTAGATTAATACTAGGGTACAAGGCAAGTACACTGCAGATAAATTATACATCATTCTAATGCAACTCATTAAGGATCAGATAAAGAAAACTGGCTTAGTGACTCAACAGGTAAGCAGAAACTTCAGTCGTAACCCCTTTCTCTATTCAGACAGATGTTCTTCAAAGCACAACTCTCAGGTGCAATTCTGCACACTGACATCGCACACTAGGCAGTGACCTTTTAGACTACACATTACATTAGTGACCTAAGGACAGTAACAGTTACATTTATACCTTGGAACCTGGATATCCCTACATTGGTTTCCTAAGTCACAAAAACTAAGTAAAATGAAAAAAAATGTTTTAAACTTGGTGAAAACTCCTCAAAAACACTGCTAGGTTTTCTCAATGTTCAATTTCCTTTGGCAGAAGGAAAAAAAAAAAGCAAAATTCAGTAAGAGTGATAACCTTGAAGTCATCAATCATTTTCACTAACATTTATCAAAGCTAAGAGAAGATAAAATAAATCCTTCATTTGCACTGCTCCTTCTCTGGCAGAGGTGTAAAAAGAAATAACACTACCTACAGGTAGGCAGAAACAAACAAGGGCAATGAATTCAATGAGGCCACTCAGTCGAGAACTCCCTTCATGAAACCAAGACCTCCAATGCTTCAGTAACTGTGTTACATATTTCCTAAGCACTGCTTCCTTTGCTTCTCCCAGCAATCCTGGGAGGCAGGGGCTGCAGCCTCACTTAACGATGGGGGATCCTGAGGCTGGGTTCTCAGGTCTTCCTGACTCCATCCTGTGCCCCACTGAGCTGCCTAGAGACACACTGAATAGCGAGAAGCAGGAAAAGACTGAAATGAACCAATGCAAATGAAGTAAGCAGAGCTGTCCACAGCCAACAAGGACTACAGACCAATCAAAAACGATGATAACCAAGTTATCTGGACAAGGGCAGCTCCACAGAAGAGATTAAAAGATGCCTCCCATAATCCTTTGCAGAAATGGAAGGTCCACAAATCTAGAACACTGAGTATTTCAGATTTTTTCAATAAAATGATCAGTTTTGCTGAATTTTTTTCTCTTCTTGGTCTTTTTAATTTCTATTCTAAGGGACAACTGTGGGGAAGGGGAAAAGTAGGATACAAGGAGAAATCTGAGTGATGATCAAAATCCAAAGACATTAATAAAAATCTATTCAAATTTTTATGACTGGCCGTGTGAAGCAGGAAGACGACTAGAGCTTGGGCTGACGTGGCACAAGCTTCAAGAACCCAGGGCCAGAATACAGGGGAGGGCGGCAGAGCAAAGCTTTAGTGGTTTATTTTTTACCTAAGGTCACAGAGTACAGAAATCTGAAATTTATAGTTTAAGCTAAGTGCTGTGGGCCGGAGGGTGAAGAGGACCATTCATTCTTACCTTTAACATCAGCTGCGACATTATTTTGAGCTTTTCAGCTGTGTAATATTGCCGATGTAATAAAGGGTGATTGGCCATTTTTCTTAGTTGCATCATCACATTGCCCATTTCTGAGCTTTTCTCTGCAAGTCAAAAAGTGCACGCTGAAATTTGAATCTCAATTATTTTTAACGACAGCAAACATTCAATCTCTTAAAAAGCCTTTTAGTTCAGTGAGACAAAGACCAACAAAAGCTACCATGCAATTATAAAAGCAACAAACGTCCATAAACCAGGATATAAAGCACACTGTCACAGCCAGGTTATACCCATGCCATGGATGGATTTCTTCATTTTGTTAAAAAGGTTCAAGTACAGCTGCTCCTGCTTTTCTGACATCGCACACAGCTCAACACAATCTTTTTTGGGAGGTAGCTGCTTCAGGACCTAAGAAAATAAAATAGAATTTTTGTTTAAGGAGAAGTTTTCTTACTGTAAATAAAACAAAATATAACACTGCTAATCAACACACACAGGAAGAGATTACCTCCTCTTTTACTCTTCTCAGGATAAACGGCTTTATAATTTGCTTAGCGTGTGCTATTCTCTCCTTTTCATATATACTTTGTTCTTCAGCTGACTTCTAATGGAAGAAAACATAATCACTTTTAGAAAATCTCGACCCTACAGGTGGCTTATCTATAAGCCCTCAAACATACTCATGATATAAGCCTCTTGGCTTCTCCCACACTGAATCTCTAAGAGGGCCTTCCCCCTTTCTCCAAATACCCCAAATTGACTACAGACAAGATTTACTGTCTAGATTGTAATTTGCTTCTTAAAGAGGACCTGGTTAAGTATTATAGTCTGAATTTTTGAGTAATTATATTTCAGGAACCACAAGCAATTGATATTTACATTATACAAACTATATTTAAAATCTATGTGCCAACTCAGCACTTTCCTTCCGCAATAAGGACAAATAATGAAGATGACGTTGCTGTTGGGTGTATTACTGGTAAAGATGTTCTGCTCCTCTGTCTAGAGACTTTTCACTTCCCAACACTTTTCCAGTTACAGTTCATACGAGGGCGAAGAGTCATAGTTAACAGTCCAGTCTGTTAGATCTTCTTCACTAAGAACTACTTCTAACTACTACTTAAGCTTTCCCCTCAACAAATTAAAACTAAAAGAGATAAGGAATGAAAACTGGCCCTGGATAGACATGTATACACGTGTTATGTGCTCTCCACTTACCGCTTTGGAAGAGAACATTCTTCTGATTTCACTAGTACTACTACTGAACATATGCGGCATGACAAAATTCAGCAGAGACATGAGTTCCAATAGATTATTCTGAACAGGAGTGCCTGTAAGTAGCAGGCGGTTCTTTGCCTGTGACAAAAAGAGAAATGGAAATTAGGTATTTTAAAAACACACACACACACACATGCCCTCCCACCCCAATAAACACATGTACAACCCCACCTCCAACCCCCAAAAACCCCATGAGTAAATGTGCTAGTGATTTGTTCCAGGAGGGAAGTCACAGATCAATCACCTAGTTTCAACTTCCAAAAGACGTTGTACAACTTACCCACAGTCATACAACTAATTGGTAATACAGCCAATTTGAAAACTCCAGACTCTAGCCTCTCTGCCCAGTAGTTTTTCTACTATAACATGCATATTTCCTTTTCTATCAAAAGGAGTCACAGTATTTAAATCATTCAGATCAACATTTTATGTCTAAACTTGCTCTATGTTTAAGGTGACTGTGAAATACCTATCAACATTTCTACTTTTGCCTTTTTCTTCCAAGGAGGTATGGCACTCCTGTCTTGTACTCATGTTACATTTTACATAAGAGTTTATACATTTGATTTTCAAGTTTTAAAATTTTGTAATTTGTTGAGAACAGAGAAGGAATTGCATACGTTAATGGTCATGAGGTGCTGGTAACGCACAGAGCCCATATTCTTCAACATGTGGCCCTCATCGAAGATTGCATAGTTAAGTTTCAGCCGTCGAAAAAGACTGCGGTCATCTGAACTGCTAATTGCACAATTGTACCTATTGCAAATAAAAATCGTAGGACAGCATTCTAAGAGTTTAGACAATCCAGAGATCTGTAAATCCTATAAAACATTTTACCCCAAAAGGAAGCACTGACTCATTTACATTAATCAGGAAAGGAGTGGGGAGTATTCCCCTCAGAAGTGAGTATGATAAAGACAAAAACTACTAATAAAAGAACAAAAAGGAAAAAGAAAATTCTAGGCACTTAACTTATTAAATAATGTTTCAAATTATAAACTATATAGCTAAGAGTAGTCAGTCTAAAATGGAAAGAAAAAATAAGGAAAATAAAAAAAATTAGACAATTTAAAGGCTTGATCTAACAGGGTAAAGGCAGTTCTGTATTTCTGTGACACAATCAGATTTTGTTCCTTTGAAGTATACATATTTTAACAATTTTTATATACAATTTTTCAATCATACAGTACTCAAAAAATAGAGAATAGGAGCACGCTGCTACGAAGATGAATTCTTGTGTGATCCTAAAGACGAACTGACAGGAATTATGTCCAAAATTTTAATGAAATTCAGCAAGAAAAAAATATCCTTCTGTCAGAAATACCAAAATATTTTTTGTAATAAAACCAACAACTGCTTGAAGAATTAAGTGAATTCTAACCAATTACAAGGAAGTATACAGCCAGGCATAAAGTGATGGAGTAAATGGAACACAACAAAATTGTACCAAATAGTTAAATTAAATAAATAAATATTCAAGATTTAGTTAACAAAAGATAGATGACTCAAATGCTACACTGGTCCCCCAAGATCAACATTCAACCAACAATTTACTAAAAGTCTAGTTTCACACTAGCATGCCAGGTAAGAGAAACATTGCTAGCATGTTAGATAGAATTTTGAAAGAGTTGTCATGAAAAACCATGGACAGGACTTGAACAAGATGAAAAAGTATTAAAATCTAGTGAAGTAAATATACTCACCAATGAAATCAATGAACAAAATAAAGTTATATATTTAATGGCCACATCATTGCTTAATAATTCCTATTGCCTTCAAAGTTTTATTTACATTAAAAAAAAAAACACCTGACTACCGTATATAAATATCTACTCAAAGATGTGCCCATAAGTGAGCATATGAGCTATGAGGGCAGAGAGACAAAGATAACTGTAGTGCAATGAGTTAAGTCAAAGAGCCTGTCTTCTGCTGACTAAATGTCCATGTAACCAGGAGCTGCTGACCGTAAAGGTGAGGTGAAAAGTCCTACCGGAACAGATAAAACCAAACTGAGAATGACCTCAAATAAACCAAAATCACAACCATGCTGCTGCACCTATTAGATTTCTTTTGTCAATTTTCCTAATAAATTTGGTACTTACGTCGTCACAATCACATTGAAGTCTACAACTTTATTGTGAATATCACATCTAAGCTGCTTGCGATCTTCTTGAGAACCTAGAAATAAAAATGTGTTTGCAAAAAATTATCTTTTCAAATTGTATGCAGTAGATATAAATTATGAATAGTATTAATTCCCTATACTTCAATTAAATGACCAGGCTATACAAGGTATTGTGGTAAGCTCTGGAGATATATGGACAAGAACCAAAGACTCCTTGCCCTTGGGGTATCATTAGGGAATTTTCCTGGGGGACACAACACATACAAATGAGACAGAGAGGAAAACAGAGAAATACAGAGGAAGGAATTTGAGAAGAGAGATCACTAACAACTGAGAGGCATACAGTCAAGGCTTCATGGAAAGAGGCTGACCATAGGCTGAAGGTTTCTGAGAGACAGTGCCAGATTAGAGTTAGGAACACCTGAGTTCAAATTGGATCAGAGAGGTAAGACATGTACACCAGCAAGTATGCGTTAAGGTAGAATCTACCACAAGAATTCTAGACAAAAATGTCACATCCGAGCTGAGAGAAATCCCTTTTGAGATGGGATACCGGTGAAAATTTCAGATTACATTGGAATATTGCCTTGAAAAATGACAAGGATTTTTACAGGGATGTGGAAGGAGCACATACAGACATGCTTCAAAGCAAGCAAGTGCAGGAAGTAGTTATGAGTCCAGATTGGCTGGAACGTAAAGATGCATGAAAAGGAGGGGGAATGAAAACACAATCACCTCTGAGCCAGACTGCAGCGAGCTTCAAATGCAAAGGGCTAAGAAGCTTCTGTACTGTCATACAGGAGAAAGAGATATGCTGAAGAGGTCTGAGTTGGGCTGTAATGTCATATGTGAGCATTAGGAGCATTATCTGGACAATTATGTGACAGCTGTTTGGGGGAGAGAAGGCTATCACAATAATCCAGGCAAAGCATAAAAAAAGTCTTATGCTAAGTAGCGACAGAAAGAGAAGGAAAGGGAAGAGTCAAAGGTGACTTAGAGGTTTTCATTCTGGGAGTCAGAAGCAACACAAAAGTATACTTACCATAATAAAAGAGGACATCTAGGTTAGAGCACCATAAATTAACTTCTCTTATCCAGTTGTCTACAAAACAAAAAAGGAGCTGTTAGTTGTTCCTGCCACAAAAGATGCACTGAACAAATTCAAGCCTAACTATCACTTAATTTAAGAAGTCATCAAACTACTCACTCTACCATAAACTGAAATCAAATAGGAATTTTTATCATGCACAGATGAAACTATTAACTTTATTCTACAAAAGTAGACTTTGAATTTTGTCATGATTTAAGTATTTACCAAGAAATAGGTCATTAAATTTAACGTATCAGATACACAACATAAAGACTTGCCTTGCAAGTGAAATCATTGCTGCTTCAAGGTAACAAAACTTCAAGACTTTTCTCTCAACTAAAGTTCTAGGAGTCTTGTCAAGATTAACAGGACTAAAGTGGACTCCCAGAATTCTGTGTTCGTTTTTCCTCAGCAGACTAATCACAACAGTAAGTTGGCCACGAAAGGAATAGGAAATAAGAAAAAAACTAATCCTGAGCACACTAGTCTGTAAATTCGGACTTGTTTACTTTCAGTAATAGGTTTTATAATGGACTCAAATAATGCTGTGATACACAAGCTTATTGTAAACGAGTTTTACTTATAATCACCTAATGATATTTTAGTGACAAATAAAGCAGTTGATTTTCAAATGTAAGAATAATAACTTCACAGGATATGTGGAATTATGCCTTCAAAGCTAACTGATGAGCCATAAAATAAACCAAAAAAATAAAAACCCGTTAAGAAATGAAGATAATTTCAACTTATCAGGAACACCCTTTGCAATGCATAAAAAAGAAAGTGAAATAAAGGGGCAAGTTCTTGCAAATTAACTGAAAGTATATCTTGTTAGTCAGTGACTTAAATGCAAAGGCTGGCATATGGTACAGGAATAAAATATGAAAGAAGTCTGTATACTACTAAGATGCTTTATGCCATTAGATCACTAATATTGTAAAAATAATTCTAAATTCTATATAAAAAATCCAAATATTCAAACAAAATAAAACCACAAACTCCATTATTTAAAATTCATTTTTTAAAAATGTATATTAATTTAAACAAAGATGCCATTTGCTTTGTCATTTTTTTTTTTTACTGCCATGTATTTTTCAGATTTTCTTGCTGGATTTTTAAACAGTAGAAATTAGCATATGATATCTTGATTCTTCAGTTTTTACTCTTATTACTTGATATTGGCCCTCAAACTTTTCTCTGCACTCAATCCACAAGTCTATAATCTCAATGCATCAGGATTTCTCCCTCAGTGGGGCATATGCAAACCTTCTGTGCCTGCCATTTCCTACTCAATGTCTGTCCACATCCATCCAATGTGCTGCCAATCTTCACGTTCTTCTGATACTGCAAGGGTGCTAGTGAGACACTGATCATCTACCTATCATCCTTCACTCTCAGTGTCTGAGCAGCCCATCTTTTAATTACACACTTCTTGGATGTTCTTTTTTATTCTTATTCTTCTTGAGAAATCCTCATTTACTTATGTGTAGCAGTCTGAGCATATTCACCCTGTGCTTCTCTATTGTCCCCTGAGTGATATATCCTTTTAATTTTTGGAGAATATTACATAGAAACAATAATAGAATGTTATTGAAAAGATGGTCCTTTGCTTTTATGGGAAGTTCTGCATCTCAGCTTATTCTCTTCCTGTTCAACAACTTGTCCATTTGTGCTTTCTTACTCAAGATTTAATGTCAGACAAGTTCTGTAGGATGTCAATTCATATCAATGTTGTAATGCAGGCAATAGTCTTAATCACCTTGGTTACTTTTATGTGAAAGGTCAGGCTAAATTCTTGAGTGATTTCAGATCTTACAGGAGACTGCAATATTTCAGGGCTTGATGCAATCAACATGATGTCATTTGCAAGAAAAGGAGCATCTGGAGGGCCGCACTATGTATGGAAATCTGTTTTAAAATGTGCCATGTGATCTCCACCACAATGACCAACATCTTTGACAAATATTTATCTCCTGTTTTATGCCTTGTCTGATGCTCATAATCAGCCATTCTCCCTTCTTCCTTCCTTCTTTTACCTTGGGTAGCCCAAGCTAGAAGTGCAGTCCACCCGTGGGCCCTATTACATCTGTTTCTAACCTGGGCTGGTTTGTTCTCCTTTAGGAAGCCTGGTAGCCCTCGGCTCCTGGGCACTATTTGTCACCTAAGCACAGGCATCTAATAGGCTCAGAACTACAGAGAGCCACCAGTCTCAACCTTCCCAGCAGCAGGGATCACAGGCGCACCCAGGTTCTATCGCACCTTTCAAGGAATTATAAATGACTGCTGAACAGAAGACCTTGTAAGGTCTTATAAAGCAGTATTTACTTCTACTAAAAGAAAAAAAATTTCAAAACCAACAAACAATAAGATCTTATAATCTCTACATCTTTTAGTTAGTTATAAAATGGTAAATAAAGATGTGCTAAACTGCTGAAATTCTTGCAAAAACCTGCTTTTTTCTTATTAATACTCTCATCAAAGATTCCCTCAATTCATGTAAATGACTCTCAAGGACTCTGTTTAGATGAGAAGCTATAAAGGTTAGTAGTTGTTGATACTCTCTCAGTAGCCTTTTTCAGTATTAATAAGGTCCAATATACCTTTGGTATCTTCCCCTCCTTTCTGAGAAACCTTGTATATACCAGTCCCTCAACATGTTCACCATTGTGTCACCTCCAACAAAGATCTTCTCTATACATACGTAGTCTAATATAGTTGTTCTTCTTGTCTTTGTTCTCTTTAGTGCCATTTCAACCAATGTGACATTAGAGCTCCACTGTCCTTAAAGGAGAAAAGTGTGTTATAATTTTTTCCTCATTTTTCTCCAGTTGTTGTCCTGCTTCCATTTTGATCCTTAAATGCCCTTGGAGTGACTCTGCTTAGTTGGGTATCTGCCAAAATGTCTTTAAACTGATTTCATCCTTGCCATTCTTTGCTTTGAAACAACGCTACTTACAATGATGCAGCATTACTCATCTTAAGATTTTAGGAATCAATTTATGTTCTGACCTGCTGCTGTCTTTGGAAACATCTCAGTGTGACAAAGAAGTCAAATGTTTGCTGAATGAAGTCCTCTCTAGGCTCTTTATTTGTTACTGGTCAAATGTCACAATAAAATGAGTCAGTGTCAATGATTCTGTTGTCCATTTCCCATTCTTAATTACTTGTTTAACTCAGGATTAAGTTATTTCAATTTATGCCATGTTTTTTCTCATTGTTATTTCTTGTGGGTATTTTTTTTAACTAATTCAGATCTTAGCTTTGAAAAGTGCAGCTGACCCAATAATAATACCACACTATTAAAGAGTCTTTTCTTGTCAGCCAAAATATAACCTATTTCATTTGTTTCGGTATTAGCAGGTACTCACCAGCCAGTTTTTTAAAAAATCATGATACAAAGGCATGAGGTTTCTATGCTACCCAGAAGTCTCTGCCTCACATTTCTTCTTCCTTAACTATGTTTTCCCACTTAACTTTTCATCATTCTAGCCTATGCAATTTAAAAAAAATGCAGAAGGGTCTCATAAATTTCCTATGATTTCTCTACCAATTTGCCCTTGGTATCCACCACAATGTAGTATGTAAGCTATAGTCACTTTCACAGTTGTCAGCACGTAACTGATCCGTGGTAACGAGAATAAAGGACCTACAATGTATATGTCTGACGATTTTTGAAAAGAGATAGGAGGGATATTTGAATAAAAACACAGGTCTTTAAAGTCTTTTTTTTCCACCAATTTGTTCTTCTGGGCAGATGTTCAGAGCACAGAAGATTCCTTAAAAAACACACCCAAAGTGAACTTTGTTCAAAGTTCTGAGAAATGTTGAACCAGGTAGCAAAATCTTTAAATGCTCTTGGCTGTAGATGGCTTTGTCTGAACTGCAGCAAGTGCTAAAATACATGACCTCGATGAGATCCATGATCACTTAAAGATCTGCCTAACAATACTATGTGAATAAAGAATATATATT
Source organism: Potorous gilbertii (assembly GCA_028658325.1). Classification (NCBI taxonomy): domain Eukaryota; kingdom Metazoa; phylum Chordata; class Mammalia; order Diprotodontia; family Potoroidae; genus Potorous; species Potorous gilbertii. The sequence continues at coordinate 97,894,239 of CM053774.1, read as the reverse complement.
ACTGATTAATATGACAAGCAGTCATGGGTTGTTCACTGAACAATGACCTACATTTTGGAAAAGAGAGCGAACTGTTACATTTGGAAAGCTGTAGTATTTTCAGTAATTTCAAACTGTTTCTATCATAAAAGCTCACCATTATTGTATTCCTGGAGATGATATATGGCTGCAAATAATGAAACCATACACTCTAAGAGATTCAATATTACTGGTGACCCAAAGGATGGTGAGTTATAATACATTATTGAGAGAAGTTATACAACAGTTATATAATATATACACCATAAAGGAAATACATGATGAGAAAAAATATATAAGCTATCATTCAGCAAGGGTCAAGAATAATAGATGATTTCCTGGTAGTCACAAACATATTAAAACCAACACAATTCAATTTCCAGTGTATTGGGAAGATCCTGTATGGAAGACTTATGGAAAGACACAGATAAGTGGGTGACTTGAGAGAAGGAATACTAACTTCCATGAGCGGAGAGAGGGATTTTGCAAACTACAGATCTTTGAGCTTGAGTTTTTGTGGCAAAATTCTCTATAACTATTACCAAAGTTCGTTAATGAACTTTGATAGAGAGAGGAGGTGATTCTGATGAATTACAAACTTAATATGAGTCAAGAGTACGGCAACTCAGAAAGCTAATGCAAACTTAGGTGGCTTTAATAAGAGGCACAGCATTAGGGCAGTTAAAGACCCATTACTCTGTTCTGAATAGGTTCTATATGGATCACAATGTTCAGTTCCTGATAACTCATCTATCCTAAGATGAATTTCATTAAGCTGGAGTCACTGAATGAGTGTTCTGATTCATCTACTATCCATGCAACCCCTACACGAGTTACTCTCCCTACTCCTGTTACTTCATTGTCTAGGAGTTTGTTCTCATCTCCATTTTCCACAACTCTATTTCTTCTTTTGTCCTGACTGAACTTGGGGAATCAGGCTTCCACAAGATATTTTATGCCTGGACTTTCGCAGCACTGGCTATACAATCAAACATTCCCTCTGTGCTATCTGACCCTTCTTCTCAGACCCAAGTGAAACACCCAGACCTTTCCCTTTGCTGCCAATATTCAGCAGCCTCTCCTCTTGTTAATTTTCAACCCAACAGAGATCATGAAAGACATCATCTATTAGCCTTCAAAATGGGTTCAATGCCTGACTCTCTTCTCCCCTCAGCCCGGAGGGAATCCGATGTTCACTCAGACACCCCAAGCTCCCAGTTCTTCAATGTCCTCAAACCTCATGAACTAGCTCTGTCATTCCATCTCAGGCCCTCCACAAACATTTTATTTCCATGATCACAAACTCAGATCTATTTCTCTGACTACTCCATCTTTCTTTGTGCATCTCCCCTCTAAAACCTAGTCTTTAAGACAACCAGTTTTTCTGCCACTTCACTAATGAGCTGACTTTATTTCTCTCCTTCCTGATCTCTGCCCCATTCAGCTCCACACTGTCCTCCACTCTCAGATCCATGCCCCTTGTCCTATGCAGCTCATCTCTTACCAAATTCTGACTCTGGATTACTCCGACTGTCTGCTTCCCATGATCTTAGTCATGTATCTTACAATGGCACTGCCTAGGTACTACAAACGTGCTAGCAAATCTCAAATGGGCCCTTAATGCAGCAAGGCAATCCTTTCATTCTTCCTTAGCTTCCCCAAGAAACTGTTCCAACTCTTCTTTCTTTGAACTTCCAAACAAATACATGTAAAGTAGGCTTATAGAGGAGACAGGACCCCTGGAGGGTCCAGGAAAGTTCACTGCAGAAGACCATTGACATATTGAATAGGGGTGTCTCATGGTTAGAACGATACTTAAGGAAGACCATTTTGGCAGCCATGCGGAGGATTTATTAGGCTGGTTTGAAACTGGAGGCAGGCAGACCGATTAGGAGAGCAGTGCAATAGCCTAGGTGAGACACCTGTCCTTACCCTCTTAGCCAAGGACCTCAACTCTTCACCAAAAACACAGGCCACTTGCCACTTTCATCCCCAAATCTGCTGACATCATTCCCCAGTCTCTGAGGATGGAGCCCTTCTTCACGCGAAGGTAAACCAAACCCTTCCATGTACACGCCCAATCCCATCCCTTCCCGTCCTCCAGAAGGTTGCCTCCCTTCAATTATCTCCTCCTCTCTAATTTTTAGACCTCATGCTTTCCTGGTTTCTTCCCTACTAACTTCAAACAAGACCAACCCTGACTCTTTAAAAATAAAAAGTTAAACTAGGCTCAACCACTCCCTCAATCTATCACTCTTTATCTCTCTTCCTTTTCTTAGCTGAACACCTAGAAAAAAAGCTGTAATTCAGATGCCTCCAATTCCTCTGCACTACCTCACTTAACCTCCTCTGCAGCCTGGTCTCCAACCTCATCACTCAAATGAAGTGATTCTCTCAAAGGTACTAATGATCTCAACTATTTATTCTAAGTACTTATCATCTTTAACCTTTCTGCTGAATTGTCTACTGTTGATCATCCCCTCTTCCCAGACCCTCTCTCCACTTTGGGTTTTTATAACCCTAATGTCTCTTGGTCTAGCATTTATTAAACACTGTACAGAAACTGTGCTAAACGCTGAGGATACAAAGAAAAGCAAGAAAAAGCCCTTGCTCTGAAGGAGCATGTATACATAGAGATAACCAAAAAAGGGAAGGCCCTAGTAGAAAGGGGGAGAGAAGGGAAAGTGAATAAAGTTTTCTTGTAGAAGGTGGGACTTTAGCTGATACTTGAAGAAAGTCAAGGAAGCCCTGAGGCAGAGATGAGTGAAAAAAATTCCATGCATGAGGGGACAGTCAGTGACTAAGCCTGGAGTTGGGAGATGTAGTGTCTTATTCAGAGAACAGCAAGGAAGTCGGTACTACTGCAGAGGATTTGGAGGAATATAAAGTATTAGTAGGAAGGGGCCAAGTTATGAAGGGATCTGATTTTATATTCAATCCTAGAGGCAATATGGAACCACTGGAGCTGACAGAGTAACGGGTGAAATGGCTGCCCTTCTACCTGCTGAAAGCATCTCCTTTGGTAGGATTTATCATCCACACTGCACTCCTTAAATGTGGGTATAACTCAAGGTTATGCCCTGAGCCCTATTTTATCTATATTCCCTCTCACTCTCCATGGGAACCTGCAGCCTCGAGGTCACATGTGGGCTTCTAGGTCCTTGGGTGCAGTCTTTGATTGAATCCAAGTTTTATGGAACAAATCCTTTTATTAAGAGGATTTGTTCTGTGAAGTTTGGATTCAGTCAAAGGCCCGCACTTGAAAACACAGAAGGCTACAGATTCCCTAGCCCTAGTAAACAGCTCTATGCAGATGATTCACAGATAAGTATGTATGTATATATTATGTAGATGTCTATATGTGTATATATAGCACCATCCTTTCTTAACCTCCAGTACCACTGGGATCACCAACTAACTATTGCACATTTCACACTAGATGCCTCAGACATATCAAACTCATCAAATCCAAAGAACTCATTACATTAAGTTAGTCACTTCAGTGTTATCCTTAACTGCTCACGTATCTTCACTCTGCAGAGCCAATAAAGGCTCAGACTGACTCTCCTGCACCACCCTTGCCATCTGGTGCCCATTCTCTGCTCACACAGCCCCCATCTTCCCTTGGGTCCTCACCACCTCTTCTCTCTCTCCGCCTGCCTCGAGTTTCAAACCAATCTAAGCTGTCTTCCACAAAGCTATAACCAAAGTGGTCTTCCTTAAGTACAGTTCTAACCATGCTACACCCCTATTCAACAAACGTCAATGGCCTTCTGCAGTGGGCTTTCCTGAATCCTCCCAGAGGTTCTGTCTTCTCCACTGAACTTACTTTCCATTTATTCTATATATCTTTATTTTTTTCTTTATCTTATGTTTCTATATATCATATCCATACATATCATTATAGTCTATAATTTAGGTATTACTAATTCAGATAGTTTTTTTAAATTTTTAGACAACATCAAAAAAGATGGGTATGATTAGTTACTAAATCATAAACCAAAACTAGAGGTTATAAATATTTGTCAAAGAAAATGTTTAGCCAACCTGTGAATTAAGACTAAAGTAATTAAATCAAAAGAATTACGTACTTAAAACTGATTTTTAATTTAACAATGATATCAAAATGTGGAAATTCGAAGTGCTATTACCTTAAAAATAGTAATTATTTTATTTCAAAGATACAAGGTGCAACATGATAAAGGAAAAAGGAAGCTAGAAAACAATAAAGGTAGAATCAGAAAGTCTGGTATTAAGATTCAGTTTACAACAAGAGAGCAGCACCTCCAATGACTTTACATTAAACACTTAAAAAAAAACAAAAAACCCAAGATGGCTAATAAACAAAAATGGTGGATTTCCCTTCCCCCAGTAATACCTACCTAAAGTTGAAGCTGGCACAACAATTAAATGAGGACCTCTATTACCTTCTTGGTAGAGGTATGCCAGAAAGGAAATGGCTTGAATTGTTTTCCCTAATCCCTATAAGGTAACAGTTAAAAAGGAAAAATTATCAACAAAGCTTTCTAGTATAAGTGTTATTAACTTCACTTTCTTTATAGTACATCTAGTCACCAGAAACAAAATAACTACTTTTTCTTCAAGTGAGATAAAGCTCACTGGTAACATAGTTTTTTCAACAATGATCAAGGTAGAGATTCTGTTTTATTAAGCTTAATAGGACATAGAAATTGCAGTATTGCAGCCAAACATCATTAACATTAAAGCTCATGTTATATTTTCAAATGACAAATGCAGGAGGAGCAACAAATGCTGTATTTTGAAGTTTCCATGTCTATCTGCTGTTAGTATTCATTATGTAGTCTAAAAGTACATTTAAATGTTTTCATTTAATTTTGTATCAGAAATACCTATTCTTCAGAAGTGCTGATGTCAGGACTGCATGCACTCTACGGTGACAATGTATAAATACATAGGTTGTTATGAGAAGATATTCATAAATGCAGCAAGCTTCACAGGATGGCAGTAATAACTAAAAAATTCATCTTACTGGCTTATCTAGAGACCCCAACTCTTGTGGTAAATTAGTCACTAACTAGCTTTACTAACCTTGGAATCTCAGTCTCTGCTTCGTAAAGTGAAGGGGTTTGGACTACACTATCATGAAAGCTCCTGTAAGCTATAAAATCCTATAATCTCTCTGAACCTTAAGAAAATGTCACGGAGGATTCTCTGACCATCAGTGTTTAGATTATTACTGATGCTCAGCACTAATCTTAGTCTAATTTTCAAGATATCAGTAGTCTCCAAACAGAAAGGGAGAGGATCAGAGCAGGTACACAGAACAGACACTGAGGTAGTTGAATAAAGGGTCAAACGAAAAAGAGGTTTAATCCCCCACCAGGGCCACCTGCAAAACCAGGAATATTAAAGGGGACGGAAAACAAATTTCAATCTAGTGACAGAACAGGAGGAAAACTGCAAAATGACAAAATAAATTTCTCTAAAATACTTAATATTATGGGAGAGACAGGCTTCCAATTACTTTTTCTACATGTAATAAAATTTAGAAGGAAAAACCACTATGCTACTTACCATTTCATCAGCCAAAATACCATTTAGTCCATGTTTATGCAGCAGTGCTAGCCAATTCAAACCAATTTTCTGATATGGCTTGAGAGACAAACTGAAAAGGAAAAAGAGTGACTAATAATGGAACTCTTTACTTTGTCTTCTTCACATCAACTTTAGATTTAGACGCATCTATTCCTCTAAGTGTATCCTTCTACAACTTTTAATTTGTTACCCAAATCCTTGGGTTACTTAAATAATGTGTAATTCCCTCTCTAAATACTTCAACTGCTATAAAGAAAATGAAGTAAAAAAGAACACTGTCTTCATTAGGATCTTTAACAAGCTTTATTGCTTATTTAACAATTTGTTTTCAGTACTAGCAGTAACAAGTGCAGTAATTATATCTAAGATGGCTCTTTAAAAAAGTTACTTTGAAACAATATATGGAATGTTTAAAGAAAAAATATCACACATCCAGATTAATTCATTAGGGTCATGATGGGAGTTGCCACTGATTTTCTTAATCAGTAAGATGGTTAAAGTCGTTAACAACAGACATTTTGATGGTTCACTCACATGCACATTTACACAGAATACATTTTCTTTTAACTGTCTGAAAATTATGAAGAAATACATTCTGGAATGGTAATGCATGAACATGAAATTAAGTACATTAAACTTTGGAAGCTCAAAATAAAGTTATAAAACTGATACAAAAAAAGCGCCTACTTTGTCTACACATTACGATCTGAACCCTCTTAGCTACTTTCAAAAATTCTGGGGATAAGGCATTTATGTTTTGGGCTGCAGGTCAGAAAGCAGGTTTTACTCGTTAATTCAAATACAATAGTTAAATACGTATAAGAAATTAATAAAACAGAAGTGGAGCTTCATAGTCCTTCTGCCCAGGACTGAGCTTCCCATACTTCTAAACAAGAATGGCAGCAATGGTCTAGTGGACTTAGAATCAGTTTTGCCAATCAGTGGGCTGAAGTCCCACTTCCACTATATACTGTTCTGGTCAAGTCACTCTGAGCACTGAGGAAACTCTCTAAGACAATAATCTGTAAACAAAACGCAAAAAAAAAAAAAAAGTTTATAAATAACCATACTTAGGTATGTTTATGTATTTGTGACCTCCCACCAAAACACATACACACAGACACATATCTGCTAATCCACAAAGTCCAAAAAATACCTAATACACTCATTACTATAAAATCACATACATAAAAAGCAAGCACCGCTAGTTATACAGACCATTAAAACAGGCAGTTAAAAATATTGTGTTTTCCCCCACTTACACATAAAAACAATTTTAATATATATTTTTTAAAGTTTTGAATAGCAAATTCTATCCTTCCTTCCCTTTTCTCCCAACTCCCTGAGATAGTAAGCAATCGTGTAAAACATAGTTATTTTGTGCAAGAAGATTTGAAAAGGAAGACAGACAGAATATATGTCTGTATACACATACACACATATATTTATATATGGAGAGACAGAGACACAGAGAGACAGAGAGAGACAGAATGCTTTAGTCTGCAACCAGACAACTCTAGTTCTTTTTCTGGAGGCTGATATTTTTCTTCATGAGTCCTTTGGGATTGTCTTGGATCACTGTATTGCAGAGAACAGCTAAGTCCTTACAACCGATCATGGAACAGTATTGCTGTTACTGTGTACAATGTTCTCCTGGTTCTGCTGACTTCACTTTGTATCAGTTCATGTATGTCTTTCCAGGTTCTTCAGAAATCATCCTGTTTGTCATTTCTTAGAACACAACACTGTTTCATTACCTCGTATACCACAACTTGTTCAGTCATTCCCCAACTGATGGACATCCCCTCACTTTCCAATTCTTAGACACCACAAAAAGAACTGCTCTAAATAGTTGTGTACATATAGGTCCTTTTCTGTTTTGTTTTTTATCTTTTTGGTATACAGACCTAGCAGTGGCATTACTGGACCATTATGCACAGTTCCGTAGCCTTTTGGGTATGGTTCCAAATTACTCTCAAGAAGGATCAGGATGGCGGAGTAGAAAGACACAACATACACTAGGCTCCCGAACCCACAGCCTATAAAATACCTGTAAGGAGGAAATCCTGACAAGTTCTGGAGCTGAGGAAGCACCGGAATGATGGAGTGGAGGAGATTTCTGTTCCAGAGAGACCAGGAAAACCGACACCAGGAGTCCCTCATGCACCTGGTGCAGACCCAGCCCTGCCCTGGCCTGTGGCCCTGGGAGGAGCGGATCCAGGAGGGCTTCCAGGACGGAATCTCCAGCAGCAGTAGGGTTCCCTCTGCCCACAGGTGCAAAAGTCAGTGAGAGGGCCTGTTTGGCCGGTTGAGAGGAGAGCAGGTGTCTCCATAACTCGGGGGCTCCCAGAGCAGGCAGGACCTCAGTTCCATTACTGAAAGTCTCCACGTAAACCCCCTGAGGGAACTGAGCCTTATGCTGTGGCCCGGCCCCCACCTGAGCACCTGAATTTAATCTTACATTGAATAGCAGCCCCCACCCCATGAAAGTCCAGAGGCTGGGAAGCAGCATTTGAATCTCAGACCCCAAGCACTAGCTGGGCAGATCTGGAGGTGAGGTGGGTATGGAAAGGAATCTCAGAAGTCAAGTAACTGGCTGGGAAAATGCCCAGAAAAGGGAAGAAAAGTAAGACCATAGAAGGTTACTATCTTGGTGACCAAATGATTCCTCCTTTCCTTTCTGATGAGGAAGAACAATGCTTACCATCAGGTAAAGACATAGGAGTCAAGGCTTTTGTATCCCAAACACCTGAAATAAATATTCAATGGGCTCAGGTCATGGAAGAGCTCAAAAAGGATTTTGAAAATCAAGTTAGACAGGTGGAGGAAAAACTGGGAAGAGAAATGAGAGAGATGCAAGAAAAGCATGAACAACGGGTCAATACCTTAATAAAGGAGACCCTAAAAAATGCGGAAGAAAATAACACCTTGAAAAATAGGCTAACTCAATTGGCAAAAGAGGTTTCAAAAAGCCAATGAGGAGAAGAATGCTCTCAAAAGCAGAATTAGCCAAGTGGAAAAAGAGGTGCAAAAGCTCACTGAAGAAAACAGTTCTCTCAAAATTAGAATGGAACAGATGAAGGCTAATGACTTTCTGAGAAAC
>CM053774.1:97713129-97885041 GCA_028658325.1 Potorous gilbertii | reverse complement strand
TACTAAAGTTGAACTGTTTACATTCCTACATGGAAAGATAATATTTCTAACTCTTGAAATTTTTCAGTATCTGGGTAGTTGGTGGGATTACACACACACACACACACACACACACACACACACACACACACACGCACACACACAGAGCACAGAGTAACTGAACAGGATGGGATCATATCTTAAAAAAAATGAAGGTAAACGGTGAGAGAGAAATGTATTAGGAAGAGAGAGGGAGAAATGAAATGGGGCAAATTATCTCTCATAGAAGAAGGAGGCAGGAGACTTTTTAGTGGAGGGAAAAAGAGAGGAGCTGAGAGAAAAACATGAATTTTACTCTCATCACATTCGACTAAAGGAAGGAATAAAATGCACACTCATTTTGGTATGAAAACCTATCTTACAATACAGGAAAGTGGGGGAGAAGGGGATAAGCAGGGTTGGGGGGGATGATGGAAGGGAGGGCAATGGGAGGAGGGAGCAATTAAAAGTCAACACTCTTGGGGAGGGACAGGATCAAAAGAGAGAATAGAAGCAACGGGGGGCAGGATAGGAGGGAGGGAAATATAATTAGTCTTACACAACATGACTATTATCGAGGTCATTTGCAAAACTACACAGATATGGCCAATATTGAATTTGCCTGCCTTCCCAAAGGGAATGGGTGGAGAGGGAGGGATGGGGAGAAGTTGGAACTCAAAGTTTTAGGAACAACTGTTGGGTATTGTTCTTGCTATTAGGAAATAAGAAATACAGGTAATAGGGAATAGAAAGTTATCTAGCCCTACAGGACAAAAGAGAAGATGGGGACAAGGGAAGGGAGAGGGATGATAGAAGGGAGGGCATATTGTATTGGGGTGGGGGGAGGGGACAAATGGGGAAAAAATTTGGAACCCAAAATTTTGTGAAAATGAATGTAAAAAGTTAAATAAATAAATTTATTAAAATAAAATTAAAAAAAAAAAAGAATGGTTGGATCAGTTCACAACTCTATCAACAGTGTATTGGTGTCCTAGTTTTCCCAAATCCCTTCAAATACTTATCATTTTCATTTTTTGTAATATTAGCTAAATTGATCAGCATGAAATAGTACCTCAGGGTTGTTTTAATTTACATTTCTCTAAACAATAGTGATTTAGAACATTTTTTCACACTATAGATAGCTTTGATTTCTTCTTCTAAAAACTGCCTATTCATATTTTCTTACTATTTATCAATTGGGTAATTGGGTATTCTTAAATTTAGCTCAGTTCTCTGCATATATTTGAGAAAAGAGGCTCCAATTAATTTACCACATAGGCACTTTGAAAGCATATTAAATGAGACTTCTCAAACTGAATTTCATGTATCCCTATAGTAAAGAAAACAGGGGCAATGTGCTGGAAAAGGCATTTTAAAAGTCTCAGATTAATGGTTTTGTTTGTTTAAAATCTCTTTCTGTTCTTCTGCTAGGGTTGTAAACTCTTGAACAAAAGACGCACTCATCTCACCAATTTGTTCCTGATATGTGGTACTCTTAGAGTAGACAATCTTTTCCACGCCTTTCGGAAAAGTAGCTTAAATAGGCTAGAAATGCTAGCTCACAATGGTCTAGAAACAACACTGCTCCCTAACACTGGAACCCTGAAGGGTAAAAAAATAACAGGTCCAGGTAAAAGGAATGCTATCATGATTGGTGGTTCCTATTGGAAGGATGCCACTCATTTAATTGTTTGGGAAGCTCCTCCTACACCAACCCCATCCAAACCACCCCTCCCCCCGCCAAAAGCCCATTCATTATTGGCATTAAGTTCTTGCTCTATATTGCTATCAACAAGCATGGGATGAAAATGCTTAGCCAGAGTTGTCCACTGAGTTTGGGCATAAGGGACTCCATCTAGATTCAAGGAAACATTAATGCCAACTTACATGGTCTTCAACAGCACCGAAGTGCACCCTATAGACCAGACCAACCTCTGTGAGTTTCAGTGTGATGCAAGAAAGAGGAAAAGAGTACACAAGACATAAGACTGAGGACGAATCTGTGAGAAATCCATCTGGTGTAGTCCTTAATTTTGCCTTCCTATCTTCCCTGGTGTTATATGTGGCCTCTGGAGGAGCCATCAGAGTCTGAGTGGGGGAATTACAGGATTATGGTCCATAATCAAATTGTGTACTCCTTAGAAGATACAGCACAGCAAATTCAAGAGGGGAGATGAATGGTTATGGCATATCAGGCAAATTAAGTTTCAAAAACATAAGAGAAATGATTCTTCACAAATTAATTCAATGCCCCATTAACAAGACAGCCAAGAGCCAGCTTATTATCTCTATTAGAATATCAGATAGAAGATTTGAGGGTATGAAGACAGAGTAAAAGTAGATGAGAGTTTGATAATTCATTCCCTGGTGTTACCTGTACAAATCTCACATCCTTCATAAGACCACAGAGGGTCAATAAGCTGTGAAAACGGTATACTCAGGACAAAGGGGAACGGCTTGTCTCTCAAATAAGGATGCAGCTGGCACTGAGCTTGTAACCTTTCACCAAGAATACCTCAGAGAAGCTTACAGAATAAGCCAATGCATACCCACCTATAAGTAACACTCACGGAAACTTATTTAAATAATACAACTCTCCAGAACTGTGCTACACTGCCAAGGTCTCAACTAATTTCCATTCTTCCTCCTGGTATAATTATTAAAGTAAGCTCAAAACTGATGAGGAAATTTGTGTCTAGCTAGACAACTCTAGCCAACTAGCCCTGCTAGTTCACCTGGAGAAAAGAGAAGGCCACAGGGATCTACCCGTTGCCTAATTATCTTCCTGTATAACACGTATGCAGGTACCACAAAGCTGAGAAGAGTTAATACAGCAGATTAGAGAATCAGGATTCAAAAAGATCTTGACTAGACTGGAGAGCTGTACTAAAACTCACAGATCTGTCTGGTGGGGAGAAACATAAGAACACAAAAACAAGATGACTATAGTAGTTTACAAAAAAAAAGATTCAGAGGAGTCAATATAAAATACCCACTCAAAAAAACACAAGCAGCTTAGAAACCCGAATGAATGAATTTTCTCCAAGATAAAAAAAAAATGACAGGATAAAATATAAGTCAAGAGTCACTGACCTGCTTTTCGGTCCAAGACTAGTAAAATAAAACCATATGTTACATTTTATACCCCAAAAGTAAAATAATTCCAAGTCATTATCCCAGAGACTTGGGTGACCCTCAACAAGCAGCCCCTAACATCTAATTTGTAAATATCTCTCTCACTCTCTTACACACACACATACACACACACACGCCCCAGTGACTACCACCACTGTCCCTGCTATCATCAAATATTGGTGTTCAGTCACCTCTGACATGAGATCTATTTTGTAAACACTTGGTACTTTGAGACAATTTGTGGTTTCAGAAATAAAATCTGAAAATAAAGAACCGCTTGGCATAGACAACTGAGTAAACACCCAGGTAAGTTTGGCCTGCCTCAGTGCTAACCTGTTGTGATCCCACAATATCTAATTTTTTTAACTTCCTTTTTTATGTCACCTGAAATTCTAGCAAATAGACATATGTTTGGAATAAATATGGAATTTTTTGTAAAGGTAAAAGATTTAAATCGTTCATACAGTATAGTTCAGTAAGATTACTTCTCTTAGAGCACTGGATCTGGAGTTTTAAATTTGGGCAAGAACACAGACCTGGCAACTTTGAGCAGTTACTTAAATCTCTCTCAGCTCCAATTTCCTAACTGGTAAAATTTAGATCATCTCTAAGGTCCCTTGCAGCTCTAAGATTCCAATAATCCTTGAAATCAGCTACACTTAAGTAAAAGTGGTCTTAACCGAACAGAAATATGGGGTGAAAAATTTTTGATGTATGAAAGACTAAGAGGAGATAATAGGCCTAAAAGTGAAGATTTAGGTAACTAGAGAAATACACCTTAGGAGACAGGTGTGGAAAGAGATCCTCTTGCAACCAAAAGGACATTGTCATCACTTTGGTATTTACATCTAAAGAGAACTGGTGGATTTTAGTTAAGTATTTTTAAAGTGAAACCTTTTTAAATTGCGTGAGGGTTTTTTGGCAACTGAAATCGTCCCAGTGCAGACTCAACTGGGGAGACCTGGCAAAAATGAAGGACTCTCCATTATCACACTGCATTGCTGTAGAAAAAGGAAACCCAGAAGTGCCAATTACATACTGCCACAGCTCTTTTCTAGGCAATGGAGACAGTAACTCCTGGAAAGTGAATCACATTTTCCTACATTATCCCACACTACCGTATAAGGGCTTAGAGAGAGAGAGAGACATAGAGAGACAGAAAGAGAGACAGAGACAGAGAGAGAGCGACAGAGAGACTATTTTACTATTAAAAGCACATCTTGTGAGGTAAGGGACCAAAGGGAGCACCCAGCCAGTGGCCTGGGCCTTAGGTTGAGCTCACAGTCAGACACTAGAAATCACAGTCCATAAAACCTGAAGCTGGAGGCATCATCCCCCATACCTTGGCCCTAGAACCTGATTACAACGGTGACTTGTTAGAATAATAACGACACTAACAATAACAATGAGAAAGCAGCACAGACAAGATCTAGGTTCATACTCAGAAGAAGAAAGTGAAACTAAAACAACTAACAACTGGAAGAACAAAACGTCAAGAATTTCAAAGAAACTCATTTAAAAAAAGGTAAAAAGAAGGCAACTTTGCAGTCCCAGACCTCAAACTACATAAAACAATGATTATCCAAAGTCTCTGGTACTGGCTCAGAAACGGAAAGGCAATCAGTAGGAAAAGAACAGATGGACAATAGACAGTGATTACAGTAACAACCTGTGTTAGATAAATGTAAAGATTTCACTTGGGGGGATAAAGACAAGGATAAAAGGGAAGGGAGATGCCACAAAGAACACTAAAAAACACAGAACATTACCTATCACACTTACAGACAGGAGAACAATTTAGGAATAAATAAGAGACCAGAGCACTGTGAAGTATAAAATGGATCATTCTGATTACATGAGACAAAAAGATTTTGTACAAATAAAACCAATGTAGCCAATATTAGAGGGAAGCAGAAAATCTTGAGGACAATATTTATTAACAGTATCTCAGATAAAGATCTCATTCCTCATATTAAAAAAAACTGTCAAATTTATCCATTTTGTTCATCCCATTCACATTTAAAGTTATAGTTACATGTTATGTATTTTATTTTACTCCATCCTATTTTTCCTCACTATTTATTTCTTGTCCTATTTCCCCTATCTTTCCTCATGTGTCTAATTTATTTCTAAATGGTTTAAAGTCACAGATAAATGCTATTTTAGCACCTCAGTTTTTACTTGTATGTAATAGAATTTTTAAAATGTAGGTTCAGTATGAGAAGCTATCAAATTGATGGAGTTATTTTTTTTCTTAATATAAATCATATGTAGATTAGAAGAACCAGAAAATACATTTTCTTCAGGTCTTCTATCCAGGCTATATCAAACATTTTCAATTTAAAAAGGTAAAATTAGGTAAGACAAAATACAGAACTCTGTAAATTCTAAAGCGCTATAATTTGTGAGCTACTAATATTATTCTGCAAACATTATTATGGGGTAATTACTATAAAGTTTTCAGTATTAAGTTTATTTTCAAGCATTATTTCTCTAATTCTATGAGACAGCCACAGAAAGTTGAGATTTTGTCTCTAACATTGTCAATCAGGTTGCAATATGTAACAGGTATTACCTTTGGTTTAGAATGGAAGGTTGATCTATGTTCCATCCACCTCCACCTTCAGTAAGTCTGGTCACCTGCTTTGTCAACTTATTTGAAATGTCTTCACATTTGTTCATAAGTCTTATAACAACATCCCTTTCTTGGATCAGTGTTTTACAGTGCCATATCAAATCTTCTGACAGCCCATTTGTCTTGCACATTTTTGTGAACTGTGGGGGTAAACAATAGAAAATAATTCAACAATACAGTTCGAACACTACAAGAAATACAAATTCGATTTTTTTCTCCCTTATCAGGAATAACAAAGTACTTCTTGTACTTTTATTAGATTCAGTTTTCATTATGTCCTAAAGTGAAATGACAGAAACTTTCACCTGAACTTCAGTTTACCTATCTCCATTCTGTTCAAGACACATTTACGTAGATATACAACTGTCATATCAAATTCAGCATGTCCAAAACAGAACTCTTCCCTTCGAAACTGGGTTCGCCATTTACTTCTCTCCAAGTCATTCTTTGGTTTTCAAGGGCTCTGTGATCTGGTATCACCTTACTCGTACAACCTAATTTCCTTTTACTCAACACAAATGCTCTTCTCTAACAGCTCTGCTTACTGTGTGTAACCCATACAACACATTCCCATGCTCCTACTGTTTCCTTGGAATGAGCTTTTCCCTTCTCTGCTTACAAACTAGGTTAAATGCTTTCATCTTTCAAGGCCCAATTGAAGTCCCACTGCCTCCATAAAACCTTCCAGCCTACAACGATTTGTCTATTATGAATTCTTAAAGTCTTTATTGTATGTACTAAGACATTTAACTTCATGTTATTAAGATTTATTTCTCTAAATTAAAATTTCTTCATAAGAACCAGCAAAACACATTCATGTCTAACATCCAGCCTAATTTGTCCAAGGAGAAAAATGCATAAAGTAAAGGAACAGAATTATCAGGTTATCAATTCCTGGGCAGGTAAAAACAAATGAGCTATTCCCTCTGGAAATAAATAAGCTTTTCAAGACCAAAAACTATTTATTATGTTTCACACCTCCCAAGAATAAGGTGGTGCTGAATTGAACACAGAAAATACTGAGCACAGCAGTAAGCATACAAAAGTACTGACTGACTTAGATTAATATGCTCACATCAAATTCTACTAACTAGAAAAGTATCAAAGAGAAAAAATATTTTAATTTTAAAAGAATTCACACTTTTTCAACTAACATAAGCCTTGAGGGATTCAGAATGATTCAATAAGTCAGAACAGTTCCTCTGGCCTTCCTCCTATGTCCCTTTTTCTAAGGAAAAATTACATGATTAAAAGCAAAAACAAAAGGCTCAAATTAACTACATAAATTGGTGAAAGGAGGACAAAAATACCAAGTGAGATCATGCTAATTAATCTATCAACTTTACACATTGTATAGCATAAAAAGTTAACATGTTTGCATGCTGATCCATCTAATAAAACAAAGTCTTTTAGACTGACAATTTTCACTCAAAATCAGTGTAAGTTGAACTTTAATTCATTGGTTTGCTCACTGCTTTCCTATTGCTGCACGGAACACTAACATCTATGCTGTGAAAAGATTACGATTCTTCATGAATTTCAAATTCAAATTATTTTTCATTTTAGTCTATTACATTTTGCTTTGATGTTGATAAAATAGCTTTCATATGTGCTGCAACATGGATCACTTTAATAGTAAAAATGAAGAACCATTCAGTAATAAAAGAGATAAGCTATTGTACCAACTTTAAAATAAAATTTGAATTTGTATCTGTTTAAATGCAAAAAACTGAACATAAATTCAAAAAATTCCTTTATAAGAACAATACATACTTCATTTTTAAGAACAGATGATGAAAATCTTATAAAAGTTAAGTGAGATTTATTAGAGCCTGCATGCAGATACTTGCAAAAAAATTTCTGAGCAACTTAGCTGAAAAAAAAAGATATAAAGAACATTATTATGATACAATGATTAAAAGAAGACCCGTTGGCAAAAATGAAAATCCTATAATCTACGTAACTGCACAAATGAAAGTAAAATGAAATATTTGTTGTGATAAAAGCATTGTGATTCATGTCAGCCCATTTAACACATTTTTCCTCCAAGCAGCAGCAAGGACACAGTAGCAGGTCAGAGGAACATGTGATCATGAAATGGACAACTTCATGCAAGAGTTCAAATGACAGAATTTGAATGTCTATTAACATGTTTGTTAAACATGTTACCCTTATGAAAATACATTTGGTAGCCACTTTAAACATGAAAATCTGCTATAAAGAGCTGAGAGTTGACCATTAGCACCAGTGAAATCAGAAGCATTATGTGGTATAGTTGTAAAAATGCTGGATTGGAAGCAAAGTCACAACACTCCAGCACTAGTCCAAAACTTGTCTGAACACTTAACCTTTGATTTTGCTTTGAACACTGTTATTGGATTAGATCTCTATTAGTTCTAAAATTCTATGGTTTTGTGTTTAAATATGTTAACCCATGAAACTCTTCCAAGCACCAGAATTCCAAAGTAATGATAAAAAACCACAAGTACAACAAAACTTCATTTAACCATTAAGGCTGAAAAGATGTATCACCAAGTAACTGAAATACATATTTCTTGCCACAAAGTGTCACTATTTCTACATAAAATATCAAGTATCTCTAAGAAACGTTCTTAAAAAATACAATCTATGGTCTTTCTTAAACCTTTCAATCTAGAGCTAAACAAGTATAAGAATAGTACTTAAGATTCTAGAACAAAATTAACTTTATAGTCTCATTGAGAAAAGGTACTTTTGGTTTTCTATCAGTCCACAGAAAACTCAGATATGTTGTTGGGAATAGTAAATTTGTGCTGAATTTCACTTCAACTTGGTACACATGAAGTACATAGTACGAAATGAGTCAAATATGAGTCACCAAAGCTGGCCCTGCTATTTTACCAAATGCTCCATCTAAGAGCAGGCCACTAAATAAACATATGAGAAGGCGCAAAACTGAGCTAATCACTAATTATCTCTTAATAAAAGACATTTAACCTGACTACATTCCTACTGAAATTATCTTTTGACAGTGGTTTAGAGGAAATCAATATTAAAATTACTATTCTAAGTTAACAGAACATTTTAATTTATAAAAAGGTAAACTAACATTCTGGATACAGTTTATTTCCAAAGCAAACTCATTTTCAAACATCAGTAAATACATTAAATATACTGAAAATGTTTCATATTAACTTAGTACCTTTCAAAATATCCTTATTAGTTGATGAATCCTCAGAAAAGAGCAATAACCAAGAACATATAGTTTGTTACTATTCTGAAGAGAAAGCTAGAAACTCATTAAAGTCAAGAACAATGTACAAAGGTTTTAAAAATACAAAAGACTGCTCATTTCCAATGAAATTATCTAAGTCCTACTACAATGATGTATTCATTAGGGATTTTACTAAATAAATTTTTAATAATGATTTAAAATGTCTAAAATGTCTAAATTTACTAAATTTGCCTTGTGGAAAAATGGTTAAAAATTCTTTGACACAGATTGCTTTGTTTTCATTCAAATGAGTATTGAGACAAAAGAAATTCAGCTTTCAAAACTGAAAAATTTATTTTTGGTGGTTGCAACATCGTAAAAAAGCAACCTATTATGTACTCACTAAAATGAATTATTGATTTTGGGGAAGAGAGCAGACCAATGCAATTTTTAAAATGATTAAAGTAAGTATCATCTTGCGTTATACTTTTTCCCATAAAGAACCTACAGTTTGTCATTTAAAAAAATGAGTTGTACCAGATGATCTAATGTCTCTTCTAGCTTAAAATTTCATAATTCTGAGAAATATTTTGAGCTGTAATCAACAAAGGGGATCAAGACAGCATATACTTCATTAATTTTTTTAAAAATGAGGTCAAAAAAGGTCAATAAGTTTTGCAAAATCTATACAAAAAATTAACACAGTACATTAATTTAAATTTCTACTTTAAAAATATCTGTTAAGAAGTGGTAAAAGGGGAACTAAGTATGCACACACAAATATGAAACAGAGCAATGAAAATAATTTTTCTGGTTAGAGCCTAGCAGAACTACAATCTTAAGGTCTGGCAGATCTCGACATGACGTCAGTTTCAGTGATACCTTTTAACAGCAATAATAAAAACTGCTGCATTGAAATGAAGCGCTTTCAACTATTTACTGAAATAGAAATGCTTCAAAGCATGAGAACTATTTTAATCAATATTCATAATAAAGTTCTGTCCTCTACTTTATCTATGTTCATGGCAACTTTGGAAGAGGAGTAACAAGTTGCTTTTTCACCCTCCTTTTCATAAGTAATAAAATATAAGACAAAGTTGAAAGGGGACTTTATGCAGAACTTAAATTTTTTTTGGCAGGAATTGAAGGGTACAGGAAGGAAGGTGATAAAGAGAAAAAAGAAAAGTCAGACTTCTGATTTCACTGGGATAGGAATCGGCCTTGGAAGACAGTAACCTTTTTCCCAACTTGCATAGGAACTCCAAAAGACTCAAGTCACTTATTCAGGGTTGCGACGCAAACAGCTCTCTATCTATCATGCTGACCTGGCTCTCATTAGAAAAGTCTTACATTAGTTTACATTTTTCTTAGAGAGAGCATGTGGTACACTGGACAGAGAGGCAAGACATGAGTCGGGAAGCCCTGTGCTCGGAACTTTCAGGCCATATTATATAGGCTCTCTACGCTTTCCTTATGCCCGAATTACAGACGAATTGTTTATCTGCACTGGAAATAGTCTTGGTACTGATGGAATCAGTCTAACCTAAAACAAAAAATCTCTTGCTGATTTTATTAAATTTGTCCTATGAAAGTTTAATAATGAGCTAAATGTTTCAAATGTTCTTAAGATGGTTTTAAAAATTTTAAAACACCCTTTACATTTTCACCCATTGCTTTCTACAATATGTAGATGTTTAATTTGCCTAAATCTGGAAACTGTAACATTTCATTTTCATAATTATACATGCACAAATCATCATTTTAACACTTTTGTCCTGACTTTGATCAGATAAGAGAATTATTCCCTTGAAGCATAATGTTAATTTTATGATTAAGGTAATTAAAAATTATTAGGAAAGAAAATCACAACCTAAACAGACAGCTCATGTAATCTAATGTTGTAATATAATATCCTTTGTATTTAATATTGTAAATGGGGAAAATATTATGGAGAATTTTAAAGCATCATTTAATTCTCTTGTAGCAACAATATTGCCAATGAATTGGTTAAGGAAGAGATGCTTTCTACTTTGTGGGATGCTGTGTAACTTTTAAATATACAACAGTATCTGGCATGTTCACATCTGTCACAATAGCACAATTTATTTTTCTGTTTGGTATATGTGGGCATGTGGCTACAACAACTAAACATATGGGTGCCGACAACTGCATTCTTTATTAAATAATGAATAATGGCCTGACAAGCCCAAGCAACTTGGGTCTATAATAACCTATTACTCCCAAGAAAAAGAAAACAGCAAAGGAGAGCAAAGAGAGCCCTTTAGCAAATACTTTTGTAAAGAAATCACTCAGGCAAAACCAAACAAGTTTTGAAAGGATCTGCTTTGACAGATGTTCTGTTGAAAAGCTAAGGCTTCAGGCAAAACGAATTTCATTATGAAATACTTATAATGATGCATTTCTGTATTTTTCAAATATTTTTTTTTACTATTTTTCATTTTTTTCCAACATAAAAAAAATCACTTTTCCCCTTAAAGACCCTCAGAATACTTGTGTTCATGTAGATTAGCCATAATTATGGTTATAACATTTGCTTTCCATCTTAGAAAATAAAGTTTTATTTCTTTAAGAAAATTTTTAATTTTTATAAGAAAATAAGTTTTTATTGAATCATATGTATTACTGCTGTACAGGCCTAAAAAAAATGTTATAGGACTCCAAGTTCTCACTTGGAGAATAAGTATTGAAAAATAAGTAAAACATAATATATGCCTTAAGAGTTTCTTTTATGCATTCTGCATGAATAAGATTTGAAGGCATTTTGCTGAAACACATGAAACTCAAAAGCACAGATATAATGAATAAGACATATGAAAAAGAAACAAGATTTCAGAAAATGAACATGTAAAGTGTACTTACCAGTGGCTATGTCTTCTCCTTACCTAAAGTTTCAAATCTAGACTTCCACACACTTTTTTTCTATCTTTTGAATTAAAAAACAATGAAGCTTGTTAGGCTCCATTAAATGGCTTCATTGTTTAACCAGGAAAAACATATTAAAGACTGGGTTGCTTTATAAAGAAAAATAAAATAAACAACTGCTTCTTTTATGGTGAAGCTTGAAACACTTGGGCTGGCATTTTGAGTCATGGAGATCCCCTGGGTGCTGCTGCTGCTGCTGAAGACATTGCTACAAAGATTGCCTTCTGTATGGTTCTTTAGCAGAAGCAGATCAGAACAGGCTAGCAAACAACTCCTTCCTAAATGGAAGCTCTAATTTCTTCTTCTGCAGTGAAATGAACCAAGTTTCTAGGCAAAAGAATGAGTGACAGTATTGCTGGCCAATCAGCTTAGGTTTTTCAGGAAAATCACCCCTTAATTCATTCAAAATTAGGTCATATGACACTATTTGAAATGCTATTGGCTTAAAACAAATGTAGTATGTGAATCTACTCAGGGTAAGGCCACCCATCTATGCTTTTCTGGGCTGAAGATACTGTGAATAAAAAAAAAAAGGCAGGAAAAAAAGAATGTAGACTTACCAGAGCTTCCCAACTGTTAAAGGGCCGGAGTTCTGTTATCTTCTGAGCCTTTTTCTGAGAACACTGGGGAATCAGCGTGAGCTCCCCAATGGAAGCCCCTTGCAGGAAGTGAAGTATTTTACCTTTGTAGCCATCCTCCATCACCTCCTCACCACTGCTGTAGTCCTCATCCAAGGAGCTTCCGACATCAGAGCCTGAGTCATATTCTGAGTCCTGCATCTCCTTTTTGGGATGGAAAAAAGTTTTTTTGCCTTTCTTGTTAAACCCATTCTGTGCTTTCATAGCACATTTCTGTTTCGTCTTTGTCTTATTTTTAAGGTGATTTTGACTCTTTCTTGAGACAGCTTTTCCATTTGAAATTTCACTTTTTGAAGGAAACTGAACATCTGTGAAAGTAATGAAGACAAACAACTATTGGAAACACTAGAATCAAAGAATACAAATATCACTGAACTTTGGCTTTTCCAGAAGTTAAGAGTGAAAACAGCTAAACACATATTGTTCCATTTGAATACAAGTGTTCTACTTCAAATTATTAAGTTCTGACAAGTTATATTTTTAATGGTGAAGGATGAGATAAGTTGTGCTAAAAATGAATAATTCAGTAATACTAAATGGTGTTAACTATTTTAGGCAATAACTATATAATATAATGACATGCATACTATAAACAAAGGGCCCTGCACACAGTAGGCACAATTTTATTGGGTTGAATTGGCTCATGAGTGTAAATGATATTGAGTGATGAAGCTTCAAAACTAAAGCTGATGAAATTCTCTGTAAAACAAGATGACATACTTTGCCACTTTTAATCACTATTTACTTTCCATTTGCTTTCAACTGGCAGCAGGATGGATCCAGCAGAAGAATGGTATATCTATTTGCCAGGATTCCCACATGCTATTTCCCTCTCTAACTATCTCTGATCTCAAGTAATAATACTCTCTTGAGGCAGCTCCTGGCATAGTACATAGACCACTAAGCTTGGAGTCAGAAAGTCTGGAGGTCAAATCCTGCCTCAAGACACTCACTGGCTTGTGTGACCCTAGGCAAGTCACTTTTGTTGTCTGCTCAGTGTCCTCAATAGCAAAATGGACATGATAAAAAGCACTCCTCAGGGCTGTTGTGTGATGAAACAAGATAATAAAGTACTCAGCACATGCTTGGCACACAGGAGGTGCTATGGGCACGCTGGCTATCACTCGTTATTACTGCTGCTGATGGGAATAAGGGAGCTTTCTTCTACTTCTAACGGAAAAGGAGCAGCTGTCTGAACAAAATGAGTACACTAGCCCACTACAGTGAGAGCCTCATCTCTGCTCCTTTATAAAGGAGTTCTGAGATTTAACAGCACACACGAGAAGGCATTGGCTATTTTATTCACTTAGCTTCTGTTGGAAGCAGTACTTCGCTCCTCTGCTACAGCAGGCTAATAACTTAGGGTGGAAAAGAGGAATGCTGTGCTTGCTTCATTTGTTTAGTATCAGTTCTCTATAGTAAAAGTCTTTTAAAAAATGATAAATGTAAAAAAAAATTTTACACAGACGAATGAACCCTATTAAAAACAAACATCTTCTCATATTCTTACCCATTGCAACCTTATCTGTAGTTGTGAAATCTGTATGCTTCATGACGGCATACGGCAGAGATTTTTTACCTTGTTGATCTTCAGCAAACACTCTTAAAGATTCCAAAGCTTCATTGTACATCCATTCATGCTCCTTAAGTACTTCTCTTAGTTCCTAAAATAAATGCATGTGCATTTTCAAAAATCCTAATTACAAAATTCATAAACATCAGCTTATATCTTTGACATTTTCTACTTTATGTTTCTGATGTTTATAAAGGTTGTTTCCCATGCTAATTTTGAATCAGAGAAAGGGTCAGCCCCAAGAGTAATAAATATGATTTTAACTTTTGTATATCTTATACGTAATGTTTGTATACCTCATATGTAATAAAAGAAGGCACTCAGTTAAGTTCAGCAATTGGCCAGACACTTAAAAACTGAAAACAGATAAAAGGGTAAACTTTTAAAGCTTAAAGAAAAAGCATAGTAGGATTTCACATCTAAGTTCTTTTTAAAGAGAAAACTAAGGATTCCTCAGGAATAAGTATTACTTTTTTGATCTTTAAAATTCCCACAGAATATCATGTTGCAAAAAAAAGCACACTTAGAAAAAAAGTCTGCTGAAGGCAGTTTACATTCTGTGCATGGAAAATAGACCAAAAACTCTAACGTTCATTCTAGCCTACTGAAAGACAGAGAACTGAGGCACGGTCAAATCCCCACACATGAAACTTCCATGTGAATGGTCTTCAGTAGCGCTTTTGCTGCATATTTCAACACATAAGACAGACAGATGGTCCAAAGTCATGATACTACATGTAAGTCTTGTAATACTTTTTAGGAGTAACATAATTGGCAATAATACCCTGAAGAATGTGTCAGAGTAAGGTCCAGGAGGGGGTGTGTGGTTAATGTGTATGAATATATACAGACACATCTAAAAGAAATATCCCGCCATCTGTTTTATGCACTTAATTGTCACTGAAATGATTTGTCTGATAGCAACGAGTATCATCAGTAACTTGACAGAAAACAGCTTTAGTTCTGTGGGTCATTTACAGCTAATGAGAATAATGAATCCTCTAAAATATGAATTCACACTTCCTATTTCCAGTGGGGTGGAAACAATTACCATAGTTTACATAATTATAATTCTAAATAGCATAACATCTGGGATTCATTATTGGCACCAATCAAAGCCTAGCTGTGTAGTAGTGACACAATCACTTTACATCTATACTTCATTTTCTTTGCTCACAATGCCAAAAACCCCAAACAAGCAAAAACCCCATTATAAACTTATAATACCATTACTGAGTTACATAGTTTTCACAAATATTTACCTTCTCCCCTTATATTAAATTTATTTCTAAAATGCCACCCAGAAGGTGTTACAAATACTGGCACAGAAATAGTACAGTTAAGCTGACTTAAGGTAAATTTGCTGATCATAATCTATAAAATGAATGCTAAGTAGTTAATTTCCATATTGGATGAGAAAATCCACTTAAAGCAATAATTAGCACATTTATTAAAATTACTTGGTATCTTCACCTAAATATAAATAAAAACATTTTCTGACAGCTTCAAAGGCTATACTCTTAATTTAACCCCTCAGGGATATACACTCTGCTAGTAACTGAGGGCGACTAAAACTGAAATGATCAAAGTCTCTATTTCTCATGAAACAGAAAAAGACGAAGAGGAAGGGCATTTACTCAGCGCTTACTATGTGCTGGGACTGTGCTAAGCACTTTATAAATATTATCTCATTTGATCCTTCAAACAACTCTGTAAGGTAGGTGCTATTCCTATACCCAATTTTACAGTTGAGGAAACTAATAGACAAAATTTATGCGACTAGCCATGAGTCAAACAGCTAGTAAGTGTCTAAGTCAAATTTGAACTCAGATCTTCCAGGCTTTAGGTCAGCGTCCCATCATCCACTGTGCCACCCAGCTGCCTGAGACGTTACTAGTATGCATTCATAAAACATACCACTGTTTCTTGATTTAACAAAATTACTCTTACTCTACACGCCGAGATTCTAAATGGAAAATACACCTTTTGAAGACACTGAGAGTTTCTTACCTGTAGTATAATTCAATGATTTCTATTAACTTTAGTTAACTCGTATTCAGCCATACTGAATTACTAGCACAATAACGCCCAAAGTCAAGCTAATACACATTTCACACGCTGATTTCACTCCTTAAAGCCTCTATGTGTTAACCTCAAACTCCCAATTTCTCACCGTATAACGCCAGACTTGCCCAAAGTTCTGGTAAATTTTTCTAAACCAGGTTTCCCCCCTTTTTTATATTTTGTTTTGATAGATGGGGAGGGGGTACTGAGCAACAAAGCTGATGTAATCTATAGCAGGTAAATTAAAATTGTATTTTAAAACCCTCTAAAATTTAAATGTGAACACGTGGTACATGAATGTGTTAAATTTCCTTCAAGGCCTTACTCACCTCTTTAGCCAAACTGGGAAACTCAGTCTGCAGCTTTGCTACAATTGCTTCCTGCTTATCCCATTTATCTTCTGATTCTTCAAAATCCTTAGTCTCTTCAAGCTGTTTGGAATCAAGAATTAGGAGTTTTTTGAGAAAGCAAGAGTGCAATGGCCTTTAATCAAGGGCACTAATGTTCTAACTTGCTCAGGAAACTACATTTAGAGATCTCAAAAATGGCAAAGATAATGTTATATTTATTTTTGCTTTTTTCATGTAAAAAGAATAAAAACAAAGTATGCATTAAAAATTATTACAATATCTTGATCGTGTGTTAAAAATATCAATTTATTTATAAAAATATCAATTTATCAATAGTTCTTTCTTTAGACCTTTATAATCATTCCAATTCAATTATTTTACAGGAAGTTAATTTGATATATTTTACATGATGATAAGTCTTCAGATGTTTTTCAAAAAAAACCCAAAACCCAATGAACTACTCCACAACAAATTCTTGGAGATCCATGATTAAAAAAGAAAAAATTACTTGGAGGATAAATAGCATGTACATTTACAAACACCATTTTACTCATCTGCTAATCCTCCTCCATTCAGACTCACTCAGTCATGAAACCACATTTAGTTTTACCCCCTTTGTCCATTTTTTGATTGGACCTAATCACACATATAAATGATTGAAAAAATACTACACTGGGAGAAGAAGCAAAATGGCTATAATTCTTATACTTTCATGACAGACTAAGGTAGCTAGTGTCAATGGAGAGAAATGGGTGCTTCAATTCAATTAGCATTCAATCAACAAATATATTAAGCCTCTACTATGCGCTAAGCACCGTATTAGACATTGGGATATAAGTGCAAAGAACAGACCGATGTCTAGTCACAAGGGGCTTACATTGTAATGAGGGAGAAGTGCGTGCGTGTGCATGCACACGCATGTATGCATGTGTGTATAAAGCTTGAATAGGGAGTGAACCTGCGATTAAATAGGTATAGGATGTCCCAGATGAGGAAACTCCCTCTACCAATGGAAGTCAGCACCTTCTCTGCAATTTAAAATCTAAAAGAGATTTTTACAGATAAGTTAAGAAATTGGTACTAGGTAGCATGGTAGACAGAGCCCTGAGCCTAGGGTCAGAAAGACCCGAGGGCAAATATGACTTCACTCACTTATTCACTGTACGACCTGGACAAGTCAAGTAACCTGTCTGCCTCAATTTTCTCAGCAGTAAAATGGCAACAGTAATAGCACCTACCTGCTACAGGATTGCTGTGAAGAAGACAGTATTTGTAAAGCATCTAGCACGTGATATCACAGAGCAGATACTTAATAAATGCTTCTTTCTTTCTACCCTTCTCTGACTCACACAGCTAGTGTGTGCCAGAGAGGTGGGACCTGAACTCAGATCTTCACAGATTCAAAGCTGGTTCTCTCATATACTACCTATCCTACTTCCGATACATAAGTATATACAGACTAAATGTGTACAAATACGTATGTTGACCAACATCTTACACCATCTTTTACCAAAAGATCAAAATGGGTACATGCTTTAAACATAAAAGGTGTTACCATAAGCAAATTAGGATAACAAGGAATAGTTTACCTGTCAGATTTATGAGAAGGGAAGAATTTATGACCAAACTAGAGACAGATTATTACAAGTTTCAAAATAGATAATTTTGATTATATTAAAAAATTAAAAAGGTTTTGCACAAATAAAAACAATGCCACCAAGATTAGAAAGAAAGCAGAAAGCTGGGAAACAATTTTTACTGCAGTGTTTCTCATAAAGGACTCATTTCTAAAATATATAGAAAACTGAATCAAATTCCTAAGAATACAAGTCATTTCCCAATGGATAAACAGTCAAAGACTATGAACAGGAAATTTTCAGATGAAGAAATTAAAGCTATCTATAATCAGATGAAAAAATTCTCTAAATCAATAGTGATTAAAGAAATGCAAATTAAAACAACTCAGGTACCACCTCACACCTATCAGATTGGCTAAGATGACAAAAAGAGAAAATGATAAACGTTGGAGAGGATATGGGAAAACTAGGACACTAATACACTGTTGTTGGAGTTGTGAACTAATCCAACCATTCTGGAGAGCAATTTGTAACTATGTCCAAAGGTCTATAATACTGTGCGTACCCTTTGACCTAGCAACACCACTACTAGGTCTGTTTCCTAAAGAGATTTTTAAAAAGAGAAAGAAGGACATGTGCATACACACACACACATACACAGAAATATTGATAGAATTTTTTATGGTGGAAAAGAATTGGAAATTGAGGGAATACCTATCAACTGAGGAATGGCTGAACAAGTTGTGGTAGATGAGTCTTAATGGAATATTGTTGTGTTTTAAGAAATATAAGCAGGCTGATTTCAAGAAATTTGGAAAGACATCAACTGATGCAAAGTGAAATGAGCAGACCCGAGAGAGCATTTTACACAGTAACAGAAATACCATACAATCATCAAGTGTGAATGACTTAGCTCTTCTTAGCAATACAAAGATCCAAGACAATTCCAAAGGACTCATAATGAAAAATGTTATTTACATCCAGAGAAAGAACTAATGGGAGTCTGAATGCAGAGGAAAACAGAGTATTTTTCACTGTCTTTATTTTTTTGCTTTTGTCTGTCTCTTCTTTAACAGCATGACTAATATGGAAATAGGTTTTACATGATTGCACATGTATAACCTATTGTCAAATTGCTTACTGTCTTAGGGAAGGGGAAGGTGAGGGAGAAAATTTGGAAATCAAATTATTTTAAAAAAATGTCACATGTAATTGGAAAAATATTATTTTAAAAAATACGTATGTATATACAGACTAAATACAAAGTAACCCAAACAAGGCATTTTGGGAGGGGGAACAATCGGAAGAATTGAGAAAGACTTCCATGGAGGTAGTGGTGTTTAAGTGACAACCTGAGGGAAGAGAGGGTTCTAAAAAGCAGAACAGAAAGAAGAAAGTATTCTAAGTATGGGAAAAAGCAAGTTACTTAATCTCTTGTGATCTGAATTTCCTCGGTGATCTCTAATGTGCCTGTCCAGGTCTAAATTTGTGATTCTATGGCAATGTTTATTTCATTTCCTCTCAAATTCCACAGCAAAGATATATTATTAACAGGCATTTATGTGCATACACATATTACTTATGTTTATATTAGATATTTCATTAAAATGAGATTTCTTTCAAAGGTAAAATGTGTTTGTGTGTGTGTGCATTTGTGTGCACAGACATACCCTATCAATTAAATGTTGCATTTTAATTTTACATGATTTATGTGGAGAAAGGTACAACCATTTTTGACCAGTATAAGAGGCTGATTTTATTCTATATTTCATATGCAACTGAATGAAACAACTAGAAACATTCAGATTGAAGATGGGACCATGTAACTGTCTTCCAGTATTAGGAGGGGTGTCATGTGGGGGAGGGGTTAGGTTTGTTCTTTTTAGCTCAAAGGGTAGAACCAGGAGAAATATTCTGAAGTTGGAAAGAGACAAATTTAGGTCAGACATATGGAAAAACCTCCTAACACTGAGAACGGTACCAAGGTTAAACAGGCCTCAAGAATGGTAGTTTTTACTTAAGTTGAGATCTTTAAGAATAAACTTCATGTCCACTTGTCAGCTATGTTATGGTAGGTGCAAGTGGTGCTAGAATGCCACTGAAGTCCCTGCCAACTCCCAAATTTTGGGATTCTGTGAACTGTACTGATTTACAAGAATGAGTAGTCCCAGAACTAGCCATCTATTTTATACTACACTTCTCTTGCTTTCCAAAGCACCTAGAACAGTGTTGGTTTCAAATAGTATAAATTACTACTTGATTTAAAATATACATATAAATGTGTACATATATTTCTGTCTCTCCATATATCATTCACATATGGAGCATGAAGGAAGTTAGGAGTATTATAAGAGGTTGTTAAATTGAACACTGTTGTTCAGAATATTCAGCTTTAGAAATTTAATCATATTCACAAAGAGAGAGAAAATGAAGTTTACCTACTTATTCTATTCTTGGATCCGACTAATTCCATAACCAATGACTCCTAAGCAGCTACAACCAGTGTGGGCAACAAAAGCCTGGCCACACAAATCTGCACTGATTCACCGTTCTTCAAACAGGCTATGCGTAGCCTCGGCAGTCCGTTTTATTGGTATTGTTATCACTGACTGGGGGCGCGGGGGGTTTCCACTGGGTATTTAATGATGGAATTTGTACAACTCTGCAAACCATTTTCCTTCAATACAGGTCAAAAAACTGCAGAGTGGAACTGCTAGTTTTCTGATCAAGATCCACAAAATTTTATTAATCCTTTACTAGATATCCTCTAGAAAGGAATGAAAACATCTACAAACTTCAAATTCAAAATTCATTTCTTCTAAAATAAACTGATGGGCCTTTCTAACAGTACCTAAGAACTCCCTCACCCTAGTCAGAGTGCTTGCTTTCATCTCCTAAATGGCAGCTTCCCTTCATCACCAGCCCCCGAACACAATGAGTGAGAAGTCAGGAGGATTTATCTTTTCTACAACCAATTTCACAAGGATGAAAATAAGAGGTTGCATGTTTGACTTTGCTGTATGTTTTGATTTCCAATATTTTAATCTTCATTTTTATTAACCCAATATGTCCTATGATTAAAATCACAGGATCAAATTGCTACTCTGCTATTGCACAAGATACCAAGTAAGAGTTGATTTCCCAAGGAACATAAAAATTTTATTTTCAGAGTATTTATGATAAAGCATGGTACCCAACACAAGAAAGTTAAAGGATTGCAGATGCAGATTTAAGGGGCACACATTTTCCAACACAGAAAATGTGAGAAATTGTTTTTGTTTGATTATGCATATATGTTACAGAAGTTTTATCCTTTTCATTCAATGAAGGGGCAGGGACTAATGGAGACAAATGGATAAAGTTGCGGAAAAAATGGGTTATTGAGGCATTTTTTAAAAATGTACTGTAAAGAAGGAAGTACAGGACACTGATTATAAACTTAAAAAAATTATATATAATAGAGATCTGAAGTTTCATTTACAAACATATAATCCTTTTCTATTTCTCTCTCTGCATGAAAACGTCCATTTCATCTGATGTTTGTTAAGTTCAGAACAAAACTGACTTCACAAAAGTCTGTTAAGCCAAATACAAGTTATCAGACATTACATTACAAACTTACAAAAGTGAGAGCCATTCACAACACGATGACTGGTTAATGAGGAATAGCAGGAATGGCCTGTTAACCCGGTTAATTTTTTCAAGACACAGAGCAGTTGGGATTATTCTAAGATGCCTTTTAATGTCTTCATTCCTATTTAAAGGAATGATCTGTCAAAACTGGGGTTAGTTTCCCAAGAATATTTACTGAAAATGAACTGCTGCCAAGTTTCTAACTGTTACAGGTCTTTAAAACATTTTGTAACTCAGAATACTGGTAGAATTCTAAACAGACCAATGAACCAAAAAATACATGGAGGAAAAGTTTCAAATGATTGGGGGGGAGTGGGGAGAGAGGAAGGGAAACTTTCTTATATGAGACTATTAACCAGGGAAAGGTTCACTAAGGAACTGCTCATTTCAGAGCTGGTATGTCGCTCCTACAGCGTTCTGAGCCAAAAACACAGCCCAGTGTAACTTACCGGAGCGAGCCGTTTCCTCTTTACAGTCTGATCATCATCATCCTCATCATCGTCAGAGGAGTATGAGGAAGACGAATCTAATTTTCTTTTCCGAGGTATACCTTTAAGAAGCAGAAAAACCACATTAAAACCTTAGAATGCGGCAACAAAACTACACAAGGAACACTGTCAAACATACGTAAGATCCCATTACAAGTAAGGGTCTTCCATATGAAAGCTATTTTCTTCTACTGACAAATACAATAATGTTTGTTTTTTAACTCCTGTCTACTCTTAACATGACTGGTCAATGAGCAGCCCTTGGGTAACAGTCCCTGAAATAAGTTAAAGTTAAAAAAAAAGTTTAAAAAAGCCATTATGAATTATATGTACGTGTTTTGTTTGTGTTCATATTTTAAATTGCTATTATAACAGACAAGTCAAGTCACTAACCAATTAGTAATGTATTTCATAACATTTAAAACTAATACAGCATTCTACCTATGATACTGATAAATTTCCGCTTATATCTTTTGTCTGGAAAGGTCTATAAAAACATCCTGCCTGCAGTTCTTTACCTCAACGGAAAATTAATAAAGTAAAAAGACATATCTAAACAGAGATGTCAGCAACACATTCCACTTTGCCACCCTCCTACTTTTGGGGGTCATTTTGTGGCTTATTTTAGAGTTTTGTGTTTTCTTGGCCAGAGTCCAAGGATGGAAGTGTGGAGAGATGAAATACTGAAACTAATTGCTATATGGAAGCATGTTCGTCCTTTGTTGCTGAAGAAGACCATGCCATCAGAGAAATGATGACATGACTTGTACTTGACTTTGTTTTGAGTGAGGGAGGGCTGTGCAGGTCACCAGCCTCACTTCTCCTCCAGAGCCACCTGGATCCAGGGACCAGATATTCATCAGGATGACTGGAGATGACCCAGGATGAGGTAAGTGGATTAAGTGACTTACCCAAGGTCACACAGTAGTAAGTGTCAAGTGTCTGAGGTAAGATTTGAACTCAGGTCCTCCTGACTCCTGCACTGGTGCTCTATCCACTGCACCACCTAACTGCCCCCAATTGCTACATAATGTCAAGACAAAAAAAGATCAGATCAGATAAGCGAGAAATATTCTTTAGATGGGGAGAACTATGGAAGGCTACACAGAGGCATCTGAGCTGAAGGACAGGCCATTCAAAGTATAAGGAAGAGTATGAGCAAAATCACAGAAATGGGAAAGCACAGGATGTGTGATAGAAAAAAGGATGGAAAGCAAGCTGGAACCAAATCATGAATACCAGAAATCCAGGCTTTATTTAGCAGACCATAAGGAATAACAACAAATATAATGCACTGAAGGTTTTTGAAGGGCAAACTGGCATTATTAGGCTTGTGCATAAGGGCAGGTAATTTGGCAACAATATGTAAGATAAATTGGATGGGGAAAGAGATGTGCTTAGAAGCTACTTCAGTGAAGGACGGTAAGGAGAAGAAAGGCAGGATATTGTGGAGATGAAATCAGGACTTGGACATATGAAAGAAAGTAGAGAAAAGTCAAGGATGTCTCCTGTTACTGGAGCAGGTAAGTGGAGAACGGCAGCACTACTGACAGGTATTAAGCAAGTACTGAGCAAAGGAGCAGAAGAAAGCTTAGTTACATAGTAAAAGATGTAAAGCTTCAGAAAGTAGTGTGATATTCAGGTGGAGACTCAGCAAACGGTGGAGAAAAAGAAAAGGAGGGAAGGGTAAGTGGAAGAGGAAGACAGAAAGGGACAGGGGCAAGAAAAGGAAGGGGAAAGGGACCCTAAAACCAATGAAGGGGGAAAAAATTTAGGTAGTTTTTAGAATGGTTTCAATAAGATGCTGAGGTTAAAAGATAGACTGCAAGGACTAAGAAAGTAAATGGTCAGTCCTTCGGGCCAAGATGGAGGATAAGAGGTAACACAGCTGAACTCTCTCAAAAACTACCAAACAACTCTGAAGTAACACCTCACATCAAATTTTGGAGTGCCAGAGCCAATAAAAGGTCAAAGTGGGAGACTTTGTAGCCTAAGAAATATTAGGAGACACCAGGGTGGATTCTCAGGCCAGGGAAGTAGGGAAGTAGGACAACTGGTTAGAAAGAGATTATAGGGTACTCTTTGCTGGCACTGATTGGTAACTCTACTGTCTTTACACAGCTCTGGGTCACAGTCCCAAGGTGAAGAGAGGGGCTGGTGGTTGGTCACCAGTGAGCAGAGACTATTCAAAGTTCCAAAGCACTTGCAGCTGCAGGCAATCGGGGTGTTTTCTAATTTAAGACCAGAATGCAAATCAGGAAAACAGTGACCATACCTCTTTTTCCAGGATGACACCACCTTTCATAACTAGCTCTGAAAACAGCAGTACATTTTTGAAGCCTGGAACAGTGCCTCCCCACTTCCAGGTAAGAAGAGCCCAATTTTAAAATAAAGTTCAAAGTCAAGAAATAAGATGGAAAAATTAGCAAAAAACAACAAAGAATCTGACCATAAAAAGCTACTAAACCAGCAGGGAAAACCAAGACACAAACTTAGAAGAATACAATAATGTGAAAAAAGCTACAAACAAATTCAAAAAGAAAAATGTTACTGGACTCAAGTCAACCAAAATTCCTGGAAGAGTTAAAAGAAAAGTGTTAGAGGAAAAATTGAGAAAAGAAATTAAAGCAATGCAAGAAAACTACAAAAAGATAGTCAAAAGATTGGTAACCAAAGAGGCACAAAAAAATGAAGAAAATAAGACCTTAAAAAAGAGAAATAGTCTAATGGCAAAAGACATACAAAAATTCATAAAGAACTCCTTAAAGGTCCAAATACTCACTTAAGAAAATAATTTCTGAACAATTCAAACTGAGCAAGTATAAGCTAATGACTACAAGACACATCAAGAACTAAAACAAAGGCAAAAGAATGAAAAGAAGAAAATGTGAAATATTACCGTAAAAACAACTGACATAGAAAAATAGGCTGAGAGAGAATTTGAGAATTATTAGACTACCCAAAAGCCATGATCACAGAAAGGGCCTAGACATCGTATTTTAAAAAATTATCAAGGAAAACTGCCCGTATATTCTAGTACCAGTTGGTAAAATGGAAACTGAAAGAGTCCACCAAGTACCTGCAAAATGAAAATTCCCAGAACATTACAGTCAAATTCCAGAGTTCCCAGGTCAAAGAGAAAATATTTCAAGCAGCCATAAGGAAATAATTCAAATATTGTGGAGTTACAGTCAGAAAACACACGATTCAGCGGCTTCCATGTAAAAGAAGGGGAATGAAAGGGGATGACTTGGAATATAATATTTCAGAAGGCAAAGGAGCATAGTTTACAATGAAGTACAACCCACCCAGCAAAACTGGGTATAATCCTTCTAAGGAGAAAAATGGACACTAAATGAAAATGAAGACTTTCAAGAACTCCTGATGAAAAGACCAAAGTTAAATAGAAAATTTGACATTCGAACACAAGAGTCATGTAAAGCACAAAAAGGCAAACCTGAAAGTGTAATCATAAGGGTCGCAATAAAGTTAAATTGATAAAAGTAACTGCTAAGAATTGTATCATTACTGAGTAGCTAAAAGAAATTTACATAGAGGTCATGGATGTGAATCAATTATGTTGGAATGATCTCCAAAACAATGAAGGTATGAGAAAGAGGGATGCACTGGGAGAAGGGAATAAAGAGAGGTGGAATAGGGGAAATTTTCTCCCAAAAATGAGGGGAAAATGTTGGGAGGAGTGGGTAATGTCTGAACGTCACTCTAATGGAACTGGCTCAAAGAGGAAAGACTATACATACACACCCAGGTGGGAACAGAAATGTAATGTATCCAAAAGGGAGATGAGAGAGGAAGCGAATAACAGAAAAGGGGAAATAAAAAAGGGATGAAAGATAGGAGGCAATGGTTAGAGGAAAAATAGACTTCTGATGAGTGAGAAAAGAAACGGAAGAAAAAGAGACAAAGGGAAAAAGTAATCTGCAACTGTGAATGGTAATGGGATGCCCTCATCCATAAAACAGAAGTAGATAGCAGAATGGATTGCAAACTAGAATCTAACAACATGTTGTTTACAAAAGACACACTTGAAACAGAAAGACACAGAGTTAAAATAAAAGGCTGGAGCAGAATCTAATATGCTTCAGCTGAACCAAAAAAAAAAAGGGCAGGCATAACAATCACAATTTTAGACAAAGCAAAAGTAAAAAATAAATCCATTTAAAAGGGAGAATCTGAGAAACTACACTAGAAAATGAAGTAATATTAAAATATTTTACAAGTTTCTTTGACGAAAGCCTCATTTCTCAGATATGTACTAGGTATAAAAATGGATCAAATGTATAAAAATTAAGTCATTACCCAATTAATAAATGATCAAAGGATATAAGAAGGCAATTTTCAGAAGAAATCAAGCTAGTCATATGAAAAAATGCTCAAAAAAAAAATCAACACTGACTAAAGAAAAGGCAAATTAAAACAACTCTAAAGTACTACCTCACACCACCAGAAATGACAAATGCTAGAAAGAATGAGGGGAAAATATGTACACTAATGAACTATTGCTGAAGTACTGGAGTGGTCCAACCATCCTAGAGAACAGTTTGGAACTAAGTACAAAAGGGCTATAAAAATGCGCAATACCCTTTGACCTGGAAATACCACTACTAGATTTGTATCCCAAAGTGACCAAAGAAAAAGGAAAAGGATCTAAGTGGACAAAAATATTTATAGCAGCAACTTTTGTGGTGGCAAAGAATTACAAACTGAGGGGATGCTTATTAATTGGAAAATGGCTAAACAAATTGTGGTATATGATTATGATGGAATACTGTGAGGAAAGATTATAGAAAAACACGGTAAGACCTATGTGAAGTGGTGCCAAGGTGAAGTGAGAAGACAAGGACACCACTGTATACAGTAACAGCGACACTGGAATGATGATCAATGTGAAAGACTTGGCTACTCTGCTCAATACGATGATCCAAGACAATTTCAGAGAGTTAAGAAAACATGTTATCTACTTCCAGAGACAGAATTAATGAACTGAGTGCAAAATGATGTGTCATTTCCTCTGTTTTTCTTGTCCTTTAAAAAATATATTGCTAATACAGAAATATTTTGCATGATTTCACGTGGATTACTGATACACTGTTTGACTTCTCAGTGAGTGGGTTAAGGTGTGGGAAAGAGGGAGAGAACTAGGAACTTATAATTTAAAAAGATAAAAATGCTAAAAATAAACAACATTGAAAATTTTAAAAAACAGAAGCGGGCAGAAGGAAGTAAGCATCAACTCCTCAAAACTTAGAAGCACAAACAAGCTCAGAGGCACCATACAGCAGAGGGAAGGTTTACTTGACTTTTAGGACAGAGGAGATCTGAACATTGCTGCACTCAGCAGGGGTGGGAGGTGTCATTAGTAAGAGAAATACTAAAGGCTCTCTTCAAGACCGAGGGTCAGAGAAATGCAACCAATAAAGAACCACTTAAGACAGAAAAGAAAGATCTTAATTTGCTAATAAGCTATGAGTCATGCTTCTTTTGCATATAGTGTATCTAAGTTTTCACTTTCACCTGATAAAGGCAAAGACTGCCACAAGTCCCAGCTGTGCTAAAAAAGAGCCATGTTAAAATAAAAAGGGAAGGTTATTAATAGCCCAACTGTCATCTCCTATTAAAATTCACAACTGAAAGAAATACGCTGAATGAACAATTTGCAGAATATGATGTAGATGACTTTTTTAAAAAGTGACATTTAAAAAATATTGTAGCAATATTGTAATGAAAATGAACTGTAAAATTTTTAAAGCATTTTTAAAAATATATTTTCAGAATCATATGTAATCACCAGGAACTGCTAATATAGTCACAGAACTGGTCTACCCTTCCCTGCCCTATAATGTAATCTTAAAAGAAGGAAAAGTATATTCCCTACTATTGATTCAATAACATTCTTAGCAGACTAGAGAACTTCTGATTTATAGGGGATCTTATCCAACTCAGGCTCAAAGGCCCCTCTTTGTACTTGCCAACATCACAACAGTTCGTAGCACAATCAACACTAGAACCTGGGTTTTTTAACCTCTAAAACCTGTATATATGTTGTCTTTTCCATGAGACTGTGAGCTCCTTGAGATCTGAAACTGGCATTTTTTGTTTGTTTTTTTGCATTTCTGTCGATTCCTAGCACTTAGTACAGTGCCTGGTATATAGTAGGCACTTAACAAATGCCTCTTGATGGAATTATCCAGTGTTCATTTCAATATACCATGGTAATTTTGAAGACTATCATAGGCTCTTGCAATAACCTAACTGATGTCCTGAGGTATATTCTTGATCTTTGTGTGATACAAAGAAAATTTACTAAAGGACCATTCACCTCTTCATCACCTAATCTACTGAATTCCTCTTATAAAAATAAATATACTTGTTGAGGCAAGAAGGCAGGTGTTCAGTGTCATTTCTATGTCTAAAAAACGTGCCTCCAGTCAGATGATTTAAGCCAATTCACCTAGACATGCTTATTCTTGCCTAAAAAGAGCAAGAGCTGTAATTTTTGTTAATGAAGAATTTTACTGCCTTAAACATCTGCTCTCAGAGTAGTTTAGCTCATGTTATGATGCCTGATTCCTCAAGTACACAGAAATGGCTAAAAGGCAAAATCTGTACTATATACAAATTCAAAGTTATTATTTTAGTATAAAAATGTCAAAGATGAGTGTGTACAGAATTTTTAAAACACTAGCTGTAAGGGGTAGGCATGTAATAGGAGGGTGAAGTAGCAATTAGAAGCAAACGAGTCAGGAGGGAGAGGAAATAAAGAGACACAAAGACAAAAACAAAGATGAGGTGTAGAATTTGCTATGAAACATATATGTCTATATATGTAGATAGGATGCATTTACTACATGCATATGCATGTACATGTATACATGTATCTGTAATTTTGGCCTGCAGGGGAGGTTACAAAGTAACAAGTGCACAGCAGAGAACAAAAGAAAACTTACAAGCAAAGAAAAGAGAGGACAATTCTCAACATAACATACAGTATTGATCATACAAGCTTTTTTTAAAATGAAAATTTACTGCTATATATATTTGGAATCCTCTTATGTTCTGCTGTGTACATGACATGTTTTACTTTTCTCACTTTGTATTTAAGTTTCAATATTTAAATTTATGATGTTTCTTTTTTCTATTCTGTATTTGAGTTCTGGTGTTTGAGTCTAAAATTAAAAAAAAAACTAGTTGCTGCAACTGAATCATAGTGTTACTTAAAAATAAAAGGCATAATTAATCTCATTGTATGAATAAGCCTAAAATTTAATGCATTTTGGGTCTTAAAGTGAAAGATTTATGACTACACTGCTGCCAGTATCGAGGTACACTCATGCCCGTGTCTCCCTAGTGTTCAAAAACCCTTTACTTGATCCCGTCCTGTAGCTCTCCTCCCTTTCCTCGCAGTTTCTTCTAACTCTGTACTCTCTGGCTTCTGATCTCACCATTCAAATGAAACTGCTCTCTGAAAATGACTAACAACCTTTTAACTGCCAATCTAATGGCCTTTTCTCAATCCTCTTCCTTCCTGACCTTTCTGCAGCCTCTGCTACTGCCTAACCCTATCAAAGAGCCTTCTCTCTTCTCCTTTATACTTTCTTCTCTCTAGGATTTTGTGACACTCCTTTTCCCAGGTTCCCCTCATATCTATCTGACCACCCCTTCTGTCTCTTGCGCTGGATCTTCATTCAGGCCATGCATGATTAACTGTAGGGTCCCCCATAGCTCTATCCTGAGCCCTTTTCTCAACTTTTTCACTTCATCTCATCAGCTCCTATGAATTCAATTATACTGAAGATTCTCAAATTCTTAGGCAGCTTCTAACCTCTCTGCTGACCTCCAGGCTCTCATCTCCAACTGCCTCTTTCTTGAAGTTCAAGTAGTCCAATTTGTCCAAAACTAAACTCATTATCTTTTCCCCTAAAATCTTCCTTATTAACTTTCCTATTATGGTTGACATCATTCTCTCAGTTACCCACACTTACATAGGTGTCATCCTTGATTCATCACTCTCTCACACGCAGGTCAAGGGCTGCAGATTTTATCTTTATCAAATACCTCATATCTGCCTCCCTTCTCTACTCCCATACTACCACTATCCCAGTACAGGCCTTCATCTCAAGCCTGGACACTGCAATGTCTGCTGCCTGGTCTCCTTTGGCACAAATCTCTCCCCACTCTAGTCCATCCTCGACTCATCGCTAATTTGTTTTTCGACCAGTGCAGGACTGACCATGTCAGCCTCTACTCAATAAACTCATCGACTCCTTATAACCTCCAAGATTACATATAAAATCTTTTGGCATTCAAAGTTTCTTACAATCTTCCCACCCTTAGACCTTTCAAACTTCCTCTCCCCCATACAATTTGTGAACCAGTGACACAGGCCTCTTTACTACTCCTTGAATAAGACACAGCTCCTGGCATTTTCACAAATTTTCCTCTATACATGGAATTCGCTGCCTCCTTATTTCCACCTCTTGGCTTCCTTTCGGAAAGTTAAAAACTCACTGTCTACATAAAGCCTTTCCTAACCCCTCTTAACTCTAGTGTGTTCTCCCTGGTAATTATCTCCATTGTACTGTATATATCCAGTTTGGACATAATTGTTTGCTTGTCATCCATTATACTGTGAGTGAGCTCCTTGAAAGCAGGGAACAATCTTTTCCCTTTCTTTGCATCCTCAATGATTACTGCCAGAAATCAATGTTATAATGTATGTAATTTGTTTATGATTAACCAATATCATAAGGAATTTATCATACAGTCCACAATGCCCCACTGAGGCTTAAAAGCTTGATTCACTTTAATTCATTGAAACCTTTTTAAAATGTCAAGTGCATTATTCTTACTTAATGAGAATAGTAAACAATCTGGGATTGATGATTTTTCAGTCTCACGGTCATTATGTGAAGCATCAATGTGAAATGCAGATATAGACAATGAAAGTATAAAACATAACTCTGGATGTTCCTTGGTCACCTTGCTTGCTTTAAAAGGTTAAGTATCTGGAGGTAGCTATGTGGCACAGTGGACACAGCACTGGGGTCAGGAGGAATTGAGCTCAAAGTCAGCCAGACCCTTATTAGTTGTGTGACCCTGGGCAAGTTACTTAAGCCCAACTGCCTCCCCTCTCCCTACCTCAAAAAAAGGCAAGCATCTGAAAGAATTTTACCTATGCAACCTTGGAAAGTCACAACCTCTTTAGGCCTCAGCCCATATTTCCTCATCTGTAAAATATGAGTTTAACTTAGGTGACCCCTAGCATCCTTACCTCTAAATCTATGATCCAATGAGATTATTTTCTTTTTGATCTACATCTTTCTGCGTAAAAAAGCAAAACTTGTGAGTGTGTGAGTCAACTGAGGGTTTCATGTGCCAGAGCCCCTACATCACTGGCAGC
This sequence comes from Potorous gilbertii, assembly GCA_028658325.1. Taxonomy (NCBI): domain Eukaryota; kingdom Metazoa; phylum Chordata; class Mammalia; order Diprotodontia; family Potoroidae; genus Potorous; species Potorous gilbertii. The sequence goes on along the minus strand of CM053774.1, from coordinate 97,853,373 downwards.
TAAAGATGACACTATAAGGATAAAGTAATTCTTATAACAGAATGACAAACTGTTTTTAAAGCAGACAACTGATTATAAATGCAAAATTACTGTTCTGAGAACACCCTAAAGTTTTAGAGATACGGGATAACTACAACTTTCTGGAAAACTAGAAATACGCAGGTTTTGTTTTAGAGCAAAAGCTGAGACCACAAGTAGAAGGAAGTGGAGTTGAACAGGATTCTAAACATGGCAGCTGCTGGCCACAATAGATCCTTTCAGAGAAGGGCTCTTGACTCCTATACAATTTATCAACTGACCTAACCGAATAGCAATTCAGACATACCTTCACCAAACATCAGCAATGCAGCAGCTATTGCTCCATCCATTGTGCTTGTTGATTCAATCAACTGATAAAAAAAGATAAAAAGTTAATTTTAACAATTAAGCAGAGACTGTAAGCCAAGTTTATTAAGTAACAGTTTGACATATTTAAAGAATAAGCACTGCAGAGAGATAAAAGCATAAGGATATATAGCAGAAGCCAGAGCTTTGAGTTTACTCATTCCTGACACTTTTTCAAAAATGTGAGGGGAAAAAAAGTTCAAAAGTAAGTAATTCAGTCCTAAAGCATTTAGGAAGCACCTTATTATATGCCAGACATTGTGCTACTATGCTAAGTGATGGGCGATACAATGAAAGGCAAAAACACTGAAACCTCAAAAGCTACCCACTTTACTATCTACTTCATAAACTTAAAAAGCCAAATTATCTACTATGGTAGCATGAGAAATTTTCTACTGTATTAAAACCCCCCCCCAAACAAAACCCTTCTGCTTCATACCTAAACATTGTGTGGATCTCTACACACACACACACACACACACACACTGAAAAAAATCAATATTTTCCCAATGATTTAAATATTTCAATATACCAATTTTTCACATAAGATTGTTTTGATAATTGCTCTAATAATAAGCATTTTCCACTACAATAAACTGATTCTAAAATCACAGTTAAAATTTAGACTTTTAAAAGATTCAACATGTTAGATTTTCTCTTTATTCCCACAGCAATATTAATGGCATGTATTTTTTAAAAATTAAGATTATTCATACAGTTTTTCTGTATACAATGAGATAATCAAGATTCCAATTTAAGCTCTGACCTCTTCCCAACTAGTTCAAACTCTACATGTTCAACTCTGGGATTTGTTTTAAGTACCTCTCCATGTCCTAAATGCTTATGGCATAAGCACCAACTCTTCTTTGCAGAGCTAGGCAACACTAACTATACTACTAGGTTCCGGTAATTTGCTAGTCTTGTAGAACTGCTTCATTTCCTTCTTTTTTGTTCTTTGTTCTAGGGAATGCAGGAGGAGAGGTGGAAAGAATATATTTAGAAATGAAGGTGAAATAAAAAGATAAGAAATTTTTTTAAAAACCCACGGCAGTTCTTCTTTATTATAAGCATAATCAATTCTGTTTCAAACTCATAGCCCAAGCCTTTAAAATACCTTTTAAAAGCCACTGAAACTTACCTTTTCCATCACCTTCAAAAAAGCTAAAAAAGTCAAATTTCCTGTTGTCTCAGCTTGAGTAATTTTCTACTTAGTATTTTTCTTGATTTAATATTTTTCCCCAATTATATGTAAAAACAATTTTTAACATTTTTTTTAAAAATTTGCATTCCAAATTCTCTTCCTCCTTCCCTTTCCCCCTTATTAAGAATGCAAGCAATTTGTTATATGTTATACATGTGCAGTCATGCAAACATATTTCCACATTAGTCAAGTTGTAAAAGAAAAGACTAAAAAAAACCCCAAACCAAAAAAGAAAAAAACAACAAAAAAATAAGAAAGTAAAGAAAAAATATGCTTCAAAATGCATTCAGAGTCCACCTGTTCTTTCTCTGGAGATGATAGCATTTTTCATAAGTCCTTCAGAGGTGTCTCAAATTATTTTACTGTATATGGCATTTTGTTTAAAAATGTTAAAAAAAAAAAAAAAGCTTTCTTGCTGAATGCCTAATCATTGTAAAGCATTAATCTATAAATCCATGACATTCTTTAAATATTCTGCAGCTAGAGTTCCTAAGATACTTGCCCAGGTGGATCTTTATCTACCAATGCCACTTACGATAAACAGGTTACTTGGTAAATGCACCCATCTAAAACATTAATGTAACAGTTGGAATTGCTTAGCACTTGGAAGTTTGCAAAATCCTTCACAATTATCTCACTTGATCCTAAAATCAAGGCAGAAAGGAGCAGGAAGTGCAGTTTTCCTGATGAAGTAGCTCAGGCCGTCAGAGATTGAGGGACTTGTCTAGAGTCACATGGCCGGTGTCCGAGGAGGATCTGAACTCTGATCTTCCTAACTCCAGGCCCAGCTCTTTATCCACTACACCATCTTGCTGCCTCAATAAATGACTGCGCACCTTCATCATGTACATTATCTCCTCTTTAAAATAAAGAGTACTTTAAGGAAACTGTCTTAATGAGTGATAAAGCAATCCAGATTATCAGATATGCACAAATCACTCAAAAACCAGAATTACCACTATAAGAATAAAACATACCTGTAAAAGCCTATGTGAACTAAAATTTCATCCACTAAAGTCTATTTTTCTATCAACAAAGTATAAAACCAGAAATGGAAAACAAATTCCCCTAATGAACCAATAAAAAACCTTGGTGAGGCAGCACAAGAGGAGATCTGGACCTTTATTATGCTTTACACTGTTGTTTTCCAACACATTCATCATATAGGAAGCTGGAACTCATGCAGAAATTTACTTTGGAGTCTTAAGCTGGCTGCCTCTGAGTCACCACTGCACCATCAAATAGTGACAGCATCCCTAACTTGCCATAGAAAAGACCAAAAACAAGAAGGAGACTACCTAAACAACAACACTCCTATTACTAATCACTTTGCCATCATTCTCAGGGCCAGTGGTAAGGTAACACTGTTGGAACAGTTACAGTAACAGGGATCAAATAATATAAAACAGAGAATCAAAAGACTTTTGGGCTTCAAGAAGACTTAAATGTCATCTAGGCAAGCTTTGACACCTTGCACATCAGCTCCACCATTGTCCTAGATATGAAGAATAAAGAGGAAAGAAGTAAACAATCTTCTCCAGGCCCACACAGAAAAAAGAGGCAGTCAAGTCTAAGTTCTCTGAGTCCAAAGTCAGGGCTTTCCCCAACTACAATGCAACACATATTCCCTGCTTCACAGACTTCATTACGATTTTCACTTATTCTTAAAATGTGAGATATACTTGTATTACCCTTGCCCACTAAAATATATTGATTCCTAGAGTGTATGTTCATCCTTCATTACCGAAGAAGACCATGCCATTAGAGAAATGATGACATGACTTGCACTTGACTTTGTTTTGAGCGTGGGAGAGCTGTGCAGGTCACCAGCCTCACTTCTCCTCCAAAGCCATCTGAATCCAGTGATCAGATATTCTTCAGGATGACTGGAGATGACCCAGGATGAGGCAATTGGGGTTAAGTGACTTGCCCAGGTAGTGAGTGTCAAGTGTCTGAGATGACATTTGAACTCAGTTCCTCCTGACTCCTGCACTGGTGCGCTATCCACTGCACCACCTAGCTGTCCCTGATTTCTAATCACAGCATTTGAAATGGAAGATGGAATCTTGTCTGATGTCATCAGTTTACAGATAAGGAAACTGAAGCCCAGAGAAATGAAATGACTTGTCTAATGAGGAGCACCTATGTAATGAAATCACCATGCCAATACATGAGAGACAGCATTACTGTCACTAAGCCCTTCAGTGCTCCGAGATATATAAGTCACTGATCTAAGTCCATGACTGGTGTTTTTTCACTAGGTTTTTCTTGTATCAGTGAAATCACAGAACTAGACCAAAGAAGAATATTCAAAAGTCAAAAATACTTGGGATTATATCACCCACCCAGGTCTATATAACATGAGATTTTTACCTCTAGACAAGTTATTGGCATTTATTATTTCAGCGTATCGTATTGCGTGTTACAATAATACATATAATAGAATTACACATTACATATAATAATTATGTATTATTATATATAATTACATCATATATTACACAATGCAATATTTGTTCAAAATATGAAAGTTAATAAATTTTATTGTGCTTCCCCAAATGTAAGGTATTTTAAAATGGTTAGCAACAATCTCTAACAGAATCATGGGAGAAAACCTTTTTTCCCCCAAGTAAACTAATTGTTACCTTAATTAAATCACTGTCACTTCCTTGTGGAAATAGTTCCTTCAAAGTCTGAAGCTTTGCATCTTTAAGGTCTTCCAATTCTGAGATATCATCATCATTTCTTTGTGTCATATCAGGATATTCTTCAGTCTGTTCATCTTCAGACTGCTCCGAACTGGCATCATTTTCAGGAGAAAAGACATTTCTATTCATTAAAAGTGCTACTTTGAATAATAAACAATTATTGATGGACTACTATGTGCCAGGCACTGTGCCAAGTGCTGGAGTTACAACGAAACAAGCCAATGGGGGAGACAACAAGGATAATTACAGACATACTGAGAATAAATACAAATATATGTAAAATAGTTATAGGGTTTGAAAGGGAAGGCAATAGGAGTTGAAGAAATGAAAATTTTCCCTATAATGCATTCTATATAATATAAAAAAGTTCTTTTTTTTGCCACCATTAAAATCAGTCTTTACTTACCAGAAATTTAGTAAGAACTTTTTCATAAATAACAGTTAAGTGTATAAATCAGCATTTCCCACATACATACTACTGAAATTGACTCAATTTGCCCATCTCAGAGGACTAGTGAGCAAGGCCTACAGAAGTCACCTTGTCTTCTCTCTCCATCTTCTTTCCCTCTGAAAACGTTAGAACTTTACAAGTGCAGGAGAGGAAGAAGATGAGGATGATGGAGTTTGACCTCTACTTCCCCTTCCCCTCAAGTTTTCCATACACGTTTCCTGTTCTAGTGCTTCAGAGAGACTACGATGGCATCAGACGAGTAAAGTCTAAGTGACTGAAGATTTCCCAATAGTTCAGTTCAAATGCTCACTCTGAATAGCCTTTTCATTCTGAATCACTGACAAAAGGAGAAGACATTATGCCTGCATGGGGGGGGAAGGGGGACATGAGGGGTGTGACAGCACAACCACAAAAGAACCAAAGAACACTAGAACATTAGCACTTTGGAAGAATCCCGGAGATCATGTGGGTCTAAACTCATTGTTTAACAAGAGGTAACCAAGGTCCACTGACTTTTCGCTTGTTATTTGCCACACACATCTTCATTCTTAAAACAACCATAGGTCATCTTATTTCTTTTTGCCAAATCAATTGGTTATATAGATATAAAATGTGTGATGGATTAAATGTGATATCTGAAGTCGCTTCTAAAAAGAAAGCATCAAATACTGGGTCAGGAATATTTCCCAATATATTAGGTTTCTTTATGGAAATCAGATTTGCTTATATCATTTCAAATGTAAAACAAGACAACGATCCTACAAAAATAAGGCAATAAAAAACCTTTTGGCCAAAAGATTGCCATCATTTCTTTTCCTGTGACAGTTATTCTGCCCCCTCAGAGTTAAGTCCAATTCTTGGGGTCTTTTATTCTTATATGATAGCCTCAGGCCAACAAACTAATGTCCATTACAGAAAAAGTAAAAAAACACAAGTCTTTTTTTTTGTATTTTGTAATTTTCATTTGAGTATACAAGGCAAACTAATTAATTTTTTAAAAAACTTAAGTAACAAATTATCCCCAAATATCAGATTTCACAATTGAAAACTTTTCTCCACATAGAAATATTTTCTTACCTAAGAATTCTTACCATAGTATTTTTTTTTACAAATAATCATTGAGATTATATTTAATAGTCTAATAAAAATTACTCAATGGACATGAAAAGTTTTATTGACAAACCTAGCTTTTCTTAGAATCAGCTGAAGGGATATCCTACTCTATATATAAAGCACACAAAAATATCAACAAAATGTGTGTCTGTGGATACACCCCCACCCAATTAATTCAAATGAATACAGATGTTTTATCACTTTGACACTTTGCTAAAGAATGCCTATTACAATGCTTATTTTACACACACAGAGTAAAATAAGTATCTATAATGTTCAAGCTAACTAAATATGAAATTTACTTGTAAGTTAAATTTCTTCAGAAACTATATGCATGAAACTACCCTAAAAAGTCAAACTTGTAGCTGGGCATAGCCTATCTGCAATTCCAACTATCAGAATGGCTGAGGATGGTATATATCTCTCAAAATCAGGAGTTATGAGCTGCAGTAGATTAGGCTAATGGAGTGTCCTCACTATATGTGATATCAATATGAGAAAGTCCCTAGGAATATAGGACCATTAGGTTGCCTTAGGAAATGAGAGATGACCCAAGTCAGAAAAAGAGGAAGTCAAAGCTCCAAAGTGGATTACTAGTGGACCCATGAGTGGCCTCTGTATTTGCAGCCTGGGTGAGGTAAGGAAATGCAGTCTGTAATTAAAAAAGAAAAAAAAAGTGAAATTTGGTCTAAGATCTATCTTAAACCAAGGAAATGACCAAACTAAAAGAAAGATGGACAAGTGTAGCACCTGGATCATTCATAAAATGTCATTCAAAAAGGGGACTGAAAATAAAATACTCTACTTACACTATAATCACTGGTTCTCTTGAAGAGATTTCGTCTTGATTTCTACTGGAACAATTTGGGGAGCCAAAATCTTCGCTATCAGAAGATAAATCAATAAACTGTATTCCTTTTTGATTCCTGAAATATGATACCTCTGACTTTCTTTCAGGCTCAGGAGTTTCTGGTACACTGGAGTCTTCTGTATGAGGAAGAAAAGTTAGTTATTAAAGGGCATTTAGATAGCAAAACTTGCATTTCTATTTACCACAAAATGAGACAGGACAACGGAGTCATTCAAATCCCAAGTCACTATCTGCGTGACATATGGCAAGCTACTTCCTATCTAAGACCATTTCCTCATTTACAGAATGAGTGGAGGCCAGGTGATTTCCAATAAGGATTAAACTAGTTCCCAAACTGCACTTGGTTGCTTCTCTACTAAAATAGAAATTACAGGACTTAAGCATATCACAAAAGAGAGTAAAGAATAGTTTTCTGCTATAAGCAAAACTGCAAATTTTGTCCTTGAACCCCCTTCATTCCCACACTACTCTTCTACCTCTTGGCACCTGTGGTGCTCTCCGATGCCCCCAAACCTTCTACTGTGGCACCTCACCAACATCTCATGTCTCCCAAATTCTCAATTCTTATTTATTCTTCCTGCCAACCCCCTCCCCTGTGGCCTCTTCATCTACGTCCAAGTTCCACCTCAAAACTAAGGTTTCTAAACTATGTTTATTTTACCAGATTCACATAAGAGAACCACAAGATCACAGGATCTCAGGCCTAACTCCCCTCACTCAAATGAGAAGGCAAAACTATGATCTCTGTTAAACATATAAAGTTACACAAAACATATTTCAACATGAGCCAAGTTGCAGAAAAAAGCAAGAAAAATAAAGAGGAAAAAAGTATGCTTCAATATACACTCAGTCTATCTCTTTTCCTATCTGAAGTGGATAGCACTTTTCAACGTAAGTTCTTTAGAACTGACGTAAATCACAGCAGTTACATCTTTCACAGCTGATGATCTGTTATGTGTAGACTGTTCTGCTTTTTGCTCAGTTCATATAAATGAACTTTGCATTAGTTCATATAAATCCAGATTTTTATGAAACTGTCCCTTTCGACATTTCTTATAGTACAGTAGTATGCATTTCATCACAATCATACAATATAATGTGGTCAGCTATTTCCCAATGGATGGGTATCCTCTTCAGTTTCCAATTGTTTGCCACCAGAAAGGAGCAGGTATAAATATTTTTGTTCATATAGGTCCTTTTCCCAGTGAATTTCTGAACACATTCCATACCCTAAACGGTTTTAACAAAGTAACAAAATCAGCCTATTCCTAGATGAAAAGACAATTGTTAGAAATTGTGCTAAGCCCAAGAGATTCTCTAATAATGTGGTGTGCAAAAGCCCATAGAGGAATGATGGCCAACTATGTCCCACCACTACCAGTTACAAATAATACCTACAGCAAGCAAGCACAAGTATGCCACTTTCAAAATGGTGACCATGAATTAATAGTAACAGGATAAATTATTATGTTCAGGATATAGGGAGCTCCACATCATACAATGCAGTGCACAGGAAATTGTAAATGAGTTATATATTCTAAAGTTCACCTCTAAATCAGCTATTTTGAATAACAAACACATTTTCCCAAAGAAACAATGTTATGGTGGTTAGGTTTCCACAATGGTATAAAAAGTCCTATTTAATCCATAATCTAGCTAAGATATTTACTATATATAAGAAATTAAAAAAATACAAACATTACTGTACCATTCATTAAATCACAAAAAACTCACAATAAAAACTATGGCTATTTTTAAAATTCAACTTGAATATTGGTGCTTGAGGAAAAGAAAATTTAATTAGAGAAGGACAAAGAGGTTGATGAGTGACCTATGAAGCTTCAAGAGACTTCTAGAAAAGGTCAAGTATTTAAACATCACAGTAGAGATTTCACAAGAAAACTGAAGTGACAACCATTTTGGCGTGTAAGTCATGATAAAGGTCTTTTTTGATTTACAAACATAAGACAGAGATTTCTCTTAGCTAATACAGCATGACCATTGGGTTACAAATTTAAAGCTGCAAGGGCCCTATGAAGACACTGAAATATTTATTATCAGACCCCAGGACCAGGCCAGAGTTGTATGTGTCTAAGGCACTGAATTCTGGAATGGAATAAAGAGCATAAAGAGCAGATGTTCCAATGGGGAACACCAACAGAGCAGGTAAAGAAGGGGGCTTTCCTGTGCGAACCGTGATCTCCTGCAGTCAGGTGCTGGTAGTTGGTTTTTGCATAACCAAAGTCAAAACCTTTCATGGTCTCTTGGATTTGAAAAAAAAGAGGCGGCCTAGAAAACTCTGGACCCCACTAACTACTGTAGCTGGGCAGTGGAAGCTCCATGTGTGTAAAAAGAAAAGGCTAATATTACATAGCAAGAGCCAGGATGCTCTTTGGGATCTGCATCATTGAATTTTCTATTTATCTGAAGCATGGCCCTTTGAACATCAAAATACATTTTAACCATCTTTTTGAGGGAAATGCTTGCTAAAATACTAAAAACTCTAGGGCAAGAAAGTACAAAAACAGAGTACAGGCACCATCCTGTTTATGAACACTATAGAGAAGTACAGGCTTCCCTACCTCAGAAGAGCCTCACAAGTCTTCCACGCAACCAGGTAGCATCAATTTGTTTCAAGCTGACCAACATGGCACCAATGTCTCTTTGATCAGGAGGATATATGCTCCCTGCCTCACTTCCTCTTTCAAAACTGAACTCAGTTAATTCAGTTTTTTTAAATTTCAAGACGATGGTTGCAGACAAGCATCTTTATTTTTTATAATTTGATAATAAGCAAGGTGCTGTATTTTAACAAAAACTTTTAAATTGGAGAGAGCTGATTAATTCAGGAAATCCTTTATTTTATGTCCTATTTTTCCCTTCATCTCTTTCTTTTGATTTGTCTATTTTAGTATATAAATTCATCCTTTCTTTCTGTCCCATAAACCCAACACAAGTCAGAAAAGATACCACTCAAGTATTTTTTAACACAAGTCAATTTACAACATAAAATCTTCATTTTCATAGCACCATAAAATGTCAAAGGCTGGAAGGATCATCTAGTCCAAACCAAACACAAATCCCCAAAGGCCCATCAGCTACTAGGTACTCATACTCAGTTCTAACTCAGTCCAATGTGCTTTTCACAATGAAACATTTCTTCCTGCTTCTCACCTAAATCCCAATCTGACCAACCACTATAAATTCAAGAAACACACAATCTGAAAGAATGGAGCTTTTGAGTGATTTCTCCAAACCTAGACTAGATAAGAGAACCTCAAAACATCAGTTTCTAGAGTTTGCTAAGATTTCTACAAAACCTTTACTATAGACATTATGAAGGGAAATCTAGAATCAATGAGATCACAGATCCATTTAAGTATCCAAGATGAGAGACATCAAGAACTGCATATACACAGCAGAGCCCAAGTATTATCAGTACTTGCTAATGAAAGAAAAAGACCAAAATTAAGTTGTAGTTTTGTTTTTTGCTAATGTTCAAAACAGCTGCTGAGAGGCCAGATGAGATTATAAAAATACTTTTTTAGTTTGGGCTATTCAAAGTAGCAGAAGTTCTACACTACCCGTGTTTTTGTAACTGGTTAAAGGAGATTTGGTACTCTATTTGGAAAGTGTCTGCTACCTTTCTCCATACTGTACACCTTCCTCCCCTTGGAAAAAAAAAAAAAACCAGAGCACATTTCTAGGTCTAGAACTAGAACCAACTTAACCAACTTAAAATGTGAATAATAATAAATTTAACCCTTCATAGACAATTTATATAAATTTGAAATTCAATTCAACAAACACTTAAAGCCATCACCCCCTCCTACCTATGCACACAAGTTAAAAAGACAAAAAAAAGGAGCCTTCCTTACCCTTAAGGACCTGATTCTAAAGGGGCTGGGGTGGAGGTGGGTGTGGGGAAGTATTGTACAGAGAGTGCAGAGAATGGAGCCCAATCCTGTAGGCATACAGATAAAATAAATACAAAGTGATATTAGGAGGGAGAGCATATTATACTGACAACCTGGATGGGACAAGATCAAGAAAACCGTCATTCTGAGGACAGCATTTGAGCAGAGCGATGAATTTCAAGCAGCTACACCCAAGAGAAGCAACACAAACCAAAAATGGAGGGTGTCTTATGTATGCAAAAGGGAGAAACAATGTCCCGAACGATGAACACTAAGTAAGGCCATACTAAGGGGGGAGCTTGGTCAAACTGGCTTCCAGCTGCATCCCTCCCAGAGACCCCAAACGCCAAACTGCCAGAAACCAAAATACCTGAACTAAGCAAATTTTAGCTGCAGGTGGCCACACCCATTATTCCAAGCTTTTCCAACAGCTCTGTAACCCTCACAGCTTAGTCAAAAACAAAGAGCTATTAAGTCATTACTTAGAGAGGAGGTGGTTGTGACAACACAAAAGGCAAATTATGTGAATGTGGAGGGTCTCCAGGACTACCTAGAAGACTACAGATGCACTATTGTGGTTCAAATGAGGCAGTTATGGGAGTGAAAAGGATACAGATTTGGGACTGGGAAATACAGATTCTAGAACAGTGTATCCAGTTAAAATTGTGTGGCTTTAAGCAAGTCCCTTAACCTTACTCAGTGGGCCTGTTCCCTAAACTGTACATTCTTAACGTGCTAACAGGAAGGGCTAGAATAGAGGACTGCTAAAGTTGCTCTCAACTTTAAGGTTTCAGTGTTCTATGATCTGGTTCTCTAATACGGCCTCTTCACAGGGAGTCTGGCAATACCAAATGGGAGAGGACATTAATTTTCCCTTTTAGCAAAGGGAATTCGGATGACACTCATCAAAAGAAGACTACTGTATCTGAACTGCATGCTAGTTTGTATTTAACGTAACCACACAAGTGAAATAGATAAAAGTTTCTCTGTTGTAAAAGATCCTAAACCTAAGACATTGCTTAGTCTTTAACACTCTGAAAAAGTTAAAGAGTTATAATCATATTCTGGAAATTAGAACTATTACGCAGACTAATAATGGCTTATGAGAGAAAATTAACAAAAATTAACCACTCACTAACATCAAGTGACCTGACCAACACAAAAAAGCTAAGATGTGCCACATCACTGTGAAGATATGAAATCATTCTATCTACTTTGTAAGATGAATTCATTTTCAGTTAAATTACTAGATCTTAGCATAGGAAGAACTGCAAATGAAATAAAAATACAGAGGTAAAAATATTTATATTTAAATACGTTCATAGGTGAGTCAACATAAAACATACTGTGCTAAGGGTTCCACTAAGTATTGTTTTGTAAACAAGATTAAAGTACATATAAAAACCACAATGGCATAAATGGTATTTTCAAGGAAATTTTAAAAATCATAAATGAAAGGCAAAATGGAATAATGGATAAGGCTTACTTTTGAATCATGATACCTGGAGTTCTCACCTGTGACATACACAGTACACATAATCTCTAGATTTCCCAAGTAACTTTCTAAGACTATAAATACTCATGTACATTATGTATAGTTAATTTTTCTCATTGGGAGATCTAGACAGATGAAATCATAGCACCCCCCCCCATAAAAATGATCACTCAAAATTTAAGATGATGTACAGATCCCATATATGTAATATACATTTATATCCAAAAGTGGGTCACACAAACACTACAAGTTCCACTGTCTACTGAATTAATTGTAGAAAACTTCACATTATATATCAAATTCTATATCGCAAAACTATAATTTTATAGCAAGAAACTAAAATAACACTTGGTATAACTCACTTTAAATGAGAAAAGGGATGCCCAGTGGTTAAGTAACTTGTCTAACATCATACCTAGTCAGTACCAAAGTCTGAGCAGATCTAACTCCCAAGTCCAAAAAGGAGTTGTATGAAATGATAGAAAACACACTAACTCCAAGCCATAAATGCTTACTGTATTTCTTCCAAATCTTAATAAAAATGTAATCTTTCTTTAGCACCTCCTGTTTATGAGGCAAGAAAAAGTCAGAGTAAATAAAAAACCCCTAACAGCTTGCTTGGCCCTAAGAATCAGACCGTCATTTTATTCTTTGGTTGATCCGAGTCATGTCTGATTCTTCAACTCCTCATGACCCTGTTTGGGGTTTTCTTGGCAGATACTGGAGTGGTTGGTCAGCTCATTTTACAACAGGGGCAAACAGAGTGAAGTGACTTGCCCAGAGTCACAGTTACTTAAGTGGCTGAGGCCACATTTGAATGTAGGTCTTCCTGACTTCTCTACTAAACCATCTAGCTGTCCCAAGGACAGTCAATAGGAGGATTAAAGGTGAGACAAAAATGTTACAGTGCTAAAAATCACTGAAAAGGGCTTTCTGCACAAAGCTGGCTTTTAACACTAGTGTGCAAAACTCCCTCCACCAGTGCTGGTCAATACCTTCTTTGTACTGAGATGTGAAGTGGATTGCCCATGATCACACAGCCAGGATATTAGAGACTGGACTAGGGCTTCCTGGCTTTGAAGCCTGCTTTATCCATGAGACCACACTGTCTAAATATGATGGTGGAATAAAATGACATCATTCTTGAGGATATCGTAATAACCCTGGATTCTTGCTGGTTTTCATCTACTGACATCTCAAGTGTTTTCCCTAATCTTTCTCTCTTCACAAAGTTACCTCTCCTTGACTCCAGCATTCTCATTCCTTTCTAACACCTTGAGGTCTCAGTTCCTTAAATCCTGCCATCCATTTCTTCTCTGCCTGCCTCCCATCCTAGCTCCTAACTGATTCAGTTAATACACAGGGATGGTCATATCTGATGTCACCATCCATGTCCAGGATATAGTACACTGGAAAGGGCACTGGATCTGGAATTGGAGGCAAGACCTTGGCTCAAATCCTGACATTGCCATTTAATATCTTATCAAGTTCCCATGTTCTTGCTCCTTCCATAACTTAGAATTGCTGATTTCCTGTAAACTGAGCTTGATTGCCACCTTTTCTATTTCTAACAGTGCTTTCTGTACTATCTGTTTCTGATGTTTCAATTTTCTGATAATGGCTTATCCCCAAAGTTTATCTTGTATCCTCTTCTCCACATATACGTAAAATACATTGTACATACACATAATATATGAGTTCATATGCACACACATGCACACATTTATTTGTATGTTTTCTCTCCCATTAGAATGTAGTTTCCTTTCAGGCAGGTTGCCACTGGCACAGTGGCAACATAATAAATGCTTATTGATTGACATGTCTGACCTCAGGCAAATCAATTAGCTTCTCTGGGTCTGTTTCCTCAAGTGCCCCTGTTCCTCTTCTCCTTCTATACTGTCTCACTGGGTGATCTTATCAGCTCCCATGGCAGTTCATCATCTCTATGAAGATTTGTCTATTTATCTAGCTCTAATCTCTCCTGAGCTCTAATCTTACACCTCCAACTACCTTTTGAATATCTCCCAAGCACCTCAAATTGAAATTCAACTAATTTAGACATCTAAAACAGAACCAATTCACTTTCTTCTCAATTGCTCTCCCTTTCCCCAACTTTCCTACTGTTCAAAAGGGTACTACCATCCTCTCAACCTGGTCTTCAGCTCTTTACTGTCACTCCCTGCACTTATAAATCTGTCATGAAATTCCTGTCACTTCTACTTTTCCAACATCTTACATACATTCTCTTCTTTCTCCTTACTTAGCCCTCACTTTTATGCATCCCTTAGTAACTCACATCTAGACATTTTTGTGCCCTTCTACTTGGTCTTGTCTCAAGTCTTTCCTCTATTTTTGTTGTCAAAATAAGGTCAGTTGAAAAGCATTTATTAAAAGCTGTTATTACGTAGCAGGGATGTTACTCTACTATTTGGTAAACTGAAGTGGTTCAGTGTTACACCCAGCAACCAATATAAAATCATCTGTTTGGCATTTAAAGCCTTTCACCACTTTGACCCTTCGTCCCTTCCTGGCGTTCTTACACATACACTCTGATCCAGACACTCCGGCCTACACGCCATTCTGCCCCTTCTTCAGCAGCTAGCACTGATGGAAAACAAGGCTCTTTCTCCTCACCTCCACCTCTTAAGCTTCCTTCAGGACTCAGCACAGTTCCCACCTTCTGCAGGAGGCTTTTCCCCTTTCTCCTCCCACTTCAAGTTCCTTCCTTCTGAGATTACCTTCCATTTACCTTTCTGCTTGTTATTTGCATGTTGCTTTTCCCCCTTGGATAGTGAGCTCCTTGGGTAATCCCCATGCTTAGCACAATGCTTGGGACATAATGCTTGTTACTTAGCAGAAAAGCAAAGAATTTGGAGTGCAGGTGAGCCCCTGCCATTTTCTCAACTTCAGCTACACCCTTCCCCCTGCCCCTGCCCCTCACTTCTTCGTGATCACCAGTCCCTCTTCCACCTAGCTTTCACCTCTGTTCTCACTTCATTCTTTTGATAGTCTTGCCCAGTCACCCATTTCAAAGACACTTGTCATCTTTCCTCTTTTGAAACCCTTGCTTTCTTGTGTTTCCACCTTGGACCACTTCTACAAACACTTTCTCTCCTATTTGCAAGCTCCCAAGTGCTACTGGAGAAAGATAGAGAAACTGCTGAGTGGGTTCATTACATCTTTATCTGTTTTTTCATTTATTCTTTTTTGAGCTTCTTATTTGGACATTCCAAGCTCTCCTGGAGCCAGCAACTCCACCCTCATTCACCTATCTTTGAACAGGTGAGAGTAAAGCAATCCTCCTAATTTCATTTCTTCTCTATACCTCAAAACTTTGTGTCCTTGCCCAACTTTTTCTACAACCTCTGAGAATATACCATTACTTGTGTCCTATATCAGTCAATAAGCATTAAGTACCTACTGTTGTCAGGCATTGTGCTAGACTGTGGGGATACAATCTCTGCTTTCAGGGTTCTTCTACTAGGGAATATGTGCACATATTTACACATACAGAATAGATACAAGATGGTTTGAAGGGGAGAACATTAGCTTTGGGCAGGATGCTAAGTTTTATGGTCATACTATGAACTAAGTCATTAAGGAAATTAAAGAATCTTATTTGAGAAAGGAATTCTTTCCAGGCATAGAAGAGAGTCAATCCAAAGACAGAGATGGGAAATGGAGTACTGTATAGAATAAATAATAAATTAACTGAATAGTAAGAGTTCCAGAAGTGATATAACACATGTCAACAAGGATTTATTAAGGACTTACTGTGTGTCAAGCACTGAAAGAAAAGGTAGCACTGAAAGATAAAAATAGTTCTTGTCATCAAGGACCCTATAATCTAATGGGGAGAAACATGCAAACACGTATCTACACATAGGATATATACATGATCAAAGTGGGAAAGGTAAATTGGGGCCAGGCTGTGAAGGACTTTAAATACCAAACAATTTATTTTTGCTACTAGAAGTAATAGACAGCTTTTGGAGTTTTAGAACATGGTTGATAATTGTCACACCTATGCTTTAGTGACATTGCTTGGCCAACTTTGGAAAATGGATTAGAGAGGGAAAAGATGAGGCAGGGAAATGTTCCAATTTGGAGACAGAGATGTTATAGAAGGGAAACAGGACTTAGCAGTTGATTAACTCCTCATACAGAGTGAGGAGTTAAATAAGGCAAGGTGAGAATGATCATGGTGACCTCAGTAGTAATGGGAATGTTTACAAGAGGAGTGGATTTGAGTTAAATGAGGCAAGGTGAGAAGGATCATGGTGACCTCAGTAGTAATGGGAATGTTTGCAAGAGGAGTGGATTTTGGCAGAGACGTTAACAGTTATTTTGAACATTGAATTGGAGATGGGTGGAACATCTAGTTTGAAATGTCCAGTAGGCAGCTGATGATGTGAGAATGGAGCTGAAGAGAGAGATTAAGGTTGTATATATAGTTATGGTAGTAATACACAAAGATGGTAATTAAACCCACGGGAACTGATGAGGGCCTGAACTGAAGATACCATCTGCTCATTTGCTTTAACACTGTTAACAACCACCTAAGGAACAAGAGGATTCAACATAAGGATTCAGGGCAACCTGAAATTTCTAATTTTCAAAGTTTAAAAAAAAAGGCCAGAAAAAAAAATGCTCTACAACGCCATTTATTTTTCAGGTTATTGATACACTTATTTTAATGAAAACATCCTTTTGGGGGAAAAAAAATATCTGAATAGTAAGACATGTTAAGTGTGTTCCATGAGGTCGGGTTGCTCTGACCATGAACCACAGAAACAAGGCACTACTATTTACCTGGCAAAAGTATGATCTAATTGTAGATAATACCCATGAGAAATAATCTTACAGAACTAAATGTCTATACTAACTTCAAATGCAAAAAATACTTTTCAGAAGCATTTCTACCTCAATAATGTTAAACAATTACAGGCAAAAAGTATGTTTTTGATGAATTAGAACAGCTACCCTCCATCTGCTAAAATCTGGAGGGGGGAGATATGGGGGAAAATGATAGCGACACAAAAGACATCAAAAACTTATTTCAAAAAAATTATCATCATGTTTGGGCATAATTCAAAACACTATTCCTAGTTAAAAAAATAAAACACATAGCTTTATAGTAACTATGTGTTAAATTAAATATATTAAACATCTATGATGGGCAAGACCATGAAGGTGAAAATTATAAGACCTTACAGTCTAAATCTAATAAAGATAAAGGAAAGAACCAGATAAAGTGCTGTAACTTTTAGAAGAAAAATTCATTTCAGCTAGAAAGATAAGATTTATAAAACAAATGAGCTTGATATTGAATCAAGTTAAGTATTTTAGGTTACACAACCTCAACTGGGCCCTCACTGTTGCTAGACAATTCTACTTTCATCCCTCCTCAAATCTCACATGACTGCTCCAATCCCAACCCTCTCTGACAGCCTTGTGGCTTATTTCACAGGAAATATGAGGCCAATCACTGTGACGTCCCTCTTCCTCACCTCCTATCATTCAGATGCCTTCTGCCACTCTCTTCCTCCACCTGTCTAATGTGATAAAGTGTCCTTACTCTTTACCAAGGTTTGATCTTATTCTATCCCATTTCCTCCAACAGAATGCCATCTTCCCCATTGCAAGTCTTTTACTTACTTTCAATCTCTCCTTCTCTACTACGTTCATTGCCTACTGTCTACAGCTCCCATCCTAAAAACTCACTTGATCCTTCCATCCCCATTATTGCCCTGTATCTCTACCTTTTGCTCATCAGGGAAGTTTCCCATAGCAATGACATCGAAGGCCCAGTCCCTGTCTCTATCCAATTTACTACAGACATCATGCCAGTAACTTTACCAGTTGTCCCACAATATATGCCCAAAGTCCTCTAGATGTGCAGAACATTCCATTTACAGATGACTTCCAAGATATGAGTGAGAGGGGAACACGGAGCACTCTAACTCAATTTCTCTGTTTTCATATATTAGTTGTCAACAATGTAAAGGTCATACAGTATTGGAAAAGCAATTCTCTAGTCTGTTTTACACACCAGCAAACTTAAGGCCAAAGAGAGGAAATGACTTGACCAAGGTCATACAGGTGCTAGGATTGGACCTAGATCTTCTGACTCCAAATCCAGGGTTTCCTCCTATACTGTAGTAACAAGTCTCTACTGAAGCAGCTAGAACAGTTCTCGAAAATTTTCAGAATCTGAGGCTACCATTAATAATGCAAACAGAGACACTGTATAAAAAAATATAGATATAACCCTCCATATCTCTTGACAATAAGTGTCTTGGGTAGAAATTTGTTTATTTTTATCTATAGAATCTAGCACAATACATTACATACAGCAAAAACAAACACTGAACTGAAAACTGAAGAACTAAGCAACAATCTTTAGCAAGGGAAATAAAGAGATGAAGTTAACCAGCTCCCTTGATACCCACCTTCACAGAGATGCAAAATTGAAATTACTGACACATTTCTAACAAACATTTGACAGTAGAAAAAACTGTATCAATTAGGAGCTAGGATGGGATGTACGCTGGTTACTTATAGCAGTGAGCAGAGTAACAATGGATAAATGGAAGAAGCAATGGAGATAAATTTACGCAATTGTAAGCTCCACAAAGCAGTGTCATAATTATTGTTAGTATCACTCTCCCAGTGTTTAAATAGAGGGGAAAACTTACTAAGTTATTACAAAATAATTGAATCTAGACCTGGGTTCTAGTTCTGGTTCTCCACATGAGCCAATATTTGACTTTAATAATCCTTTAGCCTTCCGGGCTTCCATTAGCTAATCTCTAAAATGAGGGGGTTAGGTTAAATGAATCATGAGAGCTCTTACAGTTCTAAAATTATCTCAAGTCTAAAATAATTTGCCCTATAACTACACCAAGTGCTTATTGCTGAATTTCATCTGTCTTATCATCTATTTCTGTCTGTTATCCTATATTCCTGTCTACTGAAAAGTGAGGCTAGGGAGATAATTTAAACAAACCAAAATCTTCAATTTTAAATGCTGCCTAAAGAATACTCAATGAGCCATTGGCTACAAATACATACAGGAAAAAAATTACAAGTCCTGAAGAAGCATACAGCATTTTTCATGATTAGCGCAATATGATGCAAAGATTTCATCTTTCTTTTCTTTGAATCCAATCTACAGCTCATCTAAAAACTAATCTCCACCTCTAGCTTCTTCCTTTCTGAACTCTATTGCTCCAAAAGCAGAGAATCATAGAATCAAGAATTAGGAGGGGTCTCAGAAGTGATCCTGTTCCACTTCCACCCAAGAAAACCCTCTACAATACCTTAGTAGAATGTGATACATCCAGTCTCTGCTAGGATATGTCCAGAAACGACCAACTCATTTTTCAGGCAACTCTAAATTGTTACTTCTTTATGGTAATGGGGGAAAAAAGTTTCCTGTAACTTTCACTGGTCCCAGTTCTGCCATCTAGACCTACACAGAAGAGCCCTTTGACCTGGTATGAGAGGATTCTCAAGACAATGAAAAAAAAAAAAGAAAAACATCAGCTTTTATCTTCTCATTCTTTCACAATCATCTATATCAAATAATTAAGCAATGTTCTCACTCACTTTTTTTCTTTCACACCTAAATGTTTTACTTCCCCTAGAAAATCCAACAAGGGTGCTTATACTTCATCTACATTCTAGAGGGTGTCCAGGAGGAAGGGTAATTTCTAGGACCTGATTTGGTATCCTTTCTAGTCCACAGCTAAAGCTGACTTGCAGTTTGTGACAGCTCCAATGTCATCTCCTCTATGGAGCTTTCCCTGTAAGCGCTTCCCTGCAGTATCCTCTTTCCTTTCCATTTTACAAGTGAGGAAAGTCTTAGAAATGAAAAGCGGTCTGGTTGAATTAGACTGGAAACCACGTGTTCAAGACTCCAAATTCAGGGCTCTCTCAAAGTGACCGTACTGAAGCGGGTCAAACAGTGGCTACCCTTGTTTCATCAGAGGTTCGGGCACTTATTACTCTTCTGATGTAGCAGTTACCCTGAACAGGGTCTGTGGATGGAGTCTTGAGATCAGTGTGAAGACGGACAATCGTGACCTGGTCGACAACTCCTAAGGCAGCAGCACCAAAGCCTGGCCTCTGACGTATGGAGCTAAGGTCAATGGAGTGATGGTGGGACATGGTTTAAAATAAAAAACGACAGGCTCTTTTGTGCTTAACATGCCCTTC
The DNA here is from genome assembly GCA_028658325.1 of Potorous gilbertii. NCBI lineage: Eukaryota > Metazoa > Chordata > Mammalia > Diprotodontia > Potoroidae > Potorous > Potorous gilbertii. The sequence goes on along the minus strand of CM053774.1, from coordinate 97,833,013 downwards.
TTTCCAGCACATTACACAATTTTGCCACGGTGGGACTCACCTGTTTTTTCGGTTATATCTGAATCTGGTGTTCCTGGCCTGCTACCTTTTCCCCCTTCGAGATCGTCATCTTCGATAATGGTAGAAACGGGTGAAGGCAGCTCAACTGGAGGAGGAGGAGGAGGAGGAGGAAGGGGAGGGGGCGGCGGAGGGGGAGGAGGCTGGGGGGCTAGCTCGGGCTGCTCCTGAACCTTAGTCCTCTTCTCAAAGCGGAACCGGTCCAGGTTGAAGAGGCTCATGGTGACGGGGAGCTACCGACCAGCCAGGGGGAGCCGGCCCGGATGATCTACGGGGAACAAAACCAGCCCCCAGACACGCGGACACACAGCACATACAGACACGCAGACACACACACAGAGAGAGGCCGTGAGAGCCCGAACGCGCGGGCCGGCCCAGCCTTCCACCCCCGGCCGCGGGACAATGGGCGCCGGGCCTGGGGGGGAGGGGACGCGGCCCCCGCCGCCTGGCGCCCGGGCCTGGCCGGGGACACGCGCTCGGCCCCCCGCCCGCCGCGCGCCCCGCTCCGGCGCCCCCGGCCCGCCCCCCCAGCCGCGAGCGCGCGGCCTCCCCCGTCCGCCCCGCGCGGGACGTGCCGGGCCCGCGCCGCCAGAGGCCGCGGGGACACAAAGGGACCAGGGCCCGGCGGAGGCAGAGGCCCGGCGGCGGCTGGCGGGGACCCGCCCGGAAGTTGACGCAACGCAAACCCGGCCGAGAGGAAGCGGGCAGGGACGAGAAGACCTACACGAGGCTGGCCCGGGGAGGCCGGGGGACGGGCGAGGGAGGCGCGGGGCGCCCGCGTCCTCCTTGGCGGGCCGCCCTACGTGGGGTCTCGGAGCCTCGAGACGGAGGGAGGAAAGGAAGCTGAATGGGGAGATTAAAACACCGAAGGCGGTGGGCCACGGCAGCCGGGAGGGGACCTAAAGCCGCGGGGCAGGCGTTGAGGCGCTCCGCGTGCGCGTCCTGATGACGCAACGCGCCGCCCGGCGTGCCGCCTCACCCGCCACCGCCAGCGGAAAGGGGCGGGAGCGCGCGCTGTTGCCATGACACTCCCTCCCCTGCCCGGCTCCGCGCCCCCTCCCCCCCTCGAGACGGTCTGCGCAGGCGCCGCTCCCTCCCAGCCTCTCCCTGCCTTGGCGGGGCTGTGCGGGAGGATTCCCGCACCGCGTCTCCGCTGGGAGCCCTTGGGCGAGTGCTGTTTGTTAGGGCAGGAGGCGCGGTACCTCCTCCTGGCCCCGAGCTTCTCGGACCCTCATCTGTAGAACTCATAGTAACACCACTGGCACCTGTCTCCACGTCCCCGCCCCCTGGGGTTAAAATCCCCTTTCTTTTACACCTGCAGACTGTGGCCTTGAAGTCAGCTCACGTAGCTTTCCAGGGACACCTCAAAAGAGCGGATCCCATGCCCATCGGGCACCTCCTGTTGGAGCTGGCACAAATCATTTAACGCCCGTGGGCCTCGGTCTGTACAATGAGCTGGAACTCACTGCCTTCAAGATCTTCCAGCTCTAACAGCGATCCTGTGATCTGGCTCTGTTCCAAGTGCAGGGATACAAATAGAAACAATGTAGCAAAGTCTACACTTTCTCTAAGTGCTAGGAATGTGTAGGAAGCCAGAGAATCCCTGCCCTGGGGGAAACTGACTCTCAAATGGGGAAATCTACTCAACTACCGTGAACCAAGAAAGATAAGATACTCAGGTATCCATTGGAAGCATTCCCTGAGGAAAGGCCAACGTTTGCAATCAGTAAGCACCCAGTCTGACTCTAGGGGCTACAAAGACAAAAGTGAAACAATATTTCTCCTCCCCTCCCTCCCACGAAGTGTTTATTTTTCTCGATGTAGTTTTTAAGGGGTGTCTGACCCTTCTTGATCCCATTTGGGATTTTCTTGGCAAAGGTATTGGAATGGTTCATTTTACAGATGAGGAAACTGAGGCTAACAGTTAAATACGCAGGATCACACAGTTGGTGTCTGAGATTGATTTTGAACTATGGGAAGCACAGCTTTCTCTGGGCTGCAACTCCCAGCTAGCTACGAATGTTTTTCTGTTGTTTTTGTTGTTGTTTTCGTCATTTTCAGCGAGTTCTACTCTTAGTGCCCTAATTTGTGGTTTGCTTGGCAAAGATACTGGGGTGGTTTGTCCATTTTTTCTCAGCACATTTCATAGATGAGGAAGTTGAAGTAAATGGGGATATGTGATTTGCCTAGGGTCACACAGGTAACATGTGAAGTCAGATCCAGACTCAGGAAAGCGAGCCATGTGTGGAACTACACCCTTAATGTAATTAGAGTCTTGACCAAAAGAGTAAAAAGGAAAGATATTTATTAAACTTTCTGGAGAAAGGGCATGCCCGCCTGCGCGCAAGATGGCGATGGTTGATGAGGGTGAGGATGTGCCCTGCACAGCAGCTTTTATACACCCTGACCACTATATCCTTACCCTAACTAACCCCCTTCCTCTTAGCCCGTTGACTGAACCTTGAGGATACAATCTATCCAGGGAATATGTACCCCAGCAACAAGGAATAAGCCTTCAAGAGCAACTTTTAGAAAAAGGGGAGATAAGGGAATGAGCGACTTCTGCTTGAGGACTGTCAGGTAACATGGAGTAATGTCTAGAAAGGAGACAGGAGTGAGTAAAGGCAGTCTGGGTGTAAGCAAAAGCAGTCTCTGCCAAGGACTATCTCCTAGCACAAAAAGAATTTTAAGAAAAAAAATATTGTTTGGTTTCTCAGGGCCAGGTGAGACAAGCAGGGCAGAGGCAAGGGGCCCCAGAGAGGTTTTCACTAAATATACTATTCTACGCCCTGAGGGGTCTTTACTAAATATACCTGTTCCACCCAGCCTGCCACTGGGCCAGCCTAAGGTCTGCCTGTTTTTCTATAAAAGGTCATTGGAAGTGGGAGAATACTAGTTGCATCAGGGATTCAGAAAGGCTTCTTGTGGGTAGTATATTGTTTGGGTCCTAATTGACTCAGAATGAATGCAAATAGCCACTGTTTCTGTTTTGGCCAGAAACCCCCCTACCCCTCAGATGTTTTTTTTTTCTAAGAGACCTCATTTAAGAGGACTTTGTTTCATTTCTTATTAAGCCTTAATCACCGCATAGACTTTGCCTTAGTCAAACTGAGACCTGTGAAAGACCTTAACTTGAAAATGCCAGGGTCTCCCACTGCATCCAAGGCAATCTCCAGGTGTCCTGATCTATATCTGGCCATTGGACCTAGGTGACTCGGGGAGAGAATGAGGCTGGTGACTTTGCTCAGTCCTCCCTCACTTAAATCCAATTCACTTGCATGTCATGGCATCCTTGTTGGGAATGAAGGACAAGCAGCAGCAAATTGTTCTTGAAACAAAGCCTAGAAAAAGTTTAGGAATTCTAGGGTAGATAAACTGTTAACAGAAATCAGAAAATTGGAAATGGAAGTGAGTCACCTTTCTAGACTTATTTATTTTTATCAAGGGCACTACCATCTTTCCAGGTACTGGATTCACAACTTTGAGCCATTCTCCACTCATTAGTGCCCTTCATCCTTCATTTCAAACAATTTTTAAGTCTTGTCACTTCTGCTATGACAATACTTCCTATTTCTACTTCCACAGCTCTTGTACCAGACCCCTTCTTTCTGTTCACATGGCCACCACCAATTTAGGCCCTCATCATCTCAAACCTGATTTATTGCAGTAGCTTCCCTAATTGACCTCCGTCTTTAGCCTCTATCTTCAAGTACTATTGCTAAAGAACAGGTCTGATTATGTCTTAATCATTTTTTGAGAAGTAAGGTGCCTCCATAATGAAATACAAACTTCTCTTTGGCATTTAAGCTCAAACTTACTTTTTTTCTGATATTACATATTACTAGTCACCTTCAAGAAATCTACATTCTAGCCATAATGGCCTACTGGTTCTTCCATGTACAGAATATTCTGTATTCTGACTGACTGCATGACTTTGCACCCTGTACCATGTATTATAAGTGCTTTTTCCTGATAGATGACTGACTCAGCTTCAATCTCTTTTATAGATTTTGAGTCACACCTATTATGTGACATTAAAAAAACAAAGACTCAGAATAAGAAGAATCTGTTTGGGGAAAAAAATGGAATTAGATCATCCAGAGAACTAAAATAAAATGGTTCTGGAGAAAAATGAAATATTTCTAGAATCATTCAAGATTGTTTCATTCTTTCATACTGGATATTTGTATGTCCAGTAAATTGCACATTGCTGCCAGATTTGGGGCTTTTCTCATCTTGGCTTATCTCTCCTAATCTCTATGTCCTGGTGAAACTTTGAAGCTTTTGTCAGGAGATGGGCATAACTACTATGGCTGATGAGTGGTCTGGATCTTAATTTTCTGAACTGAATGGTGAAGTTTCTCTCTGAAGGGGGCCAGGTCGATTTCATCAAAGGCTAGAGTATACTTCAATCATTGGGTGGAGCTCCCTAGTGTCCTGAACCTATGTTTGGTATCTCTAGGTAGCCATGGTTAAGGGGAATCAGATAATCACCTGGGCAACTGACCAGAGAAATAAAGTTACCTTGAAGTTCCAAAAATTTTAAACTAGCCAGTGGTGGGGAACCTGTGTCCTAAAGGTCAAATGAGGCCTTCTAGGTCCTTGGGTGCAGCCTTTTGACTGAGTACAAGTTTTACAGAACAAATCCTTTTATTAAGTAGCTTTGTTCTGTCAAGTCTGGATTCAGTCAAAGGGCCACACTTAAGAACCTAGAGAGGCACATGTGGCCTTGAGGCCAAACGTTTCTGACTCCTGATAGACCACCCTGATGCTGGAAAGCTTCACTAATCTTAACAACCCTCTAGTTATTGTTTAGGAAGTCAAAGGACTGAGATGTAAATTCATCTTTTACAGAATATATTTGATTTGAAATAGCAACCTTTTGTCTTCACCCTTTGCACAACTTCTGCTTGCACGCTAATATAACCTATTATTATTTTCTTTTGTAAAAGAAATTATTTTTATTTAGAACAATAAACAATAAATGAAATGAGTTTTTCCAAATGAAAGAAAGTTTGTGCATAAAATTGTGAATCTCTATTATGTATAACTTGCTTTTCTCGTTTAAGTATGTAATATATGTAACTTTTAAAACTGCTCTAATTGTGTCTGTTGATTTCTGTCCTAGTTTCTGTTCTCTTCTGTGCATTAAAAAAATATATTAATGTCTTCTTCTTTTTTCCCTTTCTTCTCCTTTTCCTCCTCCTCCTTCTTTTCCTCCTTCTCCTCCTCCTCCTTCTCCTTCTTCTTCTTCTCCTTCTCCTGGATGAGGTCAGATTGTGAAGAATTTTTAGTGCCAGAAATTTAGCATTGATTCAGAAGGTAATATGGAGCCATTGGAGTTTAGAGAGTATGGAAGACCACATGAGCAGATGTGTACTCTTGAAAAATCACTTTTTCAGCTATGCAGAGGCTCATTGAGAGAAGGGAAAGATATGAGGTAGCAATTAGCTGGCTTCTATAAGAATCTAGCTGAGATGTGATGAGGGCCTGAATTTGGGGTGCTGACTTTTGTGAGTAGAAAGGAAAGAACAGTATATGAGAGATGTTGTAGAGATAGAAACAAGACTATCTGACAATTATTAGATATGTGAGTAAAAATGAGGAGTTGAGGATGATACTGAGGTTGCAAAACTGGAAAACTGGAAGAATAGTGGTACCCTGGATTGATGTGGGGAAGTGTGGGAAAGGGTTGGATTTAGGAAGGAAGGATATAGGCATTCTTCAGAAATATTGTGGGTATAATTCCAAATCACTGAATAAAACTAATATTGCAATAAAGGGAATCACACTATTTTTTTTTGTTTCCTGGTGCATATAAAAGTTATGTTTATATTACCTAGTGCATACAAAAGTTATATTTACATTATACCGTATTCTATTAAGTGTACAGTAGTATTGTATCTCAAAAATGTACATGCCTTAATTAAGAAATACTTCATTGCTTAAAAAAAAAATGCTAACCATCCTCTGAGCCTTCAGCAAGGTGTAATCTTTTTGCTAATGGAAGGTCTTGCCTCTATGTTGATGGCTGCTGACTGATCAGGGTGGCGCTTGTGGAAGGTTGGAGTGGCTGCAGGTAGGACAACAATCAAGTTTACCATATCAATTCTTCCTTTTCTGAAAAAGTTCTCTGTAGCATGAGATGCTGTTTGATAGCATTTTACCCACAATAGAACTTCTTTCAAAATTGCAGTCAGTCCTCTCAAACTCTGGTGCAGCATTATTAACTATGGCTATATAATATTCTTCAGTATTGTTGTGTTTCAAGGAATAGGAAATCTTGATGAAGAGAGAAATGTGGGAATGAAAACTGCCAAGCATTCAGGCTGTGCTTCAGAGAGCGCAACTCAGATGGGCTGGTCACATTGTACGCTAGCCAAAAAGACTATTTTATAGAGAGCTCACATGGAGCAAGTGCTCACATGGTGGTCAGAAGAAGAGATACAAGGACACTCTCAAGGTCTTTCTCAAGAACTTTGGATTTGATTATGCAACATGGAAGACATTGGCACAGGACCACTCTGCATGGGGTTCCCACATCAGAAAGGGTGCTGTGCTCAATGAGCAAAGCAAATTGAAACAACTCAGAGGAAATGTAGGATGCGCAAATTTGGAGTAGCCATCTAAAATGTTAACACAGACTATCTGTGCCCAATCTGTGGTAGAACATTCTGAGCTCATATTGGTCTGATTGGACACAGTTGGACACACTGAAACTTGACTTTATCATGGTGATGTCATTTTAGCCCTCTTCCAGAATGAAAGACATTGACCCAGCGCAAGAGTAGTCAAAACACACATTAACACTTGTAAATTAAATTTGTTGTCTTATATGGGCATGGTTTGTGGTGCCACAAAACAATTACAATAGTACACCAAAGACCACTGATCACAGATCACCGTAACAGATTTAGTCATAATAATGTTTGAAATCTTACAAGAATTACCAAATGTGACACAGAGGCATGATGGGAGCATATGCTGTTGGAAAAATGGTGCTGATAGACTTAGTTGATAAAGGTTTGCTGCAAATCTTCAATCTGTTAAAAGAAAAAAAGCAATCTTTGTGAAGTTTAAAAAGTATTGTACAATAGAATGTGGTATGCATTAGTTTTGTTTTGGACATTTTGAGTTTTAGATACCTACAATGGTAGTAAATAAAACGAGGCTAGACCTGTAGGGAGAGACTGATGCTCGATATATAGATATAGAAGTCATCAATACTGAGGTAATAATCAAACCTTAGAAGATGATGAGGTAACCCAGTGAGAAAGTATAGCTAGAAATGAGAAGATAGCCCAGGAGTGTCTTGTTCATCCATAGCGGGACATTCCATGGACGATAATCCAGCAAAGGAGATGGAGAAGGACTGTTCAGACAGATCGAAAGAGAACTAAAAGGCAATAGAAAGTATTCAGTAGTGAGAGGGTGATCACCAGTAAGAAAGTTAAGATTGATCAGGGTTAGGAAGAAGCCATTTGATTTGATTTGATAATTGAGAGATCATGTAGAATTTAAAGAAACATGAGAAAGTCTATATGAACTAATATAGGAGCCTAGAAAATAATATACAAAATGATAACAGCACTATGCATGGAAAATACATAAAACATAACTGAATTTTGTGTAATTAATGACTGTAGTCTAGAAGAGTTAAGAAAATGCACCTCCTAGACAAACATTAACAAACATTTCTTATTCAGCCCAGTGGCATACTATGGGAAATATACAGAGAAATATTAGATAAACTGAGTACCTATGACTATTAGGTGGTGGGGGAAGCTAGAGTTCATTCCTAACAATATCCCAAGCAAATCAAGTAACTCCTTGGTATACTCATTCCACTTGTAATATAGAATTAAATAGTGTGTTTTAGAGTGCTGTGATTCTGTACTTAAAGTTATTTTGATTAGACTTTGAATGAATAAGTTATTTTGACTATTATAAATATCCAAATTAATTATAAAGGACATATGAGGAAAGATACTATCTATATGCAAAGAAAGAACTGATAAATAGAAATATGTATGCAGTAATTTTACACATATATGTATATGTTTAAATACCTATTTGTGTTTAATGGCTGCCATCTCTAGCATGGTGGGGATAAAAAAGAAAGAAATTTACATGGGAATTGTGTTGCATATTTGAAAGGAATGGTATCTTGTACATCATAGATTTGCAATTTCATGTGCAATCATCTTTTTATTGTACTGTTATGGAAATGTTTGTTTTATCCCATAAATCAAAAATAGAATTTAATAATGAAAAATGAGGTCATGAGGAGTTGGATACAACTGAAACAACTGAACAGCAACATTAAAATATTCAGATAATTCAAAAAATGTTGCTATAAAGAAGATCCTTCAATCTTGCTACATAACTGTCATCATGTTTCTTCTGATTCTATATTTTGATGACTTGTCATATGCTATTTCTTCTGCAAAATTTCTCATTTATAATATGTTCCAGTTTGCTAAGACCAACATGTGCCCCTTCATTACCCTTTTGGGTGATCTTCAAATTTAGCTGTTGGGAGGCTAATTTTCTATGTATTCATGTCATATATTATCACAAGAATAAAGGTAAAGCTCTGTTTTATGGAGAAAAAAAAAAGAAAAAAGAAAATGCACCTCCTTAGGGGGCAGAGCCAAGATGGCAAAGTAAAAGCAGGGACTTCTCTGAGTTCTCTCCCAAAGTCCTCCAAATACCTGTAAAAAATGACTCAACAAATTCTAGAGCTACAGAACCCACAAAATGACAGAGTGAAACAAATCTCTGACCCAGAAAATCTGGAAAATTGATGGGAGGGGTCTTTCACATCAGACAGGGAGCACAGCACAGTCTGATGTGGCACAGCCTAGCCAGAGCAGGTTTCAGGGGACTGAATCATTGGCAACTGTGGCAGTTTGTAGACTTTTCAAACCACAAACACCAAAAAGGTCAGTGGGAAAACTGGGGACCTGGGTGAAAGAGGAGGGGGTGGTCTGGTCAGGCCCAGTTCCTACCCTAGGGTGGTAGGAGTTGTGGCAGTGGCAATGGCAGTGGTGGCAGCAGAGGCTGCTTCCGGAGCTCTGGGTCCATGGATGGTGGGGAATCAAGTGATTGATACAAAAACCCTGAAACCTGGGACAGTACACCCACCCCGACCTCCACCCCCACTGGAAGTAGAATTCTACCTTGACAAAGAATTAAAACGTCAAGTGTTTGGGTGGGAAGAGAAGTAAACATTGTAAAAGGACTCAGAATCTTACTTTGGTGACAAGGAAGATCAGGGTATAAAACCAGAGGAAAATAGCAGAGTTAAAGCTCCCCACATCAAAAGCCTCCAAAAGGCATATAAATTGGTCACAGGTCATGGAGGAGCTCAAAAATAATTTTGAAATGTAAGAGAAGTAGAGGAAGAATTGGGAAGAGAAATGAGACTGATATAAGAAACTCATGAAAGTTGAGTCAGCGGCTTGCAAAAAGAGACTCAAAAAAATACTAAAGAAAATAACACATTTATAGACTAACCCAAATGGCAAAATAAGTCCAAAAAGCCAATGAGAAGAATGTTTTAAAAAGCAGAATTGGCCAAATGGGAAAGGAGGTCCAAAAGCTCACTGAAGAAAATAATTCCTTCAAAATAAGAATGGAGTAAATAGAAGTTAATGACTTTATGCAAAATCAAGAAGTTATGAAACAGAACCAATAGAAGGAAAAAATAGAAGACAATGTGAAATATCTCATTGGAAAAACCACTGACCTGGAAAATAGGTCTGGGAGAGATAATTTAAAAATTATTGGACTACCTGAAAGTCAGGGTCAAAAAAAGATCCTAGGCATCATCTTTCAAGAAATTATCAAGGAAAATTGCTCTGATATTCTAGAACCAGAAGGGTAAAATAGAAATTGAAAGAATCCACCAATCACTTCTGGAAAGAGATACTTAAAAGAAAACTCCTAGGAATATGTAACCAAATTCCAAAGTTCCCATATCAAGGAGAAAATATTACAAGCAGCCAAACAAAACAAAACAAACCAATTCAAGTATTGTGGCAATACAGTTAGGATAACACAAGATCTAGCAGCATCTACATTAAGGATTGAAGGGCTTAGAATATGATATTGTAGAGGTCAGAGGAGCTAGGATTAAAATCAAGAATCAACTACACAGCAAAACTGAGTATAATCCTTCTGGGGAAAAAATGAATATTCAACAAAATAGAGGACTTTCAAGCATTCTTGATGAAAGGAGCTGAATAGAAAATTTGACCTTCAAATACAAGAATTAAGAAAAGCTTGAAAAGGTAAACAGGAAAGAGAAATCATAAGAGACTTATTAAAATTGAACTGTTTACATTCCTACATAGAAAGATGATATTTGTAACTCATGAGACCTTTCTCAGTATTAGGGTAGTTGGAGGAGATAAATAGATAGATAGACAGACAGACAGAAAGATAGAGGGCACAGGATGAGTTGAATATGAAGGGATGATATCTAAAAAAATTAATGGGTGAATACATGCTGTCAGATATGGTTGATTTGTTAATTGAGTTTGTTAAACTTTTTTCTTTTAAAAAATGTTTGTTACAAGATTTGCTTACTGCGTAAAGAGCATAGCAAAGCATGTATTTGGAAGTATTGTGATGAAACAGACCTTGCCTCATGGAGAAGTTGCTAAGGCAGGTACTAGGTAGTGTTCATGTCTGTGAATAGTTTATGGCTATGACCCTTAAGCCTGTAAGCCCACTCATGTAAATTATACTATCCACTGCAAAAGGATGAGATGATCAGAGTATGCTGCACAGCATGGAATGCAAGAAAGCAATCAAGATACTGTGGGACATAATATTCTTTATGCTTACCATGTTTTCAAGGTACCAACCTCTTGGTGACAAATATGTGGACATCATCTAGGGTTACCCATCCAAGAATAAAATCTTTCTTGTTTCTCTGGGTAGTGTTGAGTTCATTTCACTCCACTGTGCCTTATGTGTTTGATAAGGCCCAAGTACATTTATTTAGAGTAAAAATTACTTTCATAAACTGTTGGTGGAGTTGTGAACTAATCCAGTCATTTTAGAGAGCAGTTTGCAACTATGCCTTAAGGGCTATCAAACTGTGCATACCCTTTGATCCAACAATAGCACTACTAGGTTTATATCCCAAAGAGTCTTTTAGGAAGGGTAGAGGAAGAACCTACTTGTACAAAAATATTTAGGACAGCTCTTTTTGTGGTGACTAAGAATTGGAAATTGAGGGAATGCCCATCAATTGGAGAATGGCTGAACAACTTGTGATTTATGATTATAATGGAAAAGACATGACAAGCAGGATAATTTCAGAAAAACCTGAAAAGACTTAGATGATCCAACACAAAGTAAAATGAGTAGAATCAGAAACAGTACACAGTAACAGCAATGTTGTATGATGATCAACTGTGAATGACTTAGATTTTCTCGGCAATCCAATGGTCTAAGACAATCATAAAGGACTCATGATGAAAGTGCTACCTGCCTCCAAAAAGGAATTGATATTGTCTGAATGACGACTAAAACATACTTTCTCTCTTTTTTTTTCCTCAAATTTTCTTACACAAAATGACTAATATGAACATATTTTACATGGTTGCACATGTATAAGCTATGTAAGATTGCTTGCCTTCTCAGGGAGAGGGAAGGGAGGGTTAGAGTTTGGAACTCAATACTTAAGAAAGAAACAACAACAAATGTTAAAATTTGTTTTTACATGTAACTGAGGGACAATAAAATATTATTTAAAAAAAAGAATTGCATGTAGAAATCCAAAATACTTCTAACATAGGTCAATGCTCATTAACAGAAGGGATCAGACACCTAAATGAGTGTTCCTTTGCCTGATGTATTCCTTAGAAAGTAAACATTAGCTGTACATTGCCATAGTCTACTTTGATGCTACCATTTATCACCTTGGTAAAATCTCATGAAAATTATTTGTCTCCATGTGCATGGTTTTCCTGGAAATGATCATTTTTCAAGTTAGTATCTCCTGGGGATGGTATTCTATTGCATCTGATGCCTTAAGTTGGGGTGCAAATCTATGTCTTTAATGTAAGGCAGTAGGAGATGGAAGGAATGCAAAGTATGCCACAATCTCTCCTACTAGAAGAGTCACAAGGAATAGAAATCTGTTTTTAGGAGTTTTGTGTGTATTTGTAACAGTTATAGTCTTTGGCCACCTATTATACTGGGAGTTAATTGCTGCATGATAAAACACCTAGACAGACTATCCCCTCTGCTAAGAAAAGTTTCATCGCAGAAACTGATTTACCTACAGCATTATCACTGGCATCAGTAACTATAGATCAAAGGAACAAGAAAAAAGAAGGAAGAAACTCAAGATCATGTCTTTATTTTTTTTTAAATATAATTTTATTTTCACCTCGGAGTTCTCTCCATCTACCCTTTCCCCACTCATTGAGAAGCCAAGAAAAGCAAAACACATTACAAATAAATAGGCAGGTAAAGCAAATTCCTGAATTAGCCACGTCTCACCTACCCCTGCCCCACCAAAGAAGAAACAGAAGAAAATATGCTTTAACCTGTATTTCAAATCTATCAGTTATCTCTCTGGAGGTGGATTCATCATGAGTCCTTCAGAATTGTGGTTGGTCCTTCTGTTGGTGAGTTACTCTTTCAAAAATAACTTCATGATCTGTTTCAAACCACACTTAATAGTGCTGTAGGCTATGTGTTTGCAACTCTGTTGTAGAGCATTTTTTTTTCAGATGATTGCTTGGATTCCTTCTTCTGAAAACTGCCTATTTATATCTTTTGACATCAGTTGAGGAATGGTTCTCATTCTTATAAACTTGAATCAGTTCTCTCTACATCTTAGAAATGAGACCTTCATCAGAAAAGGTTGCTGCAAAGATTCCTCATCTCCAAACCCCTTTCCCCGCTTCTCTTCTTTTTAGCTGTGTTGGTTTTGTTTTGCAAAATCTTTTTAATTTTATGTAATCAATCAAAATTGTCCTTATTATCTGCTATGAATCTCTTTATATCTTGTCTGGTCTTCTCCGATAACTCCGATAACTCCGATAACTAATTTCTTCCATGCTCTATTATTTTGTTTCTGATGTCACTCTTTATGTCTAATATGCACCTATTTTGAACTTATCTTAGTACGGTGTGAGATAATGGTCTATACACAGTTTCTGCCAGACTCCATTCCAGTTTTCCCAACTGCTTCTGTCAGATAGTAAGTTCTTGCCACAATAGCTGGGATTTTTGAGTTTATCAAGCACTAGGTTATTGTGCTTATTTGCTCCTATATGCTGTGTTTCTATTCTTTTTCAGAAAGCATATCTTTATTAATGAACCATAAACAAAGTATATTTTAGATTTAATTTAATTTAATCTAGATTTAATTTGCATTGAAATTAAAAAGTTGTACATTTTTTTGTTTTGAAATCAAGTCAAATAATGTTATTATTAATAAGGAAGTGCTTACAATGTGTCAGGCACTGTGCTAAACATTGGGGTAACAAAGAAAAGGGAAAAGACAGTTCCTGCTCTCACAGACCTTTTATTACAAAAGCTGCTATGTCTGCTGCTCAAGTGCAGGAGAAAAAAAAAACTAAGCCCATCTTGATAGCTGCAGTTTTTCAAGTTGTTTGATAGTTATAACTATCTAGTTGTTTGATAGTTACACTATAAAATATTGGGGTAGTTAGATGACTTAAGACTCTCCTAAGCAGGACAGGGCTTCAAGTAGCCATACATAGACACATTGGAGCATTGAAACAAAATGAACTTCATTTTCAGAAAAGTCAACGAAATATGTGCTGTTAGTGCATGCGTACACATCAGTCTTGTCTCTAATAAGATAAAGGTAATTTAGTTGACTACTTTGAACAAAAAGCACTATAATTTCCCTTTTCCAAACTCCTGTGCTACTTGAGAGTAGTTTCCTAGAACTCTAGCAGTGTTCTTATTTAAAAATGGGCTCCCCATGCTCCTTTCCCACACCTAAATTGTAATTGAAACCAATTTTTTTCCTGAATTTGCTTTCTTAAGTAGGTTATGATAATGGTTTCTGCATATTAGGATTATAAAAAAGAAATGATGTGACAATGTGACATAAAAACAAAAGGAGTCAATTTTTTTGAAATTTTTTGGTTGGGGTGCCTACCTTACGGTTCTTAGCATTTCAGGGAATGATGTTAGTGAAAAAATAGCTGCTAGAATGCTCGAGTGTAGTAATAGATTTGGTTAGGGGAAGGAATTTTTTGTGTGTGTGCCTTGTGATTTCAAAAGAAGAATGTTGTAATTAATTTTAAAAACCATGAGTCAACTCACTGGGGGTGGACAGTTCCTCCCATAGCCCATAGTTGATATGTTATGATTGTGGGTGGAAAATAGCAAAATGGAAATTAAAAAATGTATTTTCAAAATAGATCCCACAACTTGATATCTCAAAAATATAATGTAATACAGCTCATGTGATGAGTCACAGAATGGAAAAGACCTAGATACCATAAAACCAAAGTAAACACTGTTTTCTTCCCTGGTTGCTAAACATCAGACAAGCCATATACTATTCATTTGCAAGTAAATTCCAGTTTCCATAAAGGGAATTGTACCCTCATAACTCTGAAGGAATGCATACTTGTTCTATCCATATATATATATTTTCTTTCAAAACTGTCAAATCAGGAAAAAAACGTATTCAGGATTATTTTTTTCCTGTCTTGAAGCAATATTGCTTAACGTATGTTCCGTAATTTTTCCTAATAGTTACACAGAATTAGAATGGAACCAGATCAATAATACAGAGGTTCCTAGCTTCCATTCATTTCTTACCATGTGGGAGGGAGTAGCCTTCATCTTTCGTTAGCATAGCTAGAACAGGCTACATCTTTAAAGCTGACAACTGGGACAGTCTCACCCTCTTTTCCTTGAGGGTTCTTTCCTGCTGCATTCAGAGGATGAAGATTGTATATAGCATAGACTTTGTGAACTGAAATGAGAAGGGGTGATACCTTTCCCCACTCTCTTTCTAGGCTACCTGGCTTGAGGTATTTTGGTTTCTGCTCTGTTTCATTTGTTCTTAGTTTCTAGGTGCAGGTAGCAATCCCTACCAGACCCAGGAGTTTGAGCCATGGAGTCCTTGGAGTCAGAATTTCAGGTGAGATGTTGCAGTCAGTCACCTGGAGAAACCAGGATTTCAAGTGCAAAAGGGATTTTGGACTTAGAATTTGGGACTGTGCTCTAAGGGAATTGAATTAAACTGTGAACCTAATCTCTCTATCCTCACAGATCACAGTGGAATGGGGGTTGGGAATTGTGCCTCCCATATGTGGTAGAGTATGTTTGTCTATTTGTTAATATGACTTTGAAGCAAATAATCTTTTGTACAAGTTAATGTGTTAATAACTAAATGGGTACAGGAGACTCACAACCCTATAATTGGGGGAACACCATTAGTATGGACTAGAGTCATTTGCAAAGAACCTAGACATCCTCCTTCCACCCTCTTTAATGGTATTGGAGAACCCTGGAGGAGAATGTAACCCACCTTGCCTAAAGATCAGGGTAAAGAATTGTAGAAGAAAAAAAAACAACTTTCTGTTCTCTCTACTTTCTTCTATATGTCTAAGCCAGGGGTGGGGCAGTGAGGCCACATGTGATCCTCTAGTCTTCAAGTGAGGCGCTTTGACTGAATCTAAGCTTCACAGGAGAAGAATAATGTATCCTTCCTTATCTATATGTAGAAACCCCTCAGAGCCCAGCCAAATACTGGTGATGCTTTTCAGATCTCAGAGTGAAGATTTCTGCTTTTGCTGAAAACGTTTAATACTACCTCAGCAGTCCTGAAGAGGAATGACCTTGTTCAATAGAAGACCAAAGAGAATCAGAAAATGAGAGTTTTGAACAGGGCAGTCATCAGAAAAGCAAACAAACAAAGCAAACTGTGCCCAAGGACAAAAGACACCAAAACTGGCAGGGAAGCCGTAAGTTGCTTGAAAATGTTTTCCCTACATATATTCCTCTCTGTTATGATTCTCTAAGTTTATTATTTCTACTATCTTTCCATGAACACTGTATGCATCAGTGGATGAATGTGTCCAAAGTTATTGGTGAAGTGATATATTATTCTTTTACTGCTTTGTCTTCTGTTTAGTAAGTATTTCTGATTAGGAATTAATGGAGTTCATCTTGTCTGACTTAAGTGGGAAACCACACGGAAGAAGGTTCAGGACCATTCTTCCTACCCAGGTTACCCTGAAAGAGTGAGCTAGCCTTGGCTGACCTCTCTAGCAACCTCCTTCTACTAGAGTGCAAGTGCAGGCTGGGGTGAGTGAGCTAATATAGAAAACTTAGAGAGAAAGGAAATTGGTATCATGCCCACGCTACACAAACATTTACTGCACGTCTTCCGTATGCAGAGCATTTCACTGGGTGCTGGGGGATGGGCAAAGTTTAGGCAAAGCAGTACTTGCCTTCAAGGAGCTTACAGTTGCATGGGGAGATAAGATACAAATACAGATAACTGTAATACACAATTTATCTGATAACATGATTTAAAAGAGAGAAAGAAAGGAAAGGAGAGGGAGAGAGAGGAAAGAGAGAGGTTTACAACACCTCAGACCTCCTTAAGCACCTTAGATGCCAGGTCTCAAACTTTGGTTCTAATGTAGGATCAAAGCCTCAACCACCAAGAAGGGTGAAAAAAGTCACCAACCTTATAATTACCCATTACATTAGAGCTGGAATTTGGCGGGCAGGACTAGGATTGCTTATTGAGAAGGATAAGAAAGTCCCTTCATCCTATGGCTAGCCCATTCTCTTTATCTGCCTCTGCCTATTTGTGTCTCTGATTTGGAGGCTTCAGGAATGAAAACTTCATTTCTCAGCTACCATTTCCCATTCTCTCTGTTCACCTCAGTTCAAGAGTTTTATATGTTGCCTCATTATACTTTTCTTTGATGAAATTATCTATTATTTTTATAATTTGTGCTTTGACCCTTGAATTCTTTAGGATTAAATTAGTTTCCAATTAAGTTTGAGTCCATTCTTCTAAGACCCTTTATTGATTGTAACGTTTTTTGATATGTGGTCTGTGTTTAATATTTATATTTTTCTGCATTTGTTTGTAAGGTTTTTGGACTTCTGCGCATTGTCAGTTTTTGTAATGTTAGCTAGGAAATGTTAATATTCTCTTTGATTGCTGTTTTCTAGGGATCTATTGTATTTGTTTTCTAAAATTCTATTCAGGTCTTTAACGTCTTTTCTGTTTGGGTTTTGTTAAATTTGTCTAGGTCTGAGAGGGGAACAATTTTTTTGCCCATTTCTTCGATTAATTTTTCATTTAAATACTTAGATGCCATGCCACTGAGTATTTATGTTTTAAGAATTGATGTTATTTCATTGTCTATGGTGTCTTTAACCAAGATGTAGCTTATGTCTTAGTATTAAAATTTAACTTTTTAATTAATTGTCTATTTACTGTTGCTTTGAGGTCATAATTACTACTCCTGCTTTTTTTTTAGTTCATCTGAAGCATAATAAATTCTGCTCCACTGCCTTATTTTAACTCTGTGTGAATCTTTATGTTTCGTGTGTTTCTTGTAAACAACATATTTTTGTATTCTACTTTGTAGTCTATTTTGTTCTCCTTTTTCTTTATAAGAGTTAATTTATCCTATTTATGCTTTTGGTTACAATTGTTCATTTTTTATTTCCCCACATCAACTTCTCTTATCCTTTGTCCTTTCTTTACACCCTTTCCCCCAAAGTATAAAGAAGAGGATGATGAAAGGGAAGGACTGCAATGAACATTGATGATCCACAATTGAAGGGTTCTGCTTCTGCTCCATTGTTCTTTCTCTCTCCCCTTTACCTTGACCTAATTAGTGGTTCTTAGGTTTTGTTTCTTTTTAATCTCTGATTTAAGATCCACTTCCTGAGGTTGAAGCTTGTTTTGCATGTGACTATTCTTTCCCTCACTTTACTCTCCCTTTTAAATCCTTCTTTTACCTCTCCCTATCCTTGACTTTTTCCTCATTGAATTTAACGTATGAGTATAACGTGTTCTGTGTGTGTGTGTGCGTGCGTGTGTGTGCGTGCGTGTGTGTGTGTGTGTGTGTGTGTGTGTGTTCAAACCCAGCCTTTCTTTGTATCTCCAGTACTTAGCACAGTGCCTGGAATGTAGTAGGTGCTTAAGAAATACTAGTTAACTGACTGACTAGTCCTCCCTGTCTATTTTAGACAATAGAGAGGTTCATGTGATTCCCAATCCCCTACTCCTTGTTCTGTGTGTGTTCTAATCTTCTCACATACTACAATTATAAGACATATTAAGTCCTACTTATTTTCTTACTCATTTCTTCCTTAATATATTCTTTTTTTCCCTTCACTTTTCTTTCCTCTCAAGCCCATCAAAACAGAATATAATTAGGGCTTGTCTGCACGTGCTCTAATCACCTAACATAGAGGTACTCTAACGAGCTTGCTTTAGGAACATGTACAGATCACCTCATATGGAGGCTTTGGCATCCCCTGACATGTGGCTGGGCATAGCTTCCTTTGATTGGTTGTTTAACATCACCAAGTGTCATCTTCAAAACTGGTGAAACTGAGATATTTCTGTCTTTCTGCCATTTTTTGTGCCTTATATACTTCTTTCCCTGCTGCACTCAGAGCGTGAAGATCACAGTTCATCCACATTTTAGGCTCTGTGAACTGAACTAATGAGAAGGAAAAGACCTTCCTGTGCTCCTTCTTTTACTGTGGCTGAGATTTTTGTCATTATTCTGTGTTGTTTGTCCTCAGTTTCAAGTGCAGGTAGCAAAGTCCACTGAACCAAGGAGTTGGATCCTTGGCAACCTTGGAGATAGGATTGCAGGCAAGATAGTACAGCCAACCACCCAACAGGAAGCCAAGATGGCTGATACTTAAGCCCAAGAAGTTTTGGAATTGAAACTGGAAGTGTGCCTTATAAGAACTGAGCTAAGCTATGAACCTAATTCCCACCCTCCGCTCAGTTGGTACAAGTGGCAAAGGAGAATAAAATCTGTGCTTTGAGCACTAAATTTTTAGAGTTGTGATCATATCTTGTGAAGTAAGTATTTCTTTGTAAGCAAATCCAACTTTTTGTGGCTTAGTGGAAGTACAGGAGTGCAGGAGATCTGTACTCCACAAATTGAAGAAATTGCATTGATGGGGCCATGGTAGTCAGTATTACAAGTTCAAAACTACCCCTATTCCTTTTGCTTTTCTCATTTAATTTTTTCCATGACCCTAGAAGACATTAGATTTTGAAGGGACTCTTGTCTTTTCTCTCTTAAAATGGAATTTCTTCATGACTTAAATGTTTAGCCCTTTCTAATTGCTCAAATATGTTTATCTTTCTAGGTTTCTCTTGACTCCTGGGTTTGCAATTCAGTTTCTACTCAACTCTAATCCTTTCATCAGGAATGTTTCAAAGTCTTCTATGTCATTATATGTCCATTTCCTCCCTATAAGATTACACTCAGTTTTGAAAGTAAATTTTTTATTCTAAGCATTTCTCTTTGCCTTTTTGTAATATTGATTTCCAAGACTTTCTTTTATAACAGTTGCAATATAGTCTTGTGAGATTATAACTATAGTTCCTTCAAACTTGAATTATTTCTTTTTGACTGTTTTTGGTATATTTTCTTCGACCTGGGGAGTTCTGGATTTTGGCCATGACATTCCTGAGGTTTCTTTCAAGATATAACTGGTGAATTCCTTCTATTTCCACTTTGCCTTCTAGTTCTGGTTCTAATGGTTCTTGGCAATTTCATTTATGATTTCTTGAAATATTGAGTGTAGGTGTTAAGGGATGTGTGTCAGCAATAAAGCATCTGTTAAATGCCTCCTATATCTTAAATGCTGAGGATACAGTTTCAAAGACTGAAACAATCTTTACTGTCAAGAAGCTTACATTTTTAACAGAGGAGAAAACAAATTAAATATATATGTATAGAGCAAATATAAGATAATAGATATAAAATAGTTATATAGTTCTACATGTATAGAAATACAACATGTCATTGCCACTCCTAAAGTCAAATCTATTTCTGAGGGTTCCTAATTTGACAGCACTAAGGACTTTGGGGGGTCCTTCCAGACTTCAATCACTGTGGATGCTGAGGAGGCAGGGGCTACAGTGTCATTACAAGCACATGGCATTTCACAGAGATTGCTTCTTTGGATAATGATTCTGCTAGAGGCAGGGCTGGTGATGTGAAGGGCTCTTAGGCTGAGGGTCATGGACTATCTCAGGTTCTGAGAAGGTAGTGGGGACAGTAATTAGAATTATCTGGAACATGCCTTCTCAGGGTGCTCCCCATCAGGGTGCCTTAGGTTGGCTTTCTTATTCCACAGGAATGCACACAGAGACTGCTAGGTTCTGAGAAATTATAATACAGGAGAGGCATAAAATACAACCTACAAAGATCTGTAGTGGGATATGGAGCCAAACCAGTGCCCAGGCAGTACAATTTATACCTGAGCCTTAGGTCAGGTGACTGGGTCAGACCAACAACCAGGAAGTGACTGGTGCAGTCATAGGAAGAGTCAGGGCCAATGTGGTCCCCAAGCAACTATAGCAAAACTTCAATAGAAGGCCACAACAATATATGGAAAGTGAAATACTTGGGGTGTTGCAGGAAGCTAGTTCAACTAAAACATCTGAGAGAATCTGATTGGGGTCTTCCAGAGTCAAAAAATAGACGGAACCATCTGGTTCCAGTTTGAGGAAGGGGAAGGAGATGGAGAAGGGGCCCAAACCAAACCTAAGTATGACACCAAAAGACTGAGTTAAAGTCCAGGGATTCCTGATAAGGAAGGGCCTAGTCTTAGTCACCACCTCCAGGTTCAATAGGAACCTGCCAATGCTATTCACAAAAATGGGACACAACAGATTTGGAAAAGTAGAGACTGGAGATTTGAGAAAACAGAAGAAAATGTAGAACATGATGAAGAAATACTACGGATTGAGAGAAGCCCCAAAAGCAACTTGTAAGAAGAGAATAAATAATTCCATAAATTCAAGTAGTGCCTCAGAGTAAAGAAGCTTATAGTCATGGGATGAGAAGAGTGTAAAAATGGTGGAAGAACCACCAGATATAATTTACATGAAATGAGAGCTGTGTTTTTTGTTACAACAAAAATTAGAAACAAAGCAGATTGTGATCAGTTGAGTGCTGCTTGAACAAGTTAAGATTATGAAATGCTATTGCACCATAAGAAATGACAAAAAGTGTGGATTCAGAGAAACTTGTATAAACTGATACAGAGAGAAGAAAATCCAAAGAATAACTTACATAACAAGACTTTGGTTAAGCATAGATTTAAAAGGCATCCACTTCTTTAAAACCAAGTCCAGAAAAGGAAAAGTCACAGAATTACAGACTTTTGGGCTGTAGTGATCCAAAGTCTAAGCCCTTCATTTTACAGTTACATTTTCACCTTCTGAAAGAACCCTTAAAATGAAAATTCCAGGAATGTCGTAACCCAAATCCAGAGTTTCCTGGTCAAAGAAAAACATAATATAAACAGTCACAAAGCAAAGCACAAATTACCAAGGAACCAGAGTCAGAATTACAAAGACTTGGCCCCTACCAATATGAAGGAAAGAAATTATGGAATATAAAATTCCAAAAGGAGGCTATTGAAACATTCCTGGCAAGAGGTGAGTAGAATCCAAACTAGATTGGCGACTATATAAATAGAGAGAAAACGGATGTAAGAGATGTTGTGAAGGTAGAATCAACAAGACTTGGTAACCAGTTGGATACATAGGATAAGGGGAAGTATGTAGTCTGGGATGACTTTGAGATTTTGCACCATGATGTTATTAAAAGAAATAGGGAAGTTTGGAAAGCTAATGGGTATTGGAGGGAAGATGAGTCCTATTTTAGACATGTTGAATTTGAATATGGGACATCTACTTTGAAATGTCCATTAGGCAACTGGTGATATGGAATTGAACCTCAGGAGAGAGACTCAAGATGGACACCAAAATGAGGAGGTAGGGAAGGAGGGAGAGAGAGAAAGAGAGAGAGAGAGAGAGATGATAATTAAAACCATATAAGCTGATAGCTAATAAAATCACTGGGAGAAAGGATATATAGAAAAGAGTACTCGAGAGAACCTTCTAGTTCAGCCGTAATTAGTGAGCAGAATACAGATGATGGTCTAGTAAAGGAGACTGACAGGAGTGGTGAGATAAGTAAGAGTGCAAAGAGAAATAAGTGTTGTGGATAGACTGAGAGAGGATGATCAATTAGGTCAAGTGCTACAGAGATTAGGAATTTTAGCCATGTTGAATTTAAGGTACTTGTGGGACAACCAGGAAGGAAATTAGAAAATAGGAAGCTCAGAGGAGTTGATATATGGACTGAATGTATATTTGGGAGTCATCTGTATAGAAATAATAATAGTTGAATCCATGAGAATAGATGAGATCACCAAGAAAACAAGGTATACAGAGAGAAGAGAGGGGAGCAAAGACTAGGGACTTGGGGACACCCACACCTAGAGGGAAGGAGAAACAAGTTGAATTGGATAAGGGGATCAATTAAGAAGATTGAAAATAGGTAAGAAATTGGAATCAAGGAAGGCAGGAGTATTGAGAAGAATGTGTTAAACAGTATTAAAGGTTGCTAAAAAAAGTAAAAGAGGGTGAAGCCTGAAAAAAGGCCTATGAATTTGGCATTTAAAAGATGATCTTGGAGAATAGAATGGTACATGGAAGAACATTGCATGGGCCAGAGGAAAAAATGGTAAAAAGTGGAAACAATAGAGAGTAAAAGAGAGGACATTGTTGGAAAAAGAGATTAGAAGTGTCAAGGGAAGACCTTTTTTCTTTTTTTAAGGGAAGAAAGTTTTCATCTAACCTTTGCTTGAAGATTTCCAATCAGAGAGACCTCATTATCTGTATGAACTTTCCTGAGTTTTCTTATCTGAAAAATGGAATTGGAACTTATGTCTTCCAAAAGCCCTTCTAGATCTAAATCTTTGATGCTTGGATCCTAATTCTGTTCCCTCAGACCAAGCAGTACAGGTCTAATCCCTCTCCACCAAAGAGACCTTCATATCCTTGATAGCTATCATGCATCCCCATCTTCCTTTATGCCACCTCGCCAGTTTACTCTTCTTCAGATTATCCTTGGTTTCTTCAATATATCTTGTCATGGCATAATTTTGAGTCTTGGTAGCCTTGGTAGACATCTTCCTTTTTTATTTACTTTCACTGAGACCCTAACTTGTTTGCAAGTGTAGCTAGGTGGTACAGTGGATAGAGCACCAGTGCAGGAGTCAGGAGGAACTGAGTTCAAATCTCACCTCAAACACTTGACACTCACTAGCTGTGTGACCTTGGGCAAGTCACTAAACCCTAATTGCCTCATCCTGGGTCATCTCCAGTCATCCTGATGGATATCTGGTCAGTGGATTCAGGTGGCTCTGGAGGAGAAGTGAGGCTGGTGACCTGCACAGCCCCTCCCTCACTCTAAACAAAGTCAAGTACAAGTCATGTCATCATTTCTCTGATGGCATGTTCTTCTTCAGCAACAAAGGACAAAGACACGCAACACAACTTGTTTGCAGGCTTGGGAAAGGAACCAATAGAGGTGGAAAAGTTGCAAGTTTCAGTTAAGTACAGAGAGATTCTAGAAGGACACTCACCTCTTCAAAATGCAGTACAGAAAAAAGAAGGATCACAGAGCCGTAGGCTTAGGGCTGGTATCTGAGTGATCCAAAGTCCTAAACCCTTCAGTTTACAGCTAAGGAAACTGTGACTTAAACAAATAACATCGAAAGTTCAGCCCAGTGCTACCTTCTATACTCTTCCTTCTATAATTTTTCTTCTTTTCACTCTACATCCAATATTTTCTTCTGTCTTTGTTCATAGGATTTAGAGATAGAAGACATTTGAGAGACCATCTACTCGATTTCATTGAAACTGATGTCTACAGTGGTTGAGGTCAAGCAGATAATTGTGTGGCAGAAATTTAGGGGATTTTGACCAAAGTCTTCTGACTTCAAATCCAGGGCTCTTTTTACTACATTAGGAGAACTACTCTCTTAACAATGGTCTCTGCCTCATCACTGAACTTTTTAGAAGAAAAATATTAAGGGATTAAAATATAAATT
Organism: Potorous gilbertii; assembly: GCA_028658325.1. Classification (NCBI taxonomy): domain Eukaryota; kingdom Metazoa; phylum Chordata; class Mammalia; order Diprotodontia; family Potoroidae; genus Potorous; species Potorous gilbertii. The sequence continues at coordinate 97,808,800 of CM053774.1, read as the reverse complement.
AAAAATTGTCATAAAACAAATGGCCAACTTCTTAATATCATAGTTAAAAATATGGGCAATGTATGGACTAGCTTAATCCTACAAGCAATTCATGCACTGATCAACCTAATGAAGTTAAGCTATTTAAATGTTTTTATCCTTTTGATGAAAGTTTCCAACAGTGGAAAAATCAGCATTTTTCAGCATTGACTTTGTTGTTACAGGTTTGAACAGCCAAAGGCAACAAACCACCCAGAGCTCAGAATGCATTATGAGAAACAAAGTAGGACAGGTCTTTACTGTCCCTGGCTTTAACAATGCTATCATTCCAGTTTCTAACTGTGGAATTAAATGTGAAAATTTTAAGTTGAGAGAACTGCATCTTCAAGGAAAGGGGTGGAAACTACTACACATTTAAAGTGCTACCCAGAATGATTTTTCTTTACATAAGCTAACCTGTTTCATGTTCCCATTTACTTCCTTCCATGAGATGTGATACATCTATAAAAGTATTGGGTACTGAGCTTGGAGTCAGGAAGACTGATTCAGATCCTTTCTTACACTCTTTAATTATGTGATCCTGAACAACTCACTTGACCAATACAACTCAGACATCAGTGTAGCAACTCAACCTCTCTGCTTCTCAGTTTCCTTACTTGTAAAATCAGGGGACTGAACTAGATGACCAGTAAGATCCCTTCCAACTCTGAAGCAATGATTCTATAATCTACAAAATCATGGATAGGTAGCATTCTGTGTTGATGGAAAGAGTTTCTATCATGGTGAGTTTCCAACATTGATTAAAACAATGACTTTCAATGTTTGCATATTCCTGTATAATCTGCCTATTGGTTAAATGGATGCTATAATGGAAATAGGGATCCCTAGAATCTCTTTTAAAGCCCAGTTTGGTGACCTTGGGCAAATCACTTAACTTCCCTAGGTCTCTATTTCTTCATCTTAAAAGATGAAAAGAATATTGGACTACATGACCTCTGAGATCCATTTTAGTTCTAGGAGTGTGATTGTATAATTTTTGGCTGGAATGTTAATCTAGCCTCTTCATTGCTGAATTTTAGTTTAATCATTTGTAATTTAGAAGTTTTTTTTTTAACTTTGGAAAAAGTTTATTTGTATATTAAGTACTAATTATGATGGCTAAACAGGTCTATGAAACTGACATTTTTCTTTATACGAACAAGTTATTCCAACCGAGAAGAAGCAATATACTTTGGAAATTTCCAACAATTAGTTGTATGTCATGTAACGGGGAGTAGCACTGAATTTGGCATATGATTTGATGACCTTATTTACAGCTTCCAGAAAATCTTTCTCAGTGACCATTTTTCTTTGTGCTCTGAGCTTCAGTGCAAACACTTCTGATTTCAGCACCAGTGCTATTGGGACACAGCCGTGCTAACAACTCAAATCTTATGTCTCTTTCAACACTCATTGAACGAGCACGAATCTTGAAAATATGTGTCTGACCCTCCAGATCAGGTAAGCTAAACTCAATCTTTCTATCCAGTCTCCCAGGCATTATCAATGCTGGGTCCAAGGTATCAGTTCTGTTGGTGGCCATCAGTACTTTAATATTACCCCAAGGATCAAATCCATCCAGCTTATTGGTAAGTTCCAACATGGTCCGTTGCACCTCATTGTCACCCCCAGCTCCATCATCAAAACAAGCACCTCCAATAGCATCAATTTCATCAAAGAATATAAGGCAAGCCTTTTTGGTTCTGGCCATTTCAAAGAGCTCACGGACCATTCGAGCCCCCTCTCCAACATATTTCTGCACAAGTTCAGATCCAATAACTTGGATGAAGCAGGCATCTGTCCTGTTAGCAACAGCACAAGCACAAAGAGTCTTTCCAATTCAGGAGGATCAAAAAGAAGCACATCTCTGGGGGGTTCAATTCCAAGGTTAACAAACCTTTCTGGATGAAGCAGTGGGGTTTCAACAACTTCTCTTAGCTTTTCAATCTGTTCTTTGAAACCACCAACATCACTGTATGTGACATCAGGTTTTTCTTCCACCTGCATCATGGTAACTGTTGGATCAATCTTGGGAGGCAGGGGAATATGAATTTGATACTTATTTCTGTCCACACGAACTCTCATTCCTTCTTCAATGTCAGTAGGTGCTACCTGATCGCTGAGATCCACCACAAACTTGGCAAACTGCTTCACATTGATAATGTATTTTGGGTCCTCTGAATCAGCATTGATTATCTTTGTATACCTTGTGACCTATAGTGGCTGTTCACTCTGGAGGGTCTGCTTATCTGCAGCCAAATCCCAAAGAGCTGGGGGAGCCAGGCCAGTGTCTGACTCTTTAATGCCAGTGAGCTCATTGATTTTCTTAAGAAGTTGCTGGATATCATCTTCTACCTGTTTAATTTGTCTAGAATAAGTGCTCTGGCTATAAGTTTTCAACAAGGCAATATCACCTTCATCCAGTGCTTGGATGGGCTTATCGTCCTTCTCCTCCTCTTTGGTTTTCCGCTGATCGGCATCTAAGTAATCCAGCATTTGGAGACTCATAGCTACCTCGGTTCCTAGGAGTGATTCAGAAGTTTTAAATAGATGAGCTCTGAGATCCTATTTATCTTCCCCAATTTTTTTCCTACTCTATGACTGTAGTAGACAATATATAGATGTTACTAGCTTCATTTCCTTATGAAAATTTTATCGCCTATTTGTGCCTTTATTTACCTTATCACAAAAAAGATTCCTTTTCTTCTCATATTAATATGCTTACCTCTTCCCTCAAAGGAATTTTGTGGAAATCAAGTTAATTTTAGAAAAAAACACTTTGAACTTTTCAAAATGAAGATACTTTAATATTTCAAAATACAATTCGGTATGGTTCAGTATCCCTGAATAACTAAGAAAAAAGAAAGCCATTTCCTTCTCAAGCTTATAATCAGTATTATTTCTTTCAAATGATCATTTCTTTGGTCATTTGACTATGACTAGTCTAAGTTGTTTAATTGACCAATCTATCAATCAGCAAACATTTCTTTATCTTTATTTTTTGAAAAAAAATTTAATTTAGTTTTGTTTTTCTTTTTTCCCAATCTTAATCTTTTTCAACATTCACTTTTATAAGATTTTGAATTCCAAACCCCGCCCCCTCTCTCTTTCTCTCTCTCTTCCTTCTTCCTTCTCACTACCTTCCCTTCTCCTCAAGTTGGCAAGCAATAATATACAAGTTATACATGTACAATCATGTTAAATATATTTCTGCATTAGTCATGTTGTGAAAGAAGAATCAAAACAAAAAGGAAAAACTCAAGAGATGAAAAAAAGATGAAAATAGTATGCTTCAATCTGCATTCACTCTCCATAATTCTTTCTCTGGATGTGGATAGTATTTTCCATCATGAATCTTTTCAAATTGTCTTAGATCACTGTTTTGCTGAGAAGAGCTAAGTCTATCATAGTTGATCATTGCACAATATTGCTATTACTACATATGATGTTCTCTTACTTCACTCAGCATCAGTTCATACAAGTCTTTCAAGATTTTTCTGAAATCTGCCTGCTTATCATTTCTTATAGCAAAATAGTATTCCATTACATGCATATACTACAACTTGTTCAGCCATTCCCCAATTGACAGGCATCCCTTCAATTTCCAATTCTTTGACAACACAAAAAGAACTTGTATTACTAGATCAAAGGGCATGTACAGTTTTGTAGCTCCTTTGGGCACAGTTCCAAATTGTTCTCCAGAGTGGTTGGATAAGTTCACAACTCCACCAACAATGCACTAGAGTTCCAATTTTCCCATTCCTTCTCTAATACCCATTATTTTCTTTTTCTGTTCTCATAGACATTCTGATAGGTGTGTGGCAGTACCTCAGAGTGGTTTTAATTTGCATTTCTCTAACCAGTAGTGATTTAGAGCATTTTATCATATGACTGTAGATAACTTTAATCTCTTCATCTGAAAACTTTTTGTTCATATCCCTTGACAATTTATCAGTTGTGGAATGACTTGTATTCATGCAAATTTGACTCAGTTTTCTATATATTTTGGAAATTAGTCCTTTATCAGAAACAGTGGTAGTAAAAATTATTTCCCAGCTTTCTGCTTTCCTTCTCATCTTGGTTGCATTGGCTTTGTTCATGCAAAACTCTTTAATCTAATATAATCAAAATTTTTCATTTTGCATTTTATAATGTTGTCTATCACTTGTTTGCACATAGATTTTTCCCTTCTCTATAGATCTAGCAGATAAACTATTCCTTGCTCTCCTAATTTCCTTATGGTATCACCCTTTATGTCTAAATCTTATAACCTATTTTGACCTTTTCTTGGTATACAGCGTAAGATGTTGGTCTGTGCCTGATTTCTGCCATACTATTTTTCAGTTTTCCCAGCAATTTTTGTCACATAGTGAGTTCTTATCCCAGAAGCTTGAGTCTTTGGTTTATCCAACAATAGATTACTATAGTCATTGACTACTGTGTCTTGTATATCTAATCTATTTCTCTATTTCTTATCAAATACTTTTTATAATTTCTGTTTATATAGTTTTAGATCTGGTATAGCTTGGCCACCGTCTTCTGCATTTTTTCATTAATTCCCTTGTTATTTTTGACCTTTTGTTCTTCCAGATAAATCAAGAAACATTTCTTAAACACCTATTTTGTGTAGGCTGCTGGGGATGCACATACAATGTCTGTAAGGAGCTTACATTCTAAGACAATGTGATTGCCACTTGTAGGAAAATGCCATGCCACCATCATCAGTGCTACCAAGCTGAACCCTGATGAGGTCAAAGAAGAGTTTTATGAAGACCTAGAGACCTTTATCATCAATGTGCTAAAGGAGCACAAGCTTATAATTCTGGGTGACTTTAATGCTAGAGTAGGCTCAGACTACCAGACTTGGCAGGGAGTCCAAGGGAAGAATGAAGTTGGAAACACTAAGAACAATGGTCATTTACTGCTGAAGACTTGTGCATCTCATGACCTTCTCATCACCAACACTGTCGCAGCAAACAATGGCATCTAATAGACTATGTGATTGTAAGGAGAAGGGACAGACAAGATGTGAGAGTGACAAAGGCAATGTGAGGTGCAGAATGCTGGACTGATCATAGACCTATCCTTTCCAAGCTAAATATTCACATTCATCAAAAGTACCACCCCCCAAGGCAAAATGACTACCAAAAGAATTAATATTAACAAATTAGAGCTCTGCTGCCTGTGCTAATTTTGGCCTAATAATTAACACAAAGAAAACATAGATGCTTCGTCAGCCACCACAATACCATCCATATGTGGAACCATCAGTTTCAACAAATAGAAAAGTTTTGAATGCTGTTGATGAGTTCACTTACCTTGGTAGTGTACTTCCAAAGAATATGCTCTTTGACAATGAGGTTGACATACACATTGCCAAAGCTAACTCAGTGTTTGGGAGGCTCCAGATGACAGTGTCAGAGAGAAGAGGTATTAGACTACCAAGGTGAAGGTCTACAGAGCCATTGGCCTGACCTCATTGTTATATGCCTGTTAAACATGGACAGTCTACCAGCACCATGCCAGGAAACTGAATCGCTTCCATCTGAGCTGTCATAGGAAGATTCTGAGGATCACCTGGCAGGATAAGGTACGAGACACTGAAGTCTTTGCTTGAGCTAAACTGCCAAGCATTCAAAGTATATTTCAGAGAGCACAACTCTGATTGTCTGCTTGCCAAAAAGACTATTTTATGGAGAACTCTCATAGGGCAGGTGATCACATGGTGGTCAGAAGAAGCAATATAAAGATACTGTCAAGGTCTCTCTCAAGAACTTTGGATTTGACAGTGTGACATGGAAGACACTGGCACAGAACTGCTCAGCATGGCATGCCCATATGAGAAAAGGTGCTGTGCTCTATGAGCAAAGCAAAATTGAGACAGCACAAAGTAAATGTAGGATGCACAAGTTTGGAGTAACCACCCCAAATATTCACATGGACTCTCTGTGCTCAATCTCTGGTAGAGCATTCTGAGCTTGTATTGGTCTGATCAGCCACAGTCAGACACATTGAAACTTCACTTTATCAGGGTGATGTCATTTTTGTCCTTTCCAAGAATGAAGGACAACAACCAACCTGCATTCTAAGATAGGAATACCACACATATACTGCAGGATGAACAAGGAAGAGTTTTCATCTAGGCAGTCACAAGAATTGTGATGTTAGATTGGTGTAATGTTAATGGGAAGTTAAAAGATCTTCCCCCTCCATTAGTTGACCTCAGGTGCAGCCCATTAATGGATGCTTGATTAGGGGAGGCTTGTTTTGTAGGAAGGCCCACATCTTTTGTAATTTCTAATGAAACACTGGGTCACAAGGGTTGTAATGCCCTCTGGCTCTGAAAAGTGTATATATTCTCTGAAGTGAGGTTTTGCTTTGGGGCTTGCTCTTTGGAGGAAGGTTCAGTTGCAAGATGAGACTCTGGGTAACCATTAAGGAGTCCTTCCAGTTTTGAAAGCTCAGGTGTTGGTGCTTCTCTCTCTAGTACCTATGTATGTATGTAATGGTCATCCAGATGGATCTGTCTGTTGATCCGTGATGTATGTATTGCATATGGTCAGCCTATTAGAAGCTCTGTCTATATTGGTCTTTATTTCTCTGCTTGTATTTTCTCTGTTGGTATATGTGATTAAAGAAGATTTTTGACCCTCAAAAGTTGCTTTCCTTTCAGAAAAGCAGACCTAAGAACCTGTGCTAGCAGGTCATCTTGGATGTTTCAGGGTACTTACTGATACAATTGGACACTAGATTGTCACATCCTTTTTTTCAGTCATTGTATTTATTTGATTGTTGCAAAAGCAAGAGGTGGAAATTATGTGTCTGTATGGGGAGTACCCATGTAAGAGAGTAGATGGCAAGATGCCCATACAGGGTAGGCCACACTCTCCTGGTGACTGGCTCTCTGGATTGAGTACTGACATTTAACACGTTCTGTAGCACGTGAGAAAATTCGAGTTGATTCTTGTTAGGAATAAACCTAGCTACAATGAAAATATGAAATCTACCAGATCTTGCATGCATGACACACATATTTCAGGGCCTGCTTAGCACTAGAGCAAAGTGTTTCTGACTTTTTATAGATTGTGAGCAACCAGATGAACTGTCAGGCATAAGATGATTTTGTACTTGATAACTAAAAGAAGAGAAAGAAATCTATGAAATGTCTAAACTTGCCACCACCCCCTCTCCCCACCCTCATCTGTGATAGAGAATAAGAGGAGGGATGTGGATTCTGTTTGTTTTTGCTGTAGTAATGTCATACCTTTGTGAGGAAAAGAGACTCAGGGCAAGAAAGTATGAACTGAGACCTGAAGACACTGAACCTGGGAGTTTGAACTGCAAATCAGCAAGGGTGCATTTTTGTTTTCAATTTCCCTTGTGCTTGGGGATAAGAGTCAAACAAGCTTGTGCTCAAGAATGAGGAGAGAGAAGGATGAATCTGGGTACTAGAGAGTGGTTAATGTTATTTGGCGTTATAATAGATACTTTTGCTACCACAAGCACCTACTCAGACCCTGAGGAATGGTGGGACTTCCAAGTGGACACTTGTACCACTTTTCTCTTCCAGAGATCTGAGAAAAATGGTGATGTGCCTTGTCTCCCCTGATATCCATGAAGGGCAGTCATATACTTGGGACTTTTCCTATTCTATAACTTTGTTTACCTCTTTCTCTCCCTATGGGGACTTGAACTGAAAAAAAATTCGGGCTATTTATTTTGAGTGGCTTTTCCCATTTTTCCTTTGTTAGGTTTTAGATGAATCTCTGTTTTACATGAGTATTATAAACAACGTATTGTTAGACTTTGCTTTCTAATTCGTTCTTCTTCCCTAATCGTAAGTTAGTTCATCTAATTCATGTTTATCATAATCATTATCTACTGAATGTTTCCCTCCATCCTATGCCTTATTTATTATCTTCTTATTTTCTAACCCACTATTTTTTAAACTTAAAAGATTTTTATTAATTTTGTAAATTTTGTTTATTTTTACTGGCATTTCTCCCTTCAAATACCCTTCAGTGAACAATAAAAAAAAAAAAGAAAGAAAGAAAATCCTCATAATAAATATGCTTATTCCAGCAAAACAAAGAAGAAAGTAAGGGAAAAAAGGGAGTGCTCAGAACTAGTAAGTGATTTTCTTCTCCTCTACTGCACCGCTGTTCTTCCCCTTGCCCACATCTCAATGACACTTTTTTTTACCCTTTCTTTCCTTCTTGTTAGTTTCTCCAAAACTGGAGTTTGTTTTGCTTATGATTAATGTTTCCCATTCTGCTCTCTTTTCTTTACACCTCCTCTTCCCTCCCATTCTTTCCAGATTCCCTGTGGAGCTTGATTTTTTTTTCTATACCAAATAGAGTGTGTGTGTGTGTGTGTGTGTGTGTGTGTGTGTGTGTGTTCGCACCCACACACACAATCCTCTTTGGTTAAGATGGAAGTGAGGTTCATGTGATGACTGCTTCCCCACACCCTTTGTTCCACATTTGTATAGTCTTTTTCTCATTCACTCTTATTAAGTGAAATAGTAAGTTTGACCCATTTTTCCTTAAAGTATTTCTTTTTCTTTCCTTTGTTTTTGTTCATTTAAGATCACCTACACCCTCTGTCATTTAAATCCTGAACAAAATTGGATTTTAAGGTATCAATTTGTTTTTTTTCTTCATTAGAATGTGAATGCTTTCTCATAATATAATTATATGTAATATATGTATTATAATATATTAATATAAATTACTTATATATAATAAATATATAATTATATTATATTATTAATATAATTAATTACCTTCCAACTGCTAGAGTGAATTTACCTTTCTAGGCTTTTTTTGACTCCTGTATTTGCATTTCAAAGACTATTCAAATCTCACCTATTCATTGTTAATGCTTAGAAATCTTCTATTTCATGGAAAATCTATTTTTCTTTTTATAACATTATACCCAGCTTGTCTAGATAAGTTATTTAAAGGTGTAAACCTTTGCTTATCTTTTATCTTTTAGAATATAATTGTCCAAGTTCTCCTCTCCTTTATAATGGTAGCAGCCAAATCTTGGGTGATCATGACTGTGGCTCTTGCCCTTTCTTTCTGTTCCTTCCCCCTAGTTTTTCATGGTCCTTTGGTAGTATGGAGATTCCTACATTATTTTGCATTGACCTTTTTTATAAGTAATTTTTAAAATATGAATATATTTTCATTCCTTATCTGGTCTTTTAATTTTAATTTTTTTTGTTTTCTCAAGGAGTCATGTATTTCTCTTTGATTCATCTCTACTTCCTGATAAACAGAAGGACAAGACATGGAAGAAGTGTCAGATTTCATGTTCTTGAGCTCCAAGATCACCACAGATGGTGACTGCAGCCATGAAATTAAAAGATGCTTGCTCCTTGGAAGGAAAGCTATGGCAAAGCTGGAAAGCATACTCAAAAGGAGTGACATCACCTTGTTGACAAAGGTCCAGATTGTCAAAGCTGTGCTTTATCCAGTAGCAATGTATGGCTGTAAGATCTGGACTATAAAGAAAGTTGAGTATCGCAGAATTGATGCTTTTGAATTGTTGTGCTAGAGAAGACTTTTGAAAGTCCCTTGGACAGCAAGGAAGTCAAGTCAGTGAATACATAAAGAAATTAATTCAGGCAATTTACTGGAAAGTCAAATACTGAAGCTGAAGCTTACATACTTTAGCCCACTAATCAAAATAATAATATTAACACATAATAAGATAATTCTCATTGAAATAGATTCTGATTTTGGAAAAGATTGAAAGCAAAAGGAAAAGGAAAGAGCAGAGGATGAAATGGACACGTAGTGTCATGGAAACAACAAACATAAATTTGAACTCAAGAAACAGTGGAGGATAAAAGGGCCTGGTGTGCTAAGGACACAGAGATTTGGACATGACTGAATGACTGAACAGCAATGACAGTTAGTGGTTATTTTTGTGGTTTTAAATCTCCTATAGTACGCCTTTTCTTTTTCAGTCATATACCTTCCCATGACATGTTTGTGCTACTTCTCTTGTACAATAATCTGTTTGGCATCACCAGAAGAATATTTTTGTATAAAACATGTATTTTTATTGCAGGAATTAGTTTGGTAACATTTGAAGCATTACCAAAATTTAAAAAACATGATCCAATTCTCCTGATTCTAATTTATAACCCATTTGCAATTTATTAAGTCACTAAACTGGGCATCCAATTCCATTTAATAATCTGGGCAATATACATTCTTTGTCCTTTTGAATTTACCTTCATAGATTAGCAAACCATTCTTTTTTGAGCAGTCATGGATCTCCCTGAGAGGACATAAAAATTTTCTAGGAATCAATGCAATCAGAACAATGTTAGCTGCAAACAGCAGCATCTCAAGAATATAGGGAATCCTTTAATTTGGAAGTTTACAAGGAGCACAATCTATGACACCGCTGAATACTGGTGAGTAAATACTCTCTTTCTTCATGCCTTATTTGATATTGGCAATCAGAGGATTACTGAATGAAATCTTTGTGTTTGCATCAACCAAACAATCTTGAATAAAGATATTTATGGAAAACAAGTTATTGGAAAAGAATCATTAAGACCTCATTTTGGTCTACTAAGTCAAACACTAAAACAAATCAAATAATCAATCAAACGTTTATTAAATGCCTGTTTTGTATCATGTGTCATTTGAAGTGCTGGGGATACAAAGATATAGGTGAAACAGTCCTTACCTTGAGGAAGCTTATATATTCTTATCAAAGGAGGTAACATATACAGACATCTAAAAATTACATGCAAAATAGATGACAGATTTTTTTGGTAGGCAAGGCACTAGCAGCTGGGAGGTCAGAGAATTGCTCCTTTAGAGGGTGATGGTCAACCTGAGTCTTAAAAGTGGCAAGCCTAATTTCACTGAATTGTAAAAGAAATCTTGATTCAGGGCCTTGCCCTGGTCAATGAGCTAAACTGAGGAAGAGAAAGGTATTTTATTTAGCATATCAAGGCAGCAAGCCTTGGATGTAGTGGCACGAAATTCAAACTGCTATAAAAAAGAGTAAACAACTTCCATATAGAGGTTCCAGGGAAGAAAGGAAATTAGTGCTGCCTCAGCTCCTCCCCAGTTACAGTATCTTAGGGAAATTGGTTTAGTAGAGAAACACAAGGTAATTCTGGACCATCATCCCCTGCAGGCTGGTGTGCATATACCTGAAGTTTAAATGAGATTTAAACATCGAATCATTCTGGCTGACCTTTGTGCAATCCCTACTTTAGTGTTAACCATACTCATGGTGCAGAACTACAATTGGAGCTATATTGTTCCTCTGTCCTCAGCTGTATCATCCTAAACTCTCCTGCTTGTAATTTGGCTTGAGGATCAGTTCTCTGCACAAAGGGAGGGAGCAATGCATGATCCTTATGAGAACACTCAAGAGAAAACCTACAGATACTTTAACTATGAGAGATTTAGGAGCCAAGAGATTAGCCATTCCCACAGGGTCTAGGGTTCCTTAGCATCTTGTTTGAATTTGTTCCAGACATGCATTCTGGCCAATTCCATATATGTATGAATGTCATCAAAGTTGTCAGGAAGTCAAGTGCAGCACCCCTGATGAACCGGATGTGAACGTTTGTGGCCTTTCTTCCAAGAGAAAATCTTGAGCCAGCCTATTCTGTAAGGCTACCACCCTAAGTGTGTTCACCTCAGGATTAATGTCCTCCACTGTGCCTATGGTTTCATGAACAAACACTTGTAAAATTTTGTTCATTTTATTTAAGTGCGTGAAATGGACTTGACTCATACATGGGCAATATGACAGAAAAGGCACATTGAGTCTCACTAAAGGGGAAATGTAACAGAAACTTGGATGGCTGCAGATGTACTTCACAAATATGTGCTGGGAGGCAGGGTAGATGTGTGCCAGAGGTCCAAAAGCACCAGCCCCAATCCACATCTTCAGGTCCAGTTTGAGAGGAGCCAATAATAAACTTTGTTACACAGGAAATAAAATCCCTGTGGGGCTATCCTAAAAAATCTGCTCCTGTGTGCCAGGCCTCCTGGCTTAAGAAAAATTCTCAGAAAGCCCTTTTCCCTCATAAATGGTCACATTTCATTTCAGGAATAGGGTATAATTGCATCCCATTTGCTGACTTTGTGTACCATTCTGTTCATATCACAGGATAGGTTGCCTGACAATATCTCAGGGGGATTGGAAAGGCGGGGGGGTGAGAATTGAGAAAGGTTAGTGATCTTTTCCCAATTAAAAGTGAATGAGTGGGAGGACTCATTCTTCCAGCACAGGGCAGTACAATTTTGTGTGGTGTCTAAATTTGCCTTATTGATGGCAAAATAATAATCACACAAGTCCTGGCTCTTTTCACCCATGCTCACCAAGGGTATCCCTTCCCCCACAGACAAAAGGGCATGTGCACATATCCAGCAGTCAGTCCAATTAAAGGCACAGCTTATATGTTGGATCAGCTGCACATAAGTATTGGGCTTTCCTGTTCTCCCAGTCCCAAGGGTACAGCATAAAGTGCAAACAACAAATGTGTAGTAGGTAACAGATGAAGAATTAGGTCCTAATTATCAGGTTCAAACAAATAAGTAGCCAAAGATGATTGATTGGTGTTGGGGTCCCTTTTCAGCTTAACCAGGTAGAGGGGCTGATCAGGGGTTGCCTTGTCTGCTGCACTGAGATCAATCATGGCAGGCTTCACGTGTGAGTGATGTAGCCTGGTCATGTGTTTGGTAACTTTAAGACTAGTGTGTTTAGTCAGCAGAATCTGGAAAGGCCCATTACCAGGAGGACTGGAGGATGGAGGTCTTGTGAAAGTTGCTTAACCAACTGTTAGTCTCCTAGCTGAAATAGATACACTGTCTCTTTCAAAGGCAGACTTTGTGGCCAGACTAACTCTTTTCAGATGGATGAAAGAGAACTAGATAGAGAGATCACACATCTTATCAGGCTTTCATTTCCTGTGGTCAGACTCAAGCTACAAGGGCGAAAGGGCCCTCAATAGTCCCTAAAATGGTACAAACATAGCATTTTGTTTTTGTTATGGTCTTTGAAGTTGATAATATTTAATATAAATTCTGAACTTTAATAAGGGCCAAAGCTTGAATTAAGAAGAGTCTGAACCTAACAGTCTCCCTTGTTAAGTAAACTCCAGAGATGCCTTTTGTCAGAAAAGTGGATAGGGTTGACTTAGTAACTTCCTTAGGAGACCCTTCTCCTGGCATCTTAGTGATAAAGAAAAACACAGATGTCCTGAGGTGTAATTTCAGTTGAAACTTTGTTTACCCTTTCCTGTGGCAGCTATTTCGAGTACCTGTTTAGGACAGGAAGCCTGCCACTAATGTTGGGATTTCCTTTCTTGTAGTATGTCACAGAGACATATGTTTACACAGCTTGAAATTGCAAAGCCCAATAGACATTACTTTGTTAGTTGTCTTGTCTTACTAAATTTATGATAAATAAATGTATATAAGCCAGAAGATTTCTGTACTGAGTCAATCAGATAATTTTCTGGCTCCATAATGCATAATGTTACCGTTTTCTTTAATAGGGAATTGATTAATTAATTAAATCATAAAATGTATGCATTTAGCCTGTTGCCTTTTCTTTAACCAAAATTTTCAGGTCAACAAAGTGTGCCCTGGATCCTATTGATGTGGATACAAACAGTGCCCTAAGAGTTAAAATTAATATTAAGAATTGACTTTGTGAAGCCCCTGGTTTATTTTCTAACCTGGAGGTACCCTAAAGTCTCTCCCCCTTATCTTGAAACACTGTAAAACTTCCCCCCTATCCTGGACCATAAGATTCCTTGTCTCCCCCCCATCCTGGGTCATAAAGTTTCCCTTATCATCCTCGTCCTGTGTCTTTATTTTGCAAGACTCACCCTAGATCTCCAACCCCCACAAGGAGACCCTAAAATCATCCTATATAAGTTTGACCCTTTGCCTATATCATTGCCTTTGTTTAGCTCCTTGCTGAATCTCAGGCCACTGCTTTTGCATCAGTAAAACTCCCAGTGGCCACAGAGAAGGTCTAAGTGAATTCATTCACATTTTGAAACAGCTCTCCCATCTCTCTCTTTAACACTATCATTTGCCAAAGCCCCAGTGCCTAGTTCAAATCCCAGGTATTATACAGTGGAAAGGACAAATTGTAACTTTAAGGGGAAGACTCAAAGACCCTTTTCATAAAGACTGTGTAGGGGGAAAATCAATTTTCCTTGTAGGCTCTCTGGGGAATGGCAGCAGTAGTAGTAGTAAATCATCTACGTATTAAATTAAGGCAACCTCCTGGGGCAGATGCACATCTCTTAGATACTTGACTAGCACTAGAGTGAATAAAGTGGGAGATTTGCAATAGCCTGTGGATAGCCTAGTTCAAATATATTGGTGCCCTTTCCAAAGAAAGACAAAGAGGTATTGTGTGTCTGGGTCAACCAAGATACTTAAAAAAAAGCAGCACACAAGTAAGTGGAGATATATTTTTTGTATGGTGAGAAATACTGGTGATAATAGAAACAGAGTTTGGGACCACTGTGACTCTCAGAATGATAAAATTTTTGGTTGCTCTCAGGTCCAGAACAAAACGGTACACAGGCAGGCTTCATCATCCACCTTGTTTTTCTTCACCTGCAGCACAGGGGTATTGCAAGGTAATTGGAATGAAACTAGTACCTCTAGGTGGATATAAGCATTGATGAGTTTTTTAATGAGTTCAGCAGTCTCCAAGTTGATATTATATTGTTGTGTATAAAGGAACACTTAGTCTACAGGTTCAGCTGATTTCATGAACCCTAAGTCTGTGGGGTTCCATTCCCACAAAGTAGTAGGTAAATTTTATAACAAAGGAGACCAATCAGATATTGAGGAATCCCAGAAACCTTTTAGGTTCCTTTAAAGTCACCCCAAAAACCAAATAAATTCTCATACAAATAAGGTATAAAAGGAAGAACTGATATAGAAGTCACAGGTGAAGGTGGGGACTAGTAGTGCTAGAACCTTACTCTCACTGGAACTGGGTTAAAGAAGGAACAATACATGCATCCAGAAGGGTAGAAAGGTCTTGTAAATTTATAAAGAAATAGGGAGTAGGGACAGGAGAAGGGAGGGAAATTTTAGAACGGTGTATAGATTAAGAAGATAAGGGAGGACTCGAAGGGGTTAGTGGGTTAAGGAATAGGTGGGTAGGGGAGAGCATAAGGGAAGGATTTTTTAAAAGGGTGAGGATTAGGAGGTGGTGGTTAGAAGTAAATTAGACACATAGGAAGGGATAGGGTTAAAAGAGAGGCTGAAAAGGATAATAGTGAAGATAAGCAGGGTGGAGGGGAAAACACAAATAGCAATTATAACTTTAAATGTGAATGGGATGTGTGGGAAGTAAGAAAGTTCTGCAGTCCACATTCCTAGGTGATAAGGGTTATGGCCTAGCATGGACAGGTTAGAGGTCAGAAACTAAAGGGCAGATCCAAGGGACTGTGGGAGGAAAGACCTATCAGAGAGGAGAACATGGAGTCAGTCACACGGCCAGAAGACAGTATCATGGGAGATCCAAAGTTGAAAAACAGTATAAGAAACCCCATCTTTCTGCATGTGTTGTAGTCATCCTGTAACCTTACTGGGGAGGCTGCCCATCTATTCAGGGGGAATGGGCCTAAAAATTAATAAAGGCTTTGCTGATTTCACAACGGGTATTGTTCTTTATTTACAATCACTATTGGGGGCTTGTTAGATGGGCTCACTTCTAACTGATGAATTCACCCATAAAATGGACTGGGAGAAGCAGAATGTGACAGTATGTTGTCATACTCTGATAAACATCAGATTGTTTACATTTAAAGTATATTGTTTACATTTAAAAATGAGAGATACACACAGTGTTAAAATAAAGAACTGGAACAGAATTTATTATGCTTCAGCTGATGCAAGAAAAAAAGTTGGTAATCATGATCTCAGACAAAGTTCAAACTTAGATAGATTTATTTAAAAAATATAGATAGGGAAACTATAAAAGTACCATAAACAATGAAGCAATATCAATACTAAAGCTATATGCACCAAATAACATAGCATGTAAATTTTGAAAGGAAAAGTTAAATGAATTACAGGTGGAAATAGATAGTATTATAAGAGTGGAGACTTTAATCTTTCCCTCTCAGAATTAGAAACCAAAAAATAAGTAAGAAATCAAGGAGATGAATAGAATTTTAGAGAAGTTAAATATGATAGATATTTGGATAGAACTGAATGGGAATAGAAAGAAATACACATTTTCCTCAGCAGTACATAGTACCTTTACAATGATTGACCTTGTAGTAGGGCATAAAAATTTTTAAATTAAAAGTAGAAAAGCAGAAATATTAAATGCATGCTTTTCAGATCACAATACAATAAAATTATATTTAATAAAAGACCATGGAAAGACAGACTAAATCTAACTGGAGAATAAATGACCTAATTTTAAAGAATAATTGGGTTAAAGAACAAATCATAGAAACAATGATTTCACTAAAGAGAATGACAATATCGAGACAATATATCAAACTTATGGGATGCAGCAGAAGAAGTATTTAGAGGAAATTTTATTTCTCTAGATGCTTATATCAATAAATTAGAGAAGGAACAGACCAATGAACTGGGTATACCATTAAAACAAACTAGAAAAAGAACAAACTAAAAATCCCTAATTAAATACTAAATTGTAAATCCCTCCAAATTAAAGGTGAGATTAATAAAATTCAGAAAACCATTGAATTAAGAAATAGAGCTAGGAGTTGGTTTTATGAAAAAAAACCTCAATAAAATAGATAAACCATTGGTTAATATGATTAAAAAAGAGAGGAAAACTAATTTAGTAGTATGAAAAATGTTAAGAGTGAATATACCACTAACAAATATGAAATCAAAGCAATTACAAGGAGTTATTTTGCCCAATTATATGCTAATAAATTTCACTATTTAAAGTGAAATGGAAGAATATTGACAAAAATATAAACTTCCAAGACTAATTCTAATAATAAATTATTTGGAATAATAGGCAAAGAGGCTCTACCAAACTCCTTTTATGAAATAAACATTAATATCTAAACCAGGAAGAGTAAAAACAGAAAGAAAATTATAAATCAATATCATTAATTAATATGGATGCAAAAATCCTAAATAAAATACTAGCTAGGAGATTGCAACAGCATATTACAGATAGTGTGCTGTACATTGTGATCATTCTCGGATTACAAGGATGGTTTAACATAAGGAAAGCTATGAACGTAATTGATTTTATTAATAATAAAAGTAACAAAAATCATATATCAACAGATGCAGAAAAAGCTTTTGATAAAGCACAACACTTTTTCCTATTAAAAACACTTGAAAGTATAGGTATAAATGGATTTTTCCTTAAATTGATAAAGAATATTTTACCTAAAACCATCAGCAAACATTATTTATAATGAGGATAAACTAGAAGCCTTCCCACTTAGATCAAGTGTGAAACAAGAATGCTCCTATGACTTCATTGTTATTCAATATTGTATTGGAAATCTTAGCAATAGCAATTAAGAGAAGAAAAAGAAACAGAAGGAATCAGAATAGGCAATGAGGTAATACAATTATTTCTTTTCACAGATGATATGACATATTTGGAAAATCTTAAAGACTCAACTAAAAAGCTAGTTGAAACAATAATTTTAGCAAAGTGGCAGGATATAAAACTAACACACATAAATCATCAATGTTCCTCTAATAAAATATGTAAAGTAAGGAAGTTTAGCAGTGCCCGATCTTAAACTATATTTGAAGCTAAGAAACAGAAAGGCAGTTCAGTGGAACAGAGCAGACACACAATTTTCAGCAGCAAATAACTATAACAACCTTGTGCTTGACAATTATAAAGACAAATTTTGGAATAAGAATTCATTAGTTGATTAAAAAAAATTTTTGGGAAAACTGTTCAGTAAAAATTGGGAGTAGACCAAAATCTTACATCATTTACCAAGATAAGGTCAAAATGGATACATGACCTAGATATAAAGGGAGATTTAAAAAAAATAAAAGATGGAACCTATCAGACTTAGGGATAGGGGGACAGTCTATGAATAAGCAAGAGGCAGAGAGCACTGTGAGGGGCAAAATGGATAATTTTGATCACATTAAATTAAAAAGATTTTGTATAAATAAAACCAATGTAGCTAAGGTTAGAAGGAAAAGGGGAAAATTTTATAGACTTTCTCAGACAAAAGTCCCATTTCTCAAATGTATAGAGAACTTTGTCAAATTTATAGAGAATGTGAGTCATCCCCCAATTGATAAATGGTCAAAAAATATGAATAGGAAATTTTTTGATTAAGAAATCAAAACAATTTATGGTCATATAAAAATGCTCTAAATCATGATTGATTATAGAAATGCAAATTAAAATATCACTGAGATACCATTTTACACTTATTAGATTGGCTAAAATGATTGACAGGGAAAGCAACAGGTATTGGAAGGAATTGCAAAAAAACCAACTGGGATACCAATTCACTATTGTTAGAACTGTGAATTAATTGGACCATTTTGGAGAATATTTTGAACAAAGATTTTTTCGGTAAGTTTTAAAATTTAGAACTTAAATACAAAATAGAAAAAAAAAATTACTATGTACACAGCAGACCATAAGAGAGGATTCAATATAAAACAATAAATTTCCATTTCAAGAAAAGCTATATAATAAATATTGCACACTGTTTTCAAAGTTGCCCAGCTTTTCTTTGCTTCCTTGTTGGTTTTCTTTTTTTCTCTGCTATGCATATGCCCCCCTCCAAGGCTACAATTAAGTGTGAATATATATACATAGATATCTATAAAGACACACATACCTAAACATATACCCTCATACACACATATGTAAGACCACATTATGTTTCTTTCCTCCTATCATCTGTTTCTCTGAAGATGGTTAGCATCCTCCTCCTTAAGTCCAAGTCTTTCCATGTTTTTCTAAATCAATCAGCTCATCATTTCTTATACCACAGCTTGAGAGATTGTCTATGAAAGTTCCCCCAATTTTCTGTATTTCTTCTGTTCTTGGCTACAAAAGGTTTTATTTATGAAAGAAAATTTTAATTTAAAATAATCAAATTTATCCTTTTTTATCCTTCAGTGGTGCTCTCACCTTCTGATATAGTTTAAGATCTGATACTGCTGAATCTACTTTTTTTACATCTTTTCCCCCTGATTTCTTTGAGGTTCTTGACCTTGTTCTTCCAAATGAACTTTGTTATTATAATTTTTAATAATTTAATTGGGATTACATTGAATAAATAGATTGATTAGGTAAAATTGTCATTAAAAATTATATTGGATTTACCTACCCATGAACAATAAATATTACTGATTTTATTTGCATAAAAAGTGTTTTATGGTTCATATAGTTCCTGTGTCTGTTTTGACAAGTATGCTCTCAGGTGTTTTATAGTGCCTAGGTATTTTAAAGCAACAAGAAAAAAATAATTTAAATGTCATGGAACTACAATAAGGATTATCTAAGACCTAGCAGTTACTATGTTGAAGGACTGTAGGTATTAGAATACTATATCCGATGGAGCAAAAGAGCTGGCATTATGATTAAGAGTAACTTAACCAGCAAAGTCAAGTATAATCCTGAATGAAAAAAAGAAGTGGATATTTAACAAACTCCATGACTTTCAGGTTTTTGTGACAAAAAATTCAGAAGTATACATAGCATGATTTTACACACACACACACACACACACACAGATACACACACCCTATCAAATGGTGGCCTTCTCTAGTGCAGAGTTGGGAGGGAAGGAGACAGACAACTCAGAAATTTAAATATAACAAAAGAAATTAAATTTAAAAAACATCCAATAACCTTGTTGAACTTTTTCTTTATTTTTAGCTCATTTCCCTCCCTCTACTGATTAAATTCTATTTTTCCTCAGGCTTTTAGCTTGAAAAGGAAAAACTAGAACCAATCCATCTGTTTGGTTTGTGTTTTGAATATTTTTTTCCCTTGTTAAGTGGCAACTTAATGCCATCCCAATTAAATTTTAAAAAATACTGAATTAGAAAAAATAATAAAATTCATTTGGAAGAACAAAAGGTCAAGAATATCAAAGGAGGTAATAAAAAATGTTAAGTAAGGAAGACTAACAACTCCAGATCTTAAGCTATATTATAAGGCAGTAATTGTCAAAACTATCTAGTACTAACTAAGAAATAGAAAGCTAGTTCAGTAGAACAGAACATGTTTGAATGAAAGATAAGGTGAAGTTTTAAAAATTCAACATTGTCAAAGTAGAAATAAGAGCAGACCTTTGAATATGCACCTCCGGGTTTCTACTTATAATATTCATTATTTCTATTGAGTGATTGACATTTTTGAACTAAGAGTAATTGACATGATTCTTCAGTCTTTCAGATTTACATGGATTATTGTTCTGGTTGAGAGGTGAAGCTTAATTTCTTCTTAGGCTGATTGTATGTGCTTGAAAGCCAGATTGTGATATATCTAAGCCTTGCCTAAAGAAATAGAAAAGCTTTAGTGTTTTCTGTTCAAAAATGCTGCCTATTAGATAGAAAATGATGGCAGCTCTAGTCACTAGATCATATGAGTATGGTAGAGGCAGATGCTGGGAGTTAAAGCCTTGGGACACACACTCTTTTTTTGTCCTATTTTTAAAAAAAAATTATTTTCAGTTCTATATTCTCACCTTTGCTCCACACCCTTTCCCACTCACTGAGAAGGCAAGAAATATGATACCTATCATATATATGAAGTTATGCAAAACATTTCCACATAGTCATTTTCTGAAGAAAAAGCAAGAAATGCTTCCATCTTCACTCAGTATCCATTAGTTCTCTATCTGGAGGTGGACAGTTTTTTTCATCATATGTCCTTGGAAATTGGGATTGGTACTTTTGATAGCTGTCTATTCGTACGTTGGCAGCTTCAGAAATTTAACTTGCAGCATAATTTCAACATAACAGATATAAAAGCTGAAGACATCTTATTGATGGAACAGCAAGGAGTCTAGTATCACTACACTGATGTCTGGTAAGGTATAAGAAGACTAGAAAGGTGGGAAGAGCTTTGAACTCCAAACAAGATTTTCTGTTTGATCTCGGAGGCAATAGGGAGTAACAGGAGTTTATTGAGTAACGGAGATAGTCAAAGTGCCATTTTATTTTCACTTATCTTGGTCTATCAGCGTCTTTATTTTCTTCTTTAAGTCAGTTGTCTCTAAAGTAAGAGGTCATTGTCTCACTCTCAAGAGGCCATGACTTGACTCCATGGGATATGTGATCAAACAACCAGAAGATGACTTGTACCTCATTCTCCTTATAGCAAATCATGGAGTTTATCTCCAATAAAACTATTCCTACATTGGTCTTTAAAGACTGCCTCCCTATCCCCACAAATGTACGAGTTCCCAACTTCCCTCCTTTGGAGCAGGGTATCAGTCTCTCAGTGCAATTATAACCTATCTGCTAAAATCCTATAGCATAGACATCCCCTGTCCCCTTTGATTGAGTCCCTTGGTGGCTTCAACAGATTTTGGGGGCAAAGTCTCTGCTTCAGGGCAGGAAATTTGTGAGTGCCTTCATTTTTTCATTCTAGATGAGTTAGGGAACTTCACAGGATGAGCAGGCATGGATGGATTACCCTATGTATTGCAGATCTCATTACCTTTTCCTCCTAACCCACCCCTCTTCTCATTCTCCCTCTTCCTGTCCAGGGCACTACCATGCTTTCATCCATCTAAACTGACAATCCAATTATGATCTTTGATTCTTCTTTCTTTCTCAGCATATCTTATCAGTTGTCAAATCTTGTAGTTTATTTGCCTCCACATCTCCTTCATATTTGTTTCCTCTCTTAATTCACGCAGTCATTACCTTAATTCAGAAACATTTCATCTCTGACCTGAACTACTAGAGTAGCCTGCTAATTGGAATGCCTGCCTCTAGTCTTTCCCCTTTTCAATTCATCCTCCATACAACTGCCAAAGTGGTTTTTATAAGATAAGGATCTGACCATATAATTCAATAAACTCTAGTGTGACACAGAACAATAGTCCTGTCCCCATAGGAGAAACCACTGGACAGAAAGGGCCTGCCATGAATAGTAAATGCTATGGATGAGACAAACAAGGCTGGCTTAGCCTAACTGAAGGAAAAAGTTAATTTGAAAAAGGCTGAATTGGGTCAAACCACCACCACTATCACCACCACCTTAATTATAGCCTCCCTGCAGATTGCAGTGAAGACAATTCAGGACATTGGGCCCAAGAAGGTTGGGAATAGCTGTGTCCCCCAAACCACTAGCCTAGCTTCTAGCTCTGCCTCCACAGCCATCCTTAAGGGTAGCATTCCATTTGGAAAAGAGCAATCATTCCTGGCATTGTCAACAGCATGTTCTAAGGACTTGCCACCAGTGGTTGTAATGGCAATCAAAATAGGATCTTTTGCTGTTTTTTGTTAAGTATAAGTATAGTCAAGTGTCTGATTGAATCTTGCCTTTACCAATCAAGAGTCTTTACTAGGAGTAAAGTACAGAAACAAGAGTTTCTTTAACTAGGAACAATATGTATATTTGTATTGTTAATGTGATTAAAGATCTTCCCTACCCATTAATGAACCTAACCTTTAAGGGAAGATTTGCTGGAACACACAGCTTTTGTTAATGAGGCACTGGTTCTCAAGGGTTGGGATGCCCTCTGGCTCTAAAAAAGGTATAACTACTCTGAGATGAGATTTTTACTTTGGGGCTTGGTTTTTGTAATAAGATTTGAGTGCCAGATAAGACTCTGGGAAGCTGCTAAAGAGTCCCCCAGCTTTGAGAACCCAGATGTCATACTTCCCTCTTTGGTAACTGATCTGTCTGTTGAATTGTTGTCAGACAGAGGAAGCCATGTCTGATTACTTTGGGGTTCAGAGTGTTGACTCCCCTAAACTAGGTGAATGACATACGTACTTGATTAAGGGATTGATACAAGTGCTTGATTAAAGTGATTGTTAACCTCCTCAAAATCTGTCTTTCCTTTTATGAATGCAGATCTAAGAACCTGTGGTAGCAAGTCTCCCTGTGTATGTTGGGGGGTTACTGGTACAGTGGGTAAGTAAGGCCAAGAATTCTGACAATAGGAATAAGAGCATCCAATGAAGCAACCTTTCCTGTGACTGGTACCTGCTTCTGCAGGTGCTGTAGGCTCTGCCCACTCAGCAGCCATAGTTACTGAAGACTTAGAAAAAGAAAGTTCTCACCAATAAAATCCTTGACCCTGTCAACATTAGAAATATTTATGGTTTTATCCATCAAAGTAACACTAAAAAAGATTTAAAGAAGAAACAGTTTAACATCAGCCTAAAACCCATGAGGTCTTTCCATTTAACTTGCAGCAGAAATCTCTTGGATGTATTGTCTTCCCCATTAGAAGGTGGAACAGCTAGGGGGCACAATGGATAGAGTGCTGGGTCTGAGATCAGGAACACTAATCTTTCTGAATTCAAATCTGGTCTGGGATACTTACTGGTCATATGACTCTGGGAAAATGGCAAACCACTCCAGGATCTCTGCCAAGAAAATCCCACTGAACAACACTTAGATGAATGCCTTGAAGACTGGGATTCTTTTATTTTTCTGTTTGTATCTCTAATACTTGGCAAGGTGCTTTGCTTTTCGATTCTTTGAAAACTTTTTTCCTTCTCTCTCTCTGTGAGTGCTTCCCATGGAGGGACCACTATCTCCTTGTTCGCACTCTGCCTTCCCTCCATCCCACCATGGTGCCTAAAATTGTCAAGAAGGTTTGAACCTAGAGGTTCATCCAGCATCAGTCAAATAGATATGTTAAAGTCAAGAGAAAATGGTGTCAACCAAGAGGCTATGACAACAGAGTATGAAGATGATGCCTGATATTGGTTGTGGAAGCAATAAGGAGACAAAACACATATTACAAAGTAGATTCAGGGAAGTTTTTGGCACAAAATGTCAAAGACCTAGAAGTACTCCTGATATGCAACAAATCTTATTGTTCTGAGATTGCTCACAATGTTTCCCCTAAGAATCGGAAAATCATTGTTGAGAAAGTGGATCATCCAACAGTTAAGATCACCCATCCAGATGCTAGACTGAGGAGTGAAGAGAATGAGCAAAAAGCTTTGCACATTTTTATTTGTGTTAAATAAACCCTCAAACTACTAAAAATTAATATCCTAAGATAATTTTCTTTTTTTATCATTAATTTGTTTTCAACAATCACTTCCATAAAATTTGCATTTTCTTCCTCTCCCTCCTCCCTTTCTCCCCACTTCCTCCCCAAGATGGTATGCAATCTGATATGGGTTCTACACATGCATTCTTATTAAACACATTTTCACATTAGTCATATTGCATAGAAGAATTGAAATGAATGAGAGAAGCCATGAGAAAAACTAAAACATAACAAAAGAGAAAACAGTTTGTTTCATTTTGCCTTCTGATTCTATAGTTCTTTCCCTGGATGTGGATAACATTTTACATCATGATTTGTTTGGAAATGTTTTAGGTCTTTGCACTGCTGCAAAAGACTGAGTTTATTTGATATAGTCCTCACACACTGTGGCTCTTACTGTCAAATGTTCTCTTGGCTCTGCTCATTTCCCTCAGCATCAGTTCATATAAATCTTCCCAGGTTTTTCTGAAGTCTTCTTGTTCATCATTTCTTATAGCACAATAGTATCCATTACATTCATATACCACAACTTGTTCAGCCATTCTCCAATTGATGGGCAATCCCTCAATTTCCAGTTCTTGGCCACCACAAAAAGAGCTTCTATCAATATTTTTGTACATGTGGGTCTTTTCTCCATTTTTATGATCTCTTTGGGATACAGCCCTAGAAGTGGTATTGCTGGGTCCAAGGGTATGCACATTTTTGTAGCCCTTTGGTCATAGTTCCAAATTGCTCTGCAGAATGTTTGGATCAGCTCACAGCTCCACCACCAATGAATTAGTGTTCCAGCTCTCCCATATTTTCTCCAACATGTATCATTTTCCTGTTTTATCACACTCGTCAGTCTGATAGGTGTGATGTGGTACCTCAGAGTTGTTTTGATTGACTTGTCCCTAATCACTATTGAGTGATTTATAGTATTTTTTCATATGACTGTAGATAGCTTTGATTTCTTTCTCTGAAAACTGTCTGTTCGTATCCTTAGACCATTTATCACTTGGGGAATGACTTGTATTTTTGTAAATTTGACTCAGTTCTCTTTTATATTTTGGAAATGAAGCCTTTATCACAGATACGAGTTGAAATGATTCTTTCCCTTTTCAATTTAATGTAATGAAAAGTATCCATTTTGTCCTTTGATAATTTCTTCAGAAGAAGTTTCTTAAATAGAAACAATATCAAGTTTTGGCTTGATGAGGATTTAAAATATGATTTTGTCCTCAGATTCAGCATTCCATATGAAATAAGTTTCTGTTACATATTAGTATCAGATTAATCTTTCTAGAATAATTCAATTTTATTTGAGAAAAAATCTCTATAGCTTCCAGCATACAAAAAAGCTGACCCAAATGCTAATCCCACAATCCATTTAACAAATTATGTGCCCACCATCATGTTCACTTCATTTATGCCACAAAATAAAGTACTTTATAAGCATTGAAGTGCTAATTGTTACATTTTATTAATATGATTGTTTTAAAAATATTAATAGTAACAAGCATACGTTAAATGCCCACTATGTGTCAGGTAATGTTATTTATTAGACATACAAAGACAAAAAAGAAACAGTTCCTGTGAGAAAAGTAAATGCAAAATATACACTAATGCAATGGATCTAGTTGTAAAAAGGGGTGTTACGCAAAGGAGATACAAGTAATATCTGGGCAGGACAGAGCACTCTAGTCTATGATGATAGGGGAAGGCATTGCAATTTGGGAGGATTCTTGGAGGAGATAATTTTTGAGTTTTGGTTTGGAGAATGGTGGGGCAGGGAGGGGAATTCTGTGAGTTGAGGGAAGGAGGTTCTGCATTTTGACCATGGGGGAAAGTCTGTGTTTGTTGTTCAATTATTTTAGTTGTGTCTGACTCGTCATGACCCCATTTGAGGTTTTCTTGGAAAAGATATTGGAGTGGTTTGCCATTTCCTTCTCCAGCTCATTTGGCAAATGAGAAAACTGAGTCAAGTAGGATTAAATGAATTGCCCAGGATCATATAGCTAATAAGTATCTGAGGTCAGATTTGAATTTAGTAAGATGAATCTTTCTGACTTCAAGCCTGATTCTCTATCCATTGTGCCACTTAGCTACCCCAAAAGCCTCTGCAAAGACATGGAAATGAGATTGAGATGTTACATATGAGGACTAGTATGTAGGCTTGCTTGGCTGGAATGTATGGTATGTGAAGGAGAATAGTAAGCCTGAAAAGGTAAAAAGCTGGAAACAGGCAGTGAAGGGCATTAAGTGCTAAGAGAGGGAGGTGTATTTTCTCCTAGAAGCAAGAAGGAATTCTGCAGTGTCTTAAGCAGAGGAATGGTCAGACCTGTATATGGATCTGGGTGCTTTATAGAGGATAGACTAAGGGAGCAGCTTTAATTTAGGAAGATAACTTAATAAATTATTGTAACAGTCTAGGTAAGAGGTGATGAGGGCCAGACCTGGACTGGGTATTGTTTACATGTGTTTAGAGAAAGAAACAATTAAGAGAGATATTGCAGAGGTAAAATTAACAAGACTTGGAAACTGGGGCAGGGAGAGGAGACAGAGAGAGACAGAGACAGAGAGAGACACAGAGAGAGAGAGACAGAGAGAGACACACACACACAAAGAGAATGCCTGAAGTTAGGATGAGGAGGTTTGGAGAGAAAGAGAATGATTTTGAGTTTGATGTGTCATCAAGATATCCACTTGGAGATATCTGATAAACATTTGGTCATGTGGAACTGTAGTTCAGGAAAGATACTAGGGCTGGACTTATAGTTTGGAGAGTTTTCTGTAAAGAGTTTTCTGTATAGTTTTCTGTATAGATAGTTGATATTCAACTCATGGGACATGATGATGGTCCTGAAAAAGAAGGTATAGTGACAAAAATAAATAGGCTTAGGACAGAGTGGTGAAGTACTACCATGCATAAGGAGTAGGATGAAGATTACATCAGTAAAGAATGAGAAGCAGCCAGAAAGGTAAAGGGGCATCAAGAGAAAGCATCTTCATAAATGAGGGGGTGAAAATGTATCTAGCGGGGTAGGAGTGGTAAGTGTTACTTGCTACAGAGAGGTCAAAAAAGAAGGAGGCACAGAAGAGGTCAGCTGGGTAGGAGGTGACAAATTGCAAGGGAGATGAAAACATAGAAACAAGGAATACAGCTGTTTTCTAGGCTTTTACCTATTCTAGGGAGGTGTTATAGAGGACAATTTTGTGAGTTTAATACAAGGCACATTCCCAGCAGACAGAAGGAAGGGCTGCTTTCTTTTATCTGTTCAGTTTCCTTAATTGTCTCATAGACACTGAGGATTAAAGTGAAGAAAAGGGGATGCTCTGGTCATTCAGTTCTAGTCTTCATTTTGTCATTGATTAGTTGTACAAGTCATTTCATTTTTTTCAGGCCTCAGTTTCTTTATCAGTAAAATGAGGAAGTTGGAGTAGATGAAGTGGGAGGACTCTTTTTGGCTCTCATAGTCTAGGACTGCATGGTTCCATTGTTCTTGGAGGAGGATGCACCAGCTAGCTCAGTCTCTTTCATGACCACACCGAGTCTAATGATGTCCTCTTCCAGTTGCCTTTAACGCTAGAGTCTTCCCTCTAATATTATCTCCAATTTATTCTGTTTGTACATAGTAGTTTTTCATGTAGTCCATCCACCCTCATTAGATTGTGAGTTCTTTCAGGGCAGGACTAATTTTACCCCTTTCTTTGTATCCCTTGTGCTTAGCACAGTGCCTGGCACATAGTAGGCATTTAATAAATATATGTTGACTTGATCATAGAGCTTCTATATTTCCTAAATATATTCCTCCAGATGATATTTACTCTAAGGATTTTGTCATTCTTGCCAGGGAGTCACAGACATTTACAGTAACAAAACTTTTTTTTTTAAACCTTCGTTGTGCCTAATCTCCATGGAATAGCTATCATGTATTGTAAATTTAGGGGTAAAAATGGCTTGAAAAATTGTTGAGATTAGTCTTAAAAAATCATTGGGAGCCTAACTAGCCCCATTTAACTTTTCTAAGTAAACTCATTTGTTGGGTAACAAAGATCCTATACCCTGAAGTTGATGGGAATGTGATAACCAAGTTTGTATAATTTTCCTATTTTTTTTTAGAAGATCTACCTAATGAACATCAAGCATATATTAGCAATAATTCTTTGATCCTTTGCTGGAAAGAATCTTTTCTCCTTCACTCCTAAAATGTAATCTCTTTTTAAACCAGTTTAAATACTTTCCTCCTCTGAATGGGAAGGAGTCATCTTGTCTTCTTGGACTATTCTTAAATTAAATGCCTTGAGGAAAAAAAAGAAAAGCACAGAGGAGGTAGGGTGGAGATGGCAAGGAGTAGGCCAAAAGGAGCTCACAAGCACATGCCTGTTTGAACCCTTTCTACTTGAGCAGATTCTTGAGGGAGGGGTGGGGTCATCCTGGAAATGGTTGAAAAGGCTTGTGTCACTTATTAGCACTCCAGAGGTTTCAACAGGTATCATTTTAACAAAGACATTATTGTTCAGTAAAAGGAGCAGAGAAGCAAAGGTTGGGAAGTCCAGTGAAGAGGCTTGGAGGTGCCAGTGATTATTTAAGATTTTCAAGATCATTAATTTAATAACTTGCTTAAACATAGCTGCTGCAATTTTCTACAAAATTGACAGTGATTTATTTCCATGGCCTGTAAGTGGTTCTTTTGTTTTTGCTTTCCTGGAAATAAAATTACCAAGACTGACTTTAGTGAGGCCTTCAGGGGTATCATAGGAAAGGATTAAATGAATGAACTGACAGCATCCTTAGCTTTTATGTAAGAATAAGAGGGATCATAGATGGAAGGGCACTTAAGGTCATCCAGGTCTTGGTATCCTAACCAGGAGCACATGAACTTGGGTTTTAAAAATATTTTGATAACTATTTCAATATAATTGATTTTTTTTTGGTAATCCTACGTATTTTATTCATTTAAAAGCTTTACTCTGAGAAGGGATCCATGGACTTCACCAAACTGCCAAAGAAGTCCATAACACACAAAAAAAGGTTAAGCATCTCTGATTTAGACAAAACTCTTCCTTTTTTTAAAAAAACTAGATAGAAATTTATTGGGGATGTTTTAGTAAAGATTCCTAAAAAATATGGGTAGAACAACAAACAAACTCCTCTTTCTATAGATGAGGGAACTGAGGCCCAGAGATTGGTGGTAATTTGTCTGATGTCATACAGATAGAGCTTGGATTCAAACCCAGGATCTTGGACTCAGAATTCACTATACTTTCCATAACACTAGGCTCATACTGGATGACTTAAAAAGTCTTAGTGAAGTTTTAATTACAACTCTACATATTGGGGAGCCCCCTTTCTAGTGGTGACTGGTAATGGGAGTTAGCTTATATATGTATAAGGATTGTTTGAAGGGGAAAAGAAGTCTTGGGAGCCAGGTGGGGATGGAATGGGCAACATAACTGTAAGAGTGATTAGAGTATTCTACTTGCTCCCAGAGGTCATATCAAGGAACAATGGGTGGGAATTCCAAAAAGGCATATTTAGGCATGATGTAAGGAAAAAAACTTTCTATTAGTTACAGCCTCCTAGAAGAAGAATGCACTGCCTCATGAGATGGAGGATTATCTCCATTCCAGGTCTTCAAATAATGGTTGGGTAAACATTTGTCCAATATTGTAGTAGAGATTCCTTTTGAGGTATTGGTTGGACTACATGTCCATTAAAATCCTTCTCTCTCTGAAATTCTGTGCTTCTGTATGACATAATTAAACCAAATTTGTGTATATCTAAAAAGAACTGTTCTCTAGCTTTTACCTGCTAAATGACCAACTGTTGGTTGTATAAGTGGACAAGGAAGTAACCGCCATCAATCAACCAATAACCATTTATTAAGCACCTACTGTGTGCCAGCCATTGTACCAAGGGTGAAGGATACAAAAAGAGGCAAAAGTTCATCCCTGCACTCTAGGAGCTCAGTCATCAGTGAACCAGCTTACTTAGTGGAAAAATTATTGAGACCTTGTGGTGTTCTCAATTCACATACTATCTTCAACCCAAAATCCTTCCCGATGCCTATAGCAGGTAGTGCCCATCTTCCCCAACTATCTTCTATTTAATGATCCTTTTATTTACCTCTTTATGTTGATTCTATATATACTTTCATATGTATTTGTCAGACTATAAGCTTGAGTTAGGGTTGTTTCATTCTTTTTATCTGTATCCTCAGCATTTAGCACAGTGCCTCCCACACAATAGTCACTTAATAAATGCTTGTACATTAATCAGTTGATTGTGCAAGACTTGGCAGTCATTTATTAGCTATGTGACTTTGAGCAAGTCATTTAAGGTGTTTGAATGTTAATGTCCTCATCTGTGTGCTGGCAATCATAACAGGTGTACTACCTGTCTGATGGAGGTTTTATGAATATCAAATGAAACAATGTATGTAAAACTCTTTGTAAAGTTTGTGGATTATTAACACTTAGTTATTTCTTCCAAGGGCCATCTGAAGATTCAAAACAGTTCTTTGCTAATTTTGATAATACTTTGTTCAAATTATTTCAATAATACATTTGTTTAAATATACTTTGTTTTTATAATTACAACTTCATTTCTGAATGTCTCTCCTCCATGTGCTAAAGATTACATTCCTTGTAACAAAGAATTTAAAAGGAAAGAGAAAAATGGACTTCAATAAAACTAACCAGCATTTTAACCAAATCTGGCAGTATATGTGATTGTAACAGTAAGTATCTCAACATACTGGGAAAGGGGGTGAGGCTGCTGTCACAGGTTCTTAAATCTGCATTCATAAAAGGAAAGGCAGCTTGTGAGGGGTCAACAATCACTTTAATCAAGCACATGTATCATTCCTTTAACCAAGCACATATATCATTCACCTAGTTCAAGGAAGTTAGTGCCCTGAACTTCAAAGAAAACACAGAGAAATCAAAGATCAACAGATAGGACTTCCTCTGCCTGATCATCAACAGACAGGTCCAATTATCTGGCCATAGTTACCAGAGAGGGAAGCACCAACATATGGGTTTTCCAAAGGTGGGGGGGGGGTGAAGGGAGAAGTGGGCTCCTTAGCACTTTCCCAGAGTCCACTTCCAGTAAGCTCCCAAAATAAAACCTCACCCTCAGAGTATTTATACCTTTTTTAGAGCCAGAGGGCATCCCAACCCTTGAGAACCAGTTCTTCATTAACAAAAGGTAAGGGCCTTCCTACAAATCTTCCCTAATCAAATTCCCTTTAAAGGGCAGGCCCATTAATGGGTGGGGAAGATCTTTAATCACATTAACAACATAAATACATATACAGTTTCTAGTTAAAGAAACTGTTATTTCTATACTTTGCTCCTAGTAAAGACCCTTGATGGATAAAGGCAAGATTCAATCAGAGGCACTTGAACATACTGAAACAAAAAACAGCAAAAGATCCTATTTTGCTTGCTGTCACAGTGATGCTTCACAATTATAGTCCCTCCCCTCTGCAAAAAAGGGAAAGAAATTCACATACACATACCTTCTTCAAAGTAAAATCATCATTAAATATTTAGTTTAAAATTGTAAATTTAGTCAATCATTTAGATATTCTCAAATTTTCAAGCTTGGAGATATATGGATATATCCTTAGCCTTTTTTGTTGTTAGTAGAATTAGGAGCACCACTTTCAGTATGGTGGATAATAAAAAAATATCCTTCACCTGTTTTTGATAGGTTACAATTTATAACTTTCTTCCAATGGTGTGTAGGTAAAAAGTATCCAAGTTTAAAAGAAGAATATTCCACAATCCATGTGTCATGGGTTCTATACAATTTTTTTATTATTTTTTTTTTAGCAAAATTGTTTTAAAGCATTTATTTCTGTAGAAGATTATTGAATATTGTTGAAAATTAATTAATATTGGTATATATTTATTGTTTAATCCATGGTTATTATATTATATTACTCAATAAAAGAACTTAAGGTACTTAAGCATGTGAAGAAGCAATCATTTTCACCTTAGCCATGACAGCTTTGGGTTGTGAAACTGAACATTACCTAAAGGAAAATACCTGTAAGTGATTAAATGAATAGTGTCTTTCTGCTAAGTGGCCCCATGAAGCTGGTGAGCCAGCATCATTAGAAGTGAAGAAAAATGAGCCAGATAAAAATCTTAGTGGAATAAGTATTGACTGATCCTTTTTAGTGCAGGTGTTGGACCAAGTGACTCACAAGACCTTTTTGCAATTCCCTCAGTTCATTGACTGGGAAGCTCTGACCCTGTGAGAATTTTAAGAGGGTAAAGAAAGAACAATGGTTGCTCAGGACTTTGTTTCTTTATATAAGAGAAAACAGCAGTTCATTTGTTTAAAAATTCACATCACCTACAAAATACTAATCCACTAGAATGACTTCTATGTGTGACCCTTGGGTCAGTGACTGTCACCTGACATGGATTTGGGTACACTTTGAGCAACTTATCCCTTCTTTGGCTTGCTGCCCCCACCTGGATGAGCTGGGAATGTCAATATAGGATACTACTCTCTCCTATCCTTGACCTCCCTGGGGGTATAGTTTATCAACTCTTCTTACAAGCACAATATTCACAAAACTTAAAATATAAATATATTTATTTAAAGGTAAATGAAAACCAGCTGGACTCCATCAGAGTACATAAAAATAGAGATGCCCACCAATTAACCTTCCTCATAAAGGTCTGTGCAGTCTCAAGGTCTATGTAGAGATTCACAAATGGAGCTGCTCCTCCATGTTGGTGCTCTCTTGTGCAGCAACTTTGGCTGCCCTGCATTTCTCTGTAGCTTCACTTGATTCAGTTTTATTCAGGGTTTGTCAGATGGTCATCATTAATTCACCCAGGCCCCTTTCTTGATCCTTATTTACTCTGAAGTTCTTTTTCTTTCCCTTTCTTTTCCCAAAGTTATCTACAAACTCTAGAATATAGGATTCATTCTGGTCCTCAGGAGTTTGGTTTTTTTTTTACCTGTTGAGAAAGAATGCTCCATAGTCTTTATCATGACAGTATATTTATAGCTTAAAATGCTCCTCTAACCAAGAAATACTTCTCTCATAATACTTTAGCAGCTATAGACACTCCTTATTTTCTGGCAAGGCATGCCTATGTGTATCACGTGAAATGTGCTCTAACTGTTAAACACTGACTTCCCTTCAAGGATCAGTTTTGACTAAAGACAAGGTTTTGATAGCAGTCTGCTAACAGAAAGGCTGACATAGGCAGAAATCAAGTCTAGAACCACATCTTTACTACTTTCAAGGAAATCTGGGGCCCAGGCAATTTTAATTGCATGCTCTCAAACATGCTAAGGATCTGAGCCCTTCTTTTTAATGGCAGTTCTCACAGTTCCAGGCCGCAAAGCTCTTTCATGCCTGTGTCTTCTGATCCCAAATCCAGTCCTTCAAGAAAAAAGTTGAAGAAACATATCTGGTCAGTAAGTTATCAGGGTGTGGCAATTTGAATGGTCTTAGGTACCCACCAAGTTTGAAAAGAATAGATTACTACATGTAACTGGGATGTTTTTCCCCTTAGATGACCAGGAAGCTATGTCATGGAAGATGAGATCAATCAAAAAGGTCAATAAAAAATGTCCTAAAGATCAATCAAAGCTGTCTTCTTTCAGGAACCCTTCCCCATGTTGTGAGTGAGAGGAAGGCTGTTGCATCTGGGAAATCCTGGTCCTATCACATGCTACCCCTTTATGGCAAGGTCCAAAGGCTCTTCTAGAAGACCCTCTACCATTCAGATGCTAATAAGATTTTTCTTGGATTCTTTTCCTATCATGGATAGTACTAAGTGGGATAAAAAGCAAAAAACAAAGCAAAACCAAGACAAAACAAAAACAAAGAGAATGCAAAACAGAAATTCCAAGCCAATTTGGAAGGATCAAATCTCAAGTTTTCACTGGTCTAAATCATAGGTGATGCCAAATCTTTGCAGTTCATGGTTGGTCTACTAGTTCAAGTTAGTGACAGTGACCTAGAGCAACACCAAGACCTTCAGAACTCAGATGATGATACACTTCTAGTAGAGCCAAGATTTTCTTCTTCCCATAGGAGAGCAGTTTTCTGATGCAGCTTTTCTTACCCTGACACAGATTTCTCCCCCTCTCTCCACAACTTCTTTTGACCTCAGATTTCCTAGTGGCTTCCATGTTGAAGCTTTTTTTCCCTATTAAACTGGTTATTCTCAGCTTCTGTGATACTGCTTCTTGGCCTAGGGTCAGTAAAAAAACCCAAGGCAAGCAGACTCTATGCCTCTTAGACACAGTGGATGCCTGAGACCACATATGTCTCAATCCTGATCTGATGATTGATGGAGAGGATGCATTTCCAGATGGAGACTGGAGGGCTTGCCTCCAGAAGATGGTAAGGGCCACTGTATCCTTTTTGCATAAACTTGCTCAAAGTAGATCAAGGTAGACTTTATTCAGTGACTCACATGCTTCATTTCTTTCCAATACTGAACTTGAACTAAGAGGGTACTGGCTTTAGAGCTGGGATTACTACATCCCTTCTCCTGTTGTGAGGTGCTGAATATGAGCCAAAGCAGCTCCAGGAACATCAGGGTTACAGAAGGGTATGTCGGGTACAGTCAACAATTCTTAATCATTCATATCATCCGACTAAGAAGGCATAAGCCTCTTGCATGTGACCTATCTTGAGATCTAAGTTGATACAGAGAATCTTTCTGTACTACCACCCCCTCAGTGTTCCCTGTTCTATATACAAAAGACTCTCCTTGAGAGTGATAACAGGAAAATGATACAAAATATTTGTCTACTTAAAAGATTTTGTGGAGGAGTTATTCCATTTTTTTTCCCCAGGGGCTTAATAAGGACTTTCTCTCTCCCTTACCCATTGACTCAGAATTACCACCAAGTAAACTAAGAGATCGCCTTCCAAATAATTATAGACCAAATATAGTCATCTACTGATAGTTTCATTTCCCCCAAGCTATTAGAAATCAAGATGCCTCCCAAATACTCTTTTTGGGAAGGAGTTCTCAGCCATTCCAGAAGAAAGAGTCTGCCAATTGAGAGGGCGCTGAACTATTCCTAACCCAAGCAAAATGGCAGTCTCCTATCCCATGACCAGAGGGTTGCCTGTGCTGATCAACAGTTGCATTATTATGCCTCTGACTACTCATGTCAGATTTCCAACCTCTCAGAAGTCATTTCTATGACAAATCAATACTATTGTGGAGACAGGAAGAGCAATTTGACCAGGATTTTCTTTTATTCAATTGTTTAATCCATTGACATTCAAAGTTATGAGTTAGATTTATATTTTCTTTCATCTGTCTCTAGTTTTTCCCCCTCTTTTTGGGAATATTATATAATATTATATTCCCTTGGTTCCTTTAGCTTATTTTTTCTAAAGTAACCCTATTTTCAATGGCTCTCTTTGTCTTACACTGATTCCCTCTTTTTGTTATTTATCCCTTTCCCTTTGGGGTTTGGTTATTACTTCCTTTTCTTTTCCTGCTTTTATCTGGTTGTATAATTCTCTCTTCTCTATTTTTCCCTCTCATAAGAGATTCTGTTTTCTCCTCCACTTCAATAAATCCTTTTAATTAGTTTTTAAAATTTCAGTTTTTGTACCTCTTTTCTAAAAAGATTTCTTTCATTCTCTTCATTATCCATCCTTTCTTTCTGTCTATTCTATATTTTCTGAGTCATGACTCCTTTAATTTTATGATCTTCCTCTTTTTTCTACATTTCTCATTCAATCAAAGCTGCCAAGGTATCTGTCTAGACTCTCCCTTCTAGGTGGTTTCTGCAATTGCCTTGTAGAGCTTCCCTCACTGATTCCCCTTTTCGATTATACCTCACTCCCAGAACAAGGCAAATTATTGTGGGTGGAGCCCCTCCCCCATCACATCCCTGATTATGCAATTCACCACTGATCTATACCTTATCCTTTTTACTTTTTCCCCCTCTCTGGGTCCATGCTCTTCCATTCTCCCAAGTGCCAATTGCCTCTAGTATTCCAAATCCTCCCACCAGCCTTCTTCTAAGGTGGGATGAGTAGACTTTCCAAGCATCAAATTGCCCATGTCACACCAAGCACAAGGTTGCATCTCTTTCCACACATAATCTCTCTGCATCATTGGAGCTCCCTCCCATTCCTTCTACACTCTTCTTTCCCTTCTCCTTCCCAATATTCCTCCCTACCTCTTTGCCATCCCCTGGAGTTTCTTCTTTTCTTGAGAATATGACCATGGTCATATTCCTCTCACTGTTAACCCTCAATTGAACCCACGTATATCATATTTCCCCTCTGTCTTCCTGCTCCTTTCCTCTTTCATTCACTTTGCCATTTTGTCATGTAGTCCCACAAAAACCACCACTACCACCACCACCAATACCAATTGACCTGTAGGTAGAGGGTCATGAGGTTACTATGCCTTTGCCCCTTTGTCTACTTTGAAAAAATAATCTTTTAGTGATCTTTCTTGTTGGTCTCAGTTTGTGGCTCTTGCTCTCCTTGGCTGCTACATTGACTTAGTGCTCCTATATTTCTGCTGTCTGGCATTTGAGAAGCAGATGATCTCTTTGGTCTTCGTTTTCTAAGAATGTTTCAAATACTTCCTTATTATTGAATGTCCATCTTTTTTTCATTTATAATTAAACTCATATTTACTGCAAGATAGGTTACCCTGGGCTGTATCTTGGGCTCTATTGCTCTTCAAAATATATTGTTCTATTTCCTCCTGCATTTTCTGGTAGGTGCAAATGTCTTGCATTATTCAAATTTTCTTTCCTTTGTGTTTGAAGGTCTTTGCCCTGATTTGCTTGCAGAACTTGTTTCTGAAGTAATTTGCTAGATTTAACTACTATGTGTTTTAGATTGTGCAGCTTTGGGTTGTTTTCTGGAGGGGGTCTGTGAATTCTTTCAATTGAAATTTCATTTTCTTGTTCAAAAGTTCTAGGCAGTTTTCTTTTATTACTTCTTGTATTATGATTTAAGGTTTTTTTGTTGTGTCATGCTCTTCTTAGAGACTTATGATACTTATGCTGTCTCTATGCATCCTGTTTTTGAGATCAGGATATTTTACTTCTATAATGAGGATGTTCTCTTTTAACGTTATTGGATTTATTTTTGTTCTTCTTTTAGATTGTCCTTCACTTCTGTGTATTTACATTCTCAATTTATTATTTAATCTTTTGTTTCTTTGGTGAGACTTGCCATTGCAGAGTCCAGTTTCCTTTTCTGCCCATTATTTTTGCTGTATAAGCAATAAATTTTGCTGTCATAATTTTCATTTCTCTTTTAAGCCATTCTGAAACAGTATATTGTATGGTTCCATGTTCTCAAATTCCTCAGAGTCTTCTATCTCATCAAGTATTGGATCATTTTTCTTTGTTTTACAGTATTCGTAGTTACCTGATCTCATTTGCTAGATCTGGATACCACATTTCTTTCTGCTCTTAATATTTTCTCTGTGCAATTATCTTCTTATGTTCAAAATCTTTGGATTTTCTTCTTCCTGAAATCTTTGGTAATTTCATTTCTCTCTCTTTCTGTCTCCCTTCCTTATTTACCCCTATTGATCACTTTCTGACTCCCTCCTCTTTAATGATGATTTCCTTGGGGGTTGAATCTCAAAGAATTTCAGCCTATTCCTATGCTAGGCAATTCATAGAATACCAGCCTAGCTATCTGCCCCTACTGACTTTTGAGTGAACAGAACTGGCTTTAGCTGGATGCTGAGTATCTTCTCTAAGGTTTAGTGGAGTACTGTTTCTCTCTCTCATCCTACACACACACATACACACACACACACACACACACACTTATGTGCACAGATACACAGATTCATGTGCACAGACCCACACACACAGAGACACAGACACACACACACACACTGAATCTTGTTCTGGTGTCGATGGCTATCCTTTTCCTCAGTTCTTTGTTCTGGGACAGCTGCCATGCTGGTTATGTAGAGTTAAATTTTATAGTTTGGGTTTCTAAGGCTCTGAGAGGAAAGGAGAGAAGGAATATGGCATTAAACTCTATTACCAACCCAGACATGTTTTCTACCTCTTTCTTTCTGTTCTGGCTCTCTTGCAGAGGTATTTTGCAGCACAGAAAGCTGCGGTGGTGTTGGCTGTTTAAATCCAGTGAGCATTGTAGTTTCTAATGCTGCTAAAGCTCATTAGTCATCTGTCCAGGTCTGACCAAACTTCCATAGGGTGGAGCTGGGATCTCCATAGTACTGAGAAGAGGAAAGGGAGACTTGTATGTAAAGTTGGATTTTGTATAGTTGGCTAGTACAGTTTCATTGCTAATAATGTGAAGCAGGGGTTCTGAGTGATCTCAGTGTAAAGTCAGTTCCTGGATTTGTTTTTGTTTTACCTTCTTTTGGATTCCGGGTGTCCTAAATCATGGAGTCAGATGAAGTTTCTTTATCTTTGGTACATAATTTCTATTTTGAGAGATTTCAGAGTTCAAGAGGAATCAGAGAAAATGTCTAGCTCTTAATCTTGTTTATCAAGCTGTTATATTCACTCTTGATTTTTTGGGTGTGTGTGTGGTTGTGCTTTCCATTTACATTGTAGTAATTGCTGTGTATATTTTTTTTGGCTCTGCTTACTTCATGCTACATCAGTCATGTAAATCTTTCCATGTTTCTTTGTATTCATCACATCCATAATTTTCTATAGCATAGTAATATATGATTACTTTCAAGAACCACAATTTGTTTAGATATTTCTCAGTCTATGAGCAAGGAGATGTATTCTTAACCAAATGAGAGATAGAGACAACTACAAAAGAAACAATAAATAACATTGATTACATGAAACTGAAAAGATCGGCATGGACAAAATTAATGCACCTCAGATAAATAGGGAAATAGTCAAATAGGAAAAAAAAATGTTTGTATCAAATTTCTCTGATAAGGGTTTGGTATCCAAAACATGAGGCAGCTAGGTGGTGCCTAGAATCAGGAAGATTCATCTTCTTGAGCTCAAATTTGATCTTAGATACTTACTAGCTGTGTGAGCTCAAATTTGATCTTAGATACTTACTAGCTGTGTGATCACAGCTAGTAAGTCACTTAAGCTCTGTGTGCCCCAAGTCTTCCTCTGTAAAATGAGCTGGAAAAGGAAATGATGAACATCTCCAGTGTCTTTGTCTAGAAAATTCCAAATGGGGTCACAAAAAGTTGAACACAATTATACAACTGAAAAATGACTGAACAACAACATCCAAAGTATGTAAACTATATATATATATATATATATATATATATATATATATACACATATATATGTGTATATATATATGTATATGTGTGTATACATGTATGTACAAAAATACACACACACATATATAACAAATAACCATTCCTCGATTTACAAGTGATCAAAGGATATGAACTGATAGTTCTCAAAAGAAAAATTGTAAAATATTCACAACCACATGAAAGCATGCTCCAAATTACTAACAATAAGAGGAATGCAAATCAAAACAACTTTGTGGTTTTACTTCATACCTTGAAAATTGCCAAAGTTGCTAAAAATAGCAACACTCAGTATCAGAGGGATTGTGGAATGATAGGCATGCTAATATATTGTTGGTGCAATTATGAAGTGGTATAACAATTTTGACAAGAAATTTGGAATTATATGAATAAAGTGAATTATATACCTTTTGATTGATATCTATACCATCTATATCTTTTGAACTAGATTCCATTACTGAGCTTATACTTCTCAAAAGTCAAAAGAAAGTCCATGTCTACCAAAATATTTATAGCACCATTTTTTATGATAGCAAAGAATTGTAAATGAAATGATGCTCATAGATTGGGGAATGTCTAAACAGATTGTGTTATATAAATGGAATATTACTCTTCTGTAAAAAATGATGTCTATGATGAAATCAGAGTAATATGGAAATATCTGCATGACCTAATGCAGAATATCATAAACAAAACCAAGAAAACAATATATACAACTAACACAGTATAAATGGAAAGAACCACCACTATACACACAAAATAATAAAAAAGAAATATAACAAAATTATAAAGGTCAAGTATGACTTGAATGAAGAGATGTGAGAGGACACCTTCTACCTTATTCCTTTGTGGAGGTAGGAAATCCACCTGGTGTATATACATTGTGTTACACACTGCAAATATTTATTGACTTTTTCCAATATATTGGTGTTTATTTTTTCCCTCTTTTAAAAAAATACAATTTGTTTTAAGAGATGGCTTTCTGAGATGGGGAGAAGCTATGGGATAACTATGATGAAGTAAAAAACAGAAGATGTCAATAAAATGTATTTTTTTAAAAAGGAATTTTCATCAATAACAAATAGCTACATACAGTTGGATGACAGGAAACTGTAGAAGAAAAACATCCCTACCAAGTTGATGGCATACTTGAATTGAATTAACAACAGTTAATGTGACTGTGGCAATACTATGTTCACAGTCATAATGTGCAATGTTTCTAGAACATTATGGGAGATACTTGATTGATTAAAAGAGGGAATCTCAAAGAGAATAGCAAACATCAAATCTAAGACTTGGAAGCAAATATTTATACGGAAGAATGAGTAGAAAAAAACCCTTAAAATGAAGATTATTTTAAAAATACCCCCTCAACTAAGAAAAAAAAACCTAGTAAAAGGAAATATCCTCAAACTTAAAAGAACTCACAAAACTTAAAAATTCCAAGGATGACCTTCAAAAATGACAGACTTTGACACAGATAGGAGTAGCATCCCTCAGTAGCCCTAGGTGACTGACCTAAGTATTAAAAGTGATTCCTTGGTTGAGCCACCAGGTGGTGCTCTAGGTTTAAACTGCTCTAGATGATAAACTCCAGTTTAGTGCTGTCCAAATCTTCCTGACCTTGTGGACTGTAGTATGCCTATGCTGTCCATAGAGTTTTCTTGGTAAAGATGCTAGAGTGGTTTCCCACTTCCTTCCCCAGTGCATTAGGGCAGGCAGAGGTTAAGTGACTTGCCCAGGTTCACACAACTTAGTAAAGGTCTGAGGCAAGATTTGAACTTAGGTCTTCCTGACTCCATAGGATCATATATGGCCATAAATTTAGAGCTGGAAGGGATCTCAGCAGTCAAATAATCCCACCTGCTCATTTAATAAATGAGGAAAGTTGCCCAAGATCACATTACTAAGAAGCAGAATTAGGGTTTTATTCTGGTTCCTCTGGCTCCAACCCGGGACTCTTTCCACTTTTTTTACCCAGACCCTTTTCAGTTATACTGTGCAAGTTTGCATAATACTTCAGTGAGCCATGTGCTTATTACCAACTGAGCATGCTTAGGCCATTCTCATCTCTTTTTGCCTTGTCCTGCCTTAGTCTAAGGAGGATGAAAATTCCTGTCATAATTTGTAATTAGTTTGGCATGTTTCTCCCAGTACCGCAAGACTATAATCTCAACCAACTCCACATGACCTGAAAAGATTGTACACTGACATGTAGATTAAAGAACGTTCATGAAAGCAGAATCCAAATCAACAGAATTCAAGGCTGTCTTTCTAGAGCAGTGAGGCAACACCTGGTCAGATTCTGAAATCTCAGCTCCTCCAGAGTTTTTACTACATTACTTTTAAAATCATAAGCAGATGTTTCTTAACAGTCTTAGGAGGGCTGGGAATCTCAGCTACCTTTACCCATTCTTATGCAACAGGTGATTCCCTGGAATGCTCAACTGCAGATCCAAAAGTTAAGATGGAGGAAATGTCTTTTCTCACCACATTTGTTTCCTATTTCTTATCTGTACCTATAATGGCCACCACTCAATGTATACAAGGGACTCCTCAATGTCCTTGTAGTAGACAGACAAAGCCTGGCTGGATCTGGTCATGGGAGGGGCCTCAAGCCTTATGCTTGTGTCTCCTACTGAAGGTCAGAGCAGCGTTTCTCCTATATCTTCTCTGGGTATCTTCTCCTTTAAAGTATATTTTCTCTCTGTCCAGATGTCCCTCTTATTTTGCAGCATTAAAATGACCTTAGGTTCTTTCTTTACATTAAATGCCCTCAGCAATTCCTCTCCAAACTTTTTACTTTAAGTGAAAGGAAAATATACAGAAAAAACAAATCCCTGCCAAGTGAAGGTCGCATTTGTACAGAACAGATTGAATTAAAGCAAATTATATGAAGGTTGTTGATGGTAAAAATGTCATTGTTTGGAGAGACTGAGAGTCAGGCCTAAGTGGTTTTCTCTGAGTGGATGAAGTATGATTTAAGTATGATCTTAAGCACTTAATTAATTATTAATTTATTAATATTAATAATTATTTATTAATTAAGCATTAAATTATAATTTAGACCTTAAAGACACACGTACAAATAATCCATTCACACATTACATAAAAATGTGTGTGTCTGCATCTATGTATTTATGTATGAAACAGGCAGCAGCTATATTCATATATATATATCATATATAAAGTATGTGTATAGATATATGTCTGTATATATATATAAAACATGTATATGCATGCATGTATGTATGTATGTAACAGGCAGCTAGGTATTGGACCTGGAGTCAGGAAGACTCATTGTCCTGAGTTCAAATTTTGCCTAAGGCACTTAATAGCTAAGTGACCCTGGACAAATCACTTAATCCTACTTATCTCAATTTCCTCATCTGTCAAATGAGCTGGAGAAGGAATGGCAAATCACTTCATTATCTTTGCCAAGAAAGCCCCCAATAACAGAACAGAACAACAACAGAAAGGAGAAGGGGGTGGGGAAGGAGAATATAATAGACTCCTTCAGTGAGATTGTCTGTCCAAGTGCTTTGCACAGTTTAGAATTTAGACATTCCTTAACATTTTATTTTGAGAAATTATGTATTAAATTTCATTGCTCTTCAATATTCAGGTTAAAATACAGTCAGTACTACAACGTCACACTCAAATATAGTAAGGGGGCAGAAGGGAAGGGAAAGGGAAACAGAATAAGCATTTATTAATCACCAACTATGTGCCAGGTGCTAAGTGCTTTACAAATCCTCACAATAAGTCTGTGAGATAGGTACTATTACTGTCCTCATTTTACAGTTGAGGAAACTGAGGCAGTCAGAGGTTAAGTAACTTGCCCAGGGTCACCCAACTAGTAAGTATCTGAAGCTGGTTTGAATTTAGGTCCAGTTTTCTGTCTTCTAATGAGTTCTGTTTTTGAAATCTTGCATTTGTGATATCTGTGGGACATTCTGTTCAAAATGATCAGATAATTGGTGAAAACAGATTGGTGCTTAGGGGAGAGACTGAGGCTAGGTATATGGATGTGACATATCTGCAAGGAAATGATAATTAAACCCATCAAAGCTGATGAGGCTACTGACAGAACTATGGAATGGTGAGGTTATAAGAAAGAGCCTTGGGGGATGCACATAGTTAGGGGATGTGATAGGCTGTCAGTCAACAAAGGAGATGAAGAAAGAACTCTTTGGACCGGAAGGGGGGAAATCAGTAGAGAATAATGTTCAAAACAAAAATGCAGAGAGAAGATAGTTTCCAGGAAGAAAGGGTGTTTGGCAATGAAACATGTAGCACATAGATCAAGAAAGATAAAGACTAAAAAAAACCATTGGATTTGGCAATTAGGATGTCATTGGTAATGTGGGAATTTTAAAAATTGTGCAACCTGCAAGGAAAAATCCCACTGTGGCAGAGTTCTGAGTCAATGGTACTTTACTGAAGACTCCAATGTCCCCTCTAATGAAGTGGGCCTTAGATTTTGCTCATGATCTGAAATGTCCATTTCCTCTAGGGACTTACTTTTATTGTGCTTGATACCTAGACAATACACATGAACAGACCAGAAAGACAGAGTCTGACATCCTTGACTCCCAGGAGGGTCTTCGCAAAATACAAAATCCTATTGGTTGACAAACAGGCTAGTGAGCAGACCTTAACAGATCTATCTTGACCTTCCAGGAAGTCCTACCACTGCCAATTAGCAGGCTCATGGGGTTGGGCAGATATCAAAACAGCTACAATAAGCCAATAAGCTGATAAAAGGGCAGGTCACAGTCTAGTAACCAGGGCCATTCATTGGCCAAATGCTCTCCCCATGTTGAGCCATCTCCCCATGTTGTCTCCCCATGTTGAGCAATGATCACAAGGACAGAGGGGAATGAAAATAGCTGTGTGTGTGAGTGGCTTTCCATGTAATTGAGTCACCTTATAATGCTGGGCTTGGTCATCATAACAAGTTAAATCAAAAGTGGTGGTCTTCTAGTTAGCTTACATGATTAAGCAAGTGAATTTACAATCTATGTAGCTCATGGTATAATCACTGCCCCTGTGGGATCATATCAAACTGATTAATACTGATTGGAACAAAATAGGAGTCCAATAAATCATCTATCACTGTAACTTTGTTTTAAAAAAAGAAAATTTAGAGAGGGAGGGAGAGAAAATTTAAAACTTACAGAAG
Organism: Potorous gilbertii; assembly: GCA_028658325.1. Taxonomy (NCBI): domain Eukaryota; kingdom Metazoa; phylum Chordata; class Mammalia; order Diprotodontia; family Potoroidae; genus Potorous; species Potorous gilbertii. The sequence goes on along the minus strand of CM053774.1, from coordinate 97,764,134 downwards.
TGAATGTTGAAAACTGAAAAGAAATCAATAAATTTGAAAAAGAATTAAGCTTTATTTATTCTTTTCGTATTAACATCATAGTTATTTTTGGAAGTAGCTCTTCCTCCTTATTTCCATAAGTCCTAAGAAAGAAAAAGAAAACAAAATAAAAAAAGAAGGTGGCTTAGCAGAAATAATCAACACAGTGATAACTGCATACACCATTTCACATGCGTGTCCCCCTCCTCTCTACCAAGAAGATGTGGTTTCTTATTTGTTTTCTGATTTTTATATTCCAGAGTAGTAAGTTGTGATAATATTTTTACTCCAAACCACCTCCTGGACTGCTTTATTCCTTCAGTAATTCCATCCTTCTGCTATTCTCCTAGGTTTGGAGCTATACTTGACTCCCCTGTTTCTTTCCCCCAATCTGGTGAATCACCAGGACTCTTCCGTCTTCCTTTGGAACATTTGTCACATCCACCCTTGTTACTGTGATGCTTCCTTCATTAGAGTCTTACAGATCATTGGTAGCTTTGGAGGGAGCAGTTTCAGTTGAGTAACGAAATTAGAAACCAGAAAAAAGAATTGAGGAACAAATGAGCTGAGAAAAGGAACTGATGAGTGTGGATAGTCTTTACTCACTGGGCACTGTTCTAGAACACACAGCCCCGCTCTGAGGAACCCAGCCATTTGGTGATCTGAAGGTAAGGGATTCATACGGGAGGGTCAATGATACCTTCATAACTGCTCTTATGGGTACTCAGGTTGTGATTAGGATTTGTAAGCCTTGAGTGGCAAATACCATATGTAGAAGGGAGCTTGCAAAATTGCAATGAAGGGAGGTGAACATATTCTGAGCATATCTGATTGGAGGAGAGCCAGTCATTTACTTGGTTATCTCTCACAAACAATAGATACTTGATTCACAACTTCTTACGATCACCTCATTTCCATCAATTGTGTGACTATTATTATGTGGTCTTCTCTAGAATATCAGTATAAATCTCTGCCTGTTCCCTTCTCATTCCTTTATTAAAGGTGCTTTCATTGTGTATATAGATTAGTCTTAAAGATTTTTATAGAGCCAGAAACATTGGCTTATGGATCAATACTCGTCCCTGTACTCTCAGTCATCTTTTTTGGGTAATTAGAAAGTCCAGGATTTTTCTTTTCTTTTTTTTTTAACCTTTAAATATTCCCTCTCCCTTTTAAATATGATGAACCTAACACTTATTACTAAAGAAATAGTCTAAGATACAAATGGAAGTCATTGAATAGGGGCGGTGAGCAGGGTTGTTTAACCACTCTTTTTCCTAGACTCATTGTCCAGAAGTGTTTCCTGGTAACAACATTTTTCCTAATTGTGGGAAAAGGATCAAAGGATATGTAAAACTACCCTCTTCAAATTATCTCCACTTTAAAAAATTCTGAATCCTCAGTTAGAGACATCCTAGGGAAACCACAGTGGTGTATCTATTTCTCTCCTCTGTGGATGTGCTGCCTCAACTACCTCATTACTTAAGTACTTCATCTTTTTCTATTCTCATTCCTTACTGCTCCTAAGAGGTTTTCTTCCTGGACCCTAGCCTGATCCTTGTGACAACTCTGTCTTTGCATGCTACTCAAGTCCATGTAGCACCTTCTAGCTTCCTTTTCTTTAGTTCCATGTGTCTTCTACAAGTCTCATCGAATCTGAGTTCCTTTTCAAGTCAGTCTTTTGGATTCACTCTTTAAAAAATTATCTTTTAAGATCTGCAAAAATCCATCTTTTTCCCTTCCTAATCCTCCCTTCCCTTCCCCTTACCCCCACTGAAAAAGGGAAAGAAAGCCAAAACCTGTGTTGAAAATATGAATAGTTAAAGAAAACAATTTTCTGCATTAGAGCTGTAGATTTGCTATGATATTTCTGGGAATTTTCATTTGGAGTTTCTTTCAGGAGGTGTCCAATATATTCTTTTTATTTCCACTTTGCCTTCTAAGAGATTTGGGAAGTTTTATGAATTTTAAAAATACAATACTCTCTCACTTTTTCTCTCTCTCGGCTTTAAGGTATTCCAACAATTCTTAAATTTTCTCTTTTTGATCTGTTTTTCTTGATAGTCCTTATGTCTTTTAAAAAAAATCTTTTGACTCTTTTTAAAATATTTCTTGTGGATACTTTAACTGCTACTCGATCCATTCTATTTTCGGGGAGTTTGTTGCTTGGTTAAGGTTTTTCACTTTTTGTGCCAAGCTGTTTTTCTTTGTCCCATTCTTTCTTCCCTAGCTGTCATTTCTTTTCCATTTTCCCCCTTTATTGTACTAATTTCATTTATTAAACATTTTTTTGCTCTCTATTGTAACTATTGCTTCATCTATTGTAGGAATTCTAATTGATTCAATTGAATTTGTTTCCATATTGTGCTTTTCTTTTGAGACTTTGCTTGTCAATATTTTAGAGTCATCCTTTTCTTCTGATTTTGCTCCAGTATCTCTATCATCATAATAGCTATTTATGGTGGGATTCTTTTTTTTTTTTCTCATTCTTCTAGTTCGCTTCCTAACTTTTGACATAATGTTAGGGCCAGACCCTGACATACTACTGGAGGGAAGGTCTGGATTAATTTTCTTCTTGTTTTTTTGAGGTTTTTAAATATTATATAATTTGCATATTGTATTATCTTATTAGCTCAGGCTGAGGATCTTCAAGCTTTCAGTGTTTCCAAAGTGGGCTGCTCTAGGGCAAAGTCTGCTTCTTGCTTTCCTAGTCTAAGTTCTGCAAGTTCCTGACCTGGGTTTAAGTCTGAATAGCCGAACTGTGTTCTTGCCCTGTTTTTTGGAGTTTAAGTAGGCTAGTGCTGGAATCAGCCACAATAAACAAGCTGGAAAGTTTTGTTGGTTCAGTGGCAAAACTATCTATTTCCTTTAGGTCTCTGGTTATTCCTTTGCCAGCTTCAGATACTGTTTAACATACTTTTCTTGCTTTTAAGTGAAGGGGATGGGCATTGACCATAACCTTATGAATTTCCAAGGCCAAGAGAGTAAGCTACCAAGAGGACTGGGAGTGGAATCCATGCCACCAAGTTTTGTAGCCTGCCAGGCTAGCATTAAAGCCCTGAAGGATGACCTCTGACCTTTGGAGCCTAGCCAAGGTATAACTGAGCTATGTACTCATCCAGTAGCTATGCTGAATTCAGATTTAAACTTGTTGGGACCACTGCTATGTAGAAACTGTTTTCAGTCTGAGCCTACTGTTTCCAAGGATTGAGTTGTTTAGGAGAGAATATGCCCGCAAGCACTGAGGGAAATATTTGTAACTTCTGTACTTGCTGTATCTTTGAAGTAAAGTTTACCTTTGTAAAAACTTTTTCTTTAAAAAAAGAAAAGCAAAAAAGCAGCAAGAAAACACAAAAATATAAACAAACTCAAATCAATATCCAACCTAACATACAAAACCACCCTCTCTAACTACCCTGTATTTTTATGTTTTCCCCCCATAACTTGGGGGATTGTATATTTCTCATCAAGTTATTATGATAGCCTTATAATAGGTGTGAAAGACCAAAGTAAAAGATACACTTTACATTGACTTTATTATCTATATTTCTTACTGCTCTGACTAGAGGGTGGGAGGGTGGAGTGAAACAAACAAACTTCTCCCAAAGCCCCTGTTTAGAGAGGACTCAGAAGTTTAGGCAACTCATTTCCCACCAGTTGTACTGTTGAGATTGGACTCTACTATCATGGTGCCCCCGACCTTCCCCCTTCTCCTCAGCTTCCCCTTCTTTTTTGTGTCATTTTGTCTGTTTTAGAAGAGTGCCCACCACACACATAGTAAGCACTTAAATGTTTATTGTATTGTATTGAAGATATAAATGAGATAGATGAGACAATCCCTATTTGAGAGGGGGATCTGAATGGAGACCAGGAGGAGCCCTAAAACCCTAGTTACTTAATGGAAGTAGGTAAAGTTCAGTTCTCCTCTGGCATATGAGAATTGGGAGAGAAGGGCTCATTTTCTCAGAGGCCATTATGAATTTTAGCAGTCCATAGTTATTGTAGCTTACCATGTCCTTTAATTGGGGCAGCTAGGTGCATAGAGTGCTGGACCTGGAGTCAGGAAGAAACACCTTTCTGAGTTCAAAGCTGGCCTCAGACACTTCCTATGTGATCCTGGGCAAGTCATCACTTAACCGTTTGCCTGGATTTTCTCATTTGTCAAATGAACTGGAGAAGCAAATGGCAAATGACTCCAGAATCTCGGCCAACAAAATCCCAAATGAGGTTGTAAAGACCCCAAAAGACTGAAAAATGACTCAATAAAAATGAAAATACCCTTTCATTAGAGAGAAAGCCAAATCACTTGCTTTCATTAAAGAGCAAAATTGCCCTATAGCCTAGTTCATAAGTCCAAAACAATGTGTGCAGGAAAATAAATTTGTCCATGGTTAAAAAAATATATATTATCTGAGATGGAAAAAAAATACTATCTTCCTTTGTAAAGAAACAGAATAATACTATTGTAAAATAACAAACTACCCAATTCTGGGTCAGGTAGGACAAAGTCCTTCAAAGTGGAAGGTGGGGGAGAAAGAATGCTTAAAGATAACAAAATGGAAATAGATTAAACTACATGCAATTATCTGCCTCAAAAAATAACAGGCTAGTAAAGTTCTAACAAACTTCCTGCCCCCCTATTATTTCCTTATATCATCAACATTGGATAGTAGCTTATATAGATTTAAAGTTTACTAAGTGCTCTTTGCACAACATAATGGGAAAACAAGCAGTGCAAATACTGAAGAAACAGACACTTTCACAGTCTATACCCTGCTGCTATCACTTTTGTCATTAACCCAGTTTTCCAATGGTATTTGTGGTGTGGGAGAGGAACTCACTAAAATGTAAAGATGTTGCTGTTTAGCAACTTGAAGTGTATTTCCTTTTCAGGAGAAGTAAAAATCAAAGCATAGCACTGAGTCTGTGGGAGCTCACATAGAACTCTGTAGGAAGAATTATGCTGATATAAGCATAGACTTTCATGTCCTTTAGGGGCTTTTCTACATTTCCTATGGGGCGAAATAAAGGCTGTCCTCTGTCTTGCAAGTTCAGTTATCTCAAGTGCTTGTATGAGACAGAAACCCTGTTATTCATATTGGTAGAGAACTAGATATTAGATGAACATAAACTCTTTTTGGAGATTTCCTAGAATGAACTCTGGATGGGGGAGGTAATATAAGCCAAAGAAGTCACGATATTTCTTGAGTCTACCTCCTAAAGTGAGCCTGGACTGTGTAAGCTCAGAATTTGGGCATCTAAGGTACAGGTTACCATCAATTCACAAGATATTGAAATGTCTTCCTAGTACAATTAAAAGTTAGAAAACTAAAACTTCAAACTCTCAGCTTTATAAATAAGTTAATAATTTTGAGGGCAAACTTCCTAACCAACCCCCCATAAGCATGTCCCAATGATACTGACCACTGGACTGATTTTCATGTGTGATAAATTACTTTTTGATTTCAATGTTATTTGATTTCCACTAGGGGGACCAAGCTACGATCTCTTTCATTCTATTTGTCTGCAAGCTGTAGAAGCCAAAACCATTTCAATATTATCATCTCAATACCTTCATTTCCTTCCATTTTCTGTCTCTAAAACTCTTTTAAGAATAGCCAAGATATAAAAATGAATCTAGAAAACCCTGTAGACCTATCAGCCTGAATGTTTGTGTGGAACGTATACCAAATTACATTCGATTCCTTGAATAGGCTGTTGATCCAACGTAAATGGCTAAAATCTTCTCGGAAACCTCCAACTTCTTATTTCAGTAGGAGTAAATACATACTTAATCTCACTGTAAACAGCTTAAAAGTCTGTGATCCCATGATCCAATTGTTCATTTTAAAATGTACTTCTATAGTATATTGCATTCATATGTCTTCTAGATTTAAGTTTGCAGAAATTATTGCTGGGAATAATTTACCTTTGTTCCTCACTCTTTAATCATATTTTCAAATACATATTTCAAAAGTAAAAATTGCATCATCTTTTACTTATGTTGTACATAAGAAAGGTAAACAGGTGCCCCCAGTCTTCTGGTCCCCTTATCCCCCTTCCATGAAGGATCTCAAGGGCTGCCAACAGGTGGGAGTTACTAGGAAGGGTAGAGGAGTAGGTGTCTATATGTGGGGAGTTTCAGGGAGGCAGGGTTCAGCAACACAAGTTTCTGTCCAGCACACTTAGGCCTGGCCCTTTTATTCAACAGCAGCTTCTCCATCTGCCTTGCTTATCTTTGCTCTGAGTGGATTCTTACAGGCTCCTCTCTCCTTCCACATTCAAGCTTCTTCTCTTACTGCATCTTGGAGGTGGGCTTCTCATTGAATTTCTCTCTTGTATTTAGTAAAACTGACTTTTAAAGGTCACCCTGAATTTGACCTATCCTAGGCTATTTTTTTCTTTTTTCTGATTCATTTATGAAACTGATTTACCCCTCTAAAGAGATCACTTGGCCATGGCTCCATCTTTTACAATTAGTTTTTCACCTCCTTGTGGACTTGTATCTGATATTAGGTCCTGAGTTTTCATTATACATGTAAGTCAGAACTATAGTTAATTTCATGATGGCATGTTTGCCTAGGTTCTGGACAGTGGACAGTGTTTTTATGCCTTCCCAGTCACCAATGGAGTGAAACAGTGCTGTGTGCTTGCTCCCATGCTTTTTAGCATGATGTTTTCAGCCATGTTGACAAAAGCTGTCAATGAGGATGAACACAGCATCAAGGTCAACCACTGTACTGATGGCAAGTTCTTCCATTGAAAAGGTTACACCCAAGACCAAAGTAGAGGCAATGCTGGTACATGATTTTCTGTTTGCAGATGATTGTGCACTCAATGCAGCTTCTGGAGTTGAGATGCAACAAAGTATGGATCAATTCTCTTCTGTCTGTGCTAATTTTGATCTAATAATTAACACCAAGAAAACACAGGGGCTCCATCGTCACCAAAACACTATCTGTATGTGGAACCATTGACTACAGCAAATGGAGAAGTTTTGAATGTTGTGGATAAGTTCACTTACCTTGGCACTGTTCTTTCCAGTGATGTACACATTGACAATGAAGTTGATGCACCCATTGCCAGAGCTAGCTCAGTGTTTGGGAGGCTCCAAATAAAGTTTGGTGGAAAAGAGATATTAGACTGACTACCAAACTGAAGGTCTACATTGTGTTGACCTTATTGTTGCATGCCTGTGAATCATGGACAGTCTACCAGCACTATGCCAGAAAATTGAATTGATTCCATTTGAGCTGTCTTAGGAAGATTCTGAACATCACCTGGAAGGATAAGGTGCCAGACACTGAAGTCTTTGCTCAAGCCGAACTGCCAAGCATTCAAACTATGCTTCAGAGAGCACAACTCTGACAGGCTGGTCATGTTGTTTGGATGCAAAATATGCAATTGCCAAGAGGACTATTTTATGGAGAATTCACATGGGGCAGGTGATCACATGATGGCCAGAAGAAATAATACAAGGACACTCTCAAGGTCTCTTTCAAGAACTTTGGATTTGACTGTGCAACATGGGAGACAGTGGCACAGTACTGCTCAGCAGGGCATGCCCACATCAGAAAGGGTGCTGTGCTCTTTGAGCAAAATAGAATTGAGACAGCACAAAGTAAGCACAGGATGAACAAATTTGAAGTATTCACCCTCCAAATTCTATCTGTGCTTAATCTGTGGTAGAGCATTCCAAGCTCGTATTGGTCTGATCAGTCACAGTCGGACACTGAAATTTCACTTTACAATGGTGATGTTATTTTGGTCCTCTTCGAAGACCAAGGACCAACCAAGTCAGAACCGTAACTACAAAACAACCTGCAGGATTACAAAGTGTTTTTCCTGAAGTGACCCTGCAACAGTCAACTGTTAAGTTTTTCTCCATAATTAATGGAAGGACATGCTTTGCTGGAAGTTTTCTTCATATTGTTAAATAATTTTAATTATTTTCTTCCAATAGTTTTCTGTATTTTCTTAGAGCCCTCTTATATTTTCTGATTTTTTTATTAGTGTTGAAGGAATGACTAAAGAAGAGCTTGATTTAGCATGAATAAAGACAGAATATTTTGCATTTCAATTTTATTTTTCTTAATCCTATATCAAGAGTTTCTAATAGTAAGAGAGGATTTTAAACGCACCATCATTTGGCATTTCTCTTCTGATTCTGAGCAAGTCTTATTTTCGTACCAGCAGCTCCAATTTTAATCTCATCGCATGAAGCTAAAAATCACAGATTCATATACGCTTTAAAATTTGTCTTCTTGATAAATGGAAACGATAGGGAATGGTTTGTGAATCTATCTTTTGCCACTACATATAGGTAAGGTAATACTGGAGCTAAATGTCCACTAGATGCCACACTTCCTTTGCAGAGTAGAGCAGTCTGTACGTTGAGAGGCAGCCAAGAATATGGCATCCACAAACTGTCAAGAGCCCTCCTGGCTGCTTCTTCGCCTTTATCCATTTCACCACCTCCAATTTCAAACAAAACACTTCAGTCCCAAACCTCATACTCTATCCTGGTTTTGTTATATTAATTAATAGCTTCAAGAAGTTTTTCTAAAACCCCCATTGAAAGCCTTTCTTTGCTTTTGCATTAGAAATAGCTATTTGCTGACCTTTTAAAAAGAAATTAAGGCTATGGAAATACCTCTTGGGACATATACTGCTTTTGTCTTCAGTAACTAAGGATACCTGCTTCTTTCTTCAAAAGTCTACCTCAAGTCAACAAATATTTTTGAAATGCCCACTATGTGTCAGGTACTATGCTAAGTTTATTGATTTGGTTTGTTTCTTATTTTTCTTTTTCTATATGATCTGTCATATTACCTTTTCTATTTTTAACTAGTAAGAAATAGTTTTGACAACCATTGCTTTATAGTATAATATGAGGCCTAGAAGAGGGCAGCTAGGTGGTATGGTGAATAGAGTGCCAGGCCTATAGTCAGGAAGACTTATTTTCCTGAGTTTAAATCTAGACTCAGAAAGTTATTAGCTATGTGGCCTGGGGCAAATCAGTTTGCCTCATTTTCCTCATCTGTAAAATGAGCTGGAGAAGGAATTGGCCAACCACTCCAGTATCTTTACCAAGAAAACCTCAAGTAGGATCACAAAGAGTTGTACACAACTGAAATGACTGGACAACAGTAGCAAAAAGATCCGGAAGAACTACTCCTTCTTATGCTTATATATTGTTTTTTAATATTTCTTTTGCAATTTTAGACTGATGAATTTTGTTTTTATTTTGTCTAGTTCTGTAAAGTATTCTTTTGGTAGTTGAACTTGTATTTGACTAAACCTGCAAATTGATTTTGGTAGTATCATTTTCATTATATTGGCTTGACCTGGTCATGAACATTGACTATTCCTTCAGTTAATTAGTCATTCTTTATTTCACTAAGGAACATTTTGTAACTGTAGCTCTACAGTTAAGTATGCCATGAAAGAACAACTTTCAGATATGTTATGTGTTTTGTAATCATTTTGAATGGGATTTCCCTTATTATTTTTTCCTGGATTTCATTATTGTTATGTGCAAATGCTATTGATTTTTGATGAATTTATTTTTTATTTATCATTTATCAGAACTACTTATGGTTGATGCACCAATACCACGCTTCTCTAATAGAATGTTTTCCCCAAGTTTACCATGAAGAACCAAAAGGAAAATCATGCTTTTGTTCAGGATTCAACCTTTAATAGCTGATGCTTATATCACACTTTCCCATTGCAAAATACTTTGACAAACTATATCTGCTTGTATTTGTATTCCTAGCACAGTGCCTGTACTGTCGTGTAGAGGAGCCAGAAGATATGTTCTTTATAAATGCTTGTTGACTTGACTCATTTAATCCTTAAAGTGACCCTAGGGAGATAGGCAGTGCAAACATACACTATGTATTACAGGTAAGGAAACAGAGTCTTAAGTTAAATGATGGTCTAAGATCACCAGTTACTATGTGGCACAGTTAGGCCTCAACGCCAGGCCTTCTGGCACTATTACAGTATTTGTTTGCTATATCATTGTGCCTTACGGATGATATTGTCTCCAATAAGCACATTAAAGAGCAAAATTCCCAAATGGCATGTCCCTTTTCTTTTCAAAAGATCCCATAAATATCTTTGGTGTGGTTTTCATTCAATTACCATTAAGTTATTTCCCCATATTTTATTTTCATTTTGTAGGTTTTTTAATATATAATGAGTCTTTTAATTATCCTTCATTCCATTTCCTTATGTAGGGATTTTAAACATAGAAATGATCATGGCACAGGATGAAAAGTCATTAAAATAAGAGTCTTACACTCTGCTTGAAGATGTGCCCAGATAAGCTATGGGAACTGTGAATATTTAGTTGCACTCAAAGTATTCAATGAACCAATGAATTATTGATCCGCAATGCACACAGGGAGAATTGAAGATCAGTGTTGTAGGATAGAAAAAGTGTATAGCAGTAATATATATATTAATCATCTGATAGCATGGTGCCATTTGCTTTTCTCTATACAGATTAATTTTCACATGAAGAATTCTTATTTATAAAAAATAAAGCTTCATTATCACGTACCTTACTCTTTTGCAAAACCTGGAGAGGAATTGGTTACAATCTCAATAAAAGGTATATGGGGTTTCCTCCCTTACCTGACCTGGCATTGAACCAGTGTAGCTGAAGATTTGACTACTTGTTTCATTTCTAAGTTAATGGATTAATGATTAGAGTAATGGAGTTGATGCCGCTTAAGGACCAAAATGTATCTTAGAGATTAAATTTTGAACAGGGTCTCATATATTAGGACTAGTGCCTCAGATATACAACAGAATACTTATATTGAGAGTTCGGTAACTTTTGTCAGTGGCAAGACCGCAGAACAAAAACTTGCTAGCTCTAGCCCTTTCCTCTCTTGCTAAGTAAAGCTAGAAGTGTTTTGTATGAAACTGAGTAATAATCAGTTATGATGGAAAAGACTTGAAGCATAAAGTTTTTTCTGGATAGCTGTGTGGATCTGAAATGCTGGAGTTGAAATAGCCCTTGGGGCTAGAAGCTAAAATAGTTGAGAGACCCTGGTTGCTCCATAATGAGTGAAATTCAGGGAGGAATCAGAAGATAGCAGTGGAGGCTCAGACTCAGACAATAGTAGCTCAGTAGAGAAAGTAGGCTAGCACTGGCCTTCAGTAATGTGCAACAGCAGAGAAAATAGTTGGTAGTATAATGACATCACTAACCAAAGGGATGACATGACAGGAAAGTAAATAAAAACAATGGATTCATTGGGATAGTTCAATGAGTTTCTGTGGACATATACATTCCCATATCACATATATTCTTTATGTATTCTGTTACTGCTAGAGTGATAATCTATAACAAAGGCTGCTCCTATGTATAGGGAAGAAAATTTCCGTGTTATTTATTTTCCTATGCTATTTAAACATCTTCTGCTTTGAATGATAATGACCAACTTATTCTGGTAAAAGAAAAATGGATGGAAGCTAATGACTATGGTTTGGAGTGGATACTAACCATAAGCATACTTTGAACCTGTGATAGCTTTCAGGGGGTCTCACAAATGAGGGATTCCTGAGTTAGACATTAAGATGCAAAGGAGTTTATGAATTGGAAAGGATTCTGAGGGAATGTTTTACTGCATCATTCTAAAATAGATGACCATTTTATCTGATTCAATTAAATAGCGTTGAATAACGGGCTAATTTTGTGTTCAATATTATTAAAGACTAGTGTTCACACTGTTTTTTAACTGATAATTTTATGTTTATGTTTGTACACCTAACAAATGGGAAACTTACAAAAAAATTAAACAAATGAAACTTAGTAGAAATTTATTCTCTAAGAGTCTAGCATAATGAAAAGGGGTTTTCGGAAACTTAGTTAATAATTTCTCTTGCCTCTTTAAATTGGGTCCACTCTTTCTGAACTGAGAACAAAAGTAGTGCAATAGACCAGTCTCAGTTTTAAGAACACACACACACACACACACATACACACACAAACCCCAAAAATATTCTAATAGGATACAATATTTTGTTTCTTTTTCACACTACTTATAGGCATTTTTGTATTATTTGATATATATTTTTTGATATTTTTAGTTAGTATTTTGTTTAGTATTTTTCATTTAGTATTATTTGGTATATATTTAGTGCTAAAATGCTATCATTTATGTTATCATTTATTTCTTTGTTGAGCTAAAGGTAAGTAGACTCCACTCAAAAAGCAAACTTTCCATTTAGGTTTTTCATCTATATCAGATGATATAGACATAGTGTTAGTCACATTGTTTTCTTACCATAATCTTCTTGTCAACATAATTTATTGAGTACTATATTAGGTAATGTGGGGAGTTAAAAAGAAAGTAGTACATATAGGCCCTTCCCTTAAAGATTTTCTATTAAGTGAGAAACCAAATAAGCAAAATGAGTATAATGTGTTTGGTAGGTATTCCTTGAGAACCTCTCATCCTTTAAGAGTATGGACAACTGATACTTTGATAGGGCAGCTAGGTGGCACAGTGGATAGAGCCCCAGCCCTGTGGTCAAATCTGGCCTCAGATATTTATTAGGTGTGTGACCCTGAACAAGTCAATTATTTGATTGCTGCCCCCCATTGTACTTTGTTTAAACTACCTTTTCTATATATTTTAGAAATAATCTTTCAGTAACTAACAAAGATGTAATAAATAAAAATTATTTAAATATTCCTCTCTCTGTTTCTGTCATTCTGTCTCTTTAATTATAAAACAAATAAACAAAAAGGGTAGTTTCATATCGGGCTAAAATATTTTAGTGTGATCCTGATAAGGAAAAGCTGCATGGAATCCTGTAAGTCATTCAACCTTTCCCACCTTTACTTCTTATGAAAGTAAGTATATATTACTGCTTGTTAGATTTGAGAATATGAGGATGCTTGCTTAGTTCATATATAAGGTCTGTTTCATCTTTAAAATTCTACACTATTCTAAAATATAGGCCTTCAGACATGGAATGGAATTTAGTGATTATCTGACCATAGTGGTATAAATGTTAAGAATTAAATGAATTTAGATTAAGATGAGAGAACATTTGTGAGGGGGGAGCATGAACAAGTCAAAATCATTCATATGTCTTAACTATTACTAATGTTAAAACAATGCTTGTAGATTAACATTTAAAGCAACTTTGAACAACTGTCCATTTAAGATTCTTTAAATCAATCAATTCAGTATAAATTGCATTTGGGCCCCTTCCAACAGTGCAGTGACTTGAAAACCTATGGAAGTGGGCAGAGAACCTCTCTGCTGACAGGAAGGGTTTACTCAGTATTAAATGCCTCAGATCTTGCCCTTGACTTTGAGTTTGAAAGAGAAACTTGTGGGAAGAAAAGAGAGGTTTATAAGGAGCTATCTGTGATGGCTGTGGGAAAGGCCATACTTGACTAAAAGTGAGATTGAGGTAGGTCTTTCTTGAGGATTGTTTGTCAAAGATCAAGCCTGAGGAGCTGAAGTAGACCAATGGAAACAGACATGAGCAAAAGATACCACCTTTCTAAGCTGGGAAAAGGGGCAGGTCTTGGGTCTGATAACAATAACAAAACTTAACCCTACTTCCTTCCTTACTTTTCCTGTAGGAGTTGAGGAGGGGGATTTACCACTTACTGCTTGACAATTTGCTTCCTGCTTTCTTTGTCCATCTAGGCTTTTTGAGTGGGAACCTAGTTATGAGTTTTCTTTTCTAGGCATTTATTTAAAATTTTAAGCTGTTTAAAATGTGATAAAACTTGTTGGCCAACAAAATCTGTACTGTTTGCTGTGTTTATTGAATAAACATAAAGGCAGGAATTTCCTCTTAGAAACTAGAGAAACATTTATTTCTCAGTGATGGGGTGTGTGTGTGTGTGTGTGTGTGTGTGTGTGTGTGACAGCAGATGTAGGATAGAATCGTGTCCCATCTTAAATTAACTTCAAAAAGGGAGATCAGTTAGGAAGCTGATGTAAACATCTAAGCAAGAGCAGATCAAGGCACTGAAATAAAGTAGTATTTGTGTGAGTGGAGGTAAAGCATCTGATTTCAGAGATACTGTGGAGCTGGTGCAACAGAAAGATTTGAGGAATGATTAGATGTGAGAGGTGAGGGATAATGAGGACTAACACTAAGGTTGAAAACATAGTAGACAGGAAGAATGGTGGTTCCTTTGACAAAAATCGGAGAGTTTGGAAAATGGGTTCCATTAAAAAAGATCATTGGTAACTTTGGGGAAAGCAGTTTCAGGTGAATGACGAGATGAAAAGCCAGATTGAGAACAGCTGAAGTAAGGGGAGAGGAAGTGGGCAAAGGGAGAGTTTATTGATTAAGGAAAAGAAGTAACAAGTGCACATATTAATATTGTCATCATCTGAATAAGCTCGTAATATTTTAGGACTACTTCTAAAAATAGGTTTTTTTGGAGATTTTTTTTTTATCAGAAAGAGACTTTTACTTTTGTATTCTTAAAAGATTATTTGTTGCTTTTCATGATTTTGTCTTCAAATCTACAATATTTTCCTAAATAAAATATTTATTGCTACAAACAAATAGCAAATATAAACCTGATGAAACACATTTTGTTTGGATACTCATGTTCAGGGCATGCTAACATACGTTAAATGATTTTTCTTTTCACCAATGTGATTTTTTTTTGCCTTTTTTCATTAGTTAGCAATGATTAATCTCTTGGAAGTTAAATTCTAGGTTGATCCACTGTATAGAAGGGATAGGTAGCAGCCATTGTGGCATGATTTCAGGTGCTTTTCTCTATGCTGGGAGATACTCTTTCTTTATTTCCATCTTTTCCTCACCAAGGTTCACATCAGGTACTACCATTTCCTTTAGGACATCTTTCCTATTTCTCTAGTTGAAGGCAATCTCCTCTTCAAATTTTCTTATAAAACCATCTTAATTTGTCCTTGACTCTCACTTGATCACATTCCACCAAGTGTCATTGTAAGTAAAGAGGAATTATTTTTCCTTTTTAGATTAGACTACCCAGGATCCTAGATATAATTTCCTAGGATCATGGTTATACTGTGACTGTGCAGTGACATATAGGGATGATGTAACGTAGTATATTATAGTAGTAAGTACTATGCTTGCTCTTTATTATGTCATGATGATATTGCTGAAGTTAACCTGTGAGCTTAATGTTGGCAAAATTCCTTCTTTGCCTGTGACCCTGTAATCAAGTGGACACTGGTTAATAAGTGGGGAATATGACAGTGTAATGCTGTGCATGCCTTGATTGGCTCCTGTCAAGGCTTAGGGGAGACTAGGCATGCACAAGGAGAATGTGCATGTGTGTTTGCCTCAACTGGCCCTCCTTGAGGCTTAGGGAACGCACAAGCTGGAATTCTGTGCATGTCTCCATCAACCCCCATGAGACTTAGGGACCTTTAGGAGTTGTAATTCCTATTCTCACCCAACCCTGTGAGAAGAGTAAGTAGGGGATGCTGTAAGAATTGGTGCTCCCATTATCAGCAACTCCTTTGAGAAGAATGGAATAGAATAAAGTAAGTGTATTTAACCCCTTATTATGGATCAAGTGAATCTGTATTAGAGCTCCTGCTAGAAAAGTTCCTTTTAGCAGCCCTCCTGTGTCTCCACCTGGCTTATACTTGGCACATTCAGCATTACCTGTGTGTGTGTCATATCAATCAAATATTTCGGATTTGCCAAAATAGCTGAAATTTCCACCCTTAGAATCACTGCTTTGAGTTTTGATACTGTGTCCAGAAACTATCTTTAGACAGGAAACGATGTGATCTAGAATGGGAGTAATCCATTAACTCATGGGTACTTATAATTTCACTGGTAGAAATTAAGGCCCCCAGAAAGCCAGGAGAGATCAGTTTGGTTTGGGGGTAGAGAATAAAAAGAAAAGAGCACTATTGGGATGGGTAGATCCTCTTGGACTGAATAGCATAAGGGTGTTGAAGTCACAGGACTGAGTGGATGACACCAAAAAGAAGAAATGACTGAACTAGTACTCCTGGCTATTGACAAATTTTATTTATTTATTTCAAAATTTTGCCTGGAACAACTTAGGTTAGGACATTTTCTGATTCTACTTGAGCTTCTTCAGCGAAGCTATTTTGCAAAGTGGTTTTCTACCAGGAACTCATGTCAATCATCATGAAATTCAAGATGATCCATTATTAGACAATGCAAATCTGAATGACGATCAACTTAAGAGTCTTACTGGGTTAGAATATTAATATCTAACTAAAACTTATAGTCTTTCATTAAGAGATGAAAAACATGGGCTATACCAAACATGGTTAAACAACTGAAAGTTGAGTCATTCAATGAAAGTGATTTTCAAAGGATTATTAATTAGTTCACTAAGGGAAATAAAAATGAGTGAACAAGTTTGTTCTGAAAGCTTTTTGGTACATTTCACTCTAACTGAGACACCAGAACACATTTTTGTTCTATTAACCCTGTTAGGTAGGTGGGAGGAGTGACTCAATTCAATTCAACAGATATTTATAATTCCTTTCTATGTAATGTGCATTAAAGATATAAGAAGAAAATGATGAGTAGCTTGCAATCTACTATTGAGTCCAGATGTATACATAAATGACTACAAGGCAGAGCACAATGTAAGGTTCATGCTATTCTATTCATATCTACTACCCATTTGGAAACATGTTTAGGTAAGTAAGAGTGATTTATGAAATGCTGTCATTTGGAAAGGGCCTTCTGGAAACATGTTGGAACTGTGTCATTAAGTACTCTCCATGGTCTCTTCTCACTCACCTGTTCTCTCAATATCTATTTAGTAAATACAAGTGAGGTGCCAGATGTCCTTATTACAGTGAAACCTGTGCTCACTAGGAACGACATTACCCATATCGAGGAAGGAAAAGTGACTGATAAATCTTACAAATAACGGCAACAGGTTGGAGTCTAGCTCAATCGTAAAACAAAGAGAAGGAATTCTTTACGTAGGCATGACCTCTTAACTGTAACATAAAAGGTGTAAAACGTTGCCTTCAGTAGAAATACAATCAAATTAGCTTGCTTATTTGAAACTTTTTCACTTAACGTAATTCACCATTTTCCTTTCAGGTCACACAGAATTTACATTTGTGTATATCTCTCCAGGCTACGCCTCCTTTGTTAGTGTTAGGGTTATCCTTGAATTTGGAAGAGAAGGATGCTTACAGTTTCCTGGTCTTATATGTTTCATGAGTAAGCCTGGGTTGTTATGGCAACACTCTTCTTCACCTCTATCTTAGTGATCTGTCATGGGGGCCATCACCAGTCGTCTTGACTTCTGTCTTGCCACTAGACTCTGATGACGCTGGAGGAGAGAGTGAGGATGATGACTTTGCACAACTGGGCCTCACTTAAATCCAGTTCACACCCAAGTCAAGATATCACCGTCATGATGTCATTGATCCTCTTCCAGAATGATGAATGAGCAGCAATCTACCATCCAACCAAAACCCTGGTGATTGTTGTCTACAGATCCCTAGGCCATCACTCCCCAGTGACTTTGATACCTGGCTTATAATTTTCCCATCCTCCCCAACTCCAGACCTCATGCTGTGAGACTTCAACAGACCTATTGATTCTCCTTCAGATACCCTCCCTCACCCTGCAGTTCTTCAGTCTATTCACCTCACGTGATCCCGTCCTTCAACCCCACCTCAGCCACACACAAAGATGGTCATACCCTTGACCTTGCCCACAAA
Source organism: Potorous gilbertii (assembly GCA_028658325.1). Lineage (NCBI taxonomy): Eukaryota > Metazoa > Chordata > Mammalia > Diprotodontia > Potoroidae > Potorous > Potorous gilbertii. Next base: position 97,746,390 of record CM053774.1, on the reverse strand, counting down.
TGTACCATCTCCATGTTCTGAAACCCCCTTATCCAACCACAATCTATTGGTTTTTCACCTCTCATAAACCCTATTCTTTATATGCACCACGACCTCTTCACCCTTCATTTCTCACCCAGACCATTTCCCCTGCACTTGACACTCTCTCCTCTTCTCTCTATCTTGACTCCTTGGTGAACCAATTCAATTCTACACTGTCTTCCTTATCATGTCACTAACTATACCCAGCCAAGCCTTAGCCTTGGATCATTCCCACCATTTGTTACCTATATGCCTATACATGGGCTGCTGAATGAATGAAAGTCATACTGACAGGGTCCAGTACAAATTTATGTTACATAAGCTCAACTAAGCCTCCACTGCTCCTAGGCAATCCTACTATATCAACTTACTATTCCATTCTTTAGAGGAGCTACTCCAAATGTTTTCATCCCTCCTCAAACTTTCTGGTGTTCCCTCTCTCCCTCACTCAGCTGTGAAACTTAGCTCACATTTTATACACACATTTGCTGAACTCCCTTTTCTCCCCTCTTCCTCATCTCCTATCCTTCTGGTGCCTTCTCCCATTTATCTCTTACTTCACCTTGTCTCACATGATGTAGTAGCCTTATTTCTTACTCAGGTTAACAGGACTTCTACTTGTTTAAGTGATCTCATTCCATCCTCTCTCCTCCAATAGATTGCCCTCTCTGTCATCCCCATTCTTTCACTTATTTGCAATTTCTTTTTCTCAACTGGCACATATCCTATTGCCTACAAACGTGCCTATGTGTCCTCTCTCCTGAGGGAACCCTCATTTGATACTTTCATCCCTTATATTTATTGTCCTATATCTCTTCTGCTCTTTGTATCTTAACTCCTCGACAAAGGCAATTTACAATAGGTGCCCCCACTTAATGTCCTCTTACTCTTTTTCTAACTCTTTATAGTCTAGGTTCTGACCTTATCATTCCCTCAAAACTGCTCTCTCCAAAGTTACCAGATCTCTTAATTGCCAAATCCAATGGTCTTTTCTCAGTCCTCATGCTCCTTGATCTCTCTGTAGTCTTTGACACTGTTGATTAGTCTCTTTTCCTTGATGCTCTCTCTTTAGATTGTCCAGATGCCACACTCTTCTGGTTCTTCTCTTACCTATTTATCCTTTTCTGTCTTTTTTACTGGATCCTCTTCCAGACCATGCCCTCCAACCACAGTTATCCCTCCTGGTCCTATCCTGGACCCTCTTCTCTTTTCCTTCTATACTACCTCACTTGGTGATCTTATCAGATCCCGTGTATTTAATTACCACCTCTGATGCTTTTCAAATCTGCTTTTCCTACCCCATAGCTCTCCTGACCTTCAAGCTCATATCTCCAACTGCCTTTCAGATATCTCAACCTGGATGTTAAGTATATGTCTTAAATTCAACATATCAAAAACAGAATTTATCATCTTCCCCCCTAAATCTTCCCTATCTTCTAATTCTCCATTGCTTTCCCATTCCTCAGGCTCACAATCTAGGAGTCATCCTTCATTCCTCACCATCTCTTATCCCCGATATCCAAGCTGTTACAAAGATTTACTGATTTCACCTTTATAACTATCTTTTGAATACATATCCTTCTCTCCTGTGACACTGCTACAACCCTAGAACTGGTCCTCATCACCTCATACCTTGATTATTGAAGTAGCCTATTGGTGGGTCTGTCTGCCTCAAGTCTCTCCCCACTCCAATCTGTTCTCCATTCAGCCACTAAAATGATTTTCCTAAAATGCAGGTCTGATCATATCATTCCCCTACTCAGAAAGCTTCAGGGATTTCCTGTTGCCCCTAGAAGCAAATATAAAATTCTGTGTTTGGTTTTCAAAGTCCTTCACAATATACCTTCTCCTACCTTTCCAGTCTTCTTTCATCTTCTTCACTACAGTAATACTGTCCTTCTGGTTTTTCCATGCCCTAGACTCTGGACATTTTCTCTGACTGCTTCCCCTCCCCCCCCTAACCAAGCCTGGAATACCCTCCTTCCTCTGCTCTATTTATTGACCTCCCTTGCTTCTGTTAAGTCCCACCTAAAACCTTACCTTCTACAAGAAGTCTTCAGGAACTCCTCAAGTCCAATGCTTTCCTTCATTTAATTATTTACTATTTATCCTAGATATAGGATATATATTTGTTTGCATGTTGTCTCCCCTGTTAGATTGTAAGCTTCTTGAAAGTAGGGACCATTTTTTGACTCTTTTTGTATTCCCAGCACTTAGCACACTGCCTGGCACTTAATAAATGTTGATTGATTGATAAAGGCAAAAGAGAAGCTTAGGGAAAAAACTATAAGAAAATTTGATGATAGATATATCAAATTAGGAGTATCAAGGAAAACTTCATGATCAGGATCTCAAAGGAAAAGAAGAATTCAACAGGTTGAAATTAGCAAAACATTCTAGGCATATGAAACCAAAAATTTACACAGAACAACTAGGTGTCAGGTAATAGTTCAATTTAGTAGAGATGTAGATAGTGGGAAGGGAGGTATTGCCAAGTAGGTTTCAAAGGTACCTTGGAGCCCGACAGACTGTGGAGGGCTTTCAATGTTAAGCTAAATCTGTGAACTGCTATTTATGGCTTCTTTGAGAGAAGACTTTGGGAAAAGTGAAAGGAAATGAAAGAATCTGAGCTAAACAATAAGGAAAGAAAAACATTGTGAAGGCAGGGGTTAGATCTGAGAAAGGTAGAGACACATTTTTGGAGAAATTAGTGGAAAGTTTGAGGAAAATAATCTGGTCCAGATTCTGTTTTTAGGTTGTATGTGAGAAGTTATAGAAGAAGCAGGAGAGGAGACAGGCACTTGAGTTAAATGAGGAGAAAGAAATTGTGAAGGTGATTTTTGAGGGGTTATTTTTTGAGACTAACTTTGAGGAAAGAAGAAATTTGGATAAAATTGAGAACCAGCTGAAGGAGGATTGTACAGTAAGAATTGGAGAAGAAAAAAGAAGAGAACAGAGGTGATTCCCTACTTAGGGATACTGAGGCAGCTTTTTGTCAATTTGGTAAGAACAAGAGAAGATTTTTTTTGTCTTTTGGAGGGTAGAGCAAAGAACTCCTCTCAAAGTCTCCATTTAAAGACATCTCCTAACCTAGCCAACTCTTCATTTCCAACCAGCTGCACCCTTTGGATTAGATTACACCATGTTCCTGACATACCTTCTTCCTCTAACTCTTATTTTTCAGCTTCCTTGATTAGATTATAAGCTCCTTAGGGAGAGAGCCTGCCTCTATTTTTTTTTTATCACTTGTATCTGCAGCGTAGTGTCTGGCATGTAGTACGTGCCTAATACATGTTAATTGACTAAATAACAAAGTATTTCCCAATATTTTGCATAACAGATGATTACTACCTAATTCTAATGATTCAAGTGGGCATATATTATAGTGGCAGAAAGAATCTAGAAAGTATTAGCAAAGATTACAAAATCTTGAGCTAAAAAGTGAAAGCTATAAGGGCATGTATTGTATTTTCCTCGTTGCTGCCCATTTGATGTAAGGGAAATAGAAGAGAAAAACTCATTTGTTATTTAGGAAGTGAACAATTGGCAAGAATGATGTGTCTAACAGAGGGATTTTCATTTCTGAGCTATGGTTTAAAATACAGGAGTGATAGGTCAGGGATAAAATGAACCTAATAGATGCTATTAAGAATTTATTTTGGGAGTGTCTTGTAATCTAATCAAAAGGGTTTTAAAATCAAAAGGATGAATGAGGTAGAAAACTGCTTATATGATGCTGTTAGATGCATAGAGAACAGTTCAAATGGAAGAAAAGAAGCAGTTCAGACACCCAGAAGGAGACAAAATCCAAGAAAGGAGTTATTAATAAAACCTGTGACCTTTTATTGCCCCAAATTTAGAAAACAAGAAAGTTAAAGTAGAGGTTCTAAGTCAAGGAGGTAAATTTGATATCATTGAAACTTGGTGGGATAAAGTTCATTGCTGGTATATAACTCTGTATAGTCATATCTTATTCAGATCAATGTAAGTCTTAGAAAGTTGCCTGGAGAATTGTGAGGTTAAATGACTTGACCTGGATCTCACAGTCAGTTTATGTCAGAGGTACGACTCGAACTCAGGTCTTCCTGACTTTGAGGCCATTTTTATTGCCCTTACCCTAAAGGGAAAGAATTACTGAACAATATATACAAAGAGTTTTGACTCTACTGCCGATATGAATTCAGGAATGTTAAGGTTTTTAAGTAGATGATCTTTGGCATTCCAATCTTTATTGCATTTTAAAACTTGTATTTAAAAAACTTAAAAAATATGGGGAGAAACGTTTGTTTGCTGAACATTCTGGTGTCACAGTAGGGAACAGATCAGGGAAAAATACCTGATAAGAAAAAATAAAAACCAAAGCAATAACATTAATAGTAGACTTTGGTCAAAACAGAAGTCACTGTATCTCCCACCAAATCCACCTTTCTTCTGAATTTTCCTGCTATTGTTGAGAGCACCGCCATCCTTTCAGTCACCCAGGTGACTTGGGGTCACTTTCAACTTGTCTCCCTCATTCCATATATCCAATCAATTGCTGACTGTTGTATACATCCCCCTTTCCCCCATAACCACTATCCTCGTTCAGGTCCTCATCACTTCTGTCCTCGATTCTTACAACAGACTCCTAACTGGTCTTCTTGCCTCAAGTCTCTTCCCATTTCACATCACCCTCCACCCAGCTACCAAAGTCATTTCTGCAAAGTTCAGGTCTTATTATGTCATCTCTCTACTCGATATACTCCAGTGATTATTTTTTATCACTCTAGGGTCAAATATAAATGACTCTGCTTGGCATTTAAAATGGTTCACAACTGGAACCCTTCCTCTCTTTCCAAGCTATTTACATATTACTCTCCTCAGCATTCTCTATTATCCAGAAATTCCAATCTACTTGCTTATCACTTACAAATGCCGCCCCATCTCTCAATTCCATATTTTTGTACTAGCTGTCCCCCATACCTAGAATGCTTTTCCTCCTCACCTCTGTCTCCTACAATCTTTAGATCAAGCACCAGCTGGAGTGGGAAGGCTGTTCTTGTCCCTGCCTCACCTACCCCATGCTTTCCCCTTCAAGTTTACCTTCTATTTAATTTAGATAGCAGTTAGGGTAAGAGTGGGGCAAAACCTGCAATTTAACTCTTTCTACATAAAAATAATTTCACTACTATGGAGAATGCCCCAGTGAAGAAGCTCCTCCTGCCAGCGCAAATTGGTACTTTTCCTCTGCCATTTTTCGTTTAAGAGAATTTTCTGGAGCACTGAGAAGTTGAATGACATACTCAGCATCATATACAATGAGTCACATAGCTCAGACACAGGACTTGAACCCATGCTTTCTTTTTTCTTTTCGAGCTTCTGAGCATGTTGTTTTATTAAGCAATGCATGCTTAACCCAGCATCCTCAGTTTTGCAATGGATCTTGAATACAGGGGGAGACAGATTTTTATCCATTAAACAGGTTATAAACTAGTATACAAGATTAATTAAATCTGTTTTCTAATTAGAAGAAAGATTAGGGGCTTTCTGAGTTAGGGGAGAGATGACTGAGTTTTGAGAGTTGGGAGGAAGGAGAGTGAACAAGTGCAAGTCTCCAAAATCAGAAAAACAGATGTCCTACTTTTCCCCAAGTGTCTATGTTAAATCAAAGGAAAATGGAAACAGTAAGCAGATTGACCAATATGGGGCCAGTTTTCAGATAAGACATATGGATTATTTAAGGTGTATGACTGTGAGAAAACTCCTTGTATCAGTCTTTGGATCTAATTGGGTTTCTGGTCAGCACAACCTAGATCTTAGTTAAGGGTTTCTAAGCAATAGGTATAGATGTCAAACCCAGGTTTTTCTGGCTCTGAAGTCAGCTCCCCAACCACTATACTACATTACATTGCTTCATTGCTCCGGTACTTAGCATGGTACTTGGCAAGCACATAAATTTTTGGCAAATTGTTCCATTGAGGGCAAGAACAAATTTTCTCTTTCTTGGCACATCTGGCTCACCTTCTACATATAAAAAGCATTCAATAAATCCTTTGTCTTGTTATTATTTTGAAAGTTGCCTGGGAATAGTCTATGAACATTTAGGTTATGTATATTAAATACACAATGGAAGTAGTTAGGTCATATAGTGAGTAGAATATTGGTCTTAGAGTCAGAAAACTGACTTTAAATCCTGCTTTCAGCACTTACCAGTTTTATGACAAAAAGGGAAATCACTTAAGGTCTCTCAGGACCAATTTCTTCTCATATAAAATGGGGATAATTCTAACACCTAGGACTACTGTAAAAGATCAATTAAGATAGGTAATATGGGAAAAATGTTCTTCAAACATTAAAGCGATAGATAAATATTAGCTATTATAGAACAGATAAATAACCAGTCAATAATTGAAATACATGAAGGTCTCTCTTACTTTAATTACATGAAGGTATATTTTGGACTAGATGTCTCATGGACATTTCAAACTCAACAAATTCAAACACAAACTCATCCTAAGTTTTTCTAAGTTTCTCTATTATCATCAACATCCTTTCACTGGCTCAGGTTCTCAACTTCATTGTCATCCCTCACTATCAATGTGTGTGTGTGTGTGTGTGTGTGTGTGTGTGTGTGTGTGTGTGTGTGGTTTGGAAAGTCTTGTTGTTTCTATCTCTACCTACATTTTTCTAGCATAGTTCAAACCCTCTCCACCACTCATTCATCACCTATATTGCAGATAGTAGGAGCCTAAGTCATCCACCATAGTCACCAAAGTGATATTGCAAAAGTAAATGTGTGACTTATTCACCTGTTTGCTTCAGCAAACTTTTGTTGACATTAGGATCAAATGCACACTCCTCCATTTGGTCCTTAAAGCTCTTTACAAACTAACTTGATCCTACTTTTCCAGCCTTATTGCGGAATTTTCTTCTTGCTGATGTCTGTAATATTACCATGCTGGTTTTCTTAATGCCGTTGTTTACCCTTAGTACTCCCATCTCCTGCCATCCTTTAGCCCTGGTTGCTCCCTGTGCCTGGAATGCTCTCCCTCCTCCCCTCTACTTCTCGGAATGCCTGAGTTTCCTTGAAGACTTCCAAACCACTTTCTACATTAAGTATTTCCTGGTCCTTGTAGCTTCTTGGTTCTTCCTTCCCAAGGTCATTTTTATGTTGCATAAATTTCATGTTTCCTAGGTTAGACTGTAAGGTCTTTGTGGGCAGAGGAATTTTATTTTTGTCTAATATGATGCTGGATATATGTTTAGTGACTGTTGGAATCTGACCTTTAATGAACCAGATCTTTTCCTCTTCTGGGAGAAAGTGGAGTAGAGTAGTGGAAGTGGGGATAATTTTGATATGGTTCTAGGTCTAAGTAATTTTTAATGTGGAATCTTAAATTGCCTACTCTTTTCAAGACTCAATTTTTTGTATAGTTATAGATATAAACAGAAGAAATTCTGCATAGATAATTTGCCCAATTTTGGCCAACTTTTACACCTGTAAGACAATTTTAAAATAAAAAAGGTCTTATAGAAGAAATCCTCTGCAAATTGAATTTGTGTAACTGCATATTGATATACATAGCATAAAAATTTTTATTTGACTCAATCAGATGATATCAGTTATGTTGAACTTAAATAGAAATTTCAGTGCTCAATGAATGGCAGAGACTGATAAAGAAACAGAAATGGGCCCATTAGATCTAGCCAGATTTAGATAGTAACAAAAACTTTGCTTTAAAAAATATTTATCCAATTAAAGCTAGCTCAGAAGTGAAATGATGTTAAAATATTCTAATGGAACCAGGCAAGCGAGATGCTGGAGTGCAGTATCCAAAGCCCATTCAGGTAACCAAAAAGGCACCAGCTGTAAACCCAGCTGCAGATGGAAGAAAGAACATAGCAGAAGAAGCATCTTGAAACTCCTCCGTACTGTAGTTTTTGTGAATGACCATTGTGATGTCTCTGGTATGGGAGCACATTAAGAAGAAAAGACAAGATAAACACCGTGACCACACCACAAGCCTCAGGAAAGACATTGTCAGTTTATTGTTGAAGGCACATTGTGTAGCATTTCACTGAAGAAAATGTCCCTTGGTATTCCAGGGGGCAAAGTTGCATCTCCAAAGCATGGTAAGCAGCCCATAAGCCTCCAAGATAGGCATTTAGTTTAAATCATTAACATGGAGTATTGGCTTTATTTTGAAAAGAATGCTTACAGTCTCAGCATATAATATTATGGAAGGTGATACATTTAGAAAACTTGATTTTAATCAGTTTCAATAAAATGACTATTAAAAGAATTAAGCCAAGTTTTAACTAAAAGATAAAATGATCTTTTTATTCTAAAATTAAGAATACTACTATTCATGTAGATAAGACTTAAAACCAGTGCCCAAACTCCTAATTTATTTTTTTGTAAATATCTATTTTGAAATTGAGAGATTACTTTGTTTTTCCTATTTATGTAAATAGAATTTGATGCTTTAAAGGTGTTTGAGGGTGGAGATAAGGTGTCTCTTTAACCTTAGGATAGGTCCAAGGCACAATAGCAGCATTATTAATTTCCCCTAAGAAACCTCATCAGGGGGCTTTCATCTGGCCTTGGTGAGATCAGAATGAGACGGTAGTTCAAATTCCATTGCCCATTCAACCTCCTGAGACTTCAAATGAAGGAACCAATTATGGTGGTGGATGTTGGGATGTAGACTTGTGTTTTCAACTAATCAGACTGAGAGTACCATCAATTCATTTTACAAACACCACTGAGGGACATTTAAGTGATGATGGCTTTCAGTCACTAGTCATATGGACTGACACTGAACTGATAATCTGAAGGTGAAAGCTTGGTTTGAGCCTCTCAGTTTTTCTAATTGTATCTCTTTGTATCCCTTTAGACTGTTTGCCCAGCATCCAATATTTGATTTTATATTGCTTTGTCTTCTATCTTTTAAATAAATTTAATCTTACATGATGGTAGCTATGAAATTCACAAATAGAACATGTCACTTGGGAAATTTAAGATGATACAGACAAAGTAACAGAATATTTTCTTTTATGAAAAAAATGAATGTTCTTTAATCAGATGATAGTGGCATCTGCAAAGCCATTGTCAAATGCCAAGATTAAGTAATATTTTGTTATGTAATTAGAATATCACTGTAAAGAAATTTGCTTACAAATTTCAATGATTGACATTCAACCAAATCATGGAAGATATCTGAAACTTTAATTTCATTAAAGAAAATATCTTTATAACTATTGAAAAAGATGAATTATTTACTTGTTATTGCTGGTCAAGTGAGTTATTATGATGTAATAAGCTGTTTTCTTTCCTATATAGAGGATGATTTAATGGATGATTCATTTTTCAAACATTCCCTCTTTTTTTCTAAGATTTTGAATATTGAAAGTTTCTTATATAACCCCATTCAGCAACATGGTAAATGATGCTTTGGTGCTTCAAAGTGAATTTGAACTTTAAGAAAAAGAGGGTCTGATACACAGCTCAATTTACATTCAGTGGAATGCTTGAATTTTCTGTTTTGCCTTTTTTGAAATATATTGAACAATTACAAAAGGCTGTGGTGATTTCTTTTTTCTTATTTGCTTTTGCCCCTATAGTTTGTATATATATTTTATACACTGATGACTCTTTAAATCCTGTAAGTATCACACCCAGGAATGAATCACATTCTTTGAGTCAATAATTCAGTCCTTGACGCCAACCTCTGAGGGAGAATATTATGGTCATGCTGTCTGAACAGTGCCGTAGCTATGGCTACCTATATCATTCTCAGCAATGGAAAAAAAAGTGACAATGACATTAAATTTAATCCGGTTCCCCTTTTCCGTGGTTCCCACTGGGATGAGCCACTAGTATCTTGCCTTAAATATTCAAAGCCTTCCTGAGTAGTTTGCATGTGTTCATATACTGGGACAATGTCCTGCTAATACAGAACAATAGATCTGTCATGTATTTCTCCTGTGAGTGGATGTGAGTCTGCAGCCAGTGAGTATAGGGGCTAGGAGCTGATTTTCCTTAGCAATTGTCTTTATGAGACACATTAACAGACGAATTGCAGTAAGGAAATATCTATAGAGACTCTGAGTATTTATTATGAATTGGATTATCTGAGTTTACAAACCCAAAATGGAATGAAAAACTAAGATCCTTTATATAAAAATATGGGTTGAAGGGGGGAGGGAACTCAGCTTTATTTTCAGTCACACTTCACCAGATGTGAATGAAGCACTACAAAATATAACATGGTTGAATACATTCGGGAGACATGATTTAATATATATTGAGTGAAAGTAGCCTACATTCATTACCTCACTATTATCCAGAAAACTCAGGCAAATGTACAGTTTCCTTTCCAATCCTGTTTGGGGAATTATAAAAAGAAAAAGAGATTTATGTTGACTACCATTTGGGAAAACATACACACCCAGTGAACAGTGAACACTTTTTGCATCTTATAATTATAAAATTAAAAAAGAAGACTCTTTTATTTCTAAATAGCAAAGAATTTCTACAATGGCATTTGTATCTAAGAATTTCAAATCCCTCTGATTAACTGGCATTTTTGTTATTTAAGGATTTTTAAAAAGAGTTACAAGCTTATTTTTCTTTATTTTAATAAAACTTAAGAATAGTACATAAATTTTTCCCCTCATATAGAAAAGTCCCTTCTTAGATGTGTTATTAATAATTAATAACTGGCCTTGCTACTCAGTTTTAATAAGTAATATCATATGGAATATGAAATAAAAATATATAAACAGCAAAAGTAGCCAAAATAAAATGAACCTAAGCATCTTTAATCATTTCAATTTCTTTCTTTCTACTATTTTGACAATTATTGTTGCTAGAGATGCAAAGATAAAACCTTGTAAACCTTGGCTATTTGTCGTCTTTTTTATTGAGTACCTTGGATTCATGGTGTTCTATTGTCCGGTAGATATGCATGTATAACTCCTGCTACTGTCAGTAGGAGTCAAACACTTTTACTGAAAGAGGAATGGGTGCCTTAATAACTTGGTTTCCTTCAGTAGGTAGAAAATAGAAGATTCCCATCACGGCAGTGTTTTTGATGCCAGGATCATAGACAAATACACGATAAATTAAAAATCAGTTATTTTTCTAATGACCTATCATTGACTTTACATAACTAACAAGTAAGCAGCTCAAAGTGGCCACCTAATTGGTACTGATTGACTTTTGGTTTCTGACTTTAGTCCTTGTATATAATATGGAATGAAATAGTACTATATTGTGGATTTGTAACTCAAACTTGACAAATAAAGTATAGACTTTCTCTTTAGAAAGAAAACAGACCAATCTTAAGGTGACAAAAAAGGGTAAGGACAAATAGTACTGTCGGATTTCAGTTAATGGAATAAAAACCTATTTGGAAAAAGTTTTTCTAAATTATCCAATTCCAAAACTTGAACTTTTATATCCAAGGTCAGCTCACCTTTCATACTATTAATCATCATGGAACTAGCACAAAGGTTGCCAACTTGGGACCATATTGAGTTTTAAAGGATGCAAACTAATTTAAGAGATCATGAATGGGAAGGAAGACCTTCCAGACAAAGAGAATGAGCAAAAAAGTGTATTAGAGATGGGAAAAGTGTCCTGCAAAATAATTTCTTTGTGGCATAACAGTAGTGGTTATATATTAATTAAGGTTAGGATTTATCCCGAACTTGTGTGAAAATAACCAAAGTTTATCTCTAGTGCTCTCATTTAACTAAAAAAAAAAAAATCTGGTTCCTCTTTCATAGGCATCTTGCCAATAAAGTGTTAGCTCAGTCTTTGCGTTTTATTAAATAAATGAATTAATGAAAATTGCCCTGGTTCCTCCAATCTGGAAACTACTTCTAACAGGTTCATGGTGGAGAAGGAAAAATACATCGGTGTCCCTCCCCCTCCTTCTAAAAATCTATTTTTTCTTAGGTCTCTGACCTAGGCTGAAGGAACAAGAGACTTGATGAACCCCTGGGGTGTTCTTGACCTCCACTTTAACAATGGGACCAGGCATATGGGATCCCCAAGGGAGTCAATAAACTCTAATCCATTCAAGTTCCACACATTAAGATAACAGGTCTACTGAATATAAAATTAAAAATCTATCATAATTTCTGGTTTGGGGTATTTTATCATTTTCTATTTTGCTGTATGTTGTCTGGGATAAGAACCTTCAATAATCTTTTAGTCTACTAGATACTAGTGAACCCATGACCCTACATTCTATTTGTGTACTCACTCATAGGTTCAACTCTCATTTCTATGCAGATGACTACCAAATCTACGTATCTAGCTCTACTTTCTCTCCTTAACTGTAGTCCTTCCTGAATTAGTGACTGCCAAAGGAATATTTCCAGCTATTTCCGGAAGTATCTTAAGTGCAATGTAGCCAAAATAGAAGTCATTATTTTCCCTCTTCTTTTCCTAATTTCTATTGAAGGTACAACATTTTCCATTTAGATGCTCAGTTTCACCAAGTTGGATTCATCCTTTTCAGTCTTCATGTCCCATCAGTTACCAAGTTTTGCTGATTCTGCCTTCTCATCTCTCTATTGGACTGTTGCAATAGACTTGTCTCCAGACTCTCCCATTGCTCTCATTTTCTATGAAGCTGCAAAATGCTATTCCTAAAGGAAAATTTTAACCATGTCACTCTCTTGTCAACCGCATCAACCTCCCTGATCAAGAAGTTCCAACGATTTTCAGTTGTCAGTAGGATCAGATACAAACTCCTACTTTCGGCGTAAGAATCTTTTACACAATAACTTTAACCAGGTTTGGTGGCACCTGTTAGGCTGGAAGATCATTTGAGCTTTGGATTCTGAGCTATAGTGGGCCAAATTGTTTTTGTGTCTGCATAGAATCTAGCACCAATATGGTCCATCTCTAGTAGTGAGAGGACCAGATTGCCTAAGAAGAGACAACCTGACCCACAAACAGAGAGCAAAGTTCTCATGCCTATCAGTAGTGAGATTGGACTACCATAGTTCCATCTTGGGTGAGATAGGGACACCTAATCTTAACTCCCCTAAAAAAAAAGCTAAAAAATGAAATAATCTAATTCCATCCTACTTCCTACTAATAAAACTATCCTTTGAAATATTATAAATTATTTAATTTTTTTAATTTACAGAACAAAAAAACACTTTTGTACTATAATAAAACCTCCATAAAATAAAAAAATCCGTAATATAATAAAAAAAATGTAAGTCTATTATGCGCAATTTGCTATTCCTTTTAAATATATAATAAAATTTTCATGGAAATTTTTTCCCCCTTTTTCCTACCATCCTTCTTCCCCTTACTGTACTAAAAGAAATAATGAATGTTTTTGAATTTTGAATTTTATTTTCTAAGGAAAAAGAAAGATTTTTTTTTTTGGAACAGGTTATTCTTTTAGTGGATGAATAATAAATTAGAGTAGAAGAAAAAACCTGTAAAGAGGCAAATGGAGACTATTATTGAGAGTCAATTTTAGGGTCTTGGTAGTGGGTACAGAGAGGAGGTGATGGAGGTGAGTATTGCATAGCTGGAATCATTTGGAATTGGTTTTACTGACTGGATATGGAAAGTCTCCTGTGTCTGTGTCCTTGCTCTGACTGCCCCTTATGTCTAGATTGCTTTCTGTCTCTGTGCCTCTGCCTCTTGGCATCTTTGGTTTCCTTCAGGACTCACTAGGATTCCTTCCTTTCTTCATGCCTATACCTCTAGTGCCTTGCATTTGATTGGTATATATGTACTTAATGGAGGAAGTTAGTCAGGGCTCTGCTAATCAATTGAATTCTTTATGGTGAAATCACAGAAGTAAGAGTAAGCATTAGAGACAATAAGGTGATGAGATTTTCAATGAAGTGTAAAATAGCCCTACAAGGAAGTTCCTCAGGCAAGCTTGGTGGAATTAGAGGGGCAGCTAACCATTAACCCTGGGTTATCAGCAATGACCCCGATGGCCTTCTAAAAATTATGACATAATTTCCTAAGAGGGCATTCAAGGTAGGAGAAAACTCCAAGAAGGATATTAGCTCTGGCAGCAGAAAAGGAACCAGCTATGTAAGAAAAATCCTATTCTTGACAGAGAAAATTGAGCTACAGAGAGGAAGAGGCCTAGGGAACCAAGCTAGGTGACCTTCCCAGCATAAGAGCATGACAGTATCATGATCAAGGAAAGGACATTGGGGCTATAGGGTGGTGGGAGTGTTTGGTGTCTCGAATCCATGTGCACCCCATGTGCATACCTCTCCCTGTGTGTACTCTCTATAAGTAGCCAGTCTTCCTATTTATGCTATATGTATTTATGTGAGAGTATGCCCCAGGTTATGGGGAATGTTTTGTAGCAGCCTTTCTACTATAGTATCTCAATAAATGCCTTTGCTTTGAGTTACTTTTGTTGGCTGGCTGATTATTAAATAGTAGTTTGTAAGTCATAGTTTTAGTAATGCAGATCCATAGAGTAACTTGAACCCTGAGCATCTAATCAGCCAGCATAATTATAAATGGTGGAAGTATCCCAGAAAAGGTTTAACATCTGTATATTCATGCCTTGTTGATTAGAACACAAACTCCTAGAGAGAATAGAGACTATTTTGTTTTTTTCTTAGAAAACGCACCTGACACATAGGAAGTGTTTGTTATTTGAGGAGATAGCAAGAGAATGTCCATTCCTGCTTCCTTATTTTTTAAACTGGACTTGTGATTTGATCAGCATAAAGAACTCCTGGTGAGGAATCTCCTTTTACCAATGGAGTTCATTCAGATAGAATGTATAGAGTACTACAGTCTTTAACTACTATCAATGAATTCATATCAAAACTCTTTCCCAGGACACTGAATGAACTGTCACACCATTTATTGGGGAATGGCTAAAGCAGCTAAGAAACACTAGCTGGGAGCTGTCACCTTTTAAAAGGTCCCCTGAGTGATCAGCTCTTCTGACTTGGAAGCCAATTAAGCGATTCTTATCTATGAGTCATACATGGTCAGAAGTCTGTGCCTACTTTCTCCCCCACCCTCTTTCAGTCTCTTATGGTGTCCTGGAAGTAGGCAGAGAATATTTGCTCATGGTCTGTACAAACATGTGATTCTACTAAGGTCAACTAAATTAAAATGTTGGACTTACATCCCATGAGTGTTCATTTACATCATTCTATATTTTTTTTATTGTATGTAGCAACCATTGTATTTCCCATTAAATGTTGTTTATAGTTTAGAAAAAACAAACAAACTCTTCTGTGACTTTACCAGAGTGACAGACAGTATTTGTAGGAGATAGGACTAGAAGACAGGCTTCTGTGACCTACTTTTTAGCCATTATACCACATTCCCTTTCATAAATATTACTAATTATCCCACCATAAACTCAAGGAATAGAAGTGAAAAAGGAATTAAGGAAAAAAAAGCTTGAAAAAGGTAAAGAAAGTAAAAAAAGGAAGGTAAGCAATAGGGGTTCACTCCCCCAGCCACTTCAGAATAGTAGAATTCAAATACGTTAATTTAAAAAAAAATCTTGTTGTCACTTCTATAAACTAAATTATACAAGTCCATGTCCTTTTAAAGATTTGGGAGTCTACGTAATGTCCTGGGGTGGGGAGTCATTTCCTTGTGTTCACTTGACACTGTAGAGAAACCTATAGAACTTCTATTAGTTTTGTCACTACCATTCTGCCATGACCTATTGTTTCTCTGTCAACCCAAGTTTTTTACTCACTTTTACTGGGTCATTATCCTTGGGCTTACTGGTTTGCATTCTCAGTTTTGTAACTGTGTATGTCATAGGTTGAGTGGTGATACCTCTGCTCTTAATGAGTCGAGCTTTGTAGGTGGCACCTGTAATAAAGAGATGATGTCATCATATAATCAGTCCATCTTTTTGTTTTGCCACGTTATTAGACAAAATGTTTTTTAAAAAAGAAAACTAGATTATATTATAATAGTCTGGTCTTGATGAAGCCATGCTGGCCCTTTGCAATCACTACTTCCTTGGCTAAATGTTTGCTATTTATCCTTTTATTTACAGGGCCAGAAGTTAGCACCATTCATCTTAGACCACCATTTATAGTCACAAATTGGGGCGGTCAGCCAGCAGACAGCAAGATAGACATATAACCAAGATGAGTATAAAAACTAGGGATGGGTTTACCTGGTATCCTTTTCAGGGATTATCCTTTTTTTTTAAATAGACCATGTAATAGAGACACTAAATAAAAGACTACATCTCCTGGAAAGCTCTAGACATTAAGAACAGGCCTGATGGGACTTCTAGGCCTTTCATTCCCATGAGACTGTGTTCCCTTTGGCATGGTGATTATTTCATAAAGATGATGGCCAGAGGAGAAGGAAGATGGTGACTACATCCCGGAGTTCACAAGAAAAGGGAAATCAGCCAGGATAATTCAGAAATAACCTCAATCATAGCGGGTATTGTGAGATATCAAAGAAGTTGAGAATTACATGGCTACATGTAATGAGAAAGTAGAGGGCTATCATGGTATGCCACATCTCTTTCTAATACAACCACATCCATTGAACCCTGCTTCCATATAAATATTAAAATATGGCTGCTTCTACACAATGTCACTATAATTCCAGTAAATAAAACATCAATAAGAAGAAGCTATCTTAAAAAGTTTTGAAAAAAGAGATAAATGAGAAATTTCTGCCAGATGTGCATATCAAAGGTAAACTACTTCATTAGACTGCCTTAAAGTAGTTCCTGTTTTCACTTGTTGTTTTGTCATTTCAGTCGTGTCTGACTCTTCATGGCCTCATTTAGAGTTTTCTTGACAAAAATGCTGGAGTAGTTTGACATTTCCCTCTCCAGCTCATTTTACAGATGAGGAAACTGAGGCAAACAGAGTGAAGTAGTTTGCCCACGGTCCCACAGCTATCAAGTGCTTCGGACTAGATTTGAACTCAGATCTTCCTGATTCCACGCCCAGTGCTCTATCCATTGTGCCACCTAGCTGCCTCACATGGGCTTCCTATAGATCTTTCAGGCATAAAAAATGAATATGTCCCAAGAAATAGCTTCTGGAGCTAAATTTGCCTAGTGCTTTTTAAATTATTTTGTGAAAGGGTTCATCTAAGTCCCAAGCCATACAGTTATAAGCTCATGGTGCTGATGAAAGGAAGAACACTCACAGAGTTCATATGGAAGATGTTTCTACTGGAAATTTTTATATTTTAGACTATTGAACATGACTGTGTAACACATAACTACTAATTGCTTATCAATATTGCTGGCTAATAGAAACATATATTTTTTTCATTCCTTTACCCTTTTTTGCATTAAGCATATTTTAACTTATATTATTGCCTAATTCTAATATCTCATCATATTGTGCAGCTAAAACTGAATTCTTTAATTCTATGTCAGTGGAGTCTAAACTCTGACAGTTTCTACATTGGAAAGATTTTAAGCACAGTACCAGCAATGGGATAGGTTTAACAGGGTTTTAGGGATAATGACCCAGTGGGTAGCTTTTCCTTACTCTTCTCTACCTGCTTTGGGTTCATTTCTTTCTTCTTATTCTGTGTGCTAGAGCAATCAAGGGGTATGAATTGACATTTTCCTCAAATATTAGAGGAATTGCATAATCTCTCTGTTCAATAAATAATTGATTATATTTAAGCCCTCCACGCAATTTATAATTTATAAAGTAAAAAAAACCCATAAAGTTTATAAATAAATGGAGAAACCAATATTTTCCCATAAACTGTGTCTTTCTCCTTTATCCTTCTTTTTTCTCCCTCTACCCGCAATCTCCTAGTCTCATGAGATGAAAAATTTCAATGTTTCTGAGCATGTCATTTGTTGACAATGTAAATGACACACAAAAAATTTTAGATATTTCAACATAGTAGCTATGTGAAAAATCACAAGTCATAGATAGGTCATAGAATGACATAGTATTTACTGAGCACCAAATCCATGCTAAGCACTTCGCTAAATGTTGGAAATACAAATATAAGTCTTCAGGATGACTTTTTCCTTCCAGAAGGTTATATTCTGATTATGGATGACAATTTGTAGCACTGTATCAAATGATAGTAGTGACAATGAACATCTTTGCTTTACCCCTGGAAAGATCTTCATTACAAATGTTGGTTCTTGGCTTTAAATGGGTACTATTTATTCTAATGAGGAGTGGCTCGTTTATTCCTATGCTGTCTAATTTCTTTTTTGAACATAAAAGGGCATAGTATTTTTTTCAAGAGTCTTTTCTGCATATTTTGATGTAACCCATCAATAAGTATTTATTAAGTGTGTGTGTGTGTGTGTGTATGTGTGAGTTCATCCTTTGTTTTTGAAGAAGACCATGACATCAGAGAAATGATGACCACTGTGTGCCAGATGCTGTGTTAAATGCTAGAGATATATAAAGAGTCAAAAGGCAGTCCCTCCCCTCAAAGAGCTCATAATCTAATGAGAGAGACAACAGGCAAATGAATATATACAAATTATATATAGGAAAAATATTTATGATATATATGATATATACATATATATGTATATAGGAAAAATAGGAAAGAATTAATAGAGGAAAGCACTAGAATTAAGAAGAATCAGAAAAGGTTTCTTGTAAAAGATGAGATTTTAGTTGAGACTTGAAGGAAGTGAAGGGAGTCAATAGGCAGAGATGAGGAGGGATGGACAATCTAGGCAAGAAGGACAGTCAGAGAAAATGCCCAGAGCCAAGAAATGGAGTGTCTCACGCTATAAGACATTCATATTTAGTGGGCAAGACCCAAATGAGAATTCATCAAAGGAGAATGAGGAGTGGTAAGACAGGTAGGAGAGAGTAGTGTCCTGAAAACCTAGAGAGAAGAGGATGATCAACCACTGACATAGACAAGGTTACATAGAAGTCAAGAAGAATGAGGATTGAGAAAAGGCTATCAGATTTGGCAATTAAGAGATCATTGGTGGGGCAGCTAGGTGGTGCAGTGGACAGAGCACAGGCCCTGGAGTCAGGACCTGAGGTTAAATTTGGCCTCAGACACTTATTAGCTGTGTGACCGTGGGCAAGTCACCTAACCTGATTGTCTTCCAAATATAAGAGAGACAGAGACAGAGACCACTTGCAGTGGGAAGCTGAAGTTGGAAGTCAACTGTAAGGGGTAAAAAAGTGAGCAGCTAGTTGGCACAGTAGATAGAGCACAGAGCCTAGAGTCAGGAAGATCTAAGTTTGAATCCAACTTAAGATATATGTGACCCTGGGCAAATCAACTATTTGGTAGAATTCTTTCTTGGTTTATTTTTAAAAAATTTATGTCATAATTGAATTGATTTTCTTTTAATGTTTGTAACAATTCATTTTTATATTTATCTGGTCCTAAGATTTTCTTTTCTTTTGGAGTTCATTTATAGCATTTGCTATTTCTGTATTTAACTTAATATTTCTAGTTTTCAGTTTCTCATTTTGTTTTATTGAAATGCAATTGAACAAAATATTTTCTAATTCTTTCCTTTATTTCATTATTTGAATTTCTTTCTTTTTAAAAAATCAGATTAGCTAACAGTTAATCAGATTTTTAAAAACTCATCCCTAGTTTTACTTATCAATTCATTTTTTTTGTTTTCAATTTTGTTGATTTCTTCTTTGAAATTTCATTATTTCTATTCTTGTCTTTGGTTGCATTTTAAAATTTCTTTTTTTATTGTTGTTGTTTTTGGTGGATGTCCAGCTCATTGACTTCTTTTTGCTCTATTTTCTTTTTGAAACTGTTAATTTTCTCCCAAGAAACGCTTTGGTTGTGTGTCTAAGGTTTTCATATGATATAACATTGTTCTTTATTGAACTTATCTAAGTTCATATGAATCAATCCTTGATCCTCCATTTTTGAAGGGGATTAATTTATTTAGTCTCTAAGTATAAACATTTTTAAAAAAGGTTCTAATTCATTCATTACAATATTTATTGTTTTTTGGTCACTTTAATATTTCTAATTTTCTGCATTTCCTTTTGTGGTTTTAATTGTCTGTTGCATAGTTTTTATGAGGGTGTCATGAGCAGTTGATATGCATAAATACGTTTATATATATATATATATATATATATACATGCATGTATTTATATTCGTATGTATTAAATACACATACACATTTTCCTCTCTATTCAAATTCAGTAATTTCCAGATGTGTTTTATATCTAACTTAAAAAATTCTGTTCCAGTTCATAACTTCTTATTTATATTTTTGTTAGATTTTTTCAAGGTCTGAGAGGGGAACCTTAAAGTCCCTAATAGTGTTAGTAACAATATTTCTAGGGTCCTGCCATGTAGGTTAGGCTACCTTTTCCTAAACTCAACAGGCTGGCCTAGCCTGTATAGGTTTTGAGGTTACTCAAGATTCAAGGGACTTAGGAGATTCTGATCAAGGCATTGATATTGATCAATGCTTTTCTGAGATCAAAAAGATGCCATGAATAATGGTAAAACTCATATCAACATGGGAGAGCTGTACTCAGATGAAATAAGGCTGTATTCTTAACGAATATCTCTTCTTTCCTCTGAGTGTCCTCCCCCTGTCATGACTAAATTAACCTCCTTTTGTTAACTATTAGAAGGACTATGAGTATCTCATTTAATTCCAAATTCAGAGCCTGAGTTACCAACCAGTCTTGTCAGACTTGGCCATGGTCATACAGAATTGAAAGAAAGGTTGGGTTATACAAGGGAAAATGAGCCCTGGGTGAACTCCATTCTTGTAGTATATAACTCTGGAAATAGTACTAATTTATCAGTCTGGGGAATTATTGAGCAAATTATCTCTGACCATTCAGCAACTAAAGAATGATTTAATATGTTGTGGGTTTTTTTTTTTTGAAACTGAACCCTGAATATGAACATTAAAAAAAATTTGGTTTAATTAGTATAAATTTTTTTGTGTGGGTATATTTGAAGATAACAGCAATCTCTGCTTTTCCCCTGGGTCTTCCAGTCTAGAAATTTATGCTTCTTTCATATTATATGAAGAGATTTCAGTTTGCCTTCAGAATATCAGAGAAAGATTGCATTTTTGTGATGGGGAGTTTCCCTTCCAATGTTGTTGTTGAGTTGTTTCAGCTGTGTCTGATGCTTCCTGATTCCATTTGGGTTTTTTTCTAACTCATAAATTTGTTTTTATTTTTTTGGGGGGGTTAATACAAATTTATTTTCAGTTTTCAACATTCACTTGCACAAAATTTTGAATTTCAAATTTTCCCTCCATTTCCCCTCCCTACTCCCACCCCATGACAGGGTGAATTCTGATTACCCTTTCCTCCAATCTGTCTTCCCTTTTGTCACCTCCTTCCCCCTATCCCCTTCCCTTCTATTTTCCTGTAGGGTAAAGTAGATTTCTATACCCCATTGCTTATATATCTTATTTCCTAGTTTCATATAAAAACAGTCTCTAATATTCATTTTTAAAGCTTTGAGCTCCACATTCCCTTCCTTCCTCCCTCCCCAACCACCTTCATTGAGAAGGCAAGAAAATTGGAAAAGGTTATACATATGTGGTCATGCAAAACATTTCCATAACAGTGATATTGTGAAAGACTAACTATATTTCCCTCTATTCTGTCCTATCCTCCATTTATTCTAGTCTTTCCTTGAACTTGTCCCTCTACCAAAGTGCTTGCTTCTGATTACCTCTTCCCTCCTCTACCATGCCTTTTATTTTCCCCCTTTCTTTTTATTTTATTTAAGTTTTCAATATTCATTTCCACAAAATTTTGAGTTCCAGATTTTCTCCCCATCTCTCCCCTCCCCACACCCCCAAACAACAGGCATTCTAATTACCCCTATCACCAATCTTCCTTCCCTTCTAACATCCCTCCCTTATCCCCATCTTCACTTTTGTCCTATAGGGCAAGATAAATTTCTATGCCCCATTACCTGTATTTCTCATTTCCTAGTTGTATGCAAGAACAATACTCAACAGTTGTTCCTAAAACTTTGAGTTCCAACTTCTCTTCCTCCCTCCCTCCCCACCCATACCCACTGGGAAGGCTAGCAATTCAATATAGACCATATCTGTGTAATTTTGCAAATGACTTCCATAATAGTGATGCTGTGTAAGACCAACTATATATCCTTCCATCCTATCCCTCCCCTGACCTCTTCTACTCTCTCTCTTGAACCTGTCCCTCTCCAAGAGTACTGACTTCTAATGGCTCCCTCTTCCCATTACCCTCCTTTCCATCATCCCCCCCCCTGCTTATCTCCTTCTCCCCCACTTTCCTGTATTGTAAGATAGGTTTTCATACCAAAATGAATATGCATTTTATTCCTCCCTTTAGTCGAATGTGGTGAGAGTAAGCTTCATGTTTTTTCCCTCACCTCCCTGGTTTTTCCCTCCACTGAAAAGTCTTTTACTTGCCTCTTTTATGACAGATGATTTATCCCATTCCATTTCTCCCTTTCTCCTCCCAATACATTCTCTCTCACCCCTTAATTTCATTTTTTTAAGGTATGATCCCATCCTATTCACCCTGTACTCTCTCTCTCTGTCTCTCTGTCTCTCTCTCTCTGTCTATGTGTGTGTGTAATCCCACCAACTAGCAGATACAGAAAAAAGTTTCAAGAGTTACAAACATTGTCTTTCCATATAGGATTGTAAACAGTTCAACTTTGGTAAGTCCCTTGTGACTTATCCTTGCTGTTTACCTTTTCATGCTTCTTTTCATTCTTGTGTTTGAAAGTAAAATTTTCTTTTCAGCTCTGGTCTTTTCATCAAGAATGCTTGAAAATCCTCTATTTCATTGGAAGACCATTTTCCCCCCTTAATTATTATACTCAGTTTTGCTGGGTAGGTGATTCTTGGTTTTAGTCCTAGTTCCTTTGATTTCTGGAATATCATATTCCACACCCTTTGATCCCTTAATGTAGAAGCTGCTAGATCTTGTGTTATCCTGATTGTATTTCCACAATACTTGAATTGTTTCTTTCAAGCTGCTTGCAATATTTTCTCCTTGACCTGGGAAGTCTGGAATTTGGCCACAATGTTCCTAGGAGTTTCCTTTTTTGGATCCCTTTCAGGAAGTGATTGGTGGATTCTTTCAATATTTATTTTGCCCCCTAGTTCTAGAATGTAAGGGCAGTTTTCCTTGATAATTTCATGAAAGATGATATCTAGGCTCTTTTTTTGATCATGGCTTTCAGGTAGTCCCATAATTTTAAAATAGTCTCTCCTGGATCTATTTTCCAGGTCAGTTGTTTTTCCAATGAGATATTTCACATTATCTTCCATTTTTTCATTCTTTTGGTTTTGTTTCATAATTTCTTGGTTTGTCCTAAAGTCATTAGCCTCCATCTATTCCATTCTAATTTTTAAGGAACTATTGTCTTCAGTGAGTTTTTGAACCTCCTTTTCCATTTGGCTAATTCTGCTTTTGAAAGCATTCTTCTCTTCATTGGCTTTTTGAATCTCTTTTGTCAATTGAGTGAGCCTATTTTTCAAGGTGTTATTTTCTTCAGCATTTTTTTTGGTCTCCTTTAGCAAGGTGTTGACTTGCTTTTCATGCTTTTCTTGCATCTCTCTCATTTCTCTTCCCAATTTTTCCTCCACCTCTCTTGATTTTCAAAATACTTTTTGACCTCTTCCATGGCCTGAGAGCAATGAATATTTATTTTGGATGTTTGGGATACAGAAGCCTTGACTTCTATGTCTTTCCCTGATGGTAAGCATTGTTCTTCCTCACCTGAAAGGATGGGAGAATATATTTGTTCACCAAAAAAGTAAGCTCTATAGTATTATTTTTTCCCTTTTCTGGACATTTTCCCAGCCAATTACTTGACTTTTGGGTCCTTTGTCAGGAGTAGAGTATACTCTGGGGATCTGTAAGATCTCAATTCCTTCAAGGTGGCACAATCAAGCATGTACACTGGTCTGGGAGCAGTTTCCTCTTCACAACCACCTGGCCTGCAGTTCTGCCAAACCAGCACGGGGGGCTGAGATTCAGATAAGTTGCATGGGCAGGGCTTCCATTCAGTGTGAGGTAAAGATCAGCTGCCCCAGGGTCTCTACACAGGGCTGAGGTAAGAATCAGCTGCTCAGTGTCCTCAGGGGTTTTACAATCCAACAATGGATGTGGGCTGCTGTTGGAACTGCTGCTGCCTGCCCGAGGTGGCCTCTATGGTTTCTGTGGCTATGGGAAGGCCCTTTTCCCTTCTTGGCCAGCTGAAAAAACCCTGTCACTGACCTTTGGCACCTGTGGGTTGAGGGATTTGTGAACCACTGCAACTTTGACTGGAGATTCCACCCGCAGGTCTGCTCCTGTCCTCCCAGAGCTGCCGTGTGGCCAAGGCTGGGCTAGGGTCTGCTCTGTGTTCAGTTTGACAGATGTTTCCCATCAGCCTTTCACATCACCCTGGACTTGAAATCTCCACTACTCTGTTGTTCTGTGACTTCTGCTGCTCTAGAATTTGTTGAGAGTCTTTCTTTACAGGTATTTTATGGGCTGTGGGGGGAGAACTAGCATATGTGTGTCTTTCTACTCCACCATCTTGACTCTGCCCCCATTTGAGATTTTCTTGGCAAAGATGTTGGAGTGGTTTGCCATTTCCTTCTCTAGCTCATTTTGCAGATAAGGAATGAAGGCAAATCCAGTTAAGTGACTTGCCCAGGGTCACACAGCTAAGTGTCTGAGGTCAGATTTGAACTCAGATCCTTCTGACTCCATGCTCAGCATTCAGTTTGTTGTGAAACCTAGCAGCACATTTTCTCATCTTAGAAAAGGACAAATGCTGAAGAGTGAGATCCTGCATTGTCTGATTGAGAGCATGACTAGAAACATTTTCATGATCAATACCAGAATCACTTAGTTGACTAGAGGAAGCCTATTAAATTAAGACCTACTCCAAGCTTGGAGGAAGTATCTTTAATATAATTATAATTTATCTTAGATACCTTACAGCGAAATTTGTGTATGAATAGCTTTGATTGGATTTATGGAAATATAAAGGTCACTAAACTTAGCTGGAATATTGTAGAAGTGAGAGGAAATTTTCCATGGCCTTATTTTTGGAGAGTTATGAAAAGTGCTATTCAGATTTTCTCCCCCATACATTTAGAAGAGGAAGCATTAAGCATGATAGACTACATTTGTCACACTCCTTGAATTATGAGAGTATTGTGTTGCTCCATATTTTGGATCCTATAATCGCTTAGGCTCTAAACAGAGTTATAGGAATCTAGGCCTGTGTGTGTATACTGTGTCTGTCCTTCATTGCTGAAGAAGACTATGCCATCAGAGAAATGATGACATGACTTGCACTTGACTTTGTTTTGAGTGAGGGCAGGCTGTGCAGGTCACCAGCCTCACTTCTCCTCCAGAGCCATTTGAATCCAGAGACCTGATATTCCTCAGGATGACTGGAGATGGCCCAGGATGCACTGGGAGACCTTGGACCCTTTAGGCCAAGGTCTTTGCAGGTACTCACTTTGTGTGAGGTAATGCCCATTCATTGAATAGGCCTGCTTAAGAAGTAGCCAGGGCATGGTCCCTTTAATGAGGCCAAGAAGAAGAAAGACACCAGGCTGGCAGGGAAACAGGAACGATTACTATCGATAATCATTCTAAAGCCAAGAGGGTTTAGAAGAGCCTTTAGGCAGGGGCCCATTGGTGTCCCAGCTTTAGAGTGCAGTAGGGTTAAGGTTCTCAGGAAAGGAAAAGACAGGACAGCACAAGATAGGGCAAGAAAGGAAAGGAAGGAAAGGGAAGGGAAGGAAACTGTCCAGTAGAACCCAAGTCAACTGGGCATCTTTTGCATAGACAAATCTCCAGCAATCCCTGAGCAGAAATAACCACCATTCTTCAGTTGACCACCACAGAAACTACTGAATGAAACCATGGTAGATATATTGTATAACTTGGATATTTGTTTCTGAGACTAATTATATGTGGTTTAGATGGTTGTCCCCAGTTGGTTACAAATAAGAAGAGGATATAGAAAGAAAAGGAAATTGATCAATGTCCCTAAGAGTTGTATTCTGAATTCTCTGCCCCACTTCACTTCAAGAACCCCTGATCAAGAACTTTGGGTCTTATGATATCTTTCTTGTTAATATTCTCTTTACAATCAGCCCTCTAGGACAGAATTTTGTCTTGGTTGTAACTCTTCCTTCTCTGGACCTACTTTCCTTCTTATATTCCCTTCTTATCTTTCCCTTTTCCTATCTTGAGTTAATATATTTCTATGTCAAATTCTTTGAAAAAAAAATTTCTATGTGTGTTTCTTCATGTGTTTAAGCCTTTATTTCATTTTCCTAAGAAGGAGATCATGAGTGTTCATTTTACCAATTCCTTCCTTTAAGTTTTTATATTGTTCTTATCTACCCCATTCATGCAAAGTAGTTTCTCCTCCTTCCTGTTTTTCACTATTATATTTCTTTTTCTTCCTTTTCTTCCCTCTTAAGCTCAACAAAACTGAAAAACTACACCCAGAGCTCTGTGTTTGTCTTATTTAATTCCCTTTTTGTCCTTTGAAGACAATGGGATTTTGAAGAATCCACAGTGGCAGGAACACCCATACAGTAGGAAGATACAACCCAAACCAATCTAGGACAGCTAGGTGGCACAGTGGGTAGAGTGCCCAGCCTGGAGTCAGGAACACTCACTTTTGTGAGTTCAAATCTGATTTCAGACACTTACTAGCTATGTGATGCTGGACAAGTCACTTAACCCTGTTTGTTTCAATTTCCTCATTTGTAAAATGAGCTTCTGGGGAAGAAAATGGCAGACCACTCCAGTATCTTTGCCAAGAAAACTCCAAATAGGGTCACAAAGAGTCAGACATGACTGAAACAACTGAACAACAACAAAGCCAATCTAACCACAGGACTATGGTACAAGGAGTGGCACAAGGGACTGGTCTAAGCATAACATCCCAAATCAAGAACAAATAATACTCATTTTGAGGATGTCTATGAATTGTAAAGAGTATACCACTGAAGAGACCTTGCATCCTCCAGTGGAATCTAGGTTACCCTTGATGAGGCATGAAATCCCATTGACAAAGTTAATGACTTTTGATAAGGTATGAGGTCTTCTTGCTCTGGGACCCTTTGCTCCATTGACATGTTGTTGCTTCATAGGCTATACCCTTGGGTTTAGCCCTCAATAAGAATATTGCAGTTGGAGAAGTTGACTGGGGAGAGCTGAAGAGAATTGTAGAGAAGTGAGAGGCTACAGAGAGATGTGGATTTGGTTTGTTTCATGAAACAGATCTAGGGATTTGATTATTACTGGAATACCTTTTATAGACCATGTTAAGATAAATCTTTTTGACTCTGGAAACAGTCTATGAGAAATCGTCTATTCATTCCCCAACTGATAAATGGTCAAAGGATATGAACAGGCAATTTTCGGAGGAAGAAATTAAGGATATCTATAGTCATATGAAAAAATGATCTAAATCACTTTTGATTACAGAGATGCAAATCAAAACAACTCTGAGGTACCACATCACACCTATCAGATTGGCAGACATGACAGAACAGGAAGATGATAAATGTTGGGGAGGATTGGAACACTAATACATGGTTGGTGGAGCTGTGAGCTGATCCAACCATTCTGGAGAGCAATTTGGAACTGTGCCCAAAGGGCTACAAAAATGTGCATACCCTTTGACCCAGTAATATTGCTACTAGGACTGTATCCCCAAGAGATCTTAAAAATGGAAAAGGGTCCCACATGTACAAAAATATTTATAGCAGCTCTCTTTGTGGTGGCCAAAAACTGGAAATCAAGGGGATGCCCATCAATTGGACAATGGCTGAATAAATTATGGTATATGAATGTAATGAAATAGTATTGTGCTATAAGAAATGATGAACAGGAAGACTTCAGAGAGGCCCGGCAAGACTTATATGATCTGATGCTGAGTGAAAGGAGCAGAACTGGGAGAACTTGGTGCACAGCAATGACCACAGTGGCGAGAGTTTTTTCTGGTAGACTTGGAACTTCATTTCAATGCAAGGACTTAAGAAATAATTCCCAGTAGTCTTCTAAGGCAAAATGCCTTCCACATTCACATAGTTCCACAAAGAACTATGGAATTCAATCATAGAATATAGCAGATCATTTGTATGTATGTGTGTGTGTGTGCGTGTGTATATTGCGTTTTGGTTTGTTAGATGATTTCTCTCACTCATTTTAATTCTTCAACACAGTATGACTATAGTGAAAATGTATTTAACAGGAATGTATGTGTAGAACCTATACAAAATTGTATGCTATCTTGGGAAGGGAGGGGAAAATAACAATCTAAGTCATATGGTAGTTATTGTAGAGCATTGAAAATAAATAAAATTAATTAATTAAAAAAAGAAAACATATATTCAGAAGACAATGATTTTTTTTTTAAATGTTAAGAACTTGGGATATTAGATAGTCTTTGAAATTGTAATTCAACCACTCCATCCATGGCTGCCAGTTCTAGTTCTTGCAGTTCTCAGCATGACACAAAGACTCCTTGCCACTATATTGCTGCCAATTCTGGGACAGCAGGGTTCCTCCTTTCCAGAGAGCCACAGATTCCTATGTGTGGCTACCTGTAATTCTGTCAAAGGGAGACTTCTCTCCCTTTTACTCTCTGATGTTCCCATAACCATTCTGGCTTGGTCTTTCACTTTATTGCTGCTTCCTCTCTCTCTCTCTTCTCTTCCCTCTCCCCGCCTCAGAGGATCATCCTTTCCACCCAATGCCATCCTGTGGTTTTCATAATCACTAGCCTTGTCTCAGACAATGTGACTCTATCTTCCCTTTTATCTTCTTTTCATCCTATACAGTCACACTAATGGTTTGGTACTAATCTTGGGCCAAGCAGGAGGGGAAGGTGCTGGAGTGTAAGACTGGTTGGTTAGGGAGCTGTTTGGGTTCTGGTAAAGTCAGTGCTAGCATTCTTCAAATAGTTTTGATCATAATTGCAACATTTTTTCCTTAAAATGTTATTGGGATCTTTCAGTTTTTGTATCACTTTTATTTCCAAATGTTTCCCTTTTCTCTTATGCAATGAAACATTCCCTATAACAAAGAATAGAAAAAATAGAGAATAAAATGGGTTAGCAAACTCCTATATCTACTGAGTCTGATAACATCTGCAAGTGCTTCACATGTATTGTTCTCTACTTCTGCAAAGAAGGGAGGTAGTTTAATTTTCCCATTTTTTGAGGGCATTTAATTTGAAAATATTAGGAAATAGAAAGTTAAGAGAAGGAAGGGCTAAAGAGAAAGCTAGAAATGAGAAGAAAGGAAAAAATTAAGGGGAGTAGGAAAAGGGAAAAAATCAGAATAAACTTAAAGATCAGATATATAATATTTGACAAGCTATGTGAAAAATATATCTGTTAAAATGTAGAGCAATTATCCTAAAAGTTATACTTTTTGAATTTGTTAAAAAATTTAGGAATAATCAGTCAAATAACTCTGAGTATGATGATGTAAACCACATAAGACAGAAACTCCTGTCAACCAAACCTAGCATTAAATATCCTATTATGCTTTATTGTCTCATAGTCCTGTACTTTATATCTAATCTTTTTGCACATTATCTAATCTTCTTTGGAAAAATTTTCTGTGTCTCTAAACTACCTCTGTTATCTAACTATTTTTTCTTTCAGTTGTTTTTACCCGAGTGACAATTTTTTCCACCTGTATTTGCCATAGTGTAGTAAAACTGTAACATGAAATGGCAATCGTCTTTATAAAATTATATAGTGGAACAACTCTAGAACTGAAAGAAATCTGTAAAGATCCCCTTGGGTTGGAAGAATTGCTTTTTTAACTATAAAAAACTAACCAAACAAAAAAACAAAACTCAACCTCATTAAAACATTAAAGTAGTATCATCTCCTAAACTTATAAAGGTAAGAATTAATTTTAGTTTTGGACCAAAAAGGAAAAAAAAAATCACATTTATATTATTTTTCTACTAATACCTATTCCCTTACCTGATATGGAACACTTTTTCCTCTCCCTTTTTCACATACTTCACATTCAATAGGTATTTAAAAAGTGCTAGGTAGGGGATACCAAAATGAAAGATGATAGCACATACACAGATTGGTACATACAATACAAAATGCCATGAAATGGGATCAAAGGAGAAATGGGGGGAGGGAGAGAGAAGAGAACGTTAGGACAATTTAAGGAAGAGAAGAAGAGATCCAGAAAACTCTCCTAGTGGAGGTGATAACAGAAATAAATGTTGAGGGAGAAGAAGGATTTTACCAGATAGAGATGAGGAAGGAAGACTTTCTCAACATTAGGAATGGGTTAGGTGAATATATGGAGTCAGCAACTGAAGGACTACTAGTTAAGTTTGGTTGGAAAGTAGAGTATGTGAAGAGGAGTAAAATGAAATGAAGATGAGAGATAGATTGGACTGAGTTCCCCCTTTACCAAAGTGAGAAAAGGAGAAAGCACTTTTTCACTGACCTAACAAATTATCTTGACTGGAGAATTGTTTCACTCCATCTTTTTCTTGGTTCTACTACTCCAGAATTTATTATGAAACATTATTTCATGGTTGTTTGTAGACGAATTTGGGAGAGTTCAATTGAGTTCCTGACGTGTCATTTTGACTCTCTTTCTATCTTTCAAGGTTCAATTCAAGTTCTATTTCTTCCACAATACTTTCCTTAATACTATCACCTGAAAGTGACTCTTCCCTTTTTAGTATCCATCTGGGTTTTCCTGTTAACCTCTTCAATGTATGTTATTATTTTCTAAAGCATATTAAATTTATATGTATGCATGTCATCCATAATATGTCTCATATCCATATACACTTTTCCCCTTATTACTCATGTTGACTATGACAATAGATTCCTAATCTATCTTTCTACTGCTATCTTTTCCACATCTGAAAGTCATCTTCCATATGGCGTAGATTTTATCATTTCTCACTTCTGTTGAAAAAAATCTATTAGTGGTTTCTTGTTACTAAGTAAAATTCAATTTCCTTTGCCTGTTATTCAAGGGTCTCTATAGTCTGGCACCACACTCCATTTATAATCTTTTTCACCCATTACTCAGCTCAATATACTTCAGACTTCATTGTGACACCATTGAACGAGCACCACTGGAGTTCAAACACTGCCCATGGGAATCACTACCCGTGTGACTGGGGCTAGTCTCTTAATCTTCCTTAGTCTAAGTTTTCTCATCTATACAAAAAAAGGATTGGACCCTTCCAGCTGTAGCTTGATCATGCCATGTCTTTCCAATGACTGCTCTCTGTCCCCCAACACTCCCTGTGCTCTCTCACTTCTTTATTCACATGGCTCCCCTGCTTGGATTATCCTGCCTTCCCTTTTCACTTCTTAAATTCTTGCCAATCTTCTAAAAACCAGCTCAAATGTCACATTATTCACAAACATTTTCCTTGTCCCACCTGATGGAAACGAGCTTTTCTTCCTTAGATACTACATGACATTTCGAAATATCACATTTTTATGACAGTTATTTTGGGGAAAAACCCCTTATTTTGATTCTCAATGTGTGATTTCATCAACATGGGGTATTCCTGGTGTGGAAACTCCATCAACCAAAGCAGATCAGCAACTCATCTATAACTTATTGTCTTAGAGAGTTACCCCCAGGCATTGAGAGGGTTAAAAGGCACTCACTCATGAAACACTGCTATGTCAGGTCTTCCTGAATCCAAGATGGGTCCTCTCTCCACTTTGCCATGTTGCTTCTTTCATACTAAAGCATATTAAAGTTTTCTGTGTAGGTGTCATTCTCCCTTTCTAAAATCCACATTTCATGAAGACAAGGACTCCCTCAACCTTTTATATATGATATGTATTTTATAATATATTATATAATGTATAATATATACCTAATATATATTATATGTGTATAATATATATACAATATATATGTACATATATATATCCCAATATATGTATATACACACATTAACTCTTTCTGTTTTTTACATAGCAGACATTTCTTGATTTTACTCTCCCCAATGACATCTTCCTGTATCAAAAAGAAAAGTTAATCAAAACCAACCAACCCCAAGATTGTATCTGAGAGGTATATCTAATGTTCTACACTCACTTCCTGCTAAGGGAAATGTACTTCCTAATCTATCTTCTGGGATCAGTATTGGCCATTGCTTTAAATCTGGGTTCAATTGTCCTTTGGTGGTGTTTTCATTTGCATTTGGTAATCATTTTTACATAAATGTAGCACTTGTGGTCTCCCCCCACCCAAGTTGCACGTAGGTTCTCTCAGACAGGTTACCCTAGGTTCAATATACTCTGTGAGTCTGCATTCATTCAAGACCATTGTTAATGACACTGTGTTTATTTTTACTAGTCAAACAGAGGACATAATTAGTTCAAATAGAAGACATTTAATGAAGTAGTATAGCAAAAAATATGTATGGTCCATAAACCTGTGGAACATTCTCCTATATCTGCATATGCTATTACTGGATAGACTGAGTGCTCAGAGAGCATGTACAGAGGGCCAACTCACACCTACAACCCTTCAAGGCACGGAAGTGATCTGGTAATATCATACTGCTCCCACTGGGCCTGCCTGCTCCATGATGGTCTGACATGGTGTGTCATCTCTACCAGATGTGTCATCCAATGGTGGTCTAGTGAGGATCCTACTGAAGAGTATTCTCTTGGTCTCTTGGTTGCTGCCAGGTGTGGGTTTACTGGATATGAAGCTATGGCACCTTTTGCCTTTCTTTGCCTCCAATGTTTCTCTTCAACTATGGTCTTCAGCTGGGTCCATCCTCTTTCCTGTTAGAGAAAGAGTGGGCTCTGCCATGTCTTAAGGCAAAGATTTCTCACACCCAGTATCAATCATGCTAAGGGAAAACCTGTGGTGCTCTCATATGTATAGTCTATTTAGTATTAAGTATGCTAACTAGTAGATAGAAATGTTAATTAGACTTAACACTTCTTAATGTATGCAATCAAACTTTATTAATCAAAGTATACAAACAAATCACCACTGGGACATTTTATCAATTCCGATTGGCTCTTTTCTTTCTCTACTCAAAAAGTTTCCCTTTCTGCTCAGAGACCTTCTATCTCCCTTCTAGACAGTCAATTTCCATCAATTAACCCTGCCCTTAAATCAGTAGGTGTTAGGGGCCAAGCTCTGGATCTCCCTCTGGAAGCTCGCTCCACCCTCAGGGAGCTGGCTCTGCCCTCAGGGAGGAACATGGGAGGGGCTCTGTCTGGGGATATAAGGGGTTGTCAGGAGGGATCA
>CM053774.1:97649493-97711645 GCA_028658325.1 Potorous gilbertii | reverse complement strand
AAAATATAAACCACCTGAGGGCAAAGATTATCTTGTTTTTGTATTTTGTATCCTTAGACTTAGTGCTTGGCCTATACTGGTCATTTAATAAATGCATTTCTTTCATTCATTCATAACTAGAATTTCCCATCAGGATCCTCAATGAGTGAGAAAAATTAGCAGTGGATGCAGAGGCAGCCAGGTTAAAATCTGGAGCATAACTAAGTTCAAGAGTCTAGTGGGATGTGTGATCAGGGGTTTTGTAATAAAACATTCTATAAAGGGTAAGCAAAATTTCATTAAGGCAAATTCAAATTTATCACACTCATTATTCCATAGGTACACGCAATTTAAAAATACAAAACAGTATTATAACGCAATCTACCCTCTCTCTTCCCCTGAAGCTAAAGAACCCTTACTATCATTGCCTCCCTCAATGTCTTCCAATACTTCAAATCACCTATGTCCTCACACTGTTGATAGATATGAAGGATTGAGTAAAATTTCCACTTCAAGTAAACCTAATTCTTTTGGTCAGAACTAGTCTGGAGAAGGGCTGAGGAAAGCATAATAAATTGAGAGTGGGAAATATTTCCTGTGAGTAACACGGGTAAGCCAGGAATCATTGCACCTAGATCCAAGTATTTCAGAAAGCAAGCTATGTTGTATGGGAACTATGGTGGGTACAAAGATGTAGGAGGCGAAGGGGAGAATCTAGAAACCCCCAAAATCATACTTAAAAATTTATCTACATCTATGCTCCACAATTAGAGGACGTTATAACTTGGTTAATTCCTAAAATGTATATTGAAAACAATTAGTCACTTCCAAGTCTTCAGTCTATATCAAAATCATGGGTTTTATAAATAAGAAGAATGTGTAAAATTCTTTAATCCAATTCTCCTCCATTTGAAGAGAAGTTAAATATTTTGCTCAAGGTCATTTCTGTTAACAATTAACAAAATCAGAAATCAAATACTGATTTTCTGACTCCAAAAACTCTGATGTTTGCAAGACATACCACATGATTTTTACAAAGTGCTTTTTATTTTAGGAAGCATTTTCCGTCATTATTATTTGATGCTGACAACCACTCCATGAAGTTGATAAAGCTGGCATTGTCATTGCCTTCTTACATGTGAAGACTCTGAAGTCTAGGAAAGTGAAGGAAGTTGTACAAAATCACCAGAGGTGCTTTTGAATATGTGCTGAATATGTGCTACACCCTAGTAATCTTATAAAGAAGGTGTTGTAAATATTAATATTTTCTTTATACAGATGAAGGAATTATGGCTCAGAAAAGTAAATTTTTTTTCCAGTAATCCATCTTTTAACTGTTAGTGATGAAACTTATGTCCAGGCTTTCTGACTACTAGTTTAGTTTTCCTTTTACTATAGTTATCCATTGCACATTGTGATTTTCCCCATCATGGTTTCAATATATTGTGGTTTGGAAAAATAAATTAAATGAGAATATTTGGGAGGTTTGTGCAAGTAACAGATGACATGTGGAGTCCAGCAGAAGACAGAGAAAAAGTTTTGAAATTCAGAAATGCATAAAATATATGTATAGTATTGTATAGCCTATAGCCAAATACTTAACTATATTTTACAATAAGGTACTGTAAACATGCATAAAGGAAAAAGAAAAAAATATGACTTTTGCTCTTCTATGAAGGGAAGTCCAAAAAAATTTATGAGGATTTTCTATGTCATTGGGGCTGTGTCCCTAAGCCCCGCAACATAGTAGCAATAACTGTATATCACTGTAGTTACTGTTTGTGCAATCAAGATACTTAGTATTCAGACCTTCTAGTGCCCAGGCCTATGCTCTCCGCAAAGTCTTTTGTATTTTTATCTTTCTTTCCTTTTTCCTCTTTCAGTTTTTTTTTTAGGATTTTCATCTGTCTCTTGGGCCTTTAAAAGGTAATTTATAGTATCTCATTCAAAGTTTAAAAATGAATCCTGGTAATTTATGCTTACAATGACAAAACAATCTTAAAATAAATTGGATCTTTAAAAAAATCAAAAGGCTATAGCCCATGAACATATGATAGTCTGCAGGCCAGAGCTGATTTTGTTCTAACCCCTGGAAAACCAAGATTTATAAGGGAACCACTGATAAGACCTTCATTAGAGAAGTGCTAGAGGGGATAGCTAAAATATTTTACTGTCTGCTATTCAGTTCTTTCCTGGGTGATGCTCTTGTGGCTGTAGATCAATTAATTTGCTGCACTAGATAATAATTAAAGAATTTTATATGTGTGCATTTTGGCCCATATGCAAGCACATCTGTGAGGAAGCCGTAGCAGGTGTCTCCCTTTTATGGCTTCCTTCTGTTTATCCTTGACAAGTCCGTTTGCTATGCTAAAGAAAATGAATCATCTCCTAGCCCATTTGCTTAGAAAAGAGTACCTTGTCTACCATCATTAGTATTCTCAAAGTAATTGGTTGCCCATTACCTATCTGGGAATATTTAGTGAGGAAGAATAAAAATTGTAAGCATGTCTTTGTCTTCATTCATTAAAAAGCATATTAAACCAATATTGTGCTGTACAATAAGTCTTCTTAGAAGGGTTTCTCAATCAAAGGTAACTGGGATTTGCCACAAGATGAGACCTCAGGGCTTACTTGCTGGTTCTAATAAAACTTCTCCAATACAAGCTTCAGGATACTGGTTCCTACATAGAAAGGTTATTTATTCTTGTTTTTTTGAATTCAGGAAAAATCTCCCACCAGCCTTCTCAGACTATACATTTTAATATCTGGTGTCTAATATATCATTAGTCATAAAATATGCAGCCGCTTTTTCTTTCAACAGATGCTCCTGGGGCAGCCATATGTCCAAGAAAGCTGCATTTGCTTCATTCTATTGACTCTTCGTTGTCAGACAGACCTTATATTTGGATATGGTTCTCCTTCTGAGTCATTCAAAGGATTTCATATCTTCACAATTAACCTTGCCAAAATCCTAAGGAGAAGCCAAAGTGTTAGGGGCCAAGCTCTGGATCTCCCTCTGGAAGCTCGCTCCACCCTCAGGGAGCTGGCTCTGCCCTCAGGGAGGAACATGGGAGGGGCTCTGTCTGGGGATATAAGGGGTTGTCAGGAGGGATCAAGGGGGAGTGATGTAAGCAATAAAGTGAAGTGCACTGGCAACCTCGGGTGAACTGTGTAGTCATTTCCCCTCCGTGGAGGAGGGGATAGCCCTATCACGTGCTGCAACATGGTAGGGGCCGGAGACGTCCGAAGACCCAGGGAAGGGTAAGTATCCAAGCGAAGGCCGGGGGTGGGGATACCGCCTGAATCCAGGCGAAGGCAGGGGAAGGAGCCCCATGCGAGAGTACCTCCTGGCCTAGTGTTCAGGCGAAGGCCCCCGTGCGAGATTACCGTCTGGACTAGGATCCAGACGAAGGCCGGGGAATAGCCCCGAGCAAGTAGGGGCTGTTTGAGTCTGCTTTGTGGAGGAATGCTGGAATCAGCCCAAGTCTTGACCTAGGACAGGCTAATGGCAAAGGCCTCAGGCACATTTTTAATACTTTCAGCTATGAGTATTCCTTGTTGTTAGTACGTAATTTGATTGCTAGTTTATTTCAAAATTACTGATACATTTGTTATAATGCATTTTCATTAATAGCCTGTCTTATCTGAGAGTCCATATATTTTTATCAGTTATTTTATA
The DNA here is from genome assembly GCA_028658325.1 of Potorous gilbertii. Lineage (NCBI taxonomy): Eukaryota > Metazoa > Chordata > Mammalia > Diprotodontia > Potoroidae > Potorous > Potorous gilbertii. The sequence goes on along the minus strand of CM053774.1, from coordinate 97,707,987 downwards.
ATATACCCAGATAGATAATAGTTTACTATATCGTACACACAGGTGCATATCTTATTTTTGAAGAATAACTTAGAGAAAAACAATTTGCTCAAAACATCTCAGTCACAAAATGGAGGCTTAAAACAAAATGGAAATGGTTATACTTAGTTGACAAATCAACTCATTATGGTAATAGAACTTATTCTCACTACAAAACCCTTAGATGTTTTTCTTTCTTTAAGTAAATCCATAATTTCTCAGGGCTTTGTCTATGATAAGCTTTTTTAAGCCACAAGAGCTTTAGTTCTAAGGTAAGGATTCTTAACCTGGGGTCCATGGATAGATTTCAGTAGATCCATGAACTTGGAAGGGTTTTTAAAAAAGATTGGATCTTTATTACAATATAATTGATTTCCCTTATAATCCTATGTTTTAAAATTTTTATGTACTTAAAAATATCATGTTAAGAGGAAGTCCATAGGCTTTACAAGACTGTCAAATGTCAAAAGTCTAAGGACCCTTGCTCTAGGGGGCCACGTCAGTGGAACATTAGCAAACATTGAGCTGAGTAGCATCTACTGGCTTTGCCTATTTTTACCCCAAATTCAAGAGCGGAGTCTTTCTTGAGCCTCCAACCAACCAACATCCCATTCAGTGTATGATTATTAAGCCATAGCCATTTCCTGTGTGACAGGCTCCTTGGAACATATCCAGATCACCTTAAATGTGGTACCCTGCTTTTCTGTGTTCCGCTAACTCATAGGTGAGAGCAGCCTTATGCAACTGGCTGTGTAGTGAGAAAACACTTTCTGTTGTACATTCTCTCTTGCTGAGTCTAGAGGGTGAGGATTACACACAGTTCACCAAAGCATCACTATGAACTGAAATAGCATCTGATCTATTTTGTTTGCCTTAAATATCAGGTGCATGTGGAATCTCCACTGGACCAAGACTTCAAGCCATGTTGACCTTGGAACTAGCATTCCAGGTAGAATATTGTAGCCAACAAGCCTGGCAGGAAAGCCCAAGTGCCTGGGACTAGAGCTCAAGGAGGAACTTGGAACTAGGACTGTGCTATGTAAGAACTGGGCTGTTAGGAACTTAATTCTCTTCCGTCCTCAGAGACTGAGGTCTTTGAGGAATGGGGGTTATGTTGTCCACATGTTGGGAGATTTTTGTATATTTGTTAACCTATCTTTGAGCAAATACTCCTTTGTCAAAATTAATCTGTAGTGTTTAAATGGAACTGGGATACAAAGGACCTCAGTAGAATTGAGGGAACACCATTGGTGAAGGCTACAGCCATACAGTCTAGGAAAAGAGCCTAGACACCTCCAAACCCCTTAAAGGTACTGGAGAATGTGGGGTGAAACATAACATAACTGATCTTCAGGCAAATGGGTGCCATGGTGTTAAGTTTTAGGAACACTTTCTAGTGAGTGTACTTCCAACAAACCAGGAAGGATTGTCTGGTTTTTCTCAAACTTGAGATCCTTTTTGCACTCAGATGCAAATGAAAAGACTTAGGTGGAATCTCACCAGGCACCTGAATTGTTTGTTTTAAATTCCTATCTTTATTTTGTCTGTATAATCAGCAGTACGGATCAGCAACTGTTTTGAGCCCTAGCCCAACATAAACTTTTTATCTCTAGCACACACCCTGTACATACACAATGACAATTTGTTGAATTGAATTGCAAACTCTTTGTATATTCAGCCCATAGTTCTTTACTTTGAAAAGATTTAATACTTGTCTATTTTATTGAATTTCCCCTTGGAACAGTTCCTCCAACTTAAAAGGGCATCACTATTCCCTCTTCCCCTGGTTCCATACTCATTGGATTATATCACAGACATAGATAGGACATTTGTGGTTTACCCAAACAATGCCTTTTTTCTGGCTGTCTGAAATTCCATTAACTGGAAGTAAGCTTTTCATTTCACAGCTAGAGATAATGCTTAAAATTCTCTGGGGGAGAGGAAACACACCAAATTGGAGAAATGTGGTATAGGAAAATACGTTAGGGTTCCAGTCCTTATTCTCTAACTCTTCTACTACCTAGTTTGGGGCAAGTCTCAAGGTTCCTCCTTTGTCTAACGTGCACCAAATGACTTCTAAATTGCTACACTGCTCTCATATTGCTCATTTATTTTTAAAAATTGAATTAAATTTGTAATGAACAAAATCCACTTTTAATCCCTCCTTCTTCCACTGTTCCCCCAATAAAAGAGAAACAAAACCCTTGTACATGGTCGAACAAAATAAGTTCCTGCATTGGTATCCTCCCTCCCCACCCTCAAAAATAGTTTCATTCTATACACCCTGAGTTAGGAGATGGTGAATTGGATTCAAGCGAGGGAAGAATGTGCAAAGTCACCAGTCTCACTTTGTCTTCCAGAGCCATCTGGGTCCAGTGGCCAGATATAGGTCAAGACCACTGGAGATGGGTCATGATGCACTGGAAGTCCTTACCCTTTTAAAGCTGAGGTCTTCATTAGGTCTCAGTTTGACTGAGACAACACTCATTCTTACACCTAACTCTGGAGGTTGACATTACCTTTGTGGTCTTCTTACACCTTGTTTTCCATCTTGAACTCTGAGATCTAGTGACACTGACTTCCTTGTTGTTCCTTACTTACTCCATTTCCTGACTAAACATTTTCACTATCTCCAGTGCCTATAGCATTTTACTCGTCTATCTCCTAATTTCTCTAGATTTTTTTAAGTATCAGCTAAAGTCTTACTTTCTGCAAGGAATTCTTTAGTCTCTTCATTCTTGCAGCCTTCCCCTCTGAGATTTCCAGCGATTTGTCCTGCACATCTCTTGTATGTACGTGGTTGTTTGTCTGTTGTCTCCCCCATTAAACTCTGAGTTCCTGGAGAGCAGGGACTGCTTCCCCCTTCTCTCACATTTAACATTGTGCTTGACATAAAGGGTCTTAATAAATGATTGACTAGTCATAGCATATAGTTTTTGCGATATATTACAATAGTCTCTGCTAATGTTTCATTTAAATTGTTTCTGCATAATTATTTGAATATCGATCTGTTGTTTTCTTTCTGTTTTATTTCTTCCTGGTTTTGGTATCATGTCATATTCATGTCAAAAAAGGAATTGATAGGACCCCTTCTTTTCCTATTTTTTTCAAATAGCTTATGTAATATTGAAATTAATTGTTTTGACAGAAATGGTGGTTCATCTCTTTAATTTCAGTTTATCAGGAGGACTGATGCCAGATTTTTTGAGTAGATTTCTTGAGCTCAGGAGTTTTGATATGCAGGTGCCTATGCTAATTATTGTGGTGGCAAGCAAAGTAGGGCATCTTTTGCTATTTTTGTTTTGGTATAATCAAGTGCTGATTGAATCTTGCCTTTATCAATCAAGAGTCTTTACTAGGAATAAAGTACAGAAACAAGAGTTTCTTTAAACTAGAAAGTGTATGTATTTGTATTGTTAATTATTTTAATGTGATTAAAGATCTTCCCCACCCATTAATGGACCTGCCCATTAAGGGGACTTTGATTAGAGAAGATCTGTGGGAAGGCACAAGTCTTTTGTTAGTGAGGCACTGGTTTTCAAGGGTTGTTGTGATGCCCTCTGGGTCTACAACACTCTGAATTAAGGTTTTACTTTGGGGCTTACTGATTAGAAGTGTTTATTTGACCAGACAAGGACTCTGGAAAGCCACTAAGGGAGCCCCCCTGTCTTTGAAAACCCAGATGTTGCTGCTTCCCTTTCTGGTAACTATGGTCAGACAGTTGGACCTGTTTGTTGAATTCAGGCAGAGGAAGCCATGTCTGTTGACTCTTGATTTCTCTGTATTTTCTTTGAAGTTCAGGGTGCTGAATCCCCTGAACTAGATGTTGATATAAGTACTTGGTTAAAGCAATGATATATGTGCTTGATGAAAGTGATAGTTAACCCCTTGAGAGTTGCTTTCTTTTTATGAATGCAGATCTAAGAACCTTGAGTCCCCTGGTGGATGTTGTAATGCTTACTGACAAAATTGGGTGTTTGTACTAAATCTGGCATTATGATAATGAGCCCCCAAGGAGCAGGATTGCCTAAGGTGAGGCAAACCAGCCTAGGCTGGAGAAGGAGTAAGTCAAAGCTCCTGTGCCAACCATCATTGGCAATGACATTATTGATCTTTGTACTTTCAACCTTTGTGAGGTGGGGGACCCAACCTGAAAAAAAAAGAGAAAAACAAAGCAAAAGAAATTAATTGTTCTTTAAATGTTGGGTGGAATTCCCTCTTGAGTAGTCTGATCAAAAGGTTTTTTTCCTTTGGGAATTCATGTATGGCTTGTTCATTTTCTTTTTCTGATTTTTTAAATCCTTGATTTCTTAATCTATTATTCTAGGCATTTTATAACTTTGTAAATATTCATCCCTTTCCTTTAAATTATAAATTTTATTAGCATATATTTAAGCAAATATTTATAAAATTTTTTGCACTTGAGAGTTTAACATTTTATTTTTGATACTGTTAATTTGGTTTTCTTTTAAAAGTCAAATTAAGTAATAGTTTATTTTATTGTTTTTCCAAAACAGATCATATTTTAATTGATTCATCCTTTTTTTTCTTTCAATTTTATTAATCTTTAATTTTCAGGGTTTCCAATTTTGCATTTAATTATTAAAAATATGTTAGCTTTCTAGTTTTTTTCTTGTTAGTATTATTGTATGACCAATTAATTAATTCATCTGTTCTTTCTATTTCTTTTTAAAATGTAACTGTTTAGAGATAAAAAATTTCCTCTAATGACTACTTTGGCTTCATCTAAAAAAATCTTTGTATGTTACCTTATTGCTGTCATTATGCTAATGAAATGACCTATTACTTCTAAGATTTTCTCTTTTTGATCCACTCACTTTTTAAGGATTGTTTATTCTCCAATTAATTTCCAATTATAGTCTGCAAAAGATATATTTAATATTTCTGCTTTCTGCATTTGTTTGTGAGTATGTTATGCACTGATAAGTAGCTAAATTTTTGTGAACGTGCTGGGCATACTTGAGAACATTCCCATTCAATAATTTCCAGAAGTCCCTAATACCTAACTTTTCTAAAATTCCATTCATATCCTCATATTCTTTCTTATTTATTTTTGGTTTGATTTTTAGTACTGTAAAGATTGTCATCTTCCATCTTTTTTTAAATGTCCAAAGTAACTTGAAGTTTAAAGAAACTGAAAAACTCTCCTCTCTCCCACCCCACCCCTCAGGCAAAGCAGGACATTCATCCCCATCAGTGAGGAGAGTCCCTTACCAACAGGCTTTGGGAGTGGAGCTTATATTAATATGTTTGATTGTCTTATAGAGTCATTAATATTTCTTTTCTCTGTCCCAATTTTCAAAAAATCTGTTGCTTAAAAAGGAACTGTACAAAATTTAGAAGATCTGTAAAAACAGCTTGTAAGTAAGAGTTCATTTAAAAATCCCCAAGGATTTCCTATTAGAAAACTAGTAGTTTAATGTATTACAATTTTCTTAACTCTGTAAGATTTTTCTTTGCTTTCTTCTTGGTGGGAACATCTTTGTTTCAGCCAATGATAAGTTTTAGAGAAACTAACATATGCAATACATATCTATATCTAACATATCAATGACATATATGTACATATATTTGTATATGTGTATACACACATATCTTTCATTTCAAAAGACAAAGTGTTGGATATAAACACTAAAAAACTTCAGTGAGTTTTAGAAGTGGTGACGCTCCTTGTTACAAATTCTCTCTTTAGTACAATGTCTTCTACTCAAAGAATCCTGTAAATCATGAGATACTTTATTCTAAAATCAGCCTACTCTGTACTTACATAGTCCCTTATTTACTATCTCTTTCTTACCGGGCATCTTGCATTTAAATGTACTTTATGTTTTTCCTCATCTAATATAAGAAAGTTTCATTTCAGTTCTTTTTGCAGATCTACCAGTGAATCTTCTGGCTGTGTTTGTAAGACAGTGATAAATGGTCCTCTTAAGAATTAGGTTCAAGTATTCCAATTCTTTGGCCACATGAATCTTCTCTTGGATGCAGAGGGAAGAACAAATGTGGGGAAAAGACATAGTTATCCCCAAGGGGCAATGTCTGACATTTAGAGCCATTACAATTAGTCAAGTGAGTACAATATATCAAAAAGAAGTTTAGAACCAATTTGGAGTTAGATTAGTAGTCCCCTGGAGGTAAAAATTCGCAGCAGGAAGACTGAACAAAAGGGAGAGATGCAGTCTATACCAAGGATGGAAATGGGCAAGGGATCGGATATCTAATAAAATTGGTCTTTTAAGTTCCTTAGCTTGAGAAAGGTAATGACCCAAAATCTTGCATTCCTTGCATATTAAAGTCTTTAAACAACTCTAATTACATCTTCTCCAGCTCCTATTATTATTGAATTCATGTATTTTTGAAAAAGTCTAGGAACTATGTTAATGTGGGAATTCTACCATACCACTAGCATGGCTACCCAATACGAGGATTCCACTTAACTTGGAATGTACTCTGAACTGCATATCGAACCTTGACCTTCTTTATGCAAAATCAACTTCAACTGCAAGGCTGGCCTTTCTTTTATGTTTGCTACTTACTTGCTTACTTAGCTAATTATAAAAAGTATAGGAATGAACAACTTGGAGATTGGTGTGAGTGAGAGCATCTGTGACCTGACCCTCCTCAGGGCTAATGGAAGACTATCAGCGTCCCCTTTGGGAGAAGAGACTGAGTATGAACACTGATCTGCCTGCCTGATTTTGGCTAGAGCTAGTAGGATTTTCTATGGTTTAATCACATTTTCTTTCAATTTATAACTTTCAACCCAAATTCTATTTTTCTTTTCCTGTTTATTAATACATTTGTAAGTTTCTTATTAAAATATTTCAGAAATTAATATAATTACACATGCTGCACAGTTTACCAATAGATCATTAACTCATTATTTTTACAGTTTATATTGTAACATAAGTCCAAATTATTGAAGTAAACAGGTTAGTTATTTAGGAATGACTGATGTTCAAAGGCAATGAGAAAGCAATTTGGTCAAAGAGCAAGATGAATAAGTAAAATGAAAAATTAGAAGAAATTTATTGACCTTTATATAATATTTAACTTTAACATTAGTTTCTTCCCTTTGGTTTCTGTTTTCCAAATAAGATTTTACGTGGAGGGTTTGGCCTTTAACACAGGATTATTGGAGGAAAATACTGTATAGCTCAGTTCCAGTGAGGTGGTATTTGTAATGCTCATTGCAAACTTCAAAGCATGATATAAAAAGCAGCTATTATTATATATTTCATGAGTCATTGTACAGATAATTTAATTTATTAAAGCAATTGCAATCAGGAAAGCGTCAAAGTTGTCTTGAAGCTTCACATCAAAAAAAATCCCAACAAAAAGCCTAAGTCTTTGGCAACTGGTCTCATCACTTCCTGGCAAATAGAGAGAGAAGAAATGGAAACAGTGTCAGATTTTATATTCTTGGCCTCAAAGATCACTGCAGATGGCAACTGCAGCCATGAAATTAAAAGATGCTTGCTCCTTGGAAGGAAGACTATGGTAAATCTGGACAGCATACTAAAAAGCAGAAATATCACCTTGTTGCGAAAGGTCTGTATAGTCAAAGCTATCGTTTTTCCAGTAGTAATGTATGGCAGTGAGAATTGGAGTATAAGAAAGCTGAGTGCCACAGAATTAATGCTTTCAAATTATGGTGATAGAGAAGAATTTTGAGATCCCCTTGCACAGCAAGGAGGTTAAATCAGGCAATACTTAAATTAATTCACACTATTTACTGGAAGGTCAGATATGGAAGTTGAAGCTTAAATATTTTGTGCACATAATGAGAAGAGGGGACTTATTGGAAAAGGTCCTGATTTTGAGAAAAATTGATGGCAAAAGAAAAAGAAAACAGCAGAGCATAAGAGGGAGAGATAGTGTCAAGGAACATGAATGTGGACAGACTTCAAGAGATCATGGATAGAAAGGGCTGGTGTTTCATGGGGTTACAAAGAATAGGACATAACTGAATGACCAAACAACAGCAAATCAATGAAGAGTTGTCTAGGAATGATTTATCCATTTTGAAAATTATCTTCTAATACTTAGAGCATCTATGCCACTCTTTCTAGGGTCACTGATTTCAAAATAGGGCGAGTCTAGGAAAGAATCAAATTTGGCCATGAAATAGAGTGCCTATCTATATGTTGACAAGTGTGTATGTGTGTTTGTGTATGTGTGTCTCTATGTTCCAGAGTCATGTGGATTATTTTTGTCTTATCTGTTCTGAATTATTAATGCCTTTCATCTCCTGTATGACTCCTTATACCTACGTTATAGCTATTTCTGTTTACATTTATTCAAAATAAGTTTCCATCATTTTTGCTGTTTTGACTAAACATTCTACAGGAAATCTATGGGCTGTGGGTTCGGACCTAGCATAGGTGAGTCTTTCTACTCCGCCATCTTGGCTCCACCCCCCTAAACATTCTATAGATATGTCAGTTGAATTTAGATAGTACCTTAGAAGTCAATTGCCTTTATTGATTGTTAGAGAATATGAGGTTTTATAACGATTTCTCAGTAGGAAAGTTGTCATAGGATTTTGTACAAATTAGGTTCTTCAAAGGCAGGGACGGATGTGTTTTTGTCTTCATACACAATGCCTGAAACTTAGTAGGTGCTTAATAAATGTTTGTTTAGTAGAACAGCATTGAATAAAAATATTTCAGTTCATGTCTGGTCTCTGAAGCCTTTCAATGAGCAATTGGGTGGGGTTGGGGAAGGGTGGATGGACAGATAGAGAGGTTGAAAGACACCAGGACTTTGGACAACTTTGTTACTTGGCCAAGGAAATACTCTGAACGCAAGTGTAAGCTTATCAGCTCTTTTCAGAGGAAACTGTGAGATCCTCCTGTAAACTTTCATTGACTTTTAATCTGGATTGGGAACTAAACACTTTATGGAAGGGTTTGTAGTCTTTTTTTTTTTTTTGGTTCCCATTCCTTGACTTTTAATATATTTTCTCATAAGTCCTAATCAACATTAAATGTTAATTTTAGAGTATGTATAAGAAATAAAATAGTTATTTCCCAAATATTCTCCCTACCCCCTTGGTAATCTTCTCATATACCTTGGGGGTACATACACTCCATGATGATCACCCTTGTCCTATGGAAGCTGCGTAGTGTCTTTTTTTGTCCTTTTGTTACTCTTTCTTTGAAAGTTGATAACATCTGATTCCCAAATTTGGAATTCATCTCTTGATCCAAATCAAATTTATAAATCTTTTAACAAATTTGCTCAGCCAATTAAATGGCAAATTTGTTAAGTGCCATTGTATTCCAGGAACTGGGTTAGACATTTGGCAAACAAAGATCAAAGTGAGATATTCTCTATCCTAAAGAAGCATGTGTATATATATATATATGTATATATATATATATGTATATATATATATATATACATATATATATATATATATATATACACAAAGGTAAGTACATAGACAAAATATATACAGAATGAATACAAAGCTATTTAAAAGGGGCACTAAAAATCTTGTGAATCAGGAAAGGGGATGATACTTGAGAGGATTAAAGGGAGCTGAGGATTCCTAGAAGTGGAAGTGAGAAGGGAGAGAATTCCAGTCTTGGAAGACAACCTTTACAGAGGACAATGAGAGGAGATGAAATGTCACATATGAGAAACATTAAATAGGAAAATTGGTCTGGAATGTAGAATATTCCTGACTTTGAAGCCAGATCTCTCTACCTAGTCTATTTTCCACCTTTATTTCTCTTTTCTTTTTTTTCAAAGACTGAGTACATATTATATCAAAACATAAGGATAAAAGGAAAAAATACAATTAATTACATACAGTTATATCTAAGTAGTTTGATTTTTAACTTTTTATCTATAAGCACCTCAAGGAATTACATAAAATGTACAACTTTTCATAAATAATATGAAAAGGGCTATGGATATATGAATGACAGAAGGAAAAGACATCAGCCATATTGGAAAGACTTTTCTTAATGCCGAAAAAAGTTCAGTTAGAAGGTACTCCTGGATCCACTTACTCTGATACTTTTACGACTCTATGACTTCACTGCTGTGGGTCCTTGGACACATGTCACAGCCCCTCCATACCTTCTCCTGTGCCATTCTTATGGAGGAATATAATTTTTCTTTCTTGTAGAGGTCTTCTTCTGTTTCCTCTAATAACTCAGGGAACTACTCTATTTCATTCTTGCTATGTGACCTATCCATCTCCATTTCCTAACCTACATATGTTTCTAGATACACTAAGATGCAATGACTGTTCCTAGATAAAACCATTTTCATTCTAGCTAGTGGAGGATTCTAGGATGGAGAAAGGAAAGGAAATGAAGAAAACATGATTGCTGGAGCAGAAATGAACGCAGGAAAGTTGAACAAGAATGATAAAGGCAGTTTATTATAACATTGTTTTACAAGTGGGGTAAAAATCTGCCACATTTCCTGTCATTTTTTTTACACTCCCTTACTTTTTTTTCAGTTGTTTTAGTCATTCCTGAATCTGTGACCCCATTTGGGGACCAAGATACTGGAGTGGTTTGTCAGATTTATCATTTCCTTCTCCAGCTCTTTTTACAGATGAAGGGGGTGGTGGTGGTTGTCCTTTGTTTTCGAAGAGGACCAAAATGACATCACCATGATAAAGTGAAGTTTCGGTGTGTCCAACTGTGGCTGATCAGACCATTGCAAGCTCAGAATGCTCTGACGCAGATTGAGCATAGAGAGTTCATATGAATTTTTGGGGTGGATACTCCAAATTTACATATCCTGCTTTTACTTTGTGCTGTCTCAATTCTGCTTTGCTCATAGAGCACAGCACCCTTTCTGATATGGGCATGCCCTGCTGAGCGGTACTGTGCCAGTGTCTCCCATATTGCAGAGTCAAATCCAAAGTTCTTGAGAGAGACCTTGAGAGTGTCTTTGTATTGTTTCTTCTAGCCACTACGTGATCACCTGGCCCATGTGAGTTCTCCATAAAATAGTCTTCTTGGCAATTGTGTATTTCACATTAGAACAGTGTGGCCAGCCCATCGTTATTGCACTTTCTGAAACAATGTTTGAATGCCTGGCAGTTTGGCTCGAGCAAGGACTTCAGTGTCTGGTACCTTATTCTTCCAGGTGATCTTCAGAATCTTCCTAAGACAGTTCAAATGGAAGCGATTCAGTTTCCTGGCATGGAGCTGGTAGACTGTCCATGTTTCACAGGCAAACGACAATGAAGTCAGTACAATGGCTCTGTAGACTTTCAGTTTGGTAGTCAAATATCTCTTCTCTACCAAACTTTATTTGGAGCCTCTCAAACAGTGAGCTAGCTCTGGCAATGGGTGCATCAACCTCATTGTCAATGTGTACATCCCTGGAAAGAACAGTGCCAAGGTAAGTGAACTTATCCACAACATTCAAAACTTCTCCATTTGCTGTAATCAGTGGTTCCACATATAGATAGTGTTGGTGACTTATGGAGCACATGTGTTTTCTTGGTGTTAATTATTAGATCAAAATTAGCACAGACAGCAGATAATTGATCCATACTTTGTTGTATCTCAGCTCCAGAGGTTGCATTGAGTGCACAATCATCTGCAAACAGAAAATCATGCACCAATACTCCCTCCACTTTGGTTTTGGCTTGTAGCTTTTTCAAATGGATGAACTTGCCATCAGTACAGTAGTTGTTCTTGATGCTGTGTTCATCCTCATTGAAAGCATTTGACAATATGACTGAAAACATCATGCTAAGAAGCTTGGGAGCAAGCACATAGCCCTGTTTCACTCCGTTGGTGACTGGGAAGGCACGAGAGCTTTGTCCACTATCCAGAACCCAGGCAAACATGACATCATGAAATTGATGTACAATGCTGATGAATTTCTCTGGGCAATCAAATTTTGACATAATTTTCCACAAGCCCTCCTGACTAACAGTGTCAAAGGCCCTGGTCATATCTACCAACCTTTTGTACAGACCTCTGTTCTGTTCTTGGCATTTTCCTGGAGTTGTCAGGCAGCAAACAGCATATTGACTGTTCTTGGCCCTTTCTGAAGCTACACTGGCTCTCAGGTATATGACCATCTTCCAGGTGAAGGATTAGCCTACTAAGAAAGATTGTAACAAGAACTTTTCCAGCAACGACTAAAAGAGAGATCCCTCTGTGATTGTTGCAGGACAATCTATTCCCTTTACTCTTATAGAGATGGACAATGGAGGCATCCTTGAACTCCTGGGGGATAGCCTCTTGCTCTATAACTTGGAAAATTTCAGTCAGCTTTTGTATGAGCAATGGTCCCCCTACCTTGTAAATCTCAGCTGGAATAGAATCAGCACCAGGTGCTTTGCCACATGAAAGGAGCCTAATGACACTCAAAACCTCCTCTTCAGTTCTAAGTTCAGCTAAGAAGGGATTGACTTCAACCTGAAGTAAATGATCAGTGACCTCAGCATTGATTGATGTTGGTCTGAACTGAGACAAACAAGGTTAAGTGACTTGTGCAGAGTCACACAACTGGTATGTGTCTGAGGCTGGATTTGAACTCAGATCTTCCAGCCTCCTAGCCCTGTGCTCTATCTATTGAGTCACCTAGCTGCCCCTATTTAAACATGGTGTTTAACTAATACTTAGTGACTGATTGCTCTCTGCAAAGAAGAGAGGGAGATATATTTTCTCATCCCCTTTCTGAGGCCAAATTAAGACATTAAAATTACACAGGACTTAGTTTCTTTTTGATTTCTTCCTCCCCCTTTCCATTTGCATTGTTGTTATGATTGCATATATATTTTTTTCTGGTCCTTTTTTCTTCACTCTGTATCAGTTCATATAAGTCTTCCTGTTCTTCTTTGAATTTTTTAGTTGTCATTTTTTTTTTAACACAGTACCACAATTTGTTTAATCATCTACCTTGTTTCAAGTTCTTTGCTGTTTACTGCAAGTGCTGCTATGAATATTTTGGTGTGGGAAAGATCCTTCTTTCTGCCTTTGAATTCATTGTATATAAAAATAGAACTGAGATCTCTTGGTCAAAAGGTAAAAATATTTAGTTATTAATATTTTTTATTAATATTTTATTATTAATATTATTAGCACAAGTTCAAATTGATCTCCAGATTGGATCAAATCACATCTCCACTCATAGTATTTTCTTCTTCTTTTTCTTCTTCTTCTTCTTCATCATCATCATTGTCATCATGCCTAGCTATAATTACTATATTCCTAATCTTTTCTGCTTTTTTAAATAAAACCAGGGGAATAAGCTATTCAAATGTCCCCACACTGTTGTTTGCTCACTAGTTATTTGCTGACTTCTTAAGGCATTGTGGCTATCAGACTAATCCTGTGTTTTGCATTTTCTCCACTTATCCACCCACCTCTACATGAATTGGTGGTATGGCATAAGTGAAGACGTTTAGATTGGGTTTTTGGAAGACTTGAGCCTAAATTCTAGCTCTGATTCTTACTATCTGTGTGACCTTGGGCAAGTCACTTAACCCTTCAGGGTCTTGTTTTCCTCATTTCTAAAGTAAAGGAGAAGGAAATAGCAAATCATTCCAACATCTTTACCAAGAAAATTCCAAATGGGATCCCTAAGAGTTGGACATGATTGAAACACCTGAACAAAAACACTATGTGCCATTTACTGTTGGAAGATGAATAAAATAGAAATGTTAAGAAGGAGCTCTTTCCCTCAGCAAACTTACTTGACAATTCTGATAGGAAAAAATAACAAAAGGAAACTGAAAGGTGGGGTGGAGAGGGAACCAAGGTATCCACACAGGGCATGCATAGTAAAGAAGTGTGAAGAGGTTGAAACACAACCCAGAGAGGAATGAAGGAGCAACATGGTTGGCCCCCCTGTTGCCTTGAAATGGAAATTCAGAAGGAACTGACAAATCAGAGGAAGTGGCTATAGACTAGAGGGATCTTTCAGTGTGAGAAGGGTATGGATCATGAAAGTAGGGGCAGTGGGTACAAGATACTGCACAAGCTGTCAGATTCAGTTGATAGGTTGTTTAGTTTTGTTGAACTGCTTTTTTGTTTTTCTTTGTAGGAGAGAGAGGAGAAATATATTTGGAAATGAAGGTAAACAAAAGAAGTTAAGACATTTAAAAAATGTTGCTAATACTGTCCTCCTTTCGAACTTATGGCAAGAACTATTTTTTTTGTTTATGTAGTGGCAAAAAGCACTATGTCTGGGAATTAGTGGCAATGGTTGTTCCACTAATAAAATAGTTTATCCTATATATTATTTGCCTACGAAAAAGAATAGAACAAGAAAAAGAGAATTTTTATGAAAATAACTATAGTGTCTTTTCATTTTTCTGGCCAGAAAATTCTTTACTATAAGGATTTTGATAAAAAATAAAATGAGTATCTTCTTTCTAAATCTCAAAAGTCTTTGTCTCTCTTGTTTTCACAGCTTTCTTTCTCTCTATTTTATTTGATTATCCATATTCTAAACAAATCTAAGCTACCTGCTGTCTTGTGGGACAAGCATAGTATTAGAGGAATTTTATATTTACTCCTTTCCCCTGGGGAAACTGAGGCACAAGAGTTCTATCTCTGGGCAGCAGTGACAAATGACCATTCTGAAAGCAAAGATCGAAAGCTGAGAGAGTAAGGTCAGATGCTATAGATACCTAAGGGACCTGTCAGTTCTCAGCCTCACCAGCCAATGACAATGAAGCTACATCAAATATCAATCATTAAGGAGCCATCCCTGGCATTTAAGTGGGCCATCCTCATTCCAGTATGGCCAAATTATTTGAGATCTAATTGCCATATTTTGATGAATTTCTTTGTTGCTTTCATGTGTTGATTCACATAGATATTCAAATCTATTTAAATTGAAGCATGTAGTAAAAGATGCAGTAGTTCTATAAATTCTTATTTTTCCTATTCTAAAGCAATCTCATGAATTAATAAAGGATTTGAAGATAAAAATAGTCATTAATAATGCAAGAATTTCTGTGTCATTGAGTGGGGGGAAGAGGGAGGAAGGCAATCTCATGACATTGTTGAACAGGAACTCCAGGGAAATAATGGTAGGCATATTAAACTCTCACCAAGGATCATTTTGAATTATTTGAAGCTTGAGAGTTTCTTGGTTGCCAGTATTTCTTTAATGTATTTTTTCCCCTTTTAGGTTTTACTCAAACTTCTTATAACCTTAAGTTTATTTTAAATGATGACATCCTGCTTGGCTTTTCAAAACTAGGAATGAATGACTATTGAAATAGCAAAACTAGATGAGTTTCAGGGAAAGTGAAATGTGTCCTCTCAAATTAGTGAAGTCACAATAACTCCCAGAGGCATTTAGTTGGTCTTCCAAAGTGACCACCTTC
Source organism: Potorous gilbertii (assembly GCA_028658325.1). Lineage (NCBI taxonomy): Eukaryota > Metazoa > Chordata > Mammalia > Diprotodontia > Potoroidae > Potorous > Potorous gilbertii. Next base: position 97,692,617 of record CM053774.1, on the reverse strand, counting down.
ATGTTCCCCCATAGCCCCCATTTGTTCCCTATAAAGTCTGCTGCCAAGGGCTCAGGGCTTTCTTTAGACAGCCTGATTGGCAGCCAAAGGCTTGCATGGTCACATTGTCATTTGAGAGACACCACACTTTTTTTTCCCAGGTTTTCTAAAGTCTTTCTGGTGTCACAAGGGGACAAACCCCTGTGGAATTGCCAGGCCCCTCTCTGTCAGAGGGCTAAGACCTGGCCTAATTCATTGCAGTGAGGTTTAATTAAACTGCAACCAAGTTGTTTCCCTGGTAAAATAAGTGTGGGAAGAGAATGTGTGTCCAAAGGGACATGCCCCTTACTGTGTGCGCTTTATTGTTACACCACAGCTAATATATTGTGGGAATTCCCATGGAGTCAATGATAAACTGTATTATCGAGCACCATAAAGCAGGCATTCTTGCAGTGCAGGTTACTGTAGCTAGCAATTTCATTAATCCTTCTAATTTATTGTATTATAGCGGTATGTGAGGTCTCATAAATTCATTATACCCCTTTCATCTTAAAAAAAAAAGCTTGTTTCTACTCTCAAATAAAATCCCTTATTATTTGTTGTGTCTGTCTCTAAAAATGTAATAGCCACTTGTAAGAAAATATAATTACTGGCTGAAAAATGTAAACTGTATTTGACATGTCTTCTACCATAAAATTAAAGAATTTTATTAAAGCTCGCTGGATGAGTACAAATATTGGTACACAGTGCCCAACTGAATTTTTATTTACTTTTTGTTTTCCAGTAGTAAGTCCACATTCATGATACATTTGTAATTCTTGCTATTTTGATCTACTTGCTTATGAAAAAAGGAATTTACGTATTATTTTTTTTCCCCGTTGCTTCTATGAATCCTTAATAGGCCAATATTTGCTATGGAAGAATTTGTCTTTATTTTGAGAGCAAAGCCTTGCAGTATGAACTATTCATTTTATTGTTAAATAAATTAATGATACTTGTTCACTATTCATGACCTACAATTAATGACTTAATTTTAGGATGAAACTCTCCTATTTCTAGGGTACCACATTTAAACATATTACTGAGAATATTTTTATTATAGTGCAATATTCTTAGATGGTATTCATAGATTTCATATCCATTCATCTTTAGGTAACTCATTTCCTTCAAAGTGAGGGCCATCTTTCTTGGGGCTCAGAATTAAACATTTCAGGGTGCTGGTCATCGAATGATAAGAAGAAACGTGATTTGAGTTGCATCACCTGTGCTATTTTGCAAGGGAGCTAGCCCTTCAGAACTTTTGAATTATATTGAAGCACTCTTATCTGGGTAAGGTGAAAAGGGGAAAGACTAGAAGTAGCATAGGATTCCTATTTTCTTTAAGTTGCCAATTCAAATTCCAGATTAAAATGACTCAAAGTCTTTTCAGCAGCTATTGCCACTGAACCCTGTCCAAGAAATGAGGTAGTATTGAGTGTCTATCATGAAAGTAACCCCAAAGATTGCTTCTAAAGAGTGCACTTGTTGGAGACTTGAGCAGATACCTTGAAGTGCAACATAAAATTGTTCTCTTATCCTGGTAGTTGAGATTATGTTAACCTGAAGGGGTCATTCCATTGGCACTTGCTCCACGTTTCCTCTTCTGATTCCAGTTCCAAAGTCGATTGTGTGGTAGCTTTGGGGCTTGCTCCTAGGCATGTATTATGAGTCATTGGCTAAAATTTTGACCTTGATGGTGGAATTGGGAGAGTTGATGGTTCAGTGGAGGCTTGAAGGGGGAGTGACTCCTCCTTCAACTCTAATTTCTTTGTTGGCTGTGAATTTTGTTTGGATTCTTGTGAGGCATTTTCTAAGAAGGGTAAAGGGAAACAGGAAGTGTGCCTCCCTATTATTATAGTCTAAGTTTAAGCTTACTCCTCCCATGGATGCTTTGTGTATCTATGGGAAAGAGTGAACTAGGTTTAAGGAAAATATTTTTCTCCTTTCTCTTCTCCATCCTCCATATAATTTTGGGGTTTAGTCCCTAAATTTTTAAGAAATTTTTATTTCTCTTTTTTTTAACCAGGACAAATTACTTTTTGTCTTGTGCAGATTTCATTTATGATTTCTTGAAGTATTGCTTTGAAAAAACAGATTTTAAAAAAGCTCATTAATTTTCAGATAGAGCTACTTGACTAGCTTTTACACTGGAATCGTTCTGGTCCTCACTGAATGGCCATTAATAGCACCCAAACTCCTTCCTTTGTGGCTCATAGTTTAGGTTCTGATGGGTTAGAAGGAGTGTCAATAGCAATTGTTTTCTGTTCGGGCCAAAAGCTCCAAGGGTCTTCTCCTCCCAAATTGATAGTTTTGTGATGGTAAATTGAGCCATCTTTTGTCTCAGTTCTTACCTAGGTTTTAGTCATTGAATGGGTGTTGCCTTTAACAAACAGAGACCTGAGAAAGACCTTAATTTAGAAAAGCCAAGGTCACCCATGGAATCCTAGGAGAGATTTGAACTCAGGTCCTCCTGACTCCTGCACTGGTGTTCTATCCACTGCACCACCTAGCTGCCTCCTTATTGACCACATTGGTCAAGTGGATGTGTGATGTCTCTGATTCAGATGTTCCCTCTGATGATACAGATTCTGTATGCTTTCACAGATTGTCTCCCAGGCCTGAAAGGCTCCCTCCTCACTGCTACTTCTTAGAATACCTCTTTTCTATCAAAAATCAACTTATGGGCTGCCTCATACATGAACCTCCTCCTGATCATCCCCTCTGCTACCAACATCTCTCTTCTCCCATTGCAGTATTATCTTGTATTTGTTTTAATTTTGAATTTACTTATATCTAATAATAATGAGAGCAATTTTATTTAGCACTCCTATGTGCCAGGCACTGTGGTAAGTGCTTTACAAATATTATCGATTAGATCCTCATACCAGCCCTGGAGGTAGGAACTATTAGTATTCCTATTTTGAGGTGGAAGATATTGTGGCAAAGAGAGGCTAAATGACTTGCCCAAGGTCACGTAGTAAGAATCTGGGGCTGAATTTCAACTCAGGTCTAGCTGATTCCAGGCCCCACTCTCTGTGCACTATGATACCACCTGGCTGCTTATATTGATGTGTTATTGCCCTCAATAGTATATAAGCCCCTCGAGGGGAGTTTTTGTCTCATTTTTGTCTCTGTATCCCTATTGCATATTTCAATAATTGGCTCAAAGTTACTGACTTTAAATCCATTCATATCTGCCTGCCCAATCTCTGTGGTGTTTGTTCATTTCTCCTCATAAGGTAACCTGAGGTCCACCTAACATGCTAGAGCATTCTGTACTTTCTTCTCACATTGGGACGAGTCCAGAAAAACATTCAGACTGTCCCCTTGTCATTTCTTACTCTTCCCATATGACCAGATCATTTTTTTTTCCTTTACCAGTTCTCTAAAGACATTCTTCCATTTCTTGAGGTTCCTTATTTGTTACACGTTGTAGTTAACATGCTGTTATTAAAAGTTATCCAAGTCATAAAGTAGTTAGCAAAAGCTGACATAGGGCAATACATTAGGTCACAAAATAAAAATATTAGCAATCCTGAAAATAACTATGTGATCTTGAACAGGCACTATTACTATATCCATTTTTTCAGGGCAGCTAGGTGGTGTAGTGGATAGAGCACCAGTGCAGGAGTCAGGAGGACCTGAGTTCAAATCTCACCTCACACACTTGACACTCATTAGCTGCGTGACCTTGGGCAAGTCACAACCCCAACTGCCTCATCCTGGGTCATCTCCAGTCATCCTGATGAATATCTGGTCACTGGATTCAGATGGTCCTGGAGGAGAAGTGAGGCTGGCCACTTGCACAGCTCTCCCTCACTCAAAACAAAGTCAAGTGCAAGTCATGTCATGATTTCTCTGATGGTATGGTCTTCTTCGTCAGTGAGGGACCAACACACACACACACACACAGATGAGAAGTAGGCTCACTGACTCAGGGGTCACATAGTCAACATCTCAGACAAAATTTGAATCATATCTGATCCTTCAGATCTTGAGTCCCATTCTCTATCCATTATACCACAGTGTCTCTTGCTAGAAAGTGTTTTATATACATTATTTCTGATTCTAATACCAACTCTGTGAGGAATGTCATGAAAGTATTATCTCCAATTTTAGAGATAGGAAAAGTGATTCTCAGGGAGGTTAAATAACTCTCCCCAAAGTATGTAGCAGGCATTACTAGCTATTGGAATACTGGCTACTAGGGATTTCTAGCTCTAGTTTAAGACTGATAGGAATTGAGGAGTTATTTGGAAAGCCAGCTTAATAAGAGACTAAATGGAGTTTGTGCAAAAAATTGATTGATTTCCCTCTATCACCATTAAAAGCATTTAAGGACAACCCACAAGGGGCTAGTTACCTGTACAGATTGGTCTGCAATGATGTAAGACATTCAGAATGTGCTGACCTAAACAAAAGAAAACTGCTAACTGAAAACTAAGGAACATGTACCAATGAGTCACAAAGAAGTAGAAATTATACACAACGTCCCTTATGCATTGAGGAGGAAGGAGGGGAGAAAAAATTCCAATTATTATTTAAATTTAATGGCTCTTGTTAGTAATTTGAAAATTAGGTATTATCATTTGTTCGCAAACATTACTGGGCACCTTTACATAGAGAGACAATATTTGACAAAAGAATTGATGACTACTGTCCTTGAAGTAGTTTGGAAAACAACATGCATACATGAAAAAGGTTATAATTACATGAGTTCAGAAGTACTTAAAAAAGGAAAGCAAATTAAAGGAGTATTCACAGAATCATAGAACTAGAAGTGCCCTGGTAGTTCATCTAATCCAAATCCCTCATTTTACAGATGAGGAAACTTGGTCCCCAAGAGGTTGTGACCTACTCAAGGCCAGATACTGTGACTGGTGGAGCAAAATGTCAAACTAAGATCTTCTCCAGATTGTGCTAATTCTGCTACACTATGTTATGGATGATCAAAGGCTTACATATCTGTGTAATGATACACAAAACTTTAAGCAGTGTGACCTAGAAGTAAATTGTATGCAACAACCTGGGGAAAATGGACTCTTCTAGAGTAATAGCTTTGTTCACTGGAAGAGTTCATTTTAAGATAGCTTAATGCTGAAGAAAGGTTAATTCATTTCACAGGGCTATGCACCTTATTCTCAAGTCAATGGCTTACTCAGAGTAGTATATGAATTTATATTATGTTCACTAAAGAATGGAAGAGCTTCTAAATGATATTTCTAAATGATATTTCTTGTGCTCTCTTGCCTCCTTTTAAAAGTCAGGTAGATATATCTATGATCACCGAAGACTATTTTTAAAGAACACAAAACAGAAGATACACACATTTGATTTTTTCAATAAATATGGTACTTTCAAAATGCTAGAATGAGATAAAAATTATTTTGACTGGGTCTCCTCTCTCTCTCTCTCTCTCTCTGTCTGTCTCATCTCTTTCAGGGCCTCAGCTGTTAGACCACTTCCACATCTAGATCTCCAGTCTTTGTTTCTCTCCTGGGCTTCAGAGCTATATTGCCAACTACTACGAAATATTTTCACTTAGATGTCTTACCTTATAAACAATTTTAAAAACATCATCATCCCTAGAAACTGTCTTCTTCACCCCTTTCTGTTAAAGAAGTAATCGTTCTACCAAGCAACCTGTATTTATCGGGCAGGTGCTGTAAATGGATTCAGAAGTATATGGCACAGTCTTTTGTATTCCCAGTTAAAGCTTTGTTTGGGAAATAAGATCAAGACCTATGTACACCAATGAACAATGATACATGGCATGAAATTAATGAAATTGTGTTACAGATCATAGGATCATCAATCCAGATCTGGAAGAGATCTTATAGGCTACCTAGTGCAACTCCTCAGATTTTTACAGATGGGGAAACTGAGACCCATAGAGGTAAGGTATATCTCCCCATCCCCCAAGAGGTGAGTCTAGAGCAGAACCTACAAAGATGAGAATTTGAGTAGTTGGAGGCTTAGAGGATGGGCATTTCAGGCAAGATGATAGTGCATTTGTGAGATGATGAGGAGACCATCTGTAGAAAAGAGCATATATTGGAGAGAGGGAATTGTTTGGATGGGTACAATGGTTACTGAGGAAGTTGAAAGCCAGTCAGAAGAACTTAGACTGGATACTATAGGACTCTTTGAAGATTTTTGACATAGAATAAATATGATGAAAATGGTATTAAGTCAAGATTAGTCTGTCAGCACCATATAGGATAGATTTAAAGTCAGACTAGCTACATAGAAAGCTGTCACTCATGGCATGAAATCTTAAATTTACCTTGAATTCAATCTATTTCTTTTTCAGATTCCAACCTACATGGGAGTCCCAGCTCTGTCACTAGCTATATGAGCACAGGAACCTCATTTAATGTCTCTGAGTTTCAATTTGTAAAATTAGGATGGTAATACTTGCATCCCCAAGGATATTGTGAGGAAAACATTTTGTAAACCTGAAAGTGTTACAGAGATAAGCGTCATTATTTTTGGTATGTAGTCATTGTATCCTCTTTATTCTTCCTTGACAGGGTCTTTTACATCTTTTCCTTTCCATGCTTAGTATCATCCAGTGCAGACCCTTGTCCCTTCATACTTAAATTTTCCCAACAACTTTGACTTCACTCTATGAATGAAACTTAATTTGGAGTATTCAATCATCACTAGACTTTACAGAGTTGAAAATTTTCAGTTGACTTTTTTCAGAGGTCCTAAGTCAGTAGCTTTATGTATGATAAGAATTTATCTATACTCAAAAAAGAGAGAGAAGAGAGGTAGTTTTCACAGAATCCCAGATATTCAGTTAGAAGAACCTTTACTGGCCAACACCTAATTAATGTTTCCCTCTCCAACTTCCCATCTCTAACAAATAATCACCCAAGAAGCAGCTCCTGCTGGTGAAGCACCAGTGATCTCTGTCCTTGGTCCTGTAATTTCCAATATTTTTATTAATGACCTGGAAGAAGACTGATGGAATGGTTCTCAAATTTCTAGTTGACATAACTCTGGGAGGGACAGCTAATACAGTGATTGTCAGAGTCACTCAAAGAGATCTCAAGAGACTGAAAAACTGAAATGAAACAAATACTATGAAATTGAACAGTATTATATGTAAAGCTTGTGCAGCTGGTTTAAAATGATCACTTGCCCAAGTAAAGGATGTGGGAGACCTGGTTTACCAAAATCTCAAGTTGATCTAATGGTTTGATTTGACTACTAGAAAAACTATAGCATCAACACAGGAAGGAAACAAGCATTTATTAAGTGACTGCTGTGTGCCAGGAACTGCACTAAGTACTTTACAAATATCCAATTTGAATCTCACAACAATCCTGGGAAGTAGGTGCTATTATTCCCCTTTTAGAATTGAGAAAACTGAAGCAAACAGAGGTTAAGTGACTTGCACAATGGCATACAGCTAGTAAATACTTGGGGTAGGATTTAAACTTAGATGTCAGAGACTCCAAGCCTATTGCTCTAAGCACGGTCATCCAGTTGCCATCAGGTTCAATCTGGGGCATCAAGTTTTAAGGAAGACAACATTAACCTACATTGCTTCCACAAAAGGGTAACTAGTCTAGATTATGTGAAGAATAGTTAAGGGAACTTGAGATATTTAGAGAAGACTACAGAGACATCCAATAGCCATCTTTAAATGTTTGAAGATCTGAGACTAAGAAAAGGTCAAATAGATAATTCTTTCACATTGCTTCCAAGAGTAGATGAATTTGCCTTTTTCCATTCTTCCTACTAAGGTGCCATATTCTGTTGGAATTAAATTACAAAATCTGGCCAACTGCATCCATTGTAAATTCATGCTATTTTTAATTGGTCGGGTCTCAACTATTGCAGTTCAAATATTATCACACATCCCATCATAAATTTTCCAAATCTCTTTTTTCTTCAAGCCTCTAAGCCCATCCTCAGATGCTTCTCTTTGGACAGATGGCCTAGATATCTTCTTGATTACTTTTATGAAAACTGAGACCATCTGTCCTAAGCTCTTCCATTCAAATGATGTAGTTCCTTGCCAAGACTAATATTTCTACTTTCTGCAGATTGTAGAATCTGCAGAATCTGCAGATTCCATTCATCATTTCTGCTTTTTTCCTACCTCCTTTCTCTACCTCTATACTGACTCTTTCCTACTCACCAGTTCTCTTGTATCCTAAAAACAATCCCTTCCATCCCTTGCAACTGTAGTTCCTTATCCCTCCTACCTCCTCCCTGCTAAACTTCAAGAAAGAGTAGTCTATAAAGCAGCTTCTTATATAGTCCTTAATTGTTCCAGAATTTGTCAGGAGTTCTTTTTAGAGGGAATCCATGGGCTGTGGGTTCGGTGCTAGCAAATGTGAGTCTTTCTACTCCACCATCTTGGCTCCGCCATAGTCCTTAATTGTTATAAACTTACAGAATTTGAGACTTGAAAGGGATATCAAGGTTGGGTCTCAAGGCCAACCAATACCTGAGAATGAGTTCCCTCTACAATATGCCTGACTAATGAACTTTTAGTCTTTGCTTGAAGAATTCAATAGTAAGAGCAACCCACTCTTCCCAAGGCAGCCATTCCTCTTTTAGTTAATTCCAACTGTTAGGAAATTTTCTTCATATTAGATCTAGATTTGCCACTTTACAACTTTCATCTGTTGCTCTTACTTCTGTCTTCTGAGGTCAAATAGAAGATGCTGAATTCCCCTTCTTTGTAGGAGCTAATCACATACTTGAAGACAACTGTCATGAGTGCCTTCCTTGAAATCTGTTCTTCTCCAGGTTAAAAATTCCCTTAAACCTTTATGTCTTTGATGGGCTTCCTAATGTTTAAAGGATACAGTACAAATTCCTTACCTTGGTCCCTGACATTCTGGTTCTAGCCTAAGCTTCCATCACTGTATATCATTATTTCCCTTCACATATGTTATCAGGTCAAACTGGACTTACCTTATTGGATTCAACCTGCCTGCTGCCTCAGTATTTGAGCAAACTTTTCCCAAGCTTGGAATGAAATCCTTTCTTATAGGCACCTATCAGATCTCTCTCTTCCTTCAAGTTCAGCTTACATGCCACCTCTCCTGTGAAACTTTCCATGACACCTCCAGGTAAAAAGCATTCTCTTCCTTCTCAAATATTCCTACAGCTCTTTGCTTTGGATCCCTTTATCACTTTCTGTCTTATATCATATTTATTTGTGTAAAGAAGTCTATTCACTGAATGGGCCTTACCTCCCTCTAAGGCCAAGGTCTCCCATTGCATTCTGGGCCATCTCTAGTCATCCTGATGAATATCTCGTCACTGAATCCAGATGGCTCAGGAGGAGAAAGTGAGGCTGGTGACCTTGCACAGCCCTCTCTCACTCAAAACAAAGTCAAGTGCAAGTCATATCATCATTTCTCTGATGTCATGGTCTTCTTCTTTTGCCCAGTAGAGATAGTATGGAACACTGGTTAGACAGACATCCTTGGAGTCAGAAAGACCTGAGTGTATGACCCTTGGGAGGCCACTGAACCTCTCAGGATCCCAGATAACTCCTTAAGACCACCTGCTGATTAGCATTTGCAGAAGACTTTTTCAATAGTCGCCAAGCACAGGCCTAGTCCAAAATAAAAATATCCATGTCATGTCTCTCCACATTCCCTTTCTCCAGAATCTAAGCTCTTTGAAGGAAGGAACTGTATAGTCTGTGTTTTGAGATCAGGCTCCAGTGCCTAGGATACACTCTGATGACCCATACATGGTAGGGACTAAATAAATGTTTGTCAAATTGAATTGAACTAGAACCAGTATGTGGGAGTTATACCTCAGCACAAGGAAAAATTTTCTATCACAAAGGACCAACCATAAAGCATGTTGCCTCCAAAATAGTGAGTTCTTTATCAAGGGAAGTGTTCAGAAGATGGATGGTCATGTGACAGAGATACTGTCAAAGGGATTCTTGAATTGATTGGTAAGTCTAAGTCAATGGCCACTGGAGTCCATCCCATTTATCTGGTTCTATGACTGGAAAAAGATTGGAGAAAAGATCAGATTCTATGATAGTATCATCAAGTTGAATAAATACATCCACACTTCAGACACTGTCAAATAGTTTCACCAGGCTACAGAAGAATACAAATGTTTGTACCATGCATTAAAGCAATGATTCAATGCTTGAGTCAAATGCAGCTAAAGAAATAGAGCCATGAAAGCTAGGCTACCTTTGTCTCTGCTGGGAAATTGTGTAAAGTCATATGTTCAATAACTGTTTTAGAGCCTTGTTGCATTATGTTAAAAGTAATTTAGAAGGTTTTAGGGGAGGAGGAGTATGGGGAACTTTGAAACTGTTGCTCAACTTGCTTTGGGGAAAGTAACTTATTTTGTTATGAATTGCTATGCTACATGGTATAATCAGGTATTTAGGAGAGTGGTAAAGCTAGATCAAGAGAGCATTTATTGAGTCCATTCTAGAGTGAGGCACTTTTGTGGACATAAAGCAGTATAAGACAGCGATCCCATCTTCACGTAACAGATTCCATTGTGAAGTTAAATAATACACTCATGAAAAACCAACTCTACTATGTGTCAAATCTATAAAACCAGAGTGGTACAGAATTCACATGATGTAGGAGTCCAGAAGAGATGAATAGAAAGGCTAGAAGACCTTTTCCAACAGGGGCAACCAAGGAGGTTTTTCACTGAGAAGGTGAAACTTGACCTGGCCTTGATTGATAGATTGGGTTCTGATAGGTAAGGAGAAGGAAGGAGGGAATTCTAGACACAGAGAGTGGTATAAGTAAAGTCAGAGATAGAAGTTGTCAGCAATTGTCTACTTCTGGTGCTCATTGCAAACAGAGATGGCTATTTCTCAAACCTGAAACTGGTGTCCTTTAGGACAGAGGTTCTTAATTTGGGATCCACTGATACCCAAAGGATCTTTGGACAGATTTTAGGGGACTTGTTAACTTGGATAGGGAAAAATGGCATTTTCTCACAGTATGATTGGTTTCTTTTGCAATCCTTTGTATTTTATGAATTTATAAACACTATTCTGAGGAGTCCACAGGCTTCACCAGACTGCTAAAGGGTTCCATGAAACAAAAAGATTAAAAACCCCCTGATTTAGGGAAAATGGATAGATCTTTCCTGAATAGAGAAAATCATCATAGATAAAATGGTCTCTTGTGTCTACCTAGGCACCTCAGTGGTGTAGTTGATAAAGCGCTGATCATGGGAAGACCTGAGTTCAAATTAGACCTCAGGCACTAAATTAGCTGTGTGACCCTGGACAAGTCACTTAATTTCTGTCTCAGTTTCCCCAACTGAAGATTAAGTAAGATAATATTTGTAAAAGTATTTAGTATGGTACCTGACCTATAGTAGGTGCATATATAAATATTTATTCTTTTCCCTTCCCCCAACAGAATCTCCTTTTATTAAGAGCAACCATCCAGTTGAAGGAAATAATGATGAAAGCAGCATGGAGAGGCTCCTGTTTGGAACCTTGTTGGAAGGAAGGCGGTTCAAGATATAAGAATTAATAGAGTTTGGAAGAGACTAATTAGGGAAAAAATATAGTAGATATTGCGGGAAGAGAATTAACCTCAAAGCCAGGTAGACCTAGGTTCATGTACTGCTCCTGATACACACTGGCTGTGTGACCTTGAGTAAGTTGCTAAAACTTTTAGGATTCTAGGCAACTATACATTTTTGGGAAGCTGCTAACCTACATTGTAGAGTCAGCTTTCCTTACCAAGGAATTCCTTATAACACTAAAATGTCAGTACTAGTACTATTTCCTAGGGAAACACTTACTTGAAAACTTAACTCAAAGGTACTTGCAGGGTTCCACCTGTTGTAATTATGACCTAGAACCCTGAAATACCATAAACAAGCAGCTTGGAGGCCTAAGTAAGATGAATTGAGAAATGGGAAAAAGTTTACTTGCAGTTCCAGTGTTAGTTAGTTAAATAGAAATAGAGGGATTTGTCAGATGCTAGAGATTCATGTTTTGTTCTAGAATATGCAATTTATGCTTAAAAAAATATTGTGTGTAGCTAGAAAATAACCAACACTAGTTAAAGGCAGTATTGCATAGTGAGAAGAGAGATGCTCTAGGTGTTAGAAATCATTCAACCAGTTAATCCATCAGTCATAATTTGTTAAATTCCTGCTTTGCACCAGACATTGTGCTAAGGGTTGAAGGCACAATACCAAAATGAAATGGTCCTTCCTTTTGAGGCATTTCCATCTTAATGGAAGAGAGAGCATACACATATACAGGGCCATGATGGGAGGAGTTTGCCAAAAGAGTGGAGCAGGAAGGATGCAGCTGTGAGAGAGGGAGGTAGAGCAGAGAGAGAGCAGAGCAGAGCAGCTAGCATGAATGTGAGAGGCAGTAATTTTGCCTAAGGGAGCTTGTTTGTGAGGAGAACAGAGGAGGGAAGGCTTGGGGATGGCTGTGCTCCCTTTATTGGTAATGTACACAAACTTCATTGTTATGATGGTGGAATTGACTTTATGGTATCTGAAAAAAATATCTTGGTTTTGCCTTTGAGGAAAAGAGTTTATATTTTGTGAATTTACACTGGAAATATGCATGCGCATACATAGTGGCTGCTGTGGGCATCACATTGGTACTATAAGAGATAGATTGAGAAGAGCTTCAAATGCCAAACACAAGAGTCTTTATTTCATCCTAGAGGCATTAGAAAGCCACTAGACTTGGAAAGATTAGATTTATACTCTACGGAATCACTTTGATATCTCTGTGGAGGATGGACTAGAACAGGGAGATCAACTTAGGACACTAGTGTAATCTCATAGGCTAGAGATGATAAGGGCCTAGGCTGCATGTACTGCTAATCAGAGGGTTAAAGATCTTCCCCACCCATTAATGGGACTGCCCATGACGGAAAGATTGATTAGGGGAGGCTCATACCCTTTGTTAATTTCTAATACACTGGTTCTCAAAGGATGTGATGCCCTCTGGCTCTGAAAAATGTATAACTACTCTGAGGTGAGATTTTACTTTGGGGCTTGCTCACTGGCCAAATGAGACTCTGGACAGTCGTTAAGGGGCCCCCGGCTTTGAACACCCAGACTGTGCTTCTCTATCTAGTAACTGTGTATGTACGGTCAGACGGTTATCTGTCTGTTGATCTGTGATGTATGTAATTGTTTATGACCAGACCGTTGGAAGCCCTGTCTGTTGGTTGATCTTTGTCTCTCTGTTTGTATTTTCTTTGAAGTTCAGAGTGCTGACTTTTCTCCCTGAACTAAGTGAATGATGTATGTGCTTGATTAAAGCCATTGTTGACCCCTCAAAAGTTGCTTTCCTTTTAGAAAAGCGTATCTAAGAACCTGTGATAGCAGGCCCTCCTGTGTATGTTGGGGTGCTTGCTTTTAGACTGAATGAGTGGAGATAAAGGAAGAGGTGTTAGGGAGGAATAAATGGTAAAAATCTGGTGGGTGACTGGATATGAGAACTGAAGGCAAATGAGGAGTCAAGGATGACATTGGGCCTGTGAACTTGGGTGAATCGAAGGATGGTGGTGGCCTGGCCAGAAGCAGGGAAGTTTAAAAGAAGGGTGAATTTGGGAGATGGAAGAGGGCAGGGAATAATTATGTATTTAGTGACCACTTTGTGCCAAGCACTGTTCTTAGCACTTTTTAAAAAACAAATATTATCTCATTTCATCCTCATAGCACCCCAAAAAGTAGGTACTATTATCATCTCAATTTTACACTTGAAGAGACCGAGGCAAAGAGAGACTTTTTTTGAAGTTGTACAGCTATTGTCTGAGGCTAGTGCTTAACTCAGTGCTTTATTCACCAAAAATAAAAGGGAGAAAGAGAGAGAGAAGAGAGAGAGAGAGACAGAGAGAGACAGAGAGAGAGAGACAGAGAGAGAGAGAGAGAGAGAGAGAGAGAGACAGAGAGACAGAGAGAGGGAGAGAGACAAAGATAGAGACAGAGAGAGACAGAGAGGCAGAGAGACAGAGGGAGAAGGAGGCACACACACACACAGACACACAGAGATAGGCTGTTTAGGAGAAGATTAACAGTGTCACATACTGCAGAGAAATCAAGAAAGATGAGAACTATTGAGAACAGGTCACTAGATTTTTGGCCATTAAGAGATCTCAGCAAGGTATGAGGTTGGATTATGAGCTGAGAGAATATGGGGAAGGGAGAAGGGAGGTTTAATGAGAGAAGAGTTTTGGAACAGCGACTGTAGGCCAGGCCAGGGTACAGATACTGCCTCTGACACATACTGCTGGAGTCACTAGATCAGTTACTTAACTTTTCAAGATTCTCCACATACTCTTGGACTATAAATTTAGAGCAGATGTTGAGATGCATCAGTAAAGGGCGTTTCCTCACCAGGAACTTCCTATACCAGTGAAATCACAGGTATAGACAAAATAAACTAACAAAAAAGCATAAGCATTAAGTAAGTTGTCGAGGAGATCCTTGCCATATGTGAAATATGCCATATATATGCAATGTTGCTCTAAAGCAATGAGAATTCCTGGGCATCACTCCTGGGCTCCTACTCTCTGAAATGATATACCTCTTGGGTCACTGAAATGAATACCATTTCCCAGAGATCACCTCAGTGATCTCAGGCAGTACCTGCTTCTTCAGGGACCAGCGGATATCTCAGCCACATGGGCAGACACCTCATCCACACAGCTCTATTGTATCTTACCTGGAACCCCTGCCTATTTTGCTGAATACTTGTGAAGTGGGATGTTGTCAACAATTTTCCATTTTCTCTACTTCCTTCATGGATGAAATGTTCTCCAAACTTGAAATGCAATCCAAGGAAAAACTATGTCGTAGATAAGACATTAGTAATCTTTTAACTTTATTTTAAAATTCTGCTGAACTATCCTATTTCTATTTTTTTGTTCAATTATAGTATTGTCTGTTTAATAGAGTTAATTTAACAATTTTAACTTGTCAAAATGTTGCTCTGATAAAACTGTACAATGTAAGATTAAGTATCTCATCAACATGATCTCTTTAAGCACTTGACACTGAGACTACAGAAGCTAAGTACCAGGTTACTGTGGTTGTCTTTTTCTAGTGTAGAACCACATACACAAACACACTTTAATATTCACATGGGGGCAGCTGATACCAGGACATCTAAAGGACTACATTTCCATCTGGTAGAAATGATCATTTTATTTACTATATTTCTGCGGATAGGTAGTGTAGCATCATAGATGAAGAGATGACCTTCTCTTGGAAGAATCATCCATTCCCAGAACCAAGATTTTTCTGATAGTATATGCTCTAGGCAGGATTTGAACTCAGATCTTCTGACTCTCTATCTATTAGGCAGCTACTGCTGCTGAGAATGTGGGTTCAAGCCTCACTTTTAATGCATTCAAGCTGTGTGACCCTAGACAAGTCACATAATCTCTCAGAAACCTAGGGTAATCTCTAAGACTACAAGCAGCCAAGCAACTACATGATTAGAGGGAGTTTCCTTAGTGGGAATTCTTTATACCAATGAGATCACAGGTCTGGGGAAGTTTTCAAAATAATTTTGAATAATATTTCAAAACTGATGGATCCTGAAGAAAGTACGCATAGCCCTCTGCTTGCTCATAGGAGAATCTCCTGGTTAAAGGGTGCTGTGGAGCCTCCCAGCCACCAGTGCCTATGTTTGCCTTTTGTTCTTTCTTGTCCCATAAGCCACACCTGCTATCACACTGGAGGCACTGAATTTGCTACTGAATACTCTTCATAAACTGGCAACATCACAATGGCAAATGGGAATCAAATAAAGACAATATTAAAATAAAGATAAAGAAAATAAAAAAATACCCCCAACCTTCTTTCCTTCTCTCCCTCTCATCAGAAATTTGAAGAAGTTTTAAAACTGACAACAGGTTTCTTTCTCTCCCTTTCAGTAAATCAGGAGGGGAGCATGGGAAAAAATGGTAGAATGAGTGGCAGATCTTAGCTGGGTCACCTGTGTGACTTTGGATGACTAACTGAACCTCTCTGGACCTTATTTCTTTATCTTTAAAATGAAAGACCTCAAAGGATTTTTTCTTTCCAGCAGTGATGCCATGATCCCATCCTACCCACTTCTACAAAGGTTCAGTGAAATTCCTGAAATGCAGACAGCAGACCAGAGGATGGTGGATTCAGTGCAAAGATCCCAGAATGTGGAGTCTGAGACCCTGGGCCAGAATCCTATTTGGCAAATCAGTGACCTTCTTTCTTGGCATTGGGTTTTTCATCTGTAAAAGATGGAGATTGAACTGGTGATTTTTCATCCTTTTATCCCTTGATCTTATGAGTCTAGGGAACAGAAACAAGGAGTTTGCTTGACTTAGAAGTGAGACAAACTGAAGGTGAGAGTGGTCCATACACTTAGAAAATTGTACAATGCCAAACTATTTTGTAGCATCTGCAGTGGCAGTGAGCAGAGAACCAGAAGATCTGTAGTCATTCATCTACTAGTAGTGTGATCCCAAGAGCAAGCCACTTAACTTCCCAGGTGACTCTCGACCAGAGACTGCCCAACAGATGCTGCTGTGTGTTGGAAAAGGGAATTTCCTCACCAGGAGATCTCTATATACACCCATGAAAGCATAGAAGGGGTCTAAAGAAGTAAACTAATAGGAGTTTTTCAAATATTTTCTTAAATTCCATGACTGTAATTCAATTTCTTGGCAGAGTCACAACCTACCAGTATGAGTAAAAGTAAGTTAGTGAATTGCTAGAGATAGAAAAAAAAATGGATCATCTATGATGAATAAGGGTCAGAAGAAGAAAAAAGGACTCCCCAGGTCAGTAAACAGTCTCCCAGACTAACAATTTGCTTGGTGAAGGAGTTGATGTCTCTCATTTCTAGGAGCACCATACTCTGGTACGTAAACTGACAAGTAGAAAAAAAGACTCATACAGATAAAACTAGAAATAAATGAGCTCCACAGATAGGAAATAAACACAAAAAAACCCTACATTTTCTCTAGCTAATATTTTTATTTATAAAGGTAGTATTTCTGAAAATCAGTAAAGTAGGAAAAGTAAGTTAACCACCCTAACTCAAGGAAGGAGTGAGAAGAGAAATGCATTTGTTGGAACAACTTGAAATATTAACCCCTTGGAAACTGCAGATATCTATTTAGTAAGAGATGGAAAAGAGCTATCAGATCACCACGTTGGGATCCCCTCTGGGAGCCTCAGGGATAGCGTGTAGTCCCCAGACAGATAACACACTTGCTCCCAGCCAGGAGGCCATCATCCTAAGTATTCATTTGGCAGACATCCTGGAAAACAGTAGTGTTATAAGGGTTAAGTTACTCTTCTCAGAGATCCTTATTGGGCATGATAAAGAAAAAAAAACAATTCCTCAAAGCACAAGTGTATATATGCTAATGTACATTTTAAAAGATGTACTATGTAGTATTTACATAGTGGGTCAGATTTGCATTCCATGAGATTCTAAAGGAAGAAAAGGGCTCTGTGAGATGAGAATCCAGCTCATTGTCTTGTGTGATAGAGTTTGGAGACAAGCGGTCCAATAGCCATTACTTTCAGAGATCGTGATTTTATAAGCAACAAGAGTTTCAAATGTCAGCTAACCCAGGTTGCACTGGATTGAGTCAATTGTATGCAGTAGGTTAGAGGAAAAAACATAATAACGTTTCATCTCAATTTATATGAAAGAATATTAGATATGGGCATTACTGCCTCAGTGAAAAGAGCGCTTGGAAGGAAGAGCTCCTACATGCTCTAAATTCACATTTGTTTTTCATGTTCTTTAGTTTACAAAGAGGAAAATCCAAAATTAAATGCTGTTTTCTGTGAAATATGCAAGGGAAGTCTTTAAGCAGAAGTCTTTAAAGCAGACTCTTGCCCACTCAGTATGACTAGTCATTGTTCGAGATTACTTTATATTGTAAAAAAGAAATCAAAATCAAAGTAGTCCTTAAAATGACGGGCACACAAGTACAGTATTGATTAATTTATCCTGGAATATTCATATCTTCAATACTCTCATACTCCCACAGAGAAACAACAGTATTATTCATGCCAAGGAAAAAAACTCATATCATTCCACATTTCTATTAGGGGTCAAAAATGACTATTTTTAAGTGCAACTTTTTAATCCTTTAGTGGAAATGCAAAAAAGATCTCCCTCCATCCCTCTCTCCCTCTCTCTTTCTTCTCTCTCTCTCTTTCTCTCTCTTTCTGTCTCTCTGTTTCTGTCTCTGTCTCCCCCCCCACCCCCGTCCCTCCCTTCCTCTCTCTCTCTCTCTCTCTATCTCTCTCTCTCTCTCTCCTCCCCTTTTAAAGTCCCACTCTGCAGCTAAGTTTACAGTTTTGTTCTGAGAACATTCTTATTCTGGGACATAACGATTTACTTTTATATCTTAAACTAAAAAATGCTTATCATTTTTCTGTAAGAAATGGTTGCCCAATGGAAAAGCTGAGAAATGTGACTGTCTCTTAACCTTTGTTGAATATCCTTCTTAAATCTGTGTCAAAGGTCAGCTGGAGCTAGCTCCAAAATTGTGGCCTCTTGGTCTGCTCTGAATCATGGCCCAGAGCACGAGGTCACTGAGAGGAGACTCTTTGCCTTCTAGCTGGGGGGAAGTGAGTAAGAGAGAGGAGGGGAAGCGTCTGCTCTGAGGAGCAGGTCCCCTGCCTGCTATGTCAAGATTCAGAAATATAGTGGCTGTAACTGACGATCTGACTGTGGATGCTAGAAATTGAACTTCACACATGATCAGCACATGGGAACTTCCCTGTTCCCAACTCTGAGGTTGTGTTTGAGTAGTGGTCAAATTGTTTTGTCATTTGGCACGGCCAAAGGTTTACCCAATGAGGCTATTGAGTCATAAAAATGCACTGTACTTTAATCTGCCGCACATATGTTTCTAAGTAGAGCAGAGGTTCATTGTGGATAGACTTCAGGGTTCAATAAGCTTGGACGGGAAAAATTACATCTTTACGTCAATGTAATTGGGTTCCTTTATAATCCTCTGTATTTTATCTTCTGTATTTAAAAACATTATTCTGAGAAGTGGTTCCTAGGCTTTCCCAGATTGGATATTTCAACTACAAGTCCAGGAAAATATTTTCCTCCGTAATTCTTTGTGGCACAGAAAAGGATAAGAACCCTGAATCAGGGTAACGTTTTTCCAGCTTCTAGTTTCCAAGGGAAGAAAAGTGAGAAATTTTTTTCCTACAACAGGAGAAAAATGACTTAACTGTTATATTACTCTTTTGGAGTATGAATACTGTTTACTGAATCACTGTTTAAAAAAAAACCCAAAAAATAACTTAATGAGAAAAATATCTATAGTAATTGCAGTTTCTTTCTTTTGCTCAGATAATGAAGCTCCAACCCTCTCCCTCTGCCCCTTCCATAAACTGAGTATGTTAGCAGCAAGGAAGTCCTTGATTGGAGGAACAGGAATTGCTATGTGTTAAATATAGGGTAATTTAAAAAAATAATCCCTCATTTTCTTCTTATCATTCAATATTTGACATTTTAATCAGCATCACATTTAATTGGTATAAAATACTTTTGTTATCAGAAATGAAAAAAAAAATCATCTGTAGTTATATACATCTCCAGGGAAAGGGAGAAATATAGATTTAATCCATTCTACAAGGTGGAGTTGATTATGCATAAATAAAATCCAATAATTACAGTTGCTAGTTATCTAGCTTTAGTCCCTTTAAGAATACAGAGTAACAATGTTTTCTAATTCATATGAGACAGTATTTTAAAAAGGATAGAAAGAAATTAGGTCAGTATTACTAGAATGTTTTCTGAAAAGATTACTTTTTTCCTGATTTTTAAATTATCCCTTAAATTTGAGTTATTCATACTTTTTAAAAAGCTCTCTCAGAGGAAGCAATACAAATTAAGACAAGCTTGCCAGGCCAAAGAGAGGGCTAGAACTTAAAAGAAAAGAGTAGGTTAGTGAGAAGACTTGGACTCTACTTCTAGCTGGGCCACTGTATAACTATGTGATGGCACGCAGGCAATTTCTACTCTACAAGACTCAGTTTCTTCATCAACTACAGAAGTCAGACTAGATGACTTCTAAGATCCTTGACAACTTGAAAGTTCTATGAATCTATACATTACTGGCAGTTAAAAAAGTACTAAGCATTTGAAAGCTCACTCAGAGCTTACAGAGTAGCTCAAGGAGCCATGAGAGGACCTTGTAAAAAGCATCTATAATACTACATGGCCAGGAACAGGGGGTTTGTTTTTTAAAATTTTATTGATTTGCTTCGCTTTCACTTTGCAAACATTTACAGATTACTCTCAGCTTATGAGAGGTCTCTTGTAATAAAGTAAAACCGGTTGGGAAAGCCAATTATTAATTGAGGAAAACTAGTAGTACTGTGACTTCATCTGAAAGTAGAAGCAAAAATTCACATTTATTATATTGTTTACCTCTGTTAGTTTTTTTTAAAAGGTAGAAAATCTATTTTCTCACCCTCACATCCACTCACCCTTGAAAAACAAGGAAAACTATTTTTTTTATGACAAATATGCATAGCTAAGCAAGACAATTCCCCAAAGGACATATTCAAAAATATCTATGCATCATTCCGGATCCTAAATCCTTCACTTCTATGTAATGGATAGTCTGTTTCATCACTGGTCCTCTGGAATAATCAATGGTCATTCTACTGATCATAATTCTCATTAAAGTTTTTGTTTTAATAGTATTGTTATTGCACAAATTATTCTAGTTCTGTTTATTTCGTTTTTCATCAGTTTGTAAAACTTCATAAAATTGTTCATTCTTATAATATTGATGACATGCTGTAAATTGTCCTTCTGGTTCTGCTTCCTTCATTCTGCATCAGTTCATACAAAGTTTTCAATGTCTCTTTGAAAGCATCTATTTCTTCCTTTTTTATAGCACAATAGTACTCCATCACATAAGTTATTCAGCTTCTCCTCAATTAATGGGCATGCCCTTAAGTTTTCAATTAGTAAGAGATCTCTTCAGAGAGCACTCACTTCCCTGATTCCTGCTGGTACCCAATTGCCTCTGGTCATGGTTTCTTATGGCATTTTGGAGGTACATAATGCCAGAGATGCTAATATACTATAATGCACATGCATACAGGAACAGGTGAAACAAATATACTGGTAATTCTAAGATGAGGAGCAGGTAGGGAACTAGCTACCGTGTTTTATTATTGAACACTCAGGTTAACAATCTGAGCAATATTGATTACCATGAAACACAAAAATGATGGCATAAGGCGAACTTTGAATAAAAAAGACAGGGTACAGTGGGAGAAAAAAGTCTCCAGGAAGGATTGTTTTAAGAATTACAGAGGAAAATATTTTCTTTGACTTGTAGTTGAAATATCCAAACCAGTCTGCTAGTCAACAAAAAAAATGCAAAATGCTTTCATAAGAAAACCAAGGACATCTTAGAGTTACTTGTTTTGTGAGGCAGGCTCAATTTAAGCAAGTCTTAACAGAAAATGAGTGGCGTAGAGGGATAAATTAACAATCTACGAGCTGGACAGAACATAGCTTTTATAGGGAGAACACCTTTTGGAAGGAAGCAAAATTACCCAGGAAAATTACATTAGTGAAAAGTCTTCCACTGATTTCTTAAAGAATGGTTTTGAAAAGTCAAATGGTGGAACAATAAGAAGTTTGCTATCCTAGTTGACTCTAAACCAGGACTGGGGAACCTGCAGCCTCAGGGCAGTGTGGCCCTTTGATGGAATCCAAACTTCAAGTTTCAGTCAAAAGGTCACACTTGAGGACCTAGAGGATTTGTTCTGTGAAGTTTAGATTCTGTCAAAGAGTTGCACTTGAGGACCTAGAGGGCCACATGTGGCCTTGAGGTGGCAGGTTCTCCAATCCTTCTCTAAACAAACATAAGACAGAGATATGATTGAGTCTTCTCCCTCTCTCTATCCTCCATCCCTCAAAATGGATAAGCATATTTCAACATTTGTCAAATATTTTCAGACATTTAAAAAAAACCTATTAGATTTGTCAAATCATTGGTGAGATTCCCAGGGAACTCCATCTACTGACGTATAGTCATAGAATGGACTAGGGGGCAGCATAGCTAGTTCTAGCACAGCTAGAAATGGGACTTGAATGCAGGTTTTCCTATCTCTAGGACCAGGCCTCTAGCCAGTACTCCATACTGCTGCCTTTCAGCATATTTTTAGCCTTATTGATCCTAAATGTAGTAACAGAAAAGACATAGTTTCTGCAAGAATATAATAGATAAAATGAGCATGCTGGTAGAAAAATGATAGCAGAAGAGTAAACAAGGTTTTAAAATAGCTGTTTTAGCTTCTTTAAGGTATTATTTGTTAAAAGGGTGTTCCTTTCACAAGACACCCTTACCCAAAGACCTGAGCTTGCCTATCACTATCAGTGATATCCAGATATTACCAGCTGTTAGATGTTGTCCAAAATGTTAATGGTGCCACTAAAATACATGTTTTGCTCTGGGTTATCTTGTTATTTCACTATCAGGATTTTCTTGTAGTGGGTAGTTGATAAGCTACAAAGCCCAGTAGGAAAAAAAGCAAAACATAAGACCAAGCAGGTTTCAAAAGAACCAGTTGTAGAACAAGGAAATAAATGAAAATATGAAAACCTACCTGAAACAAACCCATTGCTACCAGTTAAATGTGGTGCTTTTAAAACTAAAGAACCCATATATGTGGCTCTTCAGGGCACAGTAGAGAATTAGAGAAATATTCATATATACCACTTTTACTCTGAACTTAATTAGTCTTATTCTAGCAACATAAAAGACTGAATTCATGATTGATCATTTCAGCATGTTTACATAGGGGTCAGCTCTGATTTCTGGTAGAATTTTTCCCTTTATTGCATGAAACCTTTACAAGCAGAAAAGTTCACCTGACACATACCACTCATGAAAAACATTGCTGACATTTTTCGGAATATATGGAACTCCAGAAAGAATCTGGAGTGTACCTGTTACAGACACCTTGCATTTTCCCATTGAAAGACACAATCTTTTCTGTCTCGCTCTCATGCACAAATTTCTCTTTCCCTTATCCTTCTGCACTCTTCTCCAATATGAAACTAACCCACAACAACAGGCACAGATCCCCTCCCTGTAAATGTCATTCTCACGTTGTCTCCACCCTGCTGCCAGGGCTGGTATGAGCCTTCCAGGGGGTGGTGACAGCTCTCTAGAAAAAAGCAGCCCATGAAAGAGGTACATGACAGGGGCTTCTGTCTGACGTGGTCCTTAGCAGCATGGGATGGGCTGACAGAACGGTTGGGGCAGTGAGCACAGCCTGGCAGGGGGACTGGGACAGGCCACATTAATTCTCTCTAGCAGACAGAATCTTCTACCAGCAGAAGGAATAAAAATGAAATATGGAGTATATGTTTAATTATCAGAAAGACTTAGGGAGTCGAGGCAAAGCAAACAAGCAATAATTCTATTTAAGAGGGAGAGCTTCGTAAGGCTAGGGGGAGAGGTGGAGAAGATAGACATATCATTTACTACCAAGGCTTAATTATTCTTTGAAGGTCTTTACAAAGACAACAAAACGACAACACTGATATTAATGTAGCACTTTCAATTTTCCATAAATTATCATTTCAGACATGAATATTGTCTTCCAGTCCTTAGTTTAAGCCTGGGTAAGAAAATGGCAGCAATCTCCAGTGAAGATGAAGAGATCCTGTCAGACTCAAGTCTGACAGGAGCTGAGTGACTGTCTGCTTTTGTGGAGCCAAATTGTTTCAATGGGAATCAACTTTCAAGTGTATAAATTTCAGTTTGGGCATCATTTTGTGTAATATTTGCTTTCAGAGTTTTCAGTGATTCTTTCCAAAGGTAATTAGTTCAATAAATCCACCAAGAAACACAAAACTTTCCTGCAAAATAATATGATAATTTGTTCAGAAATATGACTGAGTTCTGAGACAGAGGACATAAAAGCAAGAAAAAATTGCGAAGCCAAAGAATCCATAGTATAGTTAGTTCAAACTAAGAATTATTAAATTCTTTACTGTCTGGTATTAAGAAAAAAATGTGAACTCTGCTGTCCCTAAACAGGGTGTTTCTACTTTAGATCATTTACTACACAGAGTTGAATTTGTTCTTCTCAACTTATAATCAGTACTAATTTCTTCGTTATCAAAGCATTTTGTTCACTTAATATGGAATTCTATCGTAATGGAAAGGTAGCATGGGCTTTTAGAAAGAATGCTGGATTTGAAATTATATGACTTGAATCTGAATCCCAACAGTTCTGCTTACTGTAATGTAGTTTAACAGTGGGACTCAGTTTCTTCATATGAAAAATGAGTCAATTGGATCAGATGATCTCTAGCATCCTGTATCATTCTAAGTTCTACTGCCACAGAGATGGGAAGAAACATCCAGATTAGACCTGGTGTGTATAAACTGATCCATGCTGAAAGTGACATAATGATGAGGATCCTGAGGTCCTAATTCACAAAGCATCTAAAGACATGAAAGATCCCAGGGCACGAAAAATATTAGACCTTAATATACACCAGGTTACCAAGAGAATACCAAAAACTTCCAACTTATGTACCTACTTTCCTATTTACAAAATAGGTAAAAATTCTTTGAGGCTTATCTACTCATACATGAAGGACATCTTGGTAAGGCTATTGTTAGGGAACAAGTTGGCTTTTATAAGAGATATTCTACAGTGCTCCATTTTATCCTCCACCTCAAAGTGATTTTCACACAGGGCAGATCTGACCACATTACTCCCTTTGTTAGCCTCTGGTGGCTCCCTTTTATTTCTAGAATGTAATATAAATGCCTCTTTTTGGCATTTAAAGCTTTTCATAATATAGGAAGCCTTTTCCTATATTTCCAGGCATCTTATACATTACTCCCTTCTCTGAACTTGATAGCTCCGTATTATTTGCAGTTCCTTACTCATGGAGCTACATAGCATGTCTCTCTGCCTTTGTATTGTTTGTTCTTCATATTTGGAATGCTCGTCCATTTCATCTCATAAAATATCATCTTCAGGTCTGTCACACTCTCCCAAGTTGTTAGTGCCTGCACCTGAAATATACATTCTCTCTCTATTTTTGTATGTTCCCATTTATATGCATCTGGTTTCACCCATTAGAATATAAGTTTTTTTCTAATTTTTGATTTTTCTTTTAATCTTCACTCCTTAATATGGCTCAGAGAATACAATAAACACTTAATAAATGCTTATTTATTATTTGATGTTTGCCATTAACAGAAAGATTTTACAAAATATAAGATCCTACTGTGAATTTGTCTGTTGATTAAAGAAAATTATTTTGATATAAGAAAACACTACGTCAAAGGTTCTTTTCCAATAAGTTGTATCCTATCCATACATAAAAATCAAGCAAGATTCCTTGGGAAATAAAACAAGAAAAATAACTCTCCCTGTTGACTTGAATGATAAATCAGTCCATCAACAAGAATATATTAGCAGGTATTACGTCAGGTACTGGAAAGAGAAGACAAAAATAAAACATGTCTGACCTCAAAGGAAAACAGCAAGTATACACACACTCACACATATATACACACTTATGTCTGTGTGAATGTATATACAAAATAAATATGAGGTAAATGGGGAGAGGGAAGGAGTAAAAGCTTTAGAAGTTGAGAGGATCAGGAAAACTTAATGTAGAAGCTAGTATTTGAGCTGAATCTTGAAGGAAACCAAGAATTCTAAGAGATGAAGGTGAGGAGGAGATGCATTTCCAGCATGGAGGAGAGAGCCAGTACAAAGGCATGGTGATGGGAAGTGGAATATAATGAAAGGAACCAAAGGAAAACCAATTAGACTGGATTATAGAGGAGAATTACATGAAGGGAAACAAACATAAGGAAAGGTACAGAATAGGAAGATGGGTGCTTGCCAGAGTTGCTCACCATAGTCATGGCAGCCATCAAGCACAGTTTTAACTAGAAGAGTCATTCTTTATGATTGCTGGGGTTCTCTTGTTTGTGCATGACATTGTACTGATTGCATCAAGTCTCATAGCACTTCAGGGTCTCCAGAAAGTGATCCATAAGAATTCAAAAGAATTGGTCTGATCATCTGCACAAGAAACACTACGTGGATAAAGAATTTATTATTTAACCTATATCATAATAGTCTATTGCTCAAGTTATGACACGTAGTTATAGAGCTCGGTAGGTAAGGAATTCTCCTCCTCATCCCTACAACAATTCACTTATAGCTTGCTTGATACTTCTAAGATTAGGTTGGTTAACATCTTTCTGTCTGATTTTGTTAAGATAAGTGCATTCTATTTTTGAAGATCCTCATCCATAATTTTGAATTCTCAGTTTTGCTAATATTGTATACCATATAGAAACTTCTTAGAAATAACTTTATTTCTTCTGTTTCATTTTGGAAATTACCATGTTTATTTTTTATTTTGCAATTTGATTTTCCACTCTGGTCAGTTTAGTTAATAAATCAAAGGACAATTTCACCAGTCTTTTAAAACACTTAGTTTTGCTTATCATTTCTGTAGTCTCTTTTTTAAGTTTCATTCAATTTTCAGGATTTGAAAAAATATGACAATGTATTTATTTTCTAGATCTCTAAACTCTTTCCTGAGGTCATGAATTATCTCTTTTTCTATTTTGATAATATGTTGTCAGATCCTCTAATTTTAATGACATTAATTTGTAATCCTACATTACAAGAAATAGGTTTTATTTGTCCCTTTTCTTGACTCCTTTTGTTTCAATTGCACTCTAGAACAGAATTTTCCACTTGTGGACTGTGCTTACCTATTTTTTGTCTGTTTGTGGGTCTGTGGCCCTGATATTGTTTGGGGTTTTTGGATAACAAACTTTGTTCTTGCTTTTAACTAGATCTCCCCTTTCCCTCTCACCACCTTCCCACCCTGGGGCACCTAGGTGGTGCGGTGGATAGAGCACCAATTCAGGAGTCAGGAGGACCTGAGTTCAAATCTCACCTCAGACACTTGACACTCACTAGCTTTGTGACCTTGGACAAGTCACTTGACCCCAATTGCCTCATCCTGGGTCATCTTCAGTCATCCAGATGAGTATCTGGTCACTGGATTCAGATGGCTCTGGAGGAGAAGTGAGGCTGGTGACCTGCACAGTCCTCCCTCATTCAAAACAATCAAGTGCAAGTCATGTCATTATTTCTCTGATGGCATGATCTTCTTTGGCAACGAAGGATGGTCACATACCTTTCCACCCCTACTTTCTCATCGCCGCAGGACTAGGAGAGAAACTGGAAATCTGTCATCTAAATCTCGAGTCCTGATGCCTTTTGGACTTCAGTTTGACATCTCCTCTCTCCCTATCCAAGAAGCATTCTTTTGTGTTAGCCTGTTTCCAACAATATTGTTTTACCAGTGGAGAAATTAGCATTTTTTTTTGTCTCTCAAATATTAACTCATATCTTCCTCCACTTCTCCTGATTTGTTTTTACAACCCCACTCCCAATATGTTACTTAACTCTAGATTCTTTTGTGCTTAGATGCTTTCTGAGTTTTGATTGCTATACTGGTACTTTTCACTTTTTAGTGCCTTCTCTTCCCAAAAAAGGAAAGGAAGAAAGAATAAAGGAAAACCCAAGACTGTTGATGAAACTTAGTGGGTAGGGATGTTTAATTTAGTAAATGCTACAAGGAAATTCAAAGAAGTCACTGCAGCTGGGCCTTTTCCAAATAGATGTTCCTACATCGTATGTTACCCTTCTTTTCAAAGTCAGTTCTCTCTCCTCCCAAGTCTAGTTTCCTTCTTGCATCCAGTCCGACAAAGATGTGGAGGGATCTGGAGGTACAATGCAAAGGCAAAGGCTTCTCAGAGTTTCTTTTCCATTTCTCCCCTCAATTTCTTGCCAATTCTATCCCTGAACTGTATCCTTATACAGGAAGATTGTTGCATTACATTATATTGACAATATTTTATAGCCTTTTTTGGGGTCCTGACCTGTGATTCCATTAGTGAAGAAACTCTACCGTCTTTTAATTCTTCTTTGTGTGTAGTATTCCGTGATTTATCATCAAGTGATTTCAGTGCTATTAATGCAAAATAATGGCCTATTTCATTTCGTTTTAAATGAAACTCAGTTTTTTTTCTCCTTAAAGTCTAAGTCATTTGGCCTTATATGTTTCCTTTTTGTCCTTCCCTTGCTTGTGGCCTCCTCCTGTTTAGCAAACATTTGCTCAGGGTACAATACAGGTCATCTTATCTGTATCTGGAGACAAAACCCTGGATAAAAATAGAGACAACAAATAAATAAAGTTCAAAAAGAGTAGGCAGCTCCAAAGGTTTGTTTCAATAGGCAGGGGAGGAGGAGGAAATGGAAAGTGGATGAGATTCCCTAGGTGACAGTCATAAGAAGGCACGCATGTTCAGCCCAGAGCAAGCTCTTCCAAGCATGTCAGTAAGGCTCTGCTCTGACTGTGGACAATTTGGGGTAGCAGCCAACACCCTTCATTTGCCATCAGCTCCCACCAATGGTGTGTTCATCCTCTCTCATTTCTGAGGGTCCCACCCCCTAGGATCCTTTGGTCTCTTTTTTGCAGTAGAGAAAAACGACACTTCTCTGCAGTCTTCTTTGCTAATACGGGGGTTACAAAAATGTTCATTTCTATTGAATAAATGATAAAGCCCCAAAGTACTCAGTGTAATAATTGTGAAGTCATGTAAAACCAGGGGATTCTATAAGCCCTTGCTTCTATTTGGTCTTGGGGAAAACATGAGACATAATACTGAGCATTGTGTGTTTTATGCCTCAAATGATGTGGACATTCAATGGATCTGAAGGGTATTCCTATCTGTTTGCATCTATCATTACATCTTTTATGGTTTTAACATGATTAGGAGACACTTTGTTTAATGACAGCCTTTTTGGTAGCATTTTGTTCTGTTAAATCATTTATTTTTTTAAAAAAAAATCAACTCACAATAGGATCCATATTATATGTTCAGTAGGAAATTGTGGGGAAAGCTTATAATTTCTCTTCTAATGCTTTCATCAAGAATACCCTTGATGAATGAACAAGTTGTGGTATATGAATGTAATGAAATACTATTGTGCTGTGTGTGTGTGTGTGTGTGTGTGTGTGTGTGTGCTTCATTGCTAAAGAAGACCACGCCATCACAGAAATAATGACATGACTTGCACTTGACTGTTTTGAGTGAGGGAGGACTGTGCAGGTCAACTGCCTCACTTTTCCTCCAGAGCCATCTGAATTCAGTGACCAGATATCCATCAGAATGACTGGAGATGACCCAGAATGAGGCAGTTGGGGTTAAGTGACTTGCCCAAGGTGACACAGCTAGTGAATGTCAAGTGTCTGAGGTGAGATTTGAACTCAGGTCCTCCTGACTCGTGATCTATTCATTGCACCACCTAGCTGCAATTGTGCTATGAGAAATGATGAACAGGAAGACTTTAGAGAGGCCTGGAAGGATTTGTATGAATTGATGCTGAGTGAAAGGAGCAGAACCAGTACTTTGTACATAGCAACAACCACAGTGTGTGAGGAATTTTTCTGTTAGGCTTAGCCCTTTGGAGCAGTGCAAGGACCTAAAAAATTCCCAATGGACTCTTGAGGCAAAATGCCTTCTACATCCAGGGAAAGAACTGAGGAATTGAATCCAGAATGAAGCAGACCATTTTCTCTTGTGTTATGTTTTGTTTTGTTTTATGATTTCTCTCATTCATTTTAATTCTATGCAACATGACTAAGGTGAAAAATGTATTTGAATGTATGTATAGAACCTATATAAGGTTGCATGCTGTCTTGGGGAGGGCGTGGGGAGGGAGGGGGTTAGGAGGAAGAGGGAGAGGAAAACATCTTTAGAAAACTGAAAAATAAAATAATTTAAAAAAAGAAAAAAAGAATACCCTTGATGTTTGCTTAGAGTACTCTTAGTAAGACTTATAAAGACAAAAAAGGAGAGATAGTATGGTATTATTGGCCTTGGTGTTAGGAACAATGGTGTTCAAATTCACCTCACACACTGTGATACTGGCCAAGTGACTTGATGTCTCAGGAGTGTAGGCCAGGGCTTCTTAAGCTTTTTCCACTTGTGATCCCTTTTCACTTGAGAAATTTTTGCATGAGCCTGGATATATAAGTATATAAAATAGGCATAGAATTAAAACACTTACTGATAATTTATCATAATGAAATTTACTTGAAAACAATTCTTTTGTAAACATATAATTTTACCATTCATTAAAGATGAAAGCAAATGATCATGCCAATGAGATACATATGCTTTATTATTTTTTACATAAAGAATTAAATCTTGGAATAATATCTGATACTGTAGAATGTAGAGAATCTTCAACATTTTGATTGATATTTTGATTTTTTAATCATCAATGCATGTTCTGAACCAAGGCTATAGTGAAGTCATGTGATGCAACATAGGCAAGAGCTGCCAGAAACACCTCAGATTCATTAAGTATTTTATTTTGAATTAATTCTTGGTCATTGCATGTTCAGAAACCTTTTGCTGTTGCCAAATTTTTCACAATCCCCACATTTAGTTATGTGACTCCATATGGGGTCACAACTCGCAGTTTAAGAAGCACTGGTAAGGCAATGCTCTAAGAATATAAGTTGTAGAGAAGTCAATTTTCATGGGTAGAAGAAATTTCCTCATTCAGTAGTTACTCATATCAATGAAATCACAGCTTTAGTTCCTCTCATTAAAGACAAGAAAGTGGATATGTAGATCAGTAGTTGCTGGTTCTTTTCCTCCAGCTTCTCTCCTTTGTATTTTGAAAATAGTAGCATTTGTGAAGTTTCCATTCTTTTGGAATCTCCACTTTGAAATATATTGAAAATTGATAGATAAGTATCTCTAAAATTGAATTACCTCTAGTGTGAATTGCTCTTGTATGTACTTAGTAAGTTTCATCAACTCTTCCTGACATTGTGCCATTTCCACTTTCCATACTGCATCAAGAACAAATGTGATGGTGTCCAAATGTGATGGTTCTTTATTGTTGGTGATAAAAATAGATCATCACAGAAATGACAGCAGATGTAATCTACTTTGCATTTGTTGCTGTTAATAATAAAAGCACAAATGCTTTCAGGATGATTATGCCAAGTTTTAAGCAGCCTTATTTTCCCCTCAATTAATTTTCATTTTTTTGTAAGATAAAATAAATCTCCTATTGTCCTCCATATTTTGTATATGAGCTTGTGCTCTCTGAATCAGCATTGCCACATCCCTCTGTCTGACAAAGATATCAATTGTGTATTGGCCAATGTTGCATCTTTTGATTTCTTGGTTATGATAGCTATTTTGTATTATCTGTGTTTCTATAAGATATAGTGATAACATTGGTATCTTTTACTTTAACCCATTTCACATTTTTCTGGGTCTTACAACTTCTTTTAAAAAGTAGATTGGAGCTGCTCTAATAACAAAGTTACCCCCTGCCATTTTTCTCTCTTTTAATTTAGCATTTATTATATAATCTTCCTATGAGAAGTACCTGCAAAAAGAATCTGATTCAGAAAAGACGTTTCAATTGTAACTAGTCATTTTTGTCTGTTAATACCAATTTTTATTTTTTAAATAATCTCTTCTGATGCTCATATTGAACAAAATATTCAGGATAAACTATCATGAGTTTTCTGGATAGCCTTCAAGTCCTTGATATCAACTCTATATCTAGTGAATAATATGAATAAGAAAAGCAGCCAAGAGGGTGTAGGAATGTGATATCATCATGGACAAACAGACAGAGAATTAGTCCTGGCCCATTCTTAACACTTTTTGGGCTTGGTAACACAGAGCTTTATGCTATATATCTATATATCTATATATATACATATATATGTATATATAATATATGTAATAATATAACATATTATAATAACATAATATGTAATATAATGGATATAATTGGAGGAAGATATATATATGTCACACAAACACATATTCAGATCTGTGGTTTCAGTAGAAATTCCCTTCACTAATGCAGATGAACAACTATACTGTAACTTAGGCCTTATATTCTTGCCTAAAATGAATCATTAAAAAAGAACATGGACTAGTCACATGGCAAAAGTGGCTACTCACCTTCTCCACTGGAATTCTTGGGATAGAAGGAAATTGAACAAAGCCCATAACACATTAGGTAAAGATTCACTGCAAATTTTGGGGTGAATATAGAATATTATTTTAAAATACTTAGGGTTAGGAAATCTATTTAACCTCATAAATTTACTCATAGTATCTATAGGAACTCTACTCATTAAATCTATAGTTGTGTGTTAATTTAGCTATCTGAATAATGTGTCTTCCTCAGTGAGAATGGAGGAGTGAGAATTCTTTATAATCTATCTTCCTAGACTAAGACTTAGCAGTCCTTTGCAAAGTCCAGGTTGGTGTTACATATAATGCAAATTTTATGATGCCTTGGAAGTTTCTGAAAACTTTCTTCTACTATCCTTGACTAAATTTATAGAATCAGAAAAGTCACCCATAGCAGACTTTTTTTAGACGAGATTGGTCTCTTAATTGGTTTATGTGTGCAGTGACTATGTTTTGAATCTTTTCTCTGTAAACTTTAAGGCTACACATAAAACATTGAACTTCTATATTATATCTAGTATGATGCTATATCTATAGAACCAAAGAACCACAGTAAGACTTAGAATTCTCGAAAGATCAGGCAGATGAAGGTCTTGGAGTTGGGGTTAGGATGGCAATTATTATGGATCGGTCCTCTTGCTGTAGTTATAGTAGTGAAATGGAGATGTAGAAATTCATGTGTCCAGAAGATGATCTACTGTGAGTTTACTGTCCAGCAGAGAAGTAACTAGAAATTCTAGCACTGGGAAGCAGGTGCAGGAACTTGATCCGAAGGACTGTCCAACTGTGAGGGCAGTTGTTCCGAAAGAGTGATGGTACTCTACAGAGTTTCTCCAGAAAGTGTTTCAGGGGAAATGTATCTTATGAAAGGAATACCATGGGGATGGGACAGTGGTGTAGTAAGGACAGTCGGGCCTGTGGCCAAAGACTCTTAGGTTAAGGCAAAAGGACAAATGGTAGTCATATTGGAATGTCATATCCTCCCAAAGAGAAAATGTTGATGCCCTGGAGAAAAGCTCTACTTGCTTCATGTTAGGGAAAAAAAATAAGGAAAACTGCTCTGATATTCTAGAAATAGAGAGTAAAATAGAAAGTGAATCCACTGATCACCTCCTGAAAGAGATCCCAAAATAAAAACTCAGACCTTTACTCTCATCAGAATTGGCTCAAAGGAGGAATAACATATACACTCAGGTGTGTATAGAAGTGTATGCCTTGGGTAGATGATGCCTTTTTTGGTTCCTTGGTATCCTATGATTATATGAACATCTACCCATGTATGGAGCACACCAACTTCCAGGCAACTGATTTTCAAATATAGAAGATGGTGATTAGCCTTTCTTTTGGATCCCTCTTCCCTGGGGTAAAAAACAGCAATAGGAGCTGCAAATTGGAGCAGGTGAATGGAATGACAAGCACAATAGGATCTTTTGTTGTTTTTGTTTTAGTATAATCAAGTGCCTCTGATTAAATAATGTAGTTCAAGATCTTCCCCACCCATTAATGGGCCTGAGAAGATTTGTAGGAAGGCCCACACCTTTTGTTAATGAGGCACTTGTTCTCAAGGGTTGTGATCATCTTGGACTCTGAAAAATGTGTAAGTACTCTGAGGTGAGGATTTTTTCTTTGGGGCTTACTGATTGAAAGTGTTTGTTGGCCAGATGAGAGTCTGGGCAACTGCTAAGCAGCCCCCTTCCCTTTCAGCTTTGAAAATCCAGATGTTGGTGATTCTCTCTCTGGTAACTAGGTACATAATGGTCAGATAGTTGAATCTGTCTATTGATGTATGTATTGCTTACTATCAGACAGTGGGAAGTTATGTCTGTTGATTTTTATTTCTCTGTATTTTCTGTGAAGTTCAGGGTGCTGACTTTCTCCCCTGAACTATCTCCCCTGAAGATAAGGGGGCTTGATTACAGTAATCACTGACTTCTCAAAAGTTGCTTCCATTTTAGAAAAGCAGATCAAAGAACCTGTACAGTGGGCCCTCCAGTGTGTGTTAGGGTCCTTGCTTTTACAATGATCTGACTCTCTGGGCTCTTTTTACAAAGTGCTGGCCTAGGACTTAGATTTTTCTTTCTTTTTCATCCAGTTAATTTTACCAATGTGAGACGTTCCAGGTATGGATAATGTAATCTAGTTCTACAGCAGGGGTGGGAAACCTGAGACTTCAAGGTCACATATGGTCCTCTAGGTCTTCAAGTGTGGCCCTTTGACTGAATGCAAACTTCACAGAACAAATCCAAAAGGGGAAGTTTGGATTCAGTCAAAGGGCCCCACTTGAGGACCTAGAGGGCCACATGTGTCCTCAAGGCTGCAGGTTCCCTACCCCTGCCCTAGAGAGTTTCCTGGAAAATTGAGAGGTCAAGTACCTGTTCAAGGTCTAGTATATGTCAGAAATTGTAGATCTCCTTGTCTCCAAGGCTATCCACTATGTCTCTCACCCTACATTACTGTTCTTCTAATTGAAAGTTGTTGGAGAAGCACATACAGCCGATTAGTAAGTCAAACAGGTCAACACAACTAGAACTGAGTGAATTTGAAAGGGAAGCATAGCTAACAGGTTAGTCAGGAAGGGTCCAAGAGTACGTCAGCTATTAAGAGTAGGGTCTAAGTGGTCAACCAAATACAAGTTGGTACTTAGGGCCAGAATTAAATTGTGAGATAGAACCTTTTCATATGAAAATCCTTTATCTTTTCCATCTGTTAATTGATCTTTTTCTATATCTCCTTCCCCTTGTACTTTACTCTTGTAGTGATTTGTATTCAATTACCCTTTCCAAAACTAAACCTTGGAGATATTTGAGAACTGAGGACTCTAGGCCTCCCTGCTTCCCATATATACTAGGTGGTAGGGAGTTGAAGAGAGCTAGGGAAAGTGATGGTGACAATCCAGTAGATGCTGCTGTCTGGATGGCTGGTACAGAAAGAATGATGGGAGATGAGGTGTTGGCAAAAGTATGGTGTGGGTATGTTGTTACATTTGGGTACTGCTGACCCACACTCTGTGCATGTCTGTGGGCAATGGAGGTGTCATTATTAAGTCTAGCATCAATCTTTAGTGCTTGGATGTGGGAGCAGAAGAGGTCGTGTAACCTGCAAGACCTGAGGGACTGTTGTCTTCCCAGGAAGCTTTCCCTAACTCTTACCTAGGTGACAAGCACGCTTTCCTTTTTCAGCTGCTTGAATATATCTCTTTTTTGTCTGTTTTTGGAATGGACCTCTGATTTCATTGATATAGAGGTTACACCATGAGAGAGTATGCAGTACCAAAGAAAACTGACCTCTGCTTCCCAACTTTTAACCTAACAGAGCTAGTTGCCTGTGGTCCTCAGAGGTTCAGTGATGGGCTCAGTCACACAGCCAGTATGTGTCAGAGGTGGGATTTGAGTTCAGGTCTTCCTAACACCCAGATCTGCTCTCTAGTCATGCTTCCATATGTTATCTCATTCAGTACTATGCTATATTTATTTGTATACATTTCCTGCTTCCCCAAATGAATAGTAATCTCATTTAAGGCAGAAATTATATCTTATTTATCCTCATATCTCTGATAATCAGGAGCATAGTAGCTTTCACACAGTAGGAATTCAGTAACTTTATTGAATTAGAAAAACATTAGCTTCTATTGCTTCCTACATAAAATGAAAGGTTTTTTATGAAGAGAAAAAAAAGAAAAATGTTTATGAGAAAGTCACAGAGCCCTGATTCAAATCACTTTAGCTGTAACTCTAAATAGAATCCATTTAGAAAAATACTTGCTGTACCTTTTGGTTCCTAAGGTACTCAGCCTGCTTGGGGCTGCCAAACATCTGTAACTTTAAAAGCATTTCAAAGGAGAAAAGGCAGAAAAGAAAATCCACTTAAAATATTTCAGCCTGCCTCTGCTGCATTGAACAGGGTTTGAATGTGATTTGGATGCCAACACTCCTGACTAATCTTTGTGTGAGGAAGTGAATGTTAGATTGAAATGGGAAACTGAAGCAGGTCATTCCCCTTTTGTTGAGTTTCTCCTTCTTGTCAAACCACTGGGTGCACGTTGTATTTCTTGTTTGTCACTGATAGCCTATCACAATGCCCCTTCTGTTAGGATGCTGGACCTGAAACTTCCACTAGCCAACAGAGCATAAACACTAAGGTGGAACTACCTTCCAAAAAGCTCTCCCATACAATGGCTGCTGCTGTCACCAGGACAATCGAGTGGATCTCATGGTACTCTATTTTTTCCCATCATATACATGACAGAAAGTCTAATGGACCTTGTTAGTTTCTTTAGTAGCTTTTAAGGCCCTATAAAATGACCTGTTATCAGTCCCATCTGTGTTCCCAAGATGTCTACCTGGATGTCAGAGATCATTGGCATTGGCTATGTTTTTATTCCTTCAATGAGTATGGAGAAGATAAGAAACTAGAGAGGGAAACTATTAGCCATGCAGAAGGAAAAACCTCCCCTTTATGAAGAATTACAATTTCTCCCTCATCTCATCACAAGTTTTTCACAAACTTCTGAAGTTGCAGCATAAAAAGGAATGTACTATTTTGGACTGACTATTATTGATTACATAGATTATGAAAGAATTTGAATCAGTGTGTGAAGGATTTGTAGATAGAAATAATTAATAATAATTTTTCCATCATACAGAAGGAGAAACTGAGGTCAGAAGAGTTGAATGACATGTTCACAACTCATACAACTGTTGAATGTAAAAAATTCAAGATCTCCTGAGATAAGATTAAGCAGTCTTTCCACTAAACCATGTTCCCTGCCTCCCTTTGTGATATTATATTGGAAGCTTATGAGTCATTTTGTAGTCTTTCTACTATGTAATGCAGGAAAATAAATTTAGCAAACAGAGCTGCAGGAAATGTTTTCGTTGTTATAAAAATTCCTGGATGTTCCAATATTTGACAGAAATTAAAAGAAAAGAGAATTGAGCTAGGTTCACATTTAAGGGCCAGAAAAAGGTGAAAACCCAGCAAAGTAGTCAGAGAGGAAGGGGGAGAACCATAAGAAATCCCAGTGCTATGGAAATTAAGGAATGGGAAAGTATTGATTAGGAGGAGGAAGACGATAGCTTCGAATGCTATTACAGCAACAGAAACATTAGAAGCCTGCAGTTGGAGGACACTCAATTGCTATCTAAAACATTGCATTCTCAAAAGGATTCCCCACTTTAATAGGTGATCCAAAAGATCATCCATCCTCCATATTCTACTCAATGACATCCAGTGGAGGGAACACTACCTTCCAAAGGACCTTTTCCATTTTGGTACAGCCCTGAGGGAGTTTTTCCTGACATTGATTCTAATTTGCCTCTTTGCAATTTCTACTCATTGCTTCTATTTCTATTTTTAAAGACCAAGCAGAACACATCTCTTCCGTATGATAGCCCTTCAGATACTTGAGGATAGTTCACATGTCCTTGAATCTTCATTTCTCTAGTCTAAACATTCCCAATTCCTTCAAATGAACCTCATATGA
Organism: Potorous gilbertii; assembly: GCA_028658325.1. Lineage (NCBI taxonomy): Eukaryota > Metazoa > Chordata > Mammalia > Diprotodontia > Potoroidae > Potorous > Potorous gilbertii. Next base: position 97,655,006 of record CM053774.1, on the reverse strand, counting down.
TGTGGAATCAAGGTCCTTGGCTACACTGGTTGCCTTCTTCTGAACTTATAATATTCTTCCTCAACAGTGTGCCCCAAATTTGACAAATATTCTGGATGTCATCTGAGTAAAAGGGTAAAAGGGGATGATCACATTGTTCCTGCAAGCTGTTCCTTACTTAATACAGCTTAACTGTTCATTAGTTCTTTTTCCTCTCCTCTCCTCTCTTCTCCTCTCCTCTTCTCTCCTCTCCTCTCCTCTCCCTCTCCCTCTCCCTTTCCTTCTTCCTCCTCCTCCTCGCCCTTTTTCTTCTTCTTCTATCTTTTAACAATGTCTCTCAAACAAAAAAAATAAAGAAAATTATATATACTAGGAGGTTTGTATTTTGCTTTGGACTTGCTCATGAGAAGGACCTTAGGATTCCCTGGAGCAGACTCTGGGTAGCCATTTGTTAAGAGCCCCCTGACTACTCAAATGTCAGTGCTCTTCCAGTCTGGTCATGTATGTAAGTGGTTGTATTATTTTGTTCAGACAGCTGGAGCCCATTTTGAATTTCTGTGCTAATTTCTCCGCTCATATTTTCTATATTCACTTCGTTCTATTTATCTGTAATTAAAGTGAGATTGTTGACTCCTTAAAAAAAAACCAATATCTCTCTACCCTTAGCCACATCATGTTGTTGATTCATGAGTTAGCAGTCCACCAAAATCTCAAGACTTTTCCTTACAAAATGATATCTGATTATCATTTCTCTTACTTGTGAAGTTAATTTTTTGGGCCCAAGGATAAGAATTTACATTTGTTCCTGTCAGGTTTCATCTGATTCAATTCACCTCAGTGTTAAAACTGTCAAATGTTTTTTTTGAATCCTGACACTCTAGTGTGTTAGCTGCCCATCTAGGCATATGCAAGCAGTGAGGGGAGGAGGGGACATAAAAACTGGGAAATCCACCCAATGACATGCTCAATCCTGCCCAATTCAACCATCCTCAGTGCAGCTAGGAGTGATGCCTTCTTGTACTCCGAACAGCTTCTTCATCCTGTCCCTCAGAAGCTACTGTCCTTGGGTCTACTTCTTGCTTGGGATCTGTCCAGCAAGACCACAGATTAGCTCTTTATTCCTCCCCTGATGATACCAGAGCAAAGCCTGAGCTGTTAGACTATGTCTAATACCAAGGCTTTGAACATGATCGCCTCACATACCTCACTGCACACCTCTGTGCCCTAAACCTGATCCTAAGATACCAGGTTCCTGATCTACAAGATCCAGCCCAGAACCAAAGGTGTCTTTCTTGCAGAACCTTAGCTATAGGAAAGACCAAAGACACTAGGTACAATTTCCCTTCTTTTCTAGTACTTGAAAGAAAACCAACTCTGCTCTCTGCCATTCCTAGAACTCTTAAAGGCAGGGGTTCCGGTCACAAGGCACATCCTTATCCTCTTGCTAACCAACTTCTACCTCTTGCTCTTCCAACTCCAGTGATGCTAAAAAATTGCCACCTTATTCTCTTATTCATCTCAAACCTCTCAAAACCAGCCCAACTCTCCTCATGTCCTCTGGATTGGCCTCTGGAACCCTTGGGAAGTCAGCAAACTTCTCATCTAAAAATCTCTGCCTCTCCTGTTCATTGCATTTCCTGGTGCTCATGGAGACCTGGCTTCCCCTCAAGACATAGCATCAACAGTCACTCTCTCTAGAACTGAATACATCTTCTCTAATGCACCATAACACAGTTGTCTAGAACAAGGAGCTTGATTAAACTCCTTGATCCCCATGGTCACTTCAAGACTGTCCCTTGGCAAATATCAGTCACTCAGGAACCTCTCCTCCTTTCTAGTTTACCCTGTACACAGACACCACTCTAGGCAGATCCTTGTGGCAATAACTTACAGGTCTTTAGGTCTTTTCCCTTCTTTCTCAAGGTGTTTAATACTTGGTTCAGTCTTGCTCTCTACCCCAACTTCTGTCTTTGTGCTAGGGCATTTCAACAATAGTGGCAAATTCAGACACTCTAACCTCTCAATTCTTCAGTCTCCCATGACTTACAGCACCATATAGAGGTGGTCATGCCCTTGATCTCATCATAATAATTCACAAACAGATGATAATATACGATCAAGAATTTGGAAATCCCTCTATCTGACTATATTCTTCTATCATCCTGTCTGGGGCACCTAGATGGTACAGTGGATACAGCATTGGGCCAGGAGCCAGCAATTTTTGAGCCTTTTGATGCTTATTAGCTGTGTGATCCCAGGTAAGTCACTTAACCCTTACTTGCCTCAGTTTCTCATCTGTAAAACTGGATACAATGGAGAAGGAAATGGCATCTTATTTTATCTTACAACAACCCTTCCTGGTAGGTGCTGTTAATATCTGCATTTTACAGTTGAGGAAACTGAGGCAAACAGAGGTTAAAGTGTCTTGCTAGGATCACACAGCTAGTAACTGACCAAATTTGAACTCAAGTCTTCTGGATCCCAGGCCAGGCATTTTATGCACCTGCAGACCTCTACTAATTGGTGAGATGAATACAGACCCTATTTTATATTTCTGCATAAGAGGCAGCCTGGGGAGCACAAGCCTAGAGAGGAGAGATCTTCATTCCTTCTTACCGAGAGACATTTGTGAGCTCAAACTAGGGGACTGACCATAGGGGCATGGAGAGAGATGGCCAGACTTTGCAAGGGAAGCAAGCTGCTCAAAACAGACCTAATTGCTCACATGCCTCCCTAGGGTCCTTCTCTTGGTTGAGTGAGAACTCATCTTGTTCTCTCTGAAGAGTTCTTTCTCTTGTTCTTTTCCCTTCTTTTTCTGATGTATTCTAATCCATCAAACTCCTCCATTTTTGCTTACTGCTCTTTGAAATTTGTGGTGATCTTTTGTATAACCATCTTTAAGAGGGAAGGAGTTAAGCCTATGAGCATAAGCCTAGGGCAGAGATAGGGAATCCATGGCCTCGAGGTTATATGTAACCCTCTAGGTCCTCAAGTGAAGCTCTTTGATTTGGATTCAGCTACATGTGGCCTCAAGGTCACAGGTTTCTCTGTGCCCAATGGTGAATTCCCCTAGAAGTGATCAGGGAAAGTGGCTTTTGTTTGGATCTAAAATTGTGCCCCTAGGCCAGTAAATTCTAACCAGACATCCCTCTCATCTCCGGCTTCCCTAAAGGCAGAAATCCATCTCCCTTGGAAAGGAGTGGGCAAGATTTCAGAGGTATCTATCAATCTTTGTCCTTGTACTTCTGGTCTATATGTTTAGACATTCTGTGCTGATGAGACATCCAACATGGCCATATACAAACCTTAAACTTCCTTGAGGCTTTAGTGCACATAGAAAAAGGATGTGATTAGATCATCTCCATCAACAAGGATAGCTTTATCCTTCCATCCACCTAGGTTTTCAACATTATAGTAAACTGAATTCTCTGCTCTATTTCAATATCTGATTAGTTGTTAAGTCTTATTGATATCTCTTGCATAGCTCTCAGCTCTGGTCTAGGCCCTTCTCTTCATATGACCCCCTCCCCCTACTCGATTTTAGGTCTTCATCACCTCTCACCTAAACTATCCCAGTGGCCCCAAGAGCATCTCTCTTGGTCACCAATCTCTCCCCTCTCCAGTCTATCTTCCACCCAGTTGTCAAAATAATATTCCCAAAGCACTCTCCCCTGTTCAATATACTCACTGATTTCCTCCTTTCCTCTAGGCTCAGAGAGAGACTCTTCTGTTTGGTATATATCAGACTCCAGTCTATTTTTCCCAGATTATTGCATACACTCACAAAAATCTCCAACCAAACTGGCCTATTTGCTTTCCTTCACATACAACATTCTCCCCCCCCCCCAAACCATTTCTGGGCCTGAGAACAAGCTGCCTTGAATCCCTAGAATATATTTCTTCCTTACTTCTGCCTCTGCAAATTCTGACTTTCAAAGTTTAGGTCAATTTTCCCTTTCTTCTGAAATTGCCATGTGTTTCCTTATGTGTACACACTGCTATTTCAATTGAGGAAAGGACTATTTTGTTTTTGTCTTTGTATCTTTGACACCTAGTCCAACACCTAATAGACATTGGGCAAAAATTTGCTGATGGAATGATTGATTAGCATATCTACTGGCTTTGTGTCAAAGGCAATTTCAATGACATGCCCTCTACTTTTTATCCCAAGTGATTGCTAAAACCATTAAACAGGGCAGAGACAAATACAGATCCCCTGGGTCTTCCACTGGAGATTCCTTCCAAATTTTCATTGAATTATAAACCATTTCTCCTAGAGTCTGACTTTTCAACCCATCCTTATCAGTCTAACTGACTTATCATAGTAGCATTTTATGGTTAAATTCTCTTTTGTTGTCGTTGTTTGCTCATTTTTCTAGCCTATTCCTTGACTTTGAACTTTATGTTAAAGCTTGGCTCTGCTCCCTTTGGGGTAGGCAAACTGGGTCTAAAGTTTTAAGCTTTTTCTACTATTAACTACTCTTAGCTAGTATTCATAGAACTAGGTCTGGGAGTCTGCAGGTTGTCAGTGCTTCTAAGCACTGACCCAGAACTATGTATAAGCAACAGAGATGCCAATCAGTGCTAGTGGCAACTAGGGTCTGCAAAGGATCCTCTGTATTCTCTTCCTGACCAGTTGTTCAAACCCCTTACCTGCTCTGGGCTGAGAACTCCAGAAGCTGCTGCTGCTGCTACTGCAGCCACTGTCTCTGCTGCCTCCAAGGCTCATTGCTGGTGCTGGTGCTGCTGCCAGGCTCTGGGTTCGTTCTCACCCCAATGTCGAAGACTTCTCCTGCTAACCTCCTTTGTTGTCTTAGGCTAGAAAAATGTCTGAATGACCTTTTTTTGGCTCTGCTACTCTAAAATTTGGTTTGGGGAATTACTTTAAAATTACCCTAAGGGGAATATTAGAAGAATTCAACTGGGTCTCTGCCTCTCCTCTGTATCCTTCCTCTGACCTCTAACTGCCAAATCTTAATTATGAAATGGCCTCTTTTCAGTTTTCATCCTTCTTCAATTCTCTGCAGCATGATTACCACCTTCTTCCTTTAGATACCCTGTCCTCTCTGGGCTTTTGTGACATTTTTGTCACAAATTTGCTCTCCTCCTACCTATGTGACTACTTCTCCTCAGTCTCCTTTGATGGATGATCATCCGTATCATTCCCCTAAGAGAGAATGTACCCCAAGATTCTGTCCTAGGTTATCTTCTCTTTCTGTACTTTATCTCTCGGTGATTTAATTATTATTTAAATATTTTCCATTAAATTAATATTCCCTCTAGGCAGACCGTTCTCAGATTTATATATCTAACCCTAGATCCTCTTCTGAATCCCCAACTACCGGTTAGCATTTCTCATTGGATGTCTCATAGATTCCTCAAACTCAAAACATCCAAAATAGAAGTCATTATCACTACCCCCTACCTTTCTTCCAAACTTCAATAGTTTTTCTTTTTTTTTTTAAATAAATTTATTTAACTTTTTACATTCATTTTCACAAGATTTTGGGTTCCAAAATTTTCTCCCCATTAGT